>CM066611.1:4692500-5440000 GCA_033884665.1 Argynnis bischoffii washingtonia
CTGTTAAACTTTTTAACTGTAACACTTTCTTTATGTTTAACAGAATATATATATTATTAGAAAGGATTAATTAACAAATAACACAAAATCCCTTAATATTTAATAATTACGAAGGCAAGATATAGTTGCGGTACTTAGTAGTAAATATTGTACTTAAGTAACATTTAAAACAAAGACAATTACGTATTTCACCTCGACACGACGTACGGAACCTAAACAAACATCACGACGAAGCACATAAAATTTACACTATAAATTTAGAAACACCATAATTTTACAACTACATACTTACTCCAAAAAATTCCTTTAATAGTATCTCCATTACAAAAACAATAAACTAAATCACAATATTATAATATATACATATTTGAAGAATGCTTAAGGCTAAGTATGGACGTGTGTCTTCTCAAGGTGAAAGTCATGGTTAAGACGAGCACTCTCCTCCGTATCTATGTACTAAGTGCAAGCATTGGCGTTACGTCGATCGATTACACTTTCCCTTCCATGCACCTGAATTTCTGAAGACAAGGGGGACCCCTTGCGTGCCTAATATGTTATTATTAGATTCAGAGTTATAAAAAACATAATGATGTTATTTGAATATTTATCAGTTCTACTTGTAACAAACGGTATTTTTCTACTAGCTTAGTTGTTTAGCAAACTGAACTGGTAGTTCAGTAGTAGACTCATGACATTTTTAAAAAGTTATAATAATTTATTTCTGAATATTTTTTTATCTATATCTATATATATATATATAATGAAATTACGATTGCGCCTAATGTTTCAATGTTTTTCGGTAGAGCTGTAAATATTAAAACAAAGAACATTGTAAGCTTTTATATCATAATGAAAAAATTAAGTAACTAGTTTTTGAGTCTTTACCCGCCGAAAGTCATGTTTTAATGCTAAGAAATGCCGTCATATATATTTGTATTTTAAGCTTTAGTGTATTAGTGTATGGAAACTTTTTCTCTTTTTTACACAATCTACCATATATTTTATCTCGTTAAAGCTTTTTAAATGCTGTGAACAGACAAAACTCTATAAAACTGTTACTATTGTAATTCGAAAATATGATAGCTACGGCGACCAATCACACTGAGACTAGCCAATTGGATGGGACATATTATAGTGCACATATGTGCGCGCAAATATAAATGCACTTTCTATTCCTTTGACCCACATATTCCGGTGCTACGCCAACTACCAATAATTTAACGTGCTCTTCGAGGCACGAGGGTGTACACACCGTCAACTTTTTAACTGTAGGCTCAATTCAAACTAATTGTAAGTATTTCATGACACTAAAACCCAACAACTATTATGGTTCGATTTGGGGCTCGAATCCAAGTCCTCACATTTTTTTTTTCTTTTTTTTTTTATATGTTAGGACATTAACACAGAACACCATCTAGTTCCATGGTAAGCTACGAAGCTTGTGTTATGGATACCAGATAGTTAATACACTGTCACTAAACATATATAACTTTAAATAAATACATATTATAAATATAAACACCCATGACTGGAGTAAAAACATTCGTGCTCATCAAACAAATAAATGCCCCCAGCGGGACTTGAATCCGCGACCGCTGGCACAGCAAGTAGGGTCACTACAAACTGAGCTAAACGTGTTGTCAAAATTTGCAGCCTTACAAGCTAGCAATTGCATCAGCGAGACAAAAGCATAAAAATATTCAACGTACAGTAGTGCATTGAATATAATTCTTAATGCTGACTCAAGTCTGAGCCAGTGTCTTAAAATCCATCGAGTATTTTAATTAGTAGCATTTGCATGTAATTATTAAGGGAAGTGAATAGTTTTCAAATTCAATTTAATTTCCTGTTCTGATGGGAAGTAGATTTAATTTAAGGTTTGAGCCATAAAATCATAACAGGTTTTCCATGACATAAGCTTAAGGATTTTATATGTTTTAATAATAAATTAAGTTTTCGGCATCTGTTATTTATAGTGTACGCCTAAATAGCTTTTATAGAACTTTTATTTTGTTACTGCCTGTATCTTCAATAGCGTATACTATTTATATTCTATCCGCAACCCCCCATCACATGAGTGTACGACGAAAGGAGAGCATAAACTGGATCTTTGCGTAGCTACTCGACCTATTGAAATGTTGCATAATATGTAAGGCTATATACATACATATATGTATGTCTTAGTTGACTATTACTCGTGGAATAATTTGTCTAATTAAAATCTTTTATAATTATTCACATAAATAGATGACATACCTACATAAATGACTCGCTCGAATGATGACTCGCTTACAATTTAATAGGACTAGTTAGTTCCAAATTTTTTTTAAATCTATTTAATAGTAATTAAAATGAATAAAATGCATTCGTGGTTCCAGATTTCACTCGTTCTATCGTAAATCACAAAAAAGTTCAAACTTAACTGATATTACTGATAAATCTAACTTTAATTACAGACACTTCGGTTGCTATGTCTGAATGCATGATATAAAATTTAAGGGTAACGTAAACTCTTAGTAAGAGAATCCCCCTCATTCCTTTGCAAGGGTTAGTTATGAGTATTTTACAGGGGCGCTAGATGTTCCAGACAAAATATGATTTAAATTTTCATTTATAAGCAAAATGTGATACATTAAATAGTTCTTTTTTTTTTCTTTTGACTTTTGAAATAGAAAATTTCATTTTCATAATTCGGTATTTATTGTAAAAATACATACAAAAAATATTTCATATTCTTATATAGATTATTTCAAATATACTATGTTACTCTACTAAATATTAATGTCACTATTTTACTATTAAATTTAAAAATAATCGTAAAATGAAAATAATAACTAAATGCTTAACATAAGCTTAAAAAGTGCCAAGAAGGGACAATTTAAAAGTTAAGGTTGATCATCCATCACATTAGTAGAGAAGGTTGAATCGTCAGTGATGTTCTGGGGTAGCATTCCCCACCGGGAGGCGGGAGGCCGTAGTAGGAATATCCTTCACCCCGCTAGGTCAGGGTTAACAGTCCCCCGAGCAGGGTGACTGCCAGCCTTCGACCTTGCTTCCAATGCATGTGTATATACCCTTGCATTACTGTGCATTCAAGGTCTCTGTACGTATTAACATTTGCTTTACCAAAACATATATGAAATAAAACGTCCGCCTTCTGCGCTCAAGATGTTGAGTTTAGAGAGAGGTAATTCTTGTGAGTCAAAACCAAAGAGTTACTGGACATGCGTATCCAATAACCGAATTGCCGAAAGACTTATTGTATCGCTTCCTGATGATAACCTTATGACTATCCTATTAGAGTGGATAATTCATGTGCTCTCAAAACAAAATGCGGATATTCGATAAGGGCTCGTGATACGCTTTTATTGAGTTGGAAATCGTTTGCCAGTGTTTTTGGCAGATGTTTAAGTGTATCTTGGGCTTTGGGCTTTACTCTTAAGGGATAGAGTTAGTTTTCGGACGTACTTAATGCAGTGGGTGTTGGGTCGATACGCGCCGGGCGCGCTGGATCGATAGAGGGGCCGACGTAGCGACGTGCATCGCCCGCGAGCCTACATAACAACCATTATGCCTTTGACGTTTACGCGACATCGGCGACTTTGTAGATTATCATGAGGAACAGTTTCCTCAGGAAGTAAAAAAGTTGGATGGAAGATAAATACGTTACAGTACAATCCTAAAATTACTGAATAAGTATTTTGCTGACAGTAAATATTTGTTATACATATAAAATTTCCAAATAATATTTGAAAGATGACGAACTCTTCTTTTCATATTAGAATATTTTTCTGTGACGGAGATATAATAGATTCTATGGCACTTTACCTTTCCTACTAATGGTTACTGAATTATTCATTTATTTACAAATTCAATAAACATCCTTATCGTGAATTCCTTATCCGATAAAGCAAATATATTTTGACTTGTATTTTTTTGACCTGAAGAATTGTTGCTTGATTTAGAGTTGTGTGTTCTAATATAATGGCCTATGTCCAGCAGTGGATGTGTTTGGGCTGAGACAAGGACGACAACGAGTCTAATATAATCAATAACTATTAAGTCTCATTATTATTTATCTTTTAAATAAACAAAAGTATATGAATAATGTAACAAAATTTATCTGTAGGATTTGATGTCGCAGACTCAATATTTGTCAAAAACTTGTCTTTGTCAAAAACTCTCCAAGCGTAATAACTCTTTTAGCACGGGCAATTCTTCTTGTGATGTTTTATATTTATAAAAATGTATTATACTTGCCACTTGTCTAGTTGACACAGTTTATTATGCGCCATCACCTCGATGTACGAAATACCGTAGAGATTAAACAGTTTTTTATTCAACTATATATTATGTATATATATGTTTATTATCTTTACTATATATATGTGCGTATCTATTATACACAGAATGAAGATTTTATATTAGTTTTAATTTTTTTAAGGCATTGTTCTCATTGCAATTTTAAAATTACTCAATATTTTAATTATAAAGCGAGTAAAATAAGCTATATAAGTTTTATATTTTTTTGAAGTTATACCTAGTTCTTTTGGCACGTTTGGAAAAAAATATGAGAGTAAAATATTTACGACACGCGCGCACACTGACAGCCAAAAAGCGACATGATGAAGTTAGCTGAAAGCGACACGATGAAGTTAGTTGAAAGCGACTCGATGAAGCTAGCTTCATTCCTGTTACAAACAGAGAGTTGTAACTTACGGGATGAAATCTTTAGCTATTTTTGTTTTGTTACGCTAAAGAAGTATAACGTTTTACGTGCGTACATAAGTACACACACACGTTATTTTTTTCAAAAACAACATAATGCTTTATTCGCCAATAAGAATATAAAATATGTCAATACGGCGTATGATTACACTATTATCGACCGGTGTTATACTTTCATTAATATCGATTGTTTAAGATAAGTTATCATACTGCTGTTGTCGCACACGTGCCCTAAAAATATGATTTTAATAATCATATATAATTTACTGTTAGGGTTCTGTAGACTAATGGTCCCCTTAGACTTGAACTTGGTCCGTCTATCTTTCCGTCTATTTCCCGAAAAATCGTAAGTTATCGGTAAAAATCACATTTTATTAGTAAAACAGAACTCAACATGTATTCAGCCCTTTTTAACGTCCCACTGCTGGGCACGGGCCTCCCTTCAATACGAGGGGGATCAGGCCATAGTCCACCACGCTGGCCAAGTGCGGGTTGGCGGACTTCACATGTCTTTCGAAAACTTGCTAGTTTCTCTCAGACATGCAGGTTTCCTCACGATGTTTTCCTTCACCGTAAGGCAAGTGGTAATCAAGTTAGAAATGATTCGCACATGAAAATATCAGAGGTGCGAGACCCGGGATTTGAACCCGCTTTACTCGGTTACCCAAGCGAGCGCGTTACCACTGGGCTACCACTGCCGTATATTCAACAATATACAACTCAACATATTAAGTAAAAAATATATTGATCATTCTCTGATATTACGAAACTTTCGGTGCGCTATTCAGACTTGCATTTGACCAAGTTTTATTTATTAGAAAGTTATTTGGTTAAAAGATAAGTTAATAATGTGTATTATAATATTATTTTTACGTTACATATACCTTTAGATATATAAAATGTAATTGTAATGAGGAAAAGTATCTGTGCAAGATTTCAACTCGACCAACCAAATCGACAGTTTTTAAAAGGTTTAGCTCTGCTTCCTTCATCGCGCCTCGCTCACTTCACGGTTGCAGTGCCGGGTTATCATTTTTCCATAGTAAAAGTAAGGTGCAGATATAAAAATATAGCTAAAGTTAACTTCAATCGATTGATCGATTAAGGTCAAATAGAATAAAGGTTGAGCTTGAGCGTTTTACGTGTTCCTTTTAAAAATGAGGGCATAATTGTTTGTCGACAGATAAGCAACTAGTGACGGAGGTAGTAATTAATTAAAAAAATAGTATAGTTGTTAATATAAGAATATCAGTACTAATAATTTTTACTTAAAATATTTTTGATAAAAGTGAAATTTGGTTTAGGTACATATGTAGGTATGTACCTATTTCTTAGGAATAAAACGCGATAACGATGATTTTAGTTTGTTTTTGAGTTTATGTAGGTATATATATTATATCTGTCCTTGTTCTTATCATACAAAAAATATATCATTTGAAAGGAATTACTTCATTACACATTTTATAAACATATAGCGTTGGTCCGCGGCTCCACCCGCGTAGTTTATTTATGTGTTATTGGTTCCTAAGTTGTAGCTGTATGATGTTTAATTTATAAAATAACATATAAAATGAAAAAAAAATGTTTGTATATATAAGTGCTCAAACAAATCAACAAGCTTTAAATTTAGGATAAGTGAGCTCGTGATAGAAAATAGAAACGTTAAGGAATATTTAACAGAATATGAAATTATTATTAAAAGTATTAATTAAATATTGAAATCTGCCTGCCTGCCTGCCTTTGTTTTAGGTTTTAATGTATTGTTTGTATTTCGACATAATTGTAAGCCTTTGTAAAGAACAGAGCGTCTTCGTTTAAAATTAATATCTAATGAATATTACAATAGCTTAATAATATGTATTTATAAAGAACATTTAATTTTAACATCAAACAATTTCAAAATGATTCATTCCAGTCGATGATATTAATTTCATTGTAAATATACCAACTATTCACGTAGGCTTCAAGCAACTAACAAATTATACATAGACTAACCTGAAAATTAATAGTAGAAGTGACGATTCTCATAGATTCAGCATAATTTCGCAGCACGGAGTCCGTGTTAAGGCAACTTTGACGCCACTCGTACAGTTGTTCCAGCCTCGTGACACACCGCTCGCAGATCTTTTTTGGCAGAAAGTCGTCCTTCGATATCTGCTGGATTTACATTAAAATATGAAATTTAATTCAATATAAAATAACAGATGACATGACATATTATTTTCTGTTTCTTTAATTTATGGTTAAATAGGTAGATAATGTTTTTTGCTTTTAATTAACAAATATAACTTAAATTAATATCAATAACTTTAATTTTTCAAGGAAACAGATTAAACAGAGATGTTTATATAACACATTGTTTAGTGCTATTTCTAGCTTTATTTCATTCGAACCCAAATTTCCCCGAGGACCATATAATAGAGTGTGCGACTATCACTTTTGAGCGAACAAGTAAATGTAAAATATACGTAAGGTATAATTATATGTTAAAAATATGAGAGAATTTAACCAGTATCTAGCATAATAAAACAAAACAATTACTTTTTTTTAAATGATATGAAAATGTGAATGCTATTATATTATAATTTAAACAATGTTTTCACTTTTTTCTAAAAAACTAACAGCTCTACCTATATAGACTAATATTTGCGAAATTTTTGCGATTGCAGGTCCCGAGTTCGAGTTCCGAGTCAGATCAAAAAATAGTTACTAGTCCTTCTAGTGTTAGTTGGGAAGTTGACGGTGTATAATATCGCCGGTGTATAATATTAAGACGTGTTACAGAGAGCACATAAAACTTACGGCTCTACGCCTGATCTCTCTTAGGTTGTGTCAGATGGACATCCCACCAGAGTATAGAAGCGAACGTAATAGAGAGCTAAACTTTAATACAACATACAGTTTTATTTGGGCACATGACGCTTGTGTACTATAATATTTGACACTTGTGTACTTTAACTGTCTCTGTGGTGTAGTGGCCAGCTAGTACGGCTGCACATCGAGAGGTCCTGAGTCCGAGTACCGGGTCAGGCCAAGTTTAGCTATTGAGTGTTTCTGTTTAGTAAGACTCAGTAACAGTCCGGAGTTGGGAGGTTGGCGGTGTTTCACCCCGTGGCTTGAAGAACACATAAAGCCGTCGGTCCTGCGCCTTAATTCTCACCGGTTGTGTCGGGTAGTCGTCCGTCCGGAATATGAGAGTGACAGGAATAGAGAGTGCACTTGTGTCTGCGCGTACACTTGTGCACTATAATATGTCCTGCGCAGATGGCTAGTCCCAATGAGACTGGCCGCCGTGGCCAAAGTCGGTCGGGAGTTCATTATTATTACTATAATATCTCTCGCGCGGATGGCTAATCTCACGGAATTTGGTCACCGTAGCTTCAATTGGTTAGAAAGAAGCTATTTTTATTATTATCTACTTAACATTTCTAAATATAGGTATTTATGTAAAGTAAAAAATTAAGTTTTGTATAGAAGAAAATGAAAAGAAAATTTTTTACTAAAATAAGTTTTTTTTAATACTCATGATATGAAAATTGAGTAAGTGAAATAGTTTTTATTCCGGGAATCATCGCTTAAGTGGGGGGAGAATGGGGATGAAAGTTTGTATGGGTAAGCAAGCTTGTGAGGAGTAGTGAGTCCCTAGTATATACATAAAAGGCTTTGTCCTGACTGACTGATGGAACAACGCACAACCTCAGCCACTGGTTGTAGAAACGTGTATATTTGAAGAACTTATTCCTTATATAAGTAGGCACTCTATAAAAAGGATTTTTTGAAATTCATCCCTTAAGATGGTAAAATAGGGAATGAAAGTTTGTATGAAACTCTGTCAATTATGAATGTAAAATGCATGGAAAGTGGTATTTAGCTTTAAAATAAAAAATTAAAATACGTATGTAATATGTATATTTATTTTTAATTCATCCTTTCAAGGAGTAAAAGGATGGTAACGTTTATATGGGGAACAAAATGTTTATGGTCAGAGTTATCTGAAACCTGGTATTGATGCACTTGGCTTGCGAACGTACGACACTGACCCCCAAAAACAACAATAATACTGATTTTAATAACAAAAGTGATTTTGATTTTAATAACTTAAGCCATTTGAAGAGTCAGAAATAGAATATAGGTCTGTCGTTTCAGTGATGCAAATAGATGAAGCAGTTCACTATCCTCTGGAATTCCTTAACAGTGTTCTGTCCTTCTGAAGTTTGGCACACCTGTTATGAATAAGCCACCTAAGCTGTGTAATCGGATAAGACTGCTAGTAATCTATAAAAAAATTATGGTGGCCACTGTGTTTGCTGGAAGTGCTCGAGGGGAATCAGTATTTATACTTCGAATCCCACTGATAACTTCTGACTACGGCTTTGCATTTAATCTATTGTAATTCCTCCTTAAAGTTCGTATTGCAATGAGTATTAATAAATGTCAGGGCCAGTTGTTAAAAGTAGCAGGCATGGACTTAAGAGATTTGCTTTTCACATGGATATTTTAACAGAACCCAGAACCAGATGGAACATCCACCAATGTGGTATACAAAGAAGCTCTTAATCAAATTCTAACTTCTTAATCGCGACTTTTTTAGCATAGATTAAGTTAAGTGAATCTAGAGGGATTACATAAATGTACATATAATATTACAAACTTGATATGACAACATATAAATTCCTCTGCTATGGACATGTGAAGAGGAGGGATGAAACGCATATAAATAAACGCATATAAATGAGAGAATCCGAAAAAATTATTTTACAGAATATACGTTAAATATCTTTTAAGATATTGGAGATTTTGAGGTATGATCGCTAGAATTAAACTTGTTTTCCATAATATTTTTAAGAAATAAAATAATATGAAACACGAACTTATTTCTGTAAATACTAAAGTATTATTCTAAGTTAAATCTATTAAGTACGTAAAATTTTTATTTTAGTGTGTAAGTTAGTAAAAATAATACAATATTTGGCGGTATGGAACTCTCGATGTTAAGTTTAAAATTAAGTTATAACATAAAGCCAAAGACTTTGTTTGTAGTTTGAACGAAGGCGAAGTCGGGGGTTCTGCTAGTAACTAATATATTAAAAAAATATTTGATTCAGTTCATTTGGCAGATTCATTTTCAATGTACGCGAAGGTCGTGACAGGCACGAGATCTGTGGATTTTTTATTAAGAGATAGTTTATAATGAGGAGAATGATATTATATAAGCTATTGCTTATTCCGGTAAAGAAATAACGATTAAAGGCATATTTTTATTATTATTGACTGTACCGTATCGAAAGATATTGTATGTGGTTATTTTTATTTTAAAATAAAAGTATAAATAATAATGCGATAGATGAATTAAAATATCCAGTATATTTTGTCCAAATATTTGACACCTCGTTTACACATTTTTTTATTATATCTGTTAGCTCATATTGAGTTTCGAAATAACTAAAATTTAATCCATTGGGCCTAAAGGTTTAACTTGAAAAGCTCGTTATTTAACGTAACTCATATTGAGAATTAGTATTAACTTTTAAGCTTTTAGCCAAAGCGAATTTCACCCGTTTGCTGAAAGAAATTGATTTGTAATGTCTATATTTAAGCTTATAATCCTAATAGCCTTACACATATGCAGAATGAACATTACAATTAACTATAGGCTAAGTGTTAAAAACTCGTCTCCGGAAAGTATGAATATATATCTAATCTTATATATTTAAACGAGCAATTCTTATATATTTATTTATTTATACCGGCGAACTCGGAAACGGCTCTACCAAATTTTTACGGAAATTTGGTACGTGGTAGATTTCGGGGGCAAAAAATCGATCTAGTCTTATGTCTGGGAAAACGCGTGTTTTCGAGTTTTCATGCGATTTTCTTTTGCATTATTCCAAAATATGGTTTATAATTTTGCATGCTTGGACTAAAAGCATCGAAGTCAAGCGGCCAAGGCGCAAGATTGACAATCGCAGGTGTCCGGGTTCGAATCCCGGTCGGGATACAAAGTTTTTACTTTTGTTATTTTTTTGCATTTATTCAAGTTTGTAGTTTTTTTAATCTAAAAATACGATATAATAAAAAAGAACTCCGAGCGAAGCTCGGTCGCCCAGGTACTGTATAATTTTATACTCGAAGTCTTTATTAATATAAAATTGATAATTCCTTAATTTGATGCAATATTATTAATTTATGTACTTTGTGTATATGTGTATGTACTTAAAATAGTTTAATTTTGTTATTAATAAAATAAGGATTTTATAAAAAAATGGTTTAAAGGGTGTATTATTTTTAAAAGAGATCCAGTCTTTCAGTCATCCCCTAGATGTGAGAATCATAGAAATAATATTATATAACCGTATTACCTCGCTTTGAATGTGAACTATCGATTAAGTCAAGGACACGTAATATTAAAACAAAATTGCATCGGCTTATATATTCGTAAGTAGTATTCACATTCAAAGTTTAGACCCACGTAATTTAAAAAAATCGTATTTTACATCAAAATTAATCAATATAATTTAAACCCTTGCGTAAGAGAAGGGCCCCTTAAAATCCATATGGATAGTGCAACAATAATATTTTTTAAAGAAAATTTTACTATTTAAATGTGGTATAAAGTTGGAGGGAACATGAAAATAGATAAAGCTTTTGTCATCGCAAGGTCTTATTTCCGCCTTTCAATCATTTCAATAGATAACATAAATTTAATTCTTGCTGTCTTTATTTACTGGAATTTTTGAAAGTTTATTTATATTTTATAAGTTAAAACACTTCAATGTTTTGGAATTTAAAGCCTATAAGTAATCAAGATTTAAAAAAATTGTTTCCTTTAACTGAACTCGTTTTATCAATGTAATTTCCCGTAATATAATTAAAATATTTCATTATAGAGTTATTGTTCCTTGTCTAAACGTTCAACAGGTATCGTGTTCCTGTTCAGCAAATCTGTATTTCATTTTGTTATGATGTGCGTAGCGCGTAGCGCGCGTGCGCCTACGAGGCTACGGCAGTCGACACGTCTCTACATTACTGCACCTCACCTTTACACCATGTTTACCACGACATTGAGTTTGGTAACTGCGTATGGTTTGATGGGAAAACATTAATAAGGTAAGTGAATATATAATACAAAAAAAGCTCACCATAGTGGGCAAGCAAGTCCGCAGCTTGAACAGTATCTGTCGCTGCTCGGACTCCTTGTCGAATATGTGAAGGCGAGGCCCGCTCTTGAGCGAGCAGAGGCGGCACAGGTCGGTGAACGCGGTGAAGTTGAGGTCCTCGGGCTCGGTCATCGCGAAGCACCTGATGAGGAGGTCGAGGAGGCAGGAGTTGTCCATGTATACGGCGGTGGTTGTCGGGTGGCGGGAGACGTCAACGCATGTCGCGGGCTCTCGGGGAGGCGTCGCGCCGCCGCTGCGTTCGGGGGGCACTGGGCCCTGCGCTCCCGGCTCGCCCCCCGCCACCCCGACCCCCTCGCGCCCCCTCGCACCCCCTCGCGCCCCCACACCCCGCCCCCGCGACTACACGCGCGGAGGGTGGCTCGGACGCGCCGGAAAATGCGTGCCAGTTTTCCCGTCTGCAATTGCCGATTGTCCGTATTGATTATGACGTCTTAATTTATATTTATGTTGTTATGACAAGGAGAGAGAATGTAATGTGATGTCTTTTAGATGCGATAAGTGTATTGTGATACCTCATTGGTATTGAAGGGATGATCTTATTATTATTTCGATAATGTAATATATATGGAATGAATAATAATAATTTATTATTGATAGTAAATAGAAATTACTTAATTAGTATATAGTTATAATAATAAGAAAAATCGATTATTACTAGCAATTAGGACTTTATTAATAAATTTAAATTAAAAAAGTCTTTATTAAAATTTATTTTAAATTAACAAATAGTCATACACTTAAATGTCAATTTTGTGTATCAAAAATATTTTTTACTAAATGTGACAAATACTGATTGCGTCAAAAGGAATTAACATTATCAGAAACTCGGCGTTCGAATGTCGATCTCTTCATCGGATTCCGGTGCGGAGCACCATTCATACTCGGAAAGAACATTAGCAATCATTAAGCCGGAGGCTTATGAAAACGCGGAAGACATTGAGAATCATATAAGGGATAATAGATTTGTGATTCTTGCTGTTAGTATATTTTGATTATAACTTTTTCTCGTAAATATAATTTATATTAAGAATAGAATATTAACGATATTTTTACTTGCTGTCTGAAAATGAGTCTGTACAAAATGTAGCTTTGTACACTTAATTTTCTTATGAGATTTAAACTGTTCTAATTATATCAAACGAGTGTATTTAGATAAGTTTATACTTACTCGTATTTAAAGCTGAAGAGTTTGTTTTGTTTGATTAAACACGCTTAAGTGGAACAACCGGTCCGATATGAAATATTCTTTTTAGGTTTTATAGGCTTTATTGATGAACTTTACGCAAGTGTGTAATAACAGGGTCAAAGTTATAACATTTTTGTATTTTCAATGTTTGGTATGCACCGTATGAAGCTAAGTTAACAGTAATATTTAGTATCATAATTGTGTTTCTGTTTGTTTGTTGGATACAGGGAACGGCAAACGTGCATGTCTTACGAGGAACTGGATTGATTTCAATAGCAATCTTTACTCTAGCTTAAATTATAAATTTAAATTATAATTCTTAAGTTCCACGTTTTGTCATTCGCTTTACAGTTGGGGAAGGATTTTCCATACAGAGTAGTTAATAAATTATTGCTAATGAAAATCACCAAACAAATTTCTTGTAAGCATAACATGTTTCAATATTTTATATTTTTTTAATTTATCATATATTTTTAATTATTAAATTATGTTTCAAATCATATACCTACATGAATTTTCAAATTAGTAAATAAAAAAAAGTGTTTGTATGTACTTATGTACGCATGTAAGAAGTTATATTTCTTTTGTGTAACAGAACAATAACTAAAGATTTCATCCCGTACGAGTAAATCACAACTCTCTCTTGTAAAGGGAATGATAAATTAATAAAATAATTAAATAAGGCATATTACAACCATATACATATCTATAGAATACTATGTAAAAAAAGAATATAATATTACAAACAGTTATCAGCTTACTTCATCATGTTGCTTTTTGGCTGTCGGTGTGCGCGCGCATCGTAAAAATTCTATTCTTATATTTTTTCCAAACGTCCCAAAAGAAGTATAACTTCAATAATTTTAGTATCTGCATTCATATATTTTTTTCAAACCTATGATTTTATTATAAAAGTGCTTTCAATTCTGAATCAAATTTTGGACACGGCAGCCATTATCATGGGGACTAGCCTTATGTAGGAGATATTATATACAACGCAATGCACATGCAAGCGAGATTGCATTTACTATTTCATTCACAGTGTACTAGGACTATCCTATACAATATGGGTACATTCAGTAAGAAATCCGGTGCAGAACTATTATGCAGGAACGAATACGTGTTTCTCGGGACACAAAGGTGCGACGAGGTCGCATTATTTCTGACGGCAGATATTACGAGTTCGATTTTTGTACGGGGCAAATGTTGGTTTGAACCTTGATACTGCGTACTCCTTAACGCTGTGATAACTGTGAAAAAGTGAGATGTTGCTATTTGTTGAAAATAAAGTGGCATAAACTATGAGTAGGTACCCTAGTACTTTATAATATCTTTATACTTTGAATTATTAATAAATGAAGCATATATTTTATTAGCGACTCACCCTCGCTTCGCTTAGGGATAAAAATAAATCTATCCCACGGGAACCGTAAATTTTTCCGGGATGATATATAGCCTATAGCCTTCCTCAGTTAACGGGCTATCGAATGCAAAAAGAATTTTTCAAATCATATTAGTACTTCCTGAGATTAGCGCGTTCAACCAAACAAACAAACTAACAAACAAACAAAGAAACTCTTCAGCTTTAATAAAAAAAATTAAATATTATATATTTTATGTACATTTTTATCCACCTATGTAAACAAAGTATGTATCTGGATTAAGAACGTCATTGAACACATTTTTATTACATTTATCTGCGAAATGGTATTTTTATCGTTCCATTAAAACGTACAAATGACGTCCTCGAATGACTGTTTATTAGAATGTGAATAATAAAGGAGAACGATACAGCAAATATTGATTGTGGACTCTATTTTCTTTCTGTAGTGTTGTATGAAAGCTTACAAATAAGTTATATACTACATGCTAGAGCTTTAAAATGATTGATAATTCTCCATCAAAATTCGCTCTAAATTTTGGAAGGAATCAATCGTGATTATACAAAGGGTTGCGTCCGTGCATTGGCCGGCGGCGGCGAGGGTTGCGTATGCAAAATATAGTTGAGAGCGAGGGCGCGTTTGTTATCCCGCGTCATAGCTGGCATTTGGTACGACAGGGTTGGCATCTTATTGCAGTTATTAATAGAGAATAGAATTAAAAATATGTTTGTACTTTTATTTTAAATCTTATTAATTTGTCCTATAATTATAAAAGAGCATTTTCGTGCTTTAGTTAAAACGAATAATTGATACTATTGCATGACTACTATTTGACAGACCTTAATAAAAAAATTAAGGAGAGTAAAATATTAAACAAATTTGACTTGCTAACTTACATTCTTTCAGTCAATATCTTTCAAAAGTTTTAATGATCTCCATCTTAGATGTAAAATTTAAATCTTCTAATTTTTTTATACTATATACAAAATATGTTTATTAACATGTAGCAACCCTGTTATTGTTAGATCTTGAGCGCCCCAGCTTCGTGCGGTCACTCCTGCTATCTATGGCTTCCATCCATAAAAAAGTAATTACGTATTCCCATTGACGTTTCAAGTGGGGCTGTCCACGACAACTTCACATGTTATACAATTACATTTTTCTATTTATGTTCAAAGTGTATCTTACTCAGTACATCATTAGTCACGTACTGTTAAAATAAATCTTTTAAACTTAAATATTTCACTAATACTTTATTGAATTAACTATATATAATATGTATGTTATATATAAAATCAGAACCTGTACATAGGACGTAAAATGGAGCCAGGATTTATTTACGAAATATTCAATTCTTTTATCCTACCCTCTTAGTCCATAAATAAGGACTTTGAAACTATTATCTGTAGATTTTATAGATTTTAAATGGCTTTAAAATTAAACGAACAAACGACTTTCTTAAATATCGTTTATACGTAAACTGAATAAATTTTAAATTAAACACTATACATAAAAAGTATTTTAAATAAAATTGATATCTATGGCAATTATCATTATGATACATTTGAGTTTATTTACTAGCTAAACTACGAAAATTAGTTAAAATATAAAAAAAAAATCTTTAAAACTTTTAGGTATGAGTACGGCATCAAGCGTAGGTATACTATCTTATATATTTAAACGAGCAATTCTTGTTTATTTATTTATTTATTTATACCAGCGATCTCGGGAACGGCTCTAACGATTTTGCTGAAATTTTGTATATGGGGGCTTTCGGGGGCGAAAAATTGATCTAGATTAGTCACATGTCTGGGAAAACGCGTGTTTTCGAGTTTTCATGCGTTTTTCTTATGCATTATTCTACGCAAAATTAAATAGCGACATCTATACAATTGTCTCAGTATCACTTAGTCACTTAATGTCAAATTATTTTTAAGCCAAATTAAAAAGAAAATTGTTCTTATCGCGACATCTATACAACTTTCTCGGTAACACTTAGTCACTTAATGTAAAATATACAATCTTTCAAGAACTCCGAGCGAAGCTCGGTCGCCCAGGTACTATGTATAATACGTATAAATTAATTGCGTGTCTTATCTCGACAGATCTATATTACTATTATTCATTTCCAGGAGCTTGAGCTTTATGTTATCATTGAATAAAGTGAGTCATTGGGTTTAGCTTATAGTTATAGTATATTGTGATGTAGCACGATATATGCGTCATACCCTTTCCTTTGACCTTGCTGGATCATGCTATGTTAAAAGCAATTTTTGTGACATTGATATTATATTATGATTTCGATTATTGTAGTAATTAGAGAAAAAAGTTATCAGGAGAAATTTTAAATTTTTAAATATATTTAGTTTAGCACTTGCAACTGTAGATGTCTGGAGGTTTTCCTACAAAATGAGCAATGTGTTAAGCTTGCCTTTTTATATTTTATATTTATTTATATATGTATAATATAGGTATTATTTATCGATTAATTATATTTTACTTGTATTTATTTTGTATTAATTATATATTGGTATGATACGTATAGGTATGTATAAACTATAAATATTTACTCTTTCTACTGTCTCCTTATTTATTATTCGCGCGTCTTCTATCTTAGTAATATTTCCTACACCTAAAGGTTGCCTGGAAGAAATTACTGTTTTAGCGATAAGGCCGCCTCTTCTCCTATATTTTCTATATATTTTTCTCTCTTTTTGGCTGTACAATAGAGAGATATTATTATTATTAATATGTGCAATTTTTTCCTTATATCTAATCTAAAGATGATTTATTGAAGTTTTTATTGTATTTGAAAATTTAACGAAAAGTTCACGCATATATTTCACTATATACCTATGTGTTTTATTTTATTTAATGCTTTAAAAGATGCAATAATCACATAAAATTTCTTTTATAAAGTTTAACTGCACTTACAAATGTATATCCTCCTAAGATAGTTCATCTTTAGTTCAACGAGGTTAATAGAATAGCTACCTTTAATAGATGGTACTACGGGCGCATACTTTACTCTCTCACTGCCATAGTTTTCATAGAGAGATGCCTCTCCGAGATATGAGGAAATAGTCAACTCTCCCACTATAGGCACTGCTGACAATTTTTTGATAAAAAATCTGATATCCTTTGTGATTTTTCTCTTTTTTGGTCACATTATGTGCAAACTTATAGTCGATAAACCAACAAAACCAGCCCATATTAGACTGGTCTTCATGTAATTTCAAAATCTATTATTTAATTTAGTACAAAATATCATTATATTATTAATAATTAATCTCAGAGACGGGTTATTCGTCTGACACCAGAACAAGCTGCAGAACTCTACAAGGGGCACTATGGCAGACATCACTTTCCACATCTCGTAGCGCACATGTCGAGCGGACCCATCATTGCTTTAGTCCTAGCTACTAGAAATTGCATACAAAAGTGGCGCACTTTGATGGGACCAGCTAGGTGAATATTAAACTAAACTAATTTGTATTGAATATTATGATAGTATATCATACTAGATGTACCGAAATATATTTTCAAATGGGTAAAATTTATCTTTAATATACCTACATATTTTTGAGAGGCTGAAACAGCTTGTATCTCGTCAATGATAAGCTAAACATTTACAATATTTTTGTAATTGTGATGATGATAAGCAACAATGATATGCACAATGACATAATTAACAATGATAAGCTATAATAAATAAAAAAAATATGTTGGGACATTAACACACAGCGCCATCTAGTTTCATGGTAAGCTACGAGGTTTGTGTTATGGATAACAGATAGTTGATATACATAATATATAAGTTTGAATACATACATATTACAAAATATAAACATCCTTGACTGGAGTACAAATATTCGTACTAAAGCCCCCAGCGGGACTCGAATCCACGACCGCTGGCACAGCAAGTAAGGTCACTACAAACTGAGTCAAACGTGTCGTCAAAAGCTATAGACATTTACAATATTTTTGTAACAAGGTTATTGAATTTATTATTATTCTAATCATATATCTATCAGGGTTGTAGAAGCTCAGGCGTATTGGCCGGACAGTCTACGAGCGTGCTACGGACGACGCACTAAGTACGGTGACTACTTCAACGCGTTGCACGGAAGCGAAAACCATGCAGAAGCTTTGAGGGAAATCCACTTTTTCTTTCCAAACAGTAAGTTTTAATATAATATTTATTATTATTTATTTTAATAATCCCTATAAATAGCTACCTTAAATGCTTTTAATTCTATAAAGATATCTCATCGGCTAATGCAGCATATTTATTTAAAAAAAAATAATTTGTTGCTTCGTCATAGAATGACAAACCAACAAACACTTTCACATTTAAAACATAAAAATGGAAAATATATTATTGCGTAATTCTTAGAGATTTTCTGATTATTTAAGTAGGTACATTTTATCTTGGTTACACTACCTTTTTGTTGATTGGTGGTACCCATACCATACATATTATACCTATATTATATGTAAAATAATATAGGTATCAAGCTCTCATCTCCTAAGGAATGGCCTTCGCGCATTGTTTATTCGAAATTATGAAAACTTCGTACATTTATTGTTGGCACTAGTTTTTCTGACAAACTACCATCTACCACATACCTACTATGAAGCCTTTTAGTTACTTTGTAAATAGAACTATTGAGGTAAAATAAATCTAGGTTTATTAACGCGGGGCTTTAACTTAGCCAATTATACTTGTATTCAGCCGTATATTTGTAACGTCCCACTGCTGGGCGCGGGCCTCCCTTCAATACGAGGGGGATCAGGGCATAGTCCACCACGCTGGCCAAGTGCGGGTTGGCGGACTTCATACGTCTTTCAAAAACTTGCTAGGTTCTCTCAGACGTGCAGGTTTCCTCACGATGTTTTCCTTTACCGCAAGACAAGTGGTAATCATGTTGGAAATGATTCGCACATGAAAATATCAGCGGTACGAGACCCGGGATTTGAACTTGCTTCACTTGGTTTCTCAAGCAAGCGCGTTACCACTGGGCTACCACTGCCACGTATACTACTATACAATTAATATAAATTATGAGTAGGTATTCACCGTGTACCTCTGCACCCGTCCCTTTCGTAGAATTAGAATTTCGTAGAATTAGTAAGGGTTAAGAATAGGTATAGTTAATATTAATGTTAATGTAGTATTCAAATTTGTGTATACATTTAAATATGCACGTTTAGTATGAATGGACTTAAAGTTTCACAAATAGTAGGTACCTACAAGTAGATACTTTAGGGAATAGAATACAAGTATGCTGAATTAAAAATAAAGGGGTGAGGGACACGATACTCTTGCATTTCCTATGCGGCATAAGAGATAGAATTTATAATTAAACACTTCTGTCGAGATATTTCAAATCTTTTGTAAAATCTTTGAATTATATTGTATTATTATATATTAATGTTAAAATCTTTAAACGTATTAAATGACTGCAATAATTATAGCATTTTTAATTACTTATAATCAATTTTATAATACTTTAATACATCAAACATGTTAAGCATAAACAAAATATATATATTTTTATATTAAAAAGGAATCTTTTTCAGTGATCGTAGGGCCAATACTACACCAATGGCAAATTGGCGATTATATTCAGAAATATATAGCACCCACACTGTCACCGGCACTCACAGCTTTAGCTCACGAGCGGCCGGCAGAGCCCATTCTATGGCTGGCGGAACACTTAAAACGGCACAATCCTAATGAACCGGAATTAGCTCCCCAACCTCGTGAGTTGAGACAAGAAGAAAAATGTCACACACCGGTGCCTTCTCAAGAATCCATTGTTAAATA
Organism: Argynnis bischoffii washingtonia; assembly: GCA_033884665.1. Lineage (NCBI taxonomy): Eukaryota > Metazoa > Arthropoda > Insecta > Lepidoptera > Nymphalidae > Argynnis > Argynnis bischoffii. Next base: position 4,712,805 of record CM066611.1, read on the forward strand.
ATTATTTATTATAAATATTTTGTAATGTGTTTGAATTTAGCATTTCTGTCTAAACCTTTAATATTAAAATTTGTACTATAATCTTTCTAATGGTGTATAATTTATTTTATCATACATCTATAGGTACTATGTCCATACAATTTGTACGCACTAATCTCTGTAACACTAGTCTATTAGTTTTTTCAAAGAAATCATCCATAAATATAATAAAATTATTACTAAGCCGAATCTGTACATTAAATATTTTTTGGAAAATCTTATTGAAATAGACATTATTATCGGTACAGAGGTCGAATCAGGTTTTTAGAATTTTTGTCTGTCTGTTACCGCAGTACGGAAAAACCACTGGAGGGACTTTAATGAAATTTGGTATGATAAGAGCTGGTTATCCGCGTTAACATGCAAGACACTTTTTACTGCGGGAAAATATCTCATCTCTGAGAAATCTATACTAAACTTTTAAACACAAGTAGGGGCAAACACGTGCGGAGCGAGGGTGAGTCGCTAGTTTATTATATAATTTTGTCTTATAATTTATTGAGGGTTATTACTAAATAACCTGTACCTCTCGCTCAGTTTTAGGAGCCATTGCAGAAATTATGCGGGCAATGTTTGTGTTAGATACGATTTAGATTGATTTTTAACATTCATTTAAAACTGGCTATTCGAGAGACTTGGGTGATTTTATTTTATTTATTTTTTCCTCAAGCATAGCGTAGCGTAATCTAATATTTTTATACAAGATATTTTTTTTATTTATTTTTACGGATTTAATATGAAAAAAAGCTGTGCAAAAACCAGTTTATTTTCTGACTAAAATACAATGAAATATATTACTGCTGAATGATTAAAAAAAAAACAATTGTACACTGTTTAAAAAAATTAGGTATAAACAATTTCTAAAAAAATATTTTACCTTAGATCAGATCAATTGCAGGGCATTTTAAATAAAACAACATTTCCCCCAATTTTATTTATTAGTTACAAAAGATTTTCTATCACAGGCTAACATGTAAGAATAGTATTAAAACATGGTTACGTAATTTTATGAGAACGATCCTACAAGAATTATTATGAATTAATATCAAAAAAACTGCTGCTACATTGCAGGATTACATCGATACAGCGATTAATCGAATTCAGTCAGTCATTTAGTTAAGTAAATCGATTTTGAATCGATTACAAACCCAATACAATTGCATCATACTTCACATAGGAAGTAAAAATTATTTGTATTAAAAAAAATTCTTTAGTTCACTAATCAAACCATAAACTGCTCACTTAGAACTTCATCATATAATACAAATAAAACGATGTTAAAATGTATATTCATCCGATAATCGGATGAATAAAAAATATATTAGTCCGGCCATTGTTTGTGTGTGATACTCGTATATTGCGACTGCAACTATTTTTATGTTTCGATAAAAAAAAAAAACAATTTTAACTTATAAAGATATATAGATTTTTAAGAATATCCATAGTTAAAATTTTAAGTTTAGAATAAAATCGAATGGATTTAAATTAAAAAAAAAAATGATATTATCTTTTTATATTCTCCTAATAAAATCCATTTTTGACTGCGCAGGTTGTGGTGCTTTTCTTTTCTTTTACACATAACACTCTTTACCTTAATATCCTAAAAGAATAAGTTTTTAGTTCGGTAGGTTAAGGTTTTTTTTTTTTTTTTAATCATACGATTATAGGGCGAATAGTAACTGCCGTGAAAAAAATTGTCATATTTGCATGCAAAATAACAAAATATAAAGGGGCACAAAACTTATAATAAACTTAGAAAATTTAACTTACAATAGTCACAAATGGAGACAAACACTAGATAATAGTAAATGAAAGGAAAAAAACATTTGGTAAAAAAATCATGACTTAAGTATGAATGAGAGATTACAAATGAATTTGCTTATTTAGATGGCGGCGCAGCATTATCTGTAAAATAAAAGTTAAGTTTATTAAAAAGGAAAAAAAAAATGTATATATTATTATTAAACATTTTATTGCACAATAAAATGGTACATACAGAAGAAAAAAAAAGAAATACAGTTAAAGAAATGTGCAAAGGCGGCCTTATCACTAAAAGCAATCTCTTACAGGCAACCTACAGAGAAGGTAATACAGAAAATAAAAGAAAATAAAAGATAAGATAATGTAAAATGGATAAGATTAACGGACACAAATGTTAAAGAATTTAATCAGGTTTGTATTATCTGACATTTTTTCATATTAACGCACAATTAATGGTACAATATGTAAAAGTTAATGGTATCATCGGTCAACTATTATAAATGATTAATGTATAAATAAATAAATATGTTGGGACATTAACACACAGCACCATCTAGTTCCTTGGTAAGCTACGAGGCCTGTGTTATGGATACCAGATGTTGATACACTACACATATATAACTTTAAATACATATATTATAAATATAATGTATGAATGTATGTATGTATGTGTGTGTTTTAATTACTTCTCTACATATAATTTTCGTTTTTTTTTTGGATTTATTTGGATTTGGATAAAATTTAGAATACAGGTAGTCAATGAGTATTACATGTTAGGCACCTAGGGACGTAAACGAGCGAAGCAAGGGTAAGCCGCAATTACACTATAGAAAAATTAGTATCAATAAATTTCAACGCCATCTATTGAAAATAATTGGAACTAATTTTTCTTCATAATGAGATCTAATCTACACAAATAAATAAAATTGAAGTGTCTGTTTGTAATGACAAAATAACAGCTTTTTACTAAATGTATATGAAATTATATACGGTACTAATAAGAAAAAAAAAAACAATTTTTCAAATATTGTCTGTCCGTTTGTTCCGGCTGATCAATATCCAAGGTCTTTCACTGGCAGATAGCTGATTTTATAAAGAAAAACTATATTAAAAAAAAATATATGGTTTAGCGCAAACAAGTTAAAACACATGAAATTGTGAACAAAACCCGCGTAACTAGGGACGCACCCGAGTGAAGCGAGGGTAAGTTGTAGCCTAAAATATAAATATAAAAAAAAGGTTGCCTGGAAGGGATCGCTCACATAGCGATGAGGCCATATAACACCAAAAATGTACATATATATTATTACTAGCAAAACCCGCGGCTTCGCTCGCGCCAAAACAACGACAAAAAAACTTTAAAAAGGTAGGTTATTTTATCTCCTTATGGGATGAATTTCAAAAAACGCTAAAACACGTATTTATTTAATCGTATTGAAGAGCATTAATACCAAGTTTCAAGAAATTCTGATCATAAATATTTTTCGGGTTGTGTTATAACGTGTATTCCCGTGGGAATGAGATAATCTCCCGCGGTAAAAAGTATCCTATATGTTGACCCGGATATCCAGCTATCATCGTACTAAATTTCATCAAAATTCCTCCAGTGGTTTTTCTGTGATGCGGTAACAGACAGACAGACAAAAATTCTAAAAACTATAGATTCGGTCTCTGTATCGATAATAAAGTCTATTTCAATAAAATTTTCCAAAAAATATTTAAGGTACAAATTCGACTCCGTTAAAATTTTATTATATGTATAGACTATAGATAGATTTCCATTTTTGGTGTGCAATAAAGAATATTTGAATTTGAACAATATCCACTCGGCAGTTACCCCTCGGTGCGGCGCATGCGCACGAGCGCGGCGTCGCCGGCGGAGCACAGCCCTATCTTCTTGCACACGTCCTTCGTGCCGAACTCCTCTATCAGGTGTATGACGCCCGCGCCGTATATCTCCAACATCGTGTGGCACTGGCAATTACATATTTTTTTTATTAAAATTTACAATATATTTTATATCTTGTGTCTGTAATAAGTAGACATCTGATTATATGCACTATCAAAATGCCAAAATATGCATGCAAATATGCACTAAAAAAAGGGCGAAATATGCACAATGACAATAGTAATTGTTATCAAAATTTACATTTATTTTCTCTCTCTAAAGTATATATTATACGCGTAATTCTTGTGGCAATATACAATTATTACATATTTTGCTACATTTTAGAGCTTTGTGACGTTGTCACTTAATATTATTTAGTAAGCTGAAAATGGCCTCTCTGTACTGACTGACAAAAAAGTTTTGTCCAGTAACGTCAGTTAGAATTTGCATATACAAATATGCAAATGCATATAATCCGATGTCTAGTAATAAGTATTTGAATGGAAAATAATACTTTATTCCTAAAAGATGGTCATATTTAGAATGATTTATAAGTTAGTTTAATTTCATTGGTTTTCATGTTTTTTTTTGTATTTAATTATAACGTATCGTAGGGAATGTAGGTTACATACAAGATAATACACATATTATTTCTATGAAATTGAAAAAATATTATTAAAACTATGTATGGTTATATATTATATCACACTTGGAAATCCGGAAGATTTATAATTATTGGAAAATCTTGTAAATTGCTAAAGTGTTAATTTATTAAACACTAGCAGAACCTGCGGCTTCGCTCGCGATCAAACTACGAAAAATACGAAATTTCATGCTAATACGTCCAAGGAATAAAAAGTTTCATACAAACTTTCATCCCCTATTTCACTCTGAATTTTGAAAAATCCTTCCTTAGGGGATGCCTTCGTCATATGAAGAATACGTGTGCGAAATTTCAATTTTCTAGCTTTAAGAGTTTGGCCTGTGCGTTAAAACATCAGTCAATCACTTTTGCCTTTTATATATACGAGTATAGATAAAATCTAAAAAAAAAATATATATATATCTTACCCGGTCATAATATTTAGGTGGTAGCGCATTGCAGGCCTTCTCCACAATATGCACGATGTTCCTGTCCACCTTGTCGTTGCCGAGGACCTTCTTCACCGCCATCACGACGGTCTCGCACACCGCGCAGTCCAAGATCTCTTCTGCTGTCAAATTATTTAACATTCATCTAAAAACCTTCCATTGTAATTCACAAATAATATCAAAAATTCTTTTGATTTTAAAATAATATTAAAAATAACACTCTTCATAAACAATTTTAAAAAAAATTGTCTGTCTGTCTGACGGGACTTTAACTGGTAAATAGTTGATTTTATAAGGAGTAATTTAGTGTACCTTTATTTTAGAAAAATAATTAGTTTCCGCTCAAAAAAATGAAAACGTACCTATAACGGGCGCAACCGAGCGAAACGAGGGTAAGTCGCTAGTAGAGTAATAAAATTACCTTTATAATTTATAATTAATTTTACATTATATTTGGGGAGATTTTTATAATAACATGTTTTTTTTAATGTAACATTGATCTGAGTCAATCACAATACGTTTTGTAATCTTGTTACTTTAAGTCTTCATGCTTATTACCAAAATATAAGTTCATATGAATTGTTTTCTAATATAATTTTTGTAATTATAAAGTTTAAATATAGATTATATTTGTAACAAATATTAAAAAGATCTTGCTATTGATGGATGTCCTGGTTGAATTATAATTAAATAATTTTTGTGTGGTGCCATTCTTTTTTTCGATTTTTGAATTTGAAAGTTGCTTGACTACATCTATTTCAAAAATATAAAGAATTCTACGTGATGAAAGTGAAGAAATTAGCAAGAGAATCGAATTGAAACAAAGAATTCCGGTCTGTACGTGTGTTTGTTACTTCTACGGTCTAAAACGATTGGAGCGATTTAGATAAAATGATACTCCGATCTGAATACTACTAAAACATAGTCCTAACCGTATTTAGGCACCTAGGTCTCGAGGAAAGCTAGAGTGTATAACTAGTATAAAACACAACCTTTCAGTGTTTGCAGCGAGCTAGTACACAGCTTGAGCTCCCTGCACACTTCGTCCGGGTTCAGCTCCTGCGCCAGCAGACTGATGACCAGGTCCGAGTACTTCTCCACAAACTCGTCGCAGTCGGGGCGCACTGCCTTGGGCATGTGCTTGCATACACCATGCACTACTTTCTTGATTTCGTCCTGGAGTGTTTGATTTTGATAATTTTGGTAATAGTTAAGAGGCCTATTACATTTTGACTGTGATTTTTAATTTAATGCCCATCTTTGACGTTCTTATTTCGAGAAACTTAAACTCTTCGACAATTTTGACTTATTCTATGGTGGAGAATATTTATTAACATAGTTCATAGCGGCTTCGCTTTTCGCAAATTTTCATTATTAATTGAAATAAAGTCAAAATTCTGAAGCAAGTTTTTAATAAAATTCGCGACGACACTTTTTCAAGCTCAAGGATTGAAATACTATACTAAGCAAACGAAATGAAAAATATATAATAATATCTCGTATATAGTGGTTGAGTTTATAACGGCCTCGGAATTTGAAAATATGTATTGGATTTCTACTAAAAAATCCTTTTCAAAATCTTAAAAAATACTAAAAACGTTCAAACTGTAACTATATCCTTACAACATTAATATCATTAAGTAAAATGTATACCAGAATATACGTCAGTTTAAAAGAAATTACATAATTACATACTTTTTTTATTAAAATAACTTATTATAAAACTTTACATAGAAGTAATTACAACTGCAGAAAATGCTCGAAACAGCGATGCGTCGGCCGCTCGAACTCAATACCATACAACTCGGTACATTTTGTGATAGGCCTCTTAAGTAATGGTTCACATTAAAATCATTGTGAAGCTTTGCTTCTAATAATCAAATAATTTCATTGATAGAGCATGAGATACTTTTTGTAAGCACTCATAAATAAAGCGTGTACTATGTCCTTCTACTTACAGGCAGATGATATATTTAAAAGTTTTTTTTATAAATAATTCAAATTATTATAATAAGTATCGATAGTCAGATAAAAAGCATACTCACATCATTATGTTTATCCTTTATCTGGTCATCAATCTCTTTTAGAACGAACTCGCAAATAACGCATATAGTCTTATCCTTGTTGACGAGGCGGCCATTTATTGTACTGTCTGGGATCTCATTTGTAGCTAAAAAAAAAAATTATATAAAGATGCAGAGCACGTACGACGATATTTTCTATTAACAGAACAATTAGTGAACACAAGAGAAATATCCATCTATACAGATAAATAAATTGAAATGAAATGAAATGCATATGAAATTATATACGGTATTTATATGAAAAACACATTTTTTTAAAAATTTGTCTGTATGTCTGTTTGTTCCAGCTATTCTCCGAAACAGCTGGTTTGATTTGGACGGGACTGTCACTGGTAGGTAGCTGATGTTATAAGGAGTGACTCAGGCTACTTTTATTTTAGAAAAAGAATTAGGGTTCCGCTCAAAAAAAGTAAAACGTTCCTAGGGACACAACCGAGCGCAGCGAGGGTAAGTCGCTAGTCGGCAATATAAATAGAAGTTAAAACATCAATTTGCATATTTGTAACTTCAAAAATAACCAAACTTTTATCCATTATCGAAAATCCTTACTTTGCTAACTTTTGTTACATAAGATACACTTTGCAAAGTAATAAATCAATAAATAAAATTAGTATTGATTGGAAAACCAAACTATTATAAACAATAAATGTTTGTTTTGAAGAATTTCGAGAATAATTTTCATAATTAGAACTGCCTATCCCCGCCATTTGTTTATTTTCTTGCAAAGCTGCTCACGATAATATTATTAAATACAACTAACGCATATTAACACGTAATTAGGTCCTTATCAATTGTCATTGTTTTCATATGGCTATCTTATATAATATTTTTCAAATAAATGAATGAGAAAGGCCGTATCTAAAAAAAAATAACTTACCTATATCACCATCCCCATTTTCCAACATAGACTTGGGCAGCATGGGTCGTCGTCTATTATTCCTATCGCCTCTCAGTATGGGGCTGTCGTGGAACTTATCTATGGACGGATGTCCGAGGGTCGGGTGTTCGGTCTTGTCTTTAGAATGACTGAGGGACAAGGGATCGATGTGTTTCTTGTTATCCGTGCACAGCTTGAGATACACGCATATCTCTTGGGCGTTCAGATCCGCTACTAGCATTTCAACTAGTTGGTTTGTGTAGGTGTCCACGAAGTCTACACATTCGGTGCGCAGTTTCGTTGAGAGATGGTTGCAAAGACCGTCTAACGCTCTGCGGATATTTTCCTGTATGATACAATATTAAGAAATTAACGTATGCAATAATAATTTAAAAACTGAACATAATGTCACCAAGATATTACATTCCAAAGGAATTTGTTAGTTTAGCGATGTCCGCGACGTTACAGAATACGTCAGTCAAGGGCCAATCGTTGCAATGTAAGTAAAATCTAGACTTTTGTTTTCAATCTGTGCAGAATTTTTAGATCTAGTTTATTACGTAATTATTAACAACAATGTGTTCTATAACGAGAGGATGTCGTCACAAAAAGAATGACAATAACTATATCCAAATTATTAACTTCATTAAACTTAAACTCAAGCAATTTACTTTTGCAAATTGACTAACAATTATTATTATACTAAGACTGATTAAAAGGAACATTTCAACTCTCAATGATATAAATAAAAAACAATGATCGATTTGTCACGGTGGTCAATATCACTGAGAGTAACCAGTGCGTTTTCTTAGGCATTTTCTGCCCCGCACAACCACTCTGTGGAACCAGCTGTCGTCGGCGGTCTTTCCGAACCGTTACGACCTGGCAACCTTCAAGAAGAGAGCGTATTCTTTTTTGAAAGGCCGGCAACGCATTTGCAAGCCTTGCGGTGTTGCAGATGTCCATGGGCGGCGGTAATCACTTTCCATCAGGTGAGCCTCCTGCTCGTTTGCCCCCTTGATTACATAAAAAAAAAAAAAGATACGCAGGAGATATAATAGTGCACAAGTGTACGCACAAACACAACGTGCACTCTTTTTTTCTCTAAAGATCGTAAAGAAAGACTCGGGTAGAAACCCGACCCGACCGTAAAGAAAGACTCGGGTAGAACGACGGTTATGTTGTACCACCAACGTCCCAATTCCGGCTTTTTTTAAAAAAAAATCTTGACAGAAATACTCCAAAAACTATACTTGTTTCCCGGGACTCGAATCCAGGCCTTTCGTATCTGCAAGCCACAAGACCATCGAGGCAGTTCAAATGGTACAAGTAACAGTGCAATAATAATATGTACCTCACTACGGTTATTCTTGAGCATGGTTTCCAGCTGTTCCACTGCAAAGAGACAGAGCGGGCAATTGGACTTCTGCGCGTTGATGTCGACGCGGCGAACTTCCTCCGTCTTGGGGCACAGGCCCAGAGCTGGGCATACCTGGTGAATATAATCACAAATCCTTTTTTGAAAAAAAAAACAACGTTTGTTTAATTTTGTCATCCGAAAAGCAATAAACAAAAGAGATTTGAAAAAAGCGCATTATTTCGAATTGTGCACTTTTTTTGAAGACACTTTTGAGCCACTAATTGTGTATCTTGGGTTTTTGTGTATCAAAGGCTTGACTATACTAATACATATATATATATATATATATATGTGTGTGTGTGTATTCAGCTCTTTTTAACGCCCCACTGCTGGGCACGGGCCTCCCTCCAATACGAGGGGGATCAGGTCATAGTCCACCACGCTGGCCAAGTGCGGATTGGCGGACTTCACATGTCGTTCGAAAATTTGCTAGGTTCTATCAGACATGCAGGTTTCCTGACGATGTTTTCCTTCACCGTAAAGCAAGTGGTAATCGTGTTGGAAATGATTCGCACGTGAAAATATCAGAGGTGCGAGACCCGGGATTTGAACCCGCTTCACTCGGTTTCCCAAGCGAGCGCGTTACCACTGGGCTACCACTGCCATAAACACATATGTACTTGTTGACAATAAGCAAGGACTCACACTGGCGGGGTCGATCTCCTGCACGAGCAGCGCGATGACGGCGGGCCCGTACTGCGTCACGAACTGGCGGCACTCGTCGTTGATGGACTGCGGCAGCGCGTCGCACGCGCCCTCCACCGCCTTCTTTATGGCCTCCTGTATTATATGTTTGTATTTTATTTTCCTCACTAACATTTCTTCTTGCAGTTTATTAAAGAAAAAAAATAATATTTAAAAGTGTATGTGAAATTTTTTGGTAAATATCGCAATTAAATTAAAACAAATCACTAAGGTATGTTTGGCATATTACAATCATATATTTATAGAATATCATATACGGAAAGAATATATTATTAAATATCATTTGTCAGATAATAACAATGGTTACCATATCATCAATTAGTCATAATAGCGTGTAATGTATGCTATCTCATACTCTCGCCGGCTTAATTCTATATATTTATGCGTTTGTCTCTTTTTAGTACCGCATTTTCGTTTCACCGAGTTTCAAATCACAACGATTCTAAAGAAATTTCACTTCAAAATAGTTGATTTCAAATATCCGGCCGGATAACAGAATCAGGCCGTAAAAAAAAGTGCGTGTGTATTTATGTACGCATGTAGAAAGTTATAATTCTTTGGCGTAACAGAACAAAAATAGCTTAAGATTTCATCCCGTATGTCACAACTCTCTGTTTGTAAAAGGAATGCAGCTGAAGTTAGCTGCATCATGTCGCTTTTTGGCTGGCATATTTTTTTCCAAATGGCCAAAAGAAATATAACTTCAAAAATAAACAAATATACATAATATTGTACTCTTAACCGTAACTCTTTTACAGTAAAAGCTGCAAAGCTATGGAATTGCTCCCCTATGATGTTCGCCATTCAAACTCACTAAATATTTTTAAACGTCGCGTCGTCTAACTAATTATTATTTATTTTTTTAGTTATTGAGTATATATATGGTACATGTATGTATGTATTTATATGTATCTATTTGTATGTATATATTAAGTATATGTGTACATATATATTATACATGTATATATTTTTTATCTAATGTATGTATTAATGTTTGTAAACGTAGTTTATCGTGCTTGTATTTAGTTGTTTAATTGTACCATCCCGTCTGCGGTTCCACTAATCCTTTCACTAAAGGTTGTCTGTAAGAGATTACTCATAGCAATAAGACCGTCTTTGCATGCCTCTGTGTTATTTTTCTTTTTATCTTCTAAACTATTTTTTTGTAAAGTATTTATCTATCTATATACATATCTATCTATTGTAGTTATATAGAAATTATACATAGTGTTTAGTGAATTTATTTGAAAAAGAGAGAGCGACAGAGTCTATATGAGACCTAACAATATATTACCTAGTAATATATCCGTATAATATTATATATACCAGGAAAGCATATAACACAAAGAGCTCACCTCAGTGTTGTCATCACTGAGCTCCACTTGTATATAGTGTAAGAAGTACTGGCAGAAGGAGCATATGGTGTCGGAGCGCGGCACAGACACGAACATCCTCTCTATCGGCAACACCGGCACTTGAGTTACTTCAGTACCCATTATTTGTATATTCTCTTGTTTCTTTGAGGGCTGTGAAAGAGTTATTTGTTAATATAGGAGTTATATCTTAATTGAAACAATAATTGCCTTCGATAAGTTCAAGTATTTTGTAGCTACAGTTAAGTTTTTAATTTAAGAGTATGTGACCATAAAAATCAATGGTTCTATTGAAATCAGTGCCTTCAATTAAACAGAGAGGCAGGAGCATTATCTTAAGAAAAAATATATTTCAAATATGACTTAAAATTCAAAGGTTAGAATACATAATATAAAAAAAAACCTTATAATTGAAATCAACATGCAACGTTATAGCTATTTTTAAGCCTAATAACAGTTCTATAAAGTTTTCATTCAAAGTAACTGCAACAAGGAATTAAACATTATTCCTTGTAAATATTGAACTACTTAATAATTTATTATAATTAATAATAATATAATATATACCGCGGGTGTTGTGTAGCTGTTTGCCTCATCTTGCCCAATAAGTTTGGTGGACATCGTCACAGCTTTCACAGCCAGTTCCTTCGGTAGCAATGGCGCAATGTCCACATCAGTCTTGTTCGTACAAATACCCATTAAACTGCATACTTCAGCGCCTTTCAGTTCGGATACTAGGAAATTGTAGATAGTTTCATAATACTGATCTACGAGCTGGAGGCATTCGGATTTGAAGTTACCCGTCTGCTTGCATAGACCTGTGTACAAATTATATTATCGTATTACCAACATGCGCTACGCGAATTTTGTTCGTGGTTTCAAAGGTTTTAATTTTTTTGCGTGTAATTTTAATTATTTTTCTATTAATAAAAGTTGCCTAAGTTAATCCTTATAACATCAGCTATCTGCTAGTGAAATTCCGTATACTAGCGGTATATTATTGTATACTAGCGTCTCACCCTCGCTTCACCCGGGTTCGTTCTTAGGTACGTTTTAACGGTTAGTATGAAAGAGATGAACTATGTATTATCTGATGAGATGATATATAGCCTATAGTATTCCTCAATAAACGGATTATGTAATGCAAAAAGAATTTTTCAAATCGAATTAGTAGTTTCTGAGATTAACGCGAACAAACAAACAAACTCTGCCTCTTTATAATATGAATATATGTAGATTAAAATAATAAAATAAATGTACCAGTTATATCTTCAACGAGGTGAAAACCGTCAATATAATAAGGTAAGAAAGAAAACAGAACATAAGAACAACTGACCAGTAAGTATCTTATGGAACTCCAGTTCAGTGGTGTTGGCGACGAGCGTGTCGCGCAGGTGTTCGACCACTTGTTCACAGAACTCGCACGGGATGTCACTGAAATTAACATTATTTATATTTTACTGGAGAAGATTCTTATCACACTTCATTCAGTATACTTGGCGAATGTAAGCTAAACGGATGAAACATGTAATATTTTTATCGTCACCACACTTTTTACTATTAAAAAGAGCGCCCTGTGTGACGTCAATTAGTTTTTAAGAAATATGCCATGTAACCTGTATGTATATTTTTTTCTTTTTTTTCCTAGTATAATTTGCGATCAGTCTTTTGACTATAAGCAAATTTGTTAAGAGAATGCTGTCATGTGAAGTCTTCATTAGTACCAAATCTCATTTATTACTAAAGCTAGAATTATACTAGATCTAGTATGGCATTACTTTTGAGATGTCTTGGACATTTATCATCTAAAATTGGTGTGTTAGGGTGTGGTATAGATGTGTGTATAATTGGACGTCGTTAAGCAAAATGGATCCAGCCCACGAAAACCGTTTTTTGAGTTACTGTCATAAATGGCACCTACATATCAACTTATATACAGAAAGTAGATAAAATACCCAATATTTAAGAGGAATTTCAAAAAAAAAAAAACTACGGTCTCAAAAGTAAGCCTTTCGTGGTTGGATCTATTTTGCATGACTAAGTCCAAGTAGAGTAAGTTTGTAATACTTGAATCATTATTATTAAATCAGTACTCGAAGCAATACATCTCTTGTTCCTTTAAACACTCATCCTTACAAGGGCCGTTCTATAATGGCAACCCAAACTACGAACTTCTTCTTTTATTTTAGGCCTGTGTAAATTGTGATGGATTTCGTGTATGTATATTGTATATAGGTCAATAAAGATATTATAATTAATATTATAACTTACTCAGAGGCCTTCAAATGTTTATTATCTTCAGGGAAAGTGTACAGGTTGTGCGAGTGGTAGAGCTGGCTGCATTGCCCGCTGAGGTGACACACGGACTGTGGGTTCAAATCCTTCTTGAGGCCAGCTATTATGTTCTCGTAGTACTTGAATGCGAGCATTGAACAGGAGTCTGACAGGGATGATAATTTTTGACATGCCTGCAAAAAAAAAAAAAATTAGGTATATTTTTTTAATATTGGTAATTATAAACGAAGGAGCACAGAAAGACAAAGTATTAATTTGCTATTTGTGAAAGTTGATAAGAAACATTCTTTTTACATATCGAAATTGAAGAGTTGCAAATATCAGTTGAGTCACTGTATTGATTAAATATTTTTGTTAAACGCGGTATACTTTTTCTATTATAATAACACATAAGATATTTCGATTAACATTTTTGTTATGCTTTTAATTTTGTTAAATTTTATATTTTTATTATATTTCATATTATTAACTTTTAATAGAATATTATATATTCACCTGTAGCAATCCTACTAAGAAATCTTCATAGGTAGTATCATCAAAGCGTTTCCTCACGATTCCGACAGTTCTTTTGCAGTTCGAACATCCTTCCCTCCGTTTTAAGGCTGCGTTCTAAAAATATGTATGACAGGAATCAGATTCCATTATTAGATGTTAATAAATGTTTCGCATCTAGCATTAAAAAAAAAGAGAGAGAAAGTAGATATATATTATTAAATATCAAGTGATACATTTTTTGTATTAAATCGTGACAATTTGAATGTCTAAATATTGCTATTATACTTTTAACTTCACTAGTACGTAATATGTCTCGATTATTAAAATAAAAAATAAATTATAAAACTAACGTATTTTACTAAAAATAGAAGACATGTATCTGTGGAAACATTCACTTCATTAAATGATAAGAGATACAGCGAGGAACAGACTAAGAATTAAGATGAAAAAGAACTTACATAGTCTTCTAGAAGGTTGTCAATGTTAGCATTGTTGCAGAGTCCAGCGACCGAGCAAACCGCTTGAGGGTCCATTTCCGAAGACAAAGTCTCAACCAATTCTGGCACGAAGTCGTCCGCCAATTTAATACATTCCTTTGTCACGATCTTGATTGGAATCAATTTGCATTCCCCTTCAAAAACTTCTTTTAGCTCTTCCTGTTTATAAATACGTTTTTAACGTTAAAAATGTGAATTTACTTTATAAAGTAGTATAAACTATCCTAGCTTATTGTAATATATCTAAACCATCTTTATTCACATACTAGCGACTCACGGTCGCTTCGCTCGCGTTCGTTCCTAGGTACGTTTTTACGGTTAGCTATGTTTAGGTATACATAAATAGTTGCTTGCTACTCTTAAGATATTCATTTAAATTATATAGCATTTTACCCTCGCTTCGCTCGGGTGCGTACACCGTACGCGGATTTTGTTCACAATTTCATGGGTTTTAATTTTTTAGCGGAACCCTGATTTTTTTCTAAAATAAAAGTAGCCTAAGTTACTCCTTATAACATCAGCTATCTGCCAGTGAAAGTCCCGTCAAAATCGGTCCAGCCGTTTCGGAGATTAGCCGGAACAAACATACAGACAGACAGACAGACAAAAATTGTAAAAAATGTTGTTTTGGTATATGTATACATCCAGTATACACGGTACATGCATTTAGTAAAAAGCGGTTATTTTAATATTACAAACAGACACTCTATTTATTTGTATAGATTCGAATGAAGTTTGTAACACATTAATATCTCATACATGAGTATCTCACTAATGATGATCTCAAAAATAACAAAATATTACAAAAAAAAAAAGAAATAATTGTAAAAAAACATTTATTTAACATTTATTACATTTATTACATTTATTACATTTATTTTACATTTAATTTATTACATTACACAATTTATATGATATAAAAGCTTGTCGCGGGATTTCACAAAAAACATTACTTTTTAACATTTTTTTTCTTATCTACACTAAATCTCGCGACAAGTTTGTATAATATTGTGTACAATATAAAATCAAACCCGTTAATTTATTACATTGTAATGTAATAAATTATTAATGAGTTTGATTTAATTTAACGTTTATTATTTCATTTTAGAGCTAAATGCACTTAAATAAAAGCTTGTTTTTAAAAATGTTTTTTACAATTATTTTATTTTTTAGTTATTTGTATTGTTCTCAGCAAAGCCTCTCATTTGGTATCTATCATGCATAATAATCAGCATTTTTTTGGCAGCAAAAAAAATGGCAGTGGTAGCCCAATGGTAACGCGCTCGCTTGGGAAACCGAGTGTAGCGGGTTCAAATCTCGGGTCTCGCACCTCTGATATTTTCATGTCCGAATCATTTCTAACATGATTACAACTTGCCTTACGGTGAAGGAAAACATCGTGAGGAAACCTGCATGTCTGAGAAAATCTAGCAAGTTTTCGAAAGACATGTGAAGTCCACCAAGCCGAACTTGGCAAGCGTGGTGGACTATGGCCTGATTCCCCTCGTATTGAGGGAGGCCCGTGCCCAGCAGTGGGACGTTAAAAAGGGCTGAATACATACATACATGCATAAAAATAAACATAGTCTCTTTATTGGATTTAAAATGACGTTACTTTTCTTATTGTTTCTGGCTCATCAAGCCCTTTAACTTGATGCCCATATCATAAGGGTCGCTATGGAAATGATAAATCCCCATTTAGTAACGTCTGCCATATTGGATTAAAAATGACGGCATTTAGGTAATCGTGCATTGTATCGGGAACCAAACTAGTGTGACAAATTTCAACTCAATCCGACAGTGGGAAGCGGATCAAAACTTTAAAGATTCTATTACACACACCGAGACAGGTGAAACTAAATAGAAACTTGTGAAATGCAGATTATTTACTATTACGTCCCGAATATACTACGTGTATATTTTTTAATAAAATAATGTACACATTTGACCTCGATATAATTTAAATAAAACTATCTTTTTGGATTTTTTCGCGGATTTATTTTGGAGAAAAAATCCGAAAAGATAGTTTTATTTAAATGTCTAATATTCGCGTAAATCTCGATATAATTATTATTTTACACATGTATTAATGGATAAAAAGAAATTAAAACATTATTTTAAGATATCAGTATTATAAAATTGTGTCAGAATCGGGTCAGCGAATCTAAACTTACACTCTATGATATCTATTATAATTATCTGAGCAAAACTGTTTATATTAGAATATAAAAATAATTCTTTTGTAACCTTTTAAAGATAAGTACATATATAATAATAATACATATCTTATAACTATAGTAACAGCTAGTTATAATAAAGAGTTATTTAAAAAAAAAAACAATAAACAGTATTCTTTAGTTCAATTAACGTGTTATCGGTCGTCGAACTACGTACAAATATAAGATGGTCAAGCCATACATACATAGAGCCAATAAAGAAATAAAATAAAATACGTACTTATTAATAGAGTACATTTATAAATTACTGTATATAAGATTTAAAAATTAAAAAAAAAAAACCTTCGAAAATTCGACTAAAGAGGTAGGTCAGCAATTTATGTTACCTATCTTTCAAGGGGAAGAGAACTTATGATTAAAAAATGTAAAATAATATAATTTTATTTTTATTGTTCATACTTTATTCTCAAATATTGTAAATAAATGGCGAATACCTACATATATAAAATTTCCCTTATTCTTTGGAAAAAGTAAACGATCTGTATGGAATAATCAAATATGGTAGGTAGTATAAACAGCGACACACGCTACTATTTTTGACATTGACATTTTTTTAAATTATACATTAATTTTAAAATTAAAATTTAACTTCATTTGTTCTAAGTGTGTTAATAAGTGGATTAATTTAAAGCAAATTAAATATTTAAATTGTGTATATTAGATTATATATAATGTATATATAGATGAAAAATTAAATGACAGTTGAATTATTTCGTTTGTTTTAAAGCACTAACCTTTGGAACTGTCAGTTTTTGAAAAAAAATATTGTGCAATTCATAAAAACTTAAAACTTTTTAAAAATATACGAGTAGAGTCGCGGGTATAAACTATTAATACAATAATAATATAAAAATAAAACTGAAGGCGTGTAAGGAAAATTTTATACACATAATAACAAACAATGACACTAGAATTTAACATCATTATAACTTGCAAGACCACAATGACTCAGATGATCTTGATATTGACTCAATTAACATAACGTAAATATTATGATTTGTTTCTAGGCTATTTGTTTAATAAGTTTGAATTTAGTTCATTAATCATCTTTAAACTCTATCTAGGATTGTTTATTGTAAATAATCGACTAATCAAACAGAGTAAGTGAAGGAATACTGGAGTAGATTTAACTAGCGATGGGTGATTATTACTAAAACTAATCGAATTAGTCGATTGTTCAGTTTAGTCGAAAAAAGTCGATAACAATCGATGTTATTCGATTGTTATTAACCGCGTGAGGCAGGAGCTAATGACTGACATGGTTTCAGTGTTAAGTTTAACTACTAATTTGTAGCGCAGCGCACCTGAAATCTGTATTACTGTACTCATACGTACTACTAAATAAGTGCGTACAGTTAGTAGTTTGTTGATTGTTATTCGAATAATCATGGTGAGGAACTACTAAATCGACAATCGAATGCGCAATAGCACAATTTTCGAATCAGTCGATTGTTTTTTTTACAACAATAATAAAAAAATAAAATAGAGATATTTGACGAACTAAAATAAGGCTTTTGGGGGCTATTTAAGTTACATGACAAATGCAAATAAAGAATGGGAATACAAAAGGCTTCGTCTATATTCACTTCTTTCAAATTCATTATAATTACTATTGCATTTCAAATAATTTAATGTTTCAAAAACATTTTACATTTAAATGTAATATGGTATCAAATATTCTCAAATAACATCTATACTTATATTATAAAGAGGCAGAGTTTGTTTGTTTTCTTTTTGCATTAGATAACCCATTTATTGAAGAAGGCTATAGGTTATATATCATCATGCTACTACTCAAGAGGGCGGAGCAGTAATCATAAATGTTAACAAATCAGGCAGACTTTCATACATTATTGTAAAACTATATACGTATAGTATATAAATACATAGGGACGAAAACGAGTGAACCGAGGGTTAGACTCTATGTACAATAAAAATATTTCTAATATAATAAATACACTGTTATGATATTGTTAGTGAAATTATTTTTATTAACGTTATTAAATAAATCGTCTTCGATTTAACAATATTATGCTGACAGTGCATGTTTAATTAGTCGCCATTTCTAATCCCATTCTTAATCTGCATGGGTAACAGTGTTGTTTATTATTATTGTTCTACGTATTAAATAACAGGATGTTAGAGAGGAAAATTTTAAATGCTATCTACCAAGTTACACGTACATATTTTCACGTTAATATTTCCTTATAAGCACTGAATTAAAACAATGTCTTTTCTTAATAAATAGTGCGTCCTAGGTACGTTTTAATTTTTTTGATCGCGATCCTAATTCTTTTGCTAAAATAAAAGTAGCCTGAGTTACTACCCTATAACATCAAATATCTGCCAGTGAAAGTCCAGTCCAAAGCCAGAACAAATCGATAGATAGGCAACAATTCGATAGATAAACAACAGAGGCATCTAATTAATATTAATCATCATGTAAAACTAAAATAAGTTAAAAATGTTAACTCACAAGTGTAAACTTTTTTTGAGAAATTAAGTAATTTTATTATATTACTAGCGACTCACGCTCGCTTCGCTCGCGTTCGTCCCTAGGAAAAACAAATCTATCCCACGGAAACTCGTACATTTTTCCGGGATGATATATAGCCTATAGCCTTCCTCATTTAACGGGCGATCTAATGCAAAAAGAATTTTTCAAATCGGATTCGTAGTTCCTGACATTAGCGCGTTCAACCAAACAAACAAACTCTTCAGCTTTATATTATTAGTATAGATGTGATATTTATATGTGTGCAGCCCTTTTTAACATCCCACTACTGGGTACGGGCCTCCCTCCAATAAGAGAGGGATCAGGCCTTAGTCCATCACGCTGGCCAAGTGCGGGCGGACTGCACATGTCTTTCGAAAACTTGCTAGGTTCTCCACAAAACGTGCAGGTTTCCTCATTATGTTTTCCTTCACCGTAACACAAGTGGTAATCATGTTGGAAATGATTCGCACATGAAAATATACCACTGCACCGATATCTATATGTCAATACGATAATTAATCAATATCATCAATCAGATCTAATGATGAAGTCAAGATGTGAAGGATATTTCAATGGCTGCAAGTATAACCTTCGAGTTAGGACTCATTGGATTCGTTTGGATGTTTCCGAAATATTACAATGGGCCAAAATCAAATATATTTGAATTGCCAAAAATTGGATTTTTTTACTACGTTGTTCCTTGAAAGTGTAGCAATCAACCTAACCTAGAAGATAAAATTTAAATTATTACCTGTGTTTCATTGCTTTGTAGCTGATCGCGGGCCTGCTTCACCATGTCCTTGCAAATTTTGCAGATGCCATCATCGTCTTGCGGGTACGTCATCTTGGACCACACGCGTTGTACGCAGTGGTGTGTCATTTTGCATTCCCGACCGGTACTGTTGGAAATAAGTACTTTTAACTTAAAATATTGTTATTAGATAGGTACATTGTCCACTTTAAAATAGCTTTAAAATAATGAAATTTATTTATTTGGTTTGGTTCATACGTAATAGTTAATACTTTGTTTGTTTAATGCTTTAGTATAATTTTTTTTTATTGTTTTTTTATAAAGAAAATTATGATAATCAGTTATCATTTAGCTAAGTTATCGCGCACGCTACCACACACCAGATGGCGTAGGAATACCATAATTTTGTAAATTTTTACATTATTTACATTTATTATATTATTCTACTATTCTATTTAAAATAAAATTCTTGTATATATAATTATGTTCACGTTTTTTAATGTCTTTTTTTGTCTCTGTCAATCTCTGTCAATGTGTAATGTTTATATAATTTACCTCAAAGGAGTGTCTTATTTACAAATTACACATTATGTACACATTTGCTCCCGACTACCAACCAGAGGGGGACTCTTATTAATTTGTTGTAATTATTATTTAACATAAATGTAACTGCTGTTTAGGGAGCTTTAGTTGAATTATTTGATTTAGTTGCATGTAAGTTATGAACCTTTTAACTCGGCGCCAATTACGCTGGGTCATATTGACCCGAGGCAAATTTAGGCGGACATATTGCTTTTTTTGCATCGATCTTATATTTTAAACGTTTGTACAGCTGGAGGTACAGCATCCCTCTCCCCGAATCGTTGGTATGCTCAAGGCAAGGGCGCTGGAGCAGTGAGCTACACGTGTATTAAGTCAAAACGGGTCAATATGACCCAGCGTCATCGCTGGCGTGTTATTTTTGTAACTTACTTTTTATTACAACGTATGCTATCGGCTGAACACTAAATGAATTATACGCGACTAATAGAAGGAAATTACACAACTAACACGTTTCAAATCAATATTATTGCTACGTTACGATTTATTGATGTTAGAACGTCTGTTGTCTTTACGTGACCATCACTTGGTAATGTACTATGTACTTAAACATTTTCTATGAAAAAAAAAATAATTTGCGCATATTAATACTTTCTTAGATTTACGTGAATATTTGTCATTTTTTAAATGAATAATTAATTTTTTTGGATTTTGTTTGTGGTTATACATAATATAGTAATAGCAACACTAAATAATATTATATTATTAATTTATAAACTTTTTTAAAAATTTTATTACTTATAACATTTAATAAAATTAAAAAAAAAATGTTTAGAATTAAAATTAATAAATATTGTAAGGTACTCTGCTGACATTCTTGATTTTTAAAATTATTTTTAAGTCGTTCACCATCATCATCATCGTTATATCACAAATATATAACGCCTTTGAGATGTCTAAAACCTTAAGTCTCCCCAGTGACCGTGATTGCTGTAAAGCATTCGAAACGTCGGGAACCAAAAATCTAAATAAATCCGCGAAATAATCCGAAAAGATAGTTTTATTTAAAACTGAACATACTAAGTTTTTCAGGAGGCTATTTAGAAGTTTTGTTCTTTTTATTTTTACCCGACTGCGGTGAAGCCTAAAAGAGGGTTATGTTTAATGTTTAGAGAGTTTGACGATAAACTAATTGCTTAGCAAAGCATTTTGGCAGAGTGTAATGCATTATAGCAGTAACATATTTTAAAATAAAGAAAAAAATATTAAAAAAAAAAAAACAGATTATCTCGCGATCTCGTGATTTTAGACTTTTAACACTAACGTGGTTTAATCGGTTGATTAGACGCAATGTTATAGAAAAAAAGAAAGCGTAAGGTATTGTAATTCTATGACCATGACGTTACATCAATAATTATGCAATCAAATCTTGAAAGTCGACTTTAACCCTTAACCACTGACGTGTATTTACTTACATTAACACTGACATACGTCTTTCAGACCTATATTCTTTTTAAATACCCCTAATTTATTAATGTATTATAATATATTTATTTTTTGCTTAAATTTTTCAAGCTTAATAACTGGGGTATTTAGAAAATAAAAATAGAACAATATCTGTATGTCGGAGACAGTCATGAATACAGTCGCTAAACGAAGCGCGAGTCATGAATACAGTCGCTAAACGAAGCGCGGCACGTGCAGCGGGCAAACCCCCACCACCAAAACACTATAAAACTGAGCACGCAATGCGGCTGGGGGGCATTCGTTGGAAGGCGGTTGCCCGGTGCACATGCTAAGTGAAGCTAATTATTGCGTATTGGTGATAATTAAAGTGTTGTTTTGTGTTACAGAAGTTTGCTGTTTCTTTTAAAGGAAGATGTCGGCCCCTGATCCTATAGAGATAAGTACAGTGAAATCAATTAAATTAGTCAACTGATGACTAAATCAGAACAGTGACCAGTTTAGCGAGGCTCGGGGTGGCTATAAGGGGAGGTTGGAGGCCACTAGCGAGGGACCAGTCCCTCGTACTTTAACACTTCGATATCAGAAGTGGGACACGATGAGGCCCAAGCTGAAGGTACTGCTTGCTTACTGGACTTTCTGCTAGGTACTTAGTGTGTGACGTATATGGTGAATGGTTTGAAATTGTTGCTAAATGGTTGACCCTGGGCGAAGAGTGTCGTCCTAACTATTCCAGAGTGATTAGGTGGTGGGCACACGTCTGAGTCCCAGAGAGTAGACGAAATTTGTCGTCCGAGCCACGCCCATGCAGTGGGTTGGCTTGTCACAGTGATGTACTTAGCATCATCCGACGAAAATTGTCGTCCGAGTCGGGTCCGTTCGGAGGGCTGACTTGTCCTGGATAATTGCTAGTTATAAGTGAGACGAAACGTGTCGTCCGGGTCATATCCGGCTAAGGATTGGCTTGTCCCGCTGTAATAGAGACGAAATATGTCGTCCGAGTCATATCCGGCCAGGGATTGGCTTGTCGCGCTGTAATAGAGACGAAATGTGTCGTCCGAGTCATATCCGGCCAAGGATTGGCTTGTCGCGCTGTAATAGAGACGAAATGTGTCGTCCGGGTCACATTTCGACTAAGATTGGCTTGTCTGGCTGTATGCAATGACGAAAGGTGTCGTCCAGGCCACATCTTGGTTGGGATTGACTTGTCTAGATGGTTAAAAATGTGAAGTATAGTCATAGTCAAATTTTGGATAGAATATTATAATCTAAGTTCATATTTCTAGTTGACTGGTCTAGCTGAAGTGTAGTCCTAGTCATACCTCATCAGGTTGACTGAAGCGGTTCACTTAGCTGGTTAGTCCATGTCATCAAAATGATCTTAGTGTCAGGCTGATAATAATTATTAAGTCAGGATGAGCGAACGGACTACGCAGTTAACTAGACTTGTTTCAGATAAATCGCCCGGGGACGGTCGAATGTCAGTCTGGCCGTGTCGGAGACAGTCATGAATACAGTCGCTAAACGAAGCGCGAGTCATGAATACAGTCGCTAAACGAAGCGCGGCACGTGCAGCGGGCAAACCCCCACCACCAAAACACTATAAAACTGAGCACGCAATGCGGCTGGGGGGCATTCGTTGGAAGGCGGTTGCCCGGTGCACATGCTAAGTGAAGCTAATTATTGCGTATTGGTGATAATTAAAGTGTTGTTTTGTGTTACAGAAGTTTGCTGTTTCTTTTAAAGGAAGATGTCGGCCCCTGATCCTATAGAGATAAGTACAGTGAAATCAATTAAATTAGTCAACTGATGACTAAATCAGAACAGTGACCAGTTTAGCGAGGCTCGGGGTGGCTATAAGGGGAGGTTGGAGGCCACTAGCGAGGGACCAGTCCCTCGTACTTTAAAACTTCGATATGTACGTTAGGTATTTATTTTTAAATCAAAATCAAAAACTTAGAAAAATCCACGGTGACAAAAATAGTCTCTCTTCTAACGGCTCAAAAACTTAACTTATCAGTCTAATATTATAACAGAACTGATAACACTTAAACATTTATATATGATCTTATAATTGCAATAATCAAATGACACTTTATTAAAATAATATGATTTTTTAACAGTATGTGTTTGAAACATATTTTGAACACTACACACAGATATATTTTTTACATTCATGACATATCTATGAGGTTTCTCTACGTTTTTGGTTGAACCATAAACAACAGTTTGTACGGATATGGAGACGATCATTTTCAGGTTCTACCAGTGCATGAGGTGTTGCAGCTTCGCCTAGAATACGAGTGAGAAGAGCCTTAGATTCCAAACGCCTTTCGAGGTGCGACCGAACAAAATTTTGGCCATATTTTAAACTTACAGGTTCACTCTCTGCTGGGACGGTGGCATTTACCGATAGTATCACGATATTATGAGCAAGTGTGCAGTGGTTTCTTGATGGAGGCTCTGTTCTCCACTTCATACATCTATATTTCCCTAATACCTTCGTATTGATTCTTGAGATGTTGAAGTTTCTTCAGCGTCTGACTCAAGAATTGATTCACTTGGAGTTTCCTCCGGAGCATCGTAGTCATTGTCCAAGAAAGAATTCATTGGAGACTCTGATGCCAGCATCTGATGCTCATCTCATACTCATCAGCCGCTGAATCATCGGATTCCGAAAAATTAAGGGCTTCCGTTACTAAGTTCTCAAAATTTGGACTGTTTATGTTGGTTCGAGACTGTTTATTTGATATCGAGCACTCAGCAGTTAAAGCACGTTCATTAGAATCTATTTTATCGCCTTTTAAGCCTTAAAACAAAAACAAAACTATAACATAAAAAACTACATTAATACTGACAATACGTCTCCTAGACGTCACGGATTCAATATATACCTGTTAGAGGTGCACTGCACGGCAGCTCACCCCCACTGCGCACGCGTCACTGGATCCTAGAAAGGTACTGAGAGGAGCAAGTTCATGCGCGTACAAAACTAAAAGTTATAATGGTTTTTAGCAGGTACCTACGTCACTCAGACGTACGTCAGCGGTTAAGGGTTAACTTACTTCTAATTGTATCTATTTTAAACTATGTGAAATCCAGATGACAATTACAAAACAATCTAATGCTTTAGGAGGCTAATAGTGGAACTCTTCAATAAATACTAGTAAAAACTTCGGTTTCGCTTCTTTTTACCCGAGTGCTGCGAAGCTCCAAGAGTTATGGGTTTGACTTGTATGTATGTCCCTTTTATTACATACAGGTAGTTAACAGCATATTTTTTTAATTTTTAAAACTATATTTTTACAAAGCTCTATTATAATCGTTACGTGTGTTAACAATTCTAATAAAATTCTAGAATGTGATACTTGCGAATCAAATAAAAAAAACTATAATTTACAATTTACAGTAAAGATACAAAAATTTGTGTTATTACCTAAAGTTGCTGCACCAATAGCTAGGACCCCACGTACATTTTGTAGCTCCCAACAGATGAGCTAAAACAATTCATTAAATAATAAATATTCATAAAGTATTGTGTGTATGTTTGTATCGTTACTTATCCACGTTCTATTGTTTCTAATGGAACTAGGGGTTTAAATTAAATAAGGAAAT
Source organism: Argynnis bischoffii washingtonia (assembly GCA_033884665.1). Classification (NCBI taxonomy): domain Eukaryota; kingdom Metazoa; phylum Arthropoda; class Insecta; order Lepidoptera; family Nymphalidae; genus Argynnis; species Argynnis bischoffii. The sequence goes on from CM066611.1 coordinate 4,738,435, forward strand.
GAGAGAGTTATATTACATTATGTATTCACACATACACTATATTTTTTCTGTAGATATATAATATTTTTATTGTATTTTATGTAGTACAAAATTAAGACGTTATTTCTGGTTATATATTTTTTCGCGATTCTTTTAAACTATACTATACATATGTTTTGTTATGATTTCTAAAATCATATAGATCTGTGTTAAAAATTGATTTTTTATATTATATTAATAAAATATACTTCTTTTAGATTGTATCACTGCCTTAGTCTTAACACTAGTCATTAATTTTTATCTTCACACACTTTCTCTTGCGGGTTAACTGTGAGGAGCAAATTATCTTTCCGCTATTACTAAAACAATGTTATAGGTGAGCGGTACAAGCATCTGTATTATCACCTGGTGCGGGAATCGAACCTGCGATCTTTAGCTTATTAGGTACTGCTAATCACGTATATACTAGATAACAAGATTTTTAAAATTAAAAACAATGAAAAAAAATCTGTCATAATTAAAAAAATCGCAATAAATATAGTTTTAGTTATGATATGTAAAGCAGTTTTAAAGATAAAAAAAAAACATTATTATGTGTAAAATAACAACATGTATCGTTCTTCAGATCCCTCAGCGCGTGAGCCAAACATGCACTCATCCGATTTTACTACATAATTGAAAATATACTTACGTTTCTGTTTAGTGTGCTCTTCAGTCTTCTTTTTCTATTAAAAAAAACAATAACAAATTATAAACAATACTATACTTTTGAATAACGAGTGATTATTATTATGTAAATACGATGAAAGACTAGGAAAATCTAGATCGTGTTAATACTAGAAAACAATCAAAATAAAAACTAACACCCAATTGCCAGCTTATATGCGAGTAAAAAAATATCTTACCGAAATAAGCGAATCTAACTTGGCATTATTGCACATGCCAATAATCCTGCACATCGTTTCGGGAGAGGTGTCCGATTGGAGGATGTGACTCATGTACTGTTGTAGCTCAGCTGTGTTTTCCTTGCATATAGACATTATGGCCGGCGATGGAACATCGCGGCAGGCTGAGCTCACGCGAGTTCCTAGATAGTCCTGTTAGAGATAATTTTTTAAGTATTGTTATACCAATTTTTTTTATCGAATAGTTAATACTTTAGGTTAATATTATAGCCTTAGTTTGTCTTACGGTGAATGTCCAATAACCTATCTATAGTTCTCATAATAAATATAGAAATCGGATACTAAATAAAGCTTTATAACGAAAGTTTGTATGTGTGTGCGAATTTAGTAGACTGATAGGCTGCTGTTAGGCAGCTAGGGCACGCGAGAGAAGTTATATTACGTCGCAAATTTGACATTATTTGTATAGCTATAGAGCTTATTATCAAATGTCTATCTTTAATAATTAATAATAAATAGGTCATTGGGTTCCGCGGCTTCCGCCTTTATGGCGTACGGTAAGCGTATTATGTAAATATTGTGGCTAGAATACAATTGTACATATCATAAAGTAGTCGATCATTTCGTAAAATCGTAAAATGGTAACATTACATGAACATAGCATATTTTGTTGACCATATTATAACATGGTTTGACCAAATCAATCAATAGAAAGGCTGATAGTACGTATTTACATGTTATTGCAATCCATCATTTTAAATTTAAGTTCGGTGACAGATCCTACTCTGATAACGCAGGTAAGATCTTTTCCCGTGAGGTCTTTTATTAAGTTACTGCTCGCAGTGTCGATAGGATGGCGACATCATTTTGTCATTTTCTATACATACCGATAGTAAAATTCTAAGTCGAATCTGTACATTAAATATGTTTTTGGAAAATCTTATTGAAATAGACATTATTATCGATAGAGGCCGAATCTAGTTTTTCGAATTTTTGTCTGTCTGTCTGTTACGGCATCACGAGAAAACTACTGGACAGATTTTGATGACATTTGGTATGGTGATAGCTGGCTTTCTGGGGTCAACATATAGGATACTTTTTACAGCGGGAAAATATCTCATTTCTGAGAAAAAATACAAAAAACTGCAATGTAAGAGTATAGTAATATGTAAAACCTAAGAATTTGGTTTTTGGTCATCTGAACGCGGGCGAAGCCGCGGGCAATGCTAGTCTAATATAAGACGTGACAAAAAGTCGATGAACAATATTTGTAAGCTTTGAGTGTTAAAAGCTTGTAATAGTTTAGTATATCTTGAAATGCCAATATTAAAATATTGACTAGGTACTGTATAATATAATCGATTCTAAAATATGACCAGGATGGATTGATGAATGGAAAGAAGAAATATTCCATTAGAATAACATTTATTTTTTAAGTAAACGTCTGAAATAATCATTATTTTTACTTTTTTGATTAATATTAATTCATATCATTCATGTATCAGATAGCCGCTTTAATGTTTAGTATCTATTAAATACGGACACATTCATCCAGTGAGCAGAAAGTTTGAAACTTTAGATATTTTACTATAATTGGTTCGGTAACAAGGATAACATATAACAATAAATCGTACATTCTCGACTTAAGAGCGAGATTTTTACGTAATCACGAAAAACATTCTAACATAAAATAATAGCTTTAAAAGAGCTTTATCAGGCGTTAAAAATGCAGGAAGCACACACTTGTTATCACCAACAGCGATGACATTATAAAAATAAATATTTGTCATGTCGAGACGATTTCATAGCTAATAAATTAAGCTAGAAATTTTAATATTTTTCAAAACATTACAAAAATATAATGCCCTTGCAAAGATTAGAAAAATAACGAGTACCTAACTACCACTTCTACTTGGGTTTAATTTTACAGCTTCCGTCTACACAATATACGTTATGTCTCAAACTTCACGTTTAGTCTTAACCAGAAAGTGACAACCGTATCATCTAATTAATGGTAAGGTATAAAGAATGATAAAGCAAACGTTTTATAAGGAAATCAAATAAGCAGCCTTCAAGACAAGTATCTTGTCTCTGTCAAATAAGTTTCATTTACAAACGGAAAAAAGACAGTTTTGTTTATATTGTGCTATACTTCCTTCACTTATTGTGAATTGATTTTAATGATTAATCATGTATTTAATATAGACAAGAAACAACTGCACTCCTAAGGCTATAATTGTAATTTTATTAAAGGGATAGTCAGTGTACATTTTCAGTTGAAAAGAAATGATGCACTATTCGATTTAGGTATCATTTTTGTTAAGGAAAGTGAGCTCTAACGGCTGTTATAATGCCAACAAATCTAAAATTACATGTTTTTATTCAACTATTTACGTTCTCTGCACCACGCACATCCGCACCTGTACTCAGCAGACCAACGTCTACAGTTCTTTCTTAGATACTTGAGCCTTAATTAGAAATATTTGCTGTAATAGCAAAGTCCACAGTCCATAACTATAACGTCCTTTTCAAATAGTTTTTGTATGAATAATGTTTGTTTTTAGGGCGGTTCAGTGTCAATACGTAGTGTACATTATACATAATACACTTAAAATTATTATCTTTTAACTAAAGAGACACTGATGACAATATTATTTTATGCATATATTTATATTCTGCCGATATTAACATATGTTTTACAATAATGTATGGAAGTCTGCCCGGTTACTGTTATGCTCCCTTGGGTAGTAACATGATGATATAGCCTATGGCCTTCCTTAAATCTGCCTCAATCTAATGTAAAAAGAATTTTTAAAGTCGGATTAGTAGTTACTAGGATTAGCGCGTTCAAACAAACAAACTCTGTCTCTTTATAATAAAAAATAAATAATAAATAATAAACTAGCGACTCACCTTCGCTTCGCTCGGGTTGGTTCCTAGGTTGCTTTCCCATATAAACATTCATCTCCAATTTCACCCACTTGAAGGATGATTTCCAGAATAAAAACTATCCTGTGCCTTCCCAGGGTTTCAAACTATCTTCCTACCAAATTTCATCTAAATCGGTTAAGTAGTTTCGGAGCCTATTCGGTGCAAATAAACATACAAACAAACAAATCTTTCCTCTTTATAATATTAGTATAGATAAATAAATAACACTAGTATAGATTAGGGGCGGAATAAGTATTGAATATCATCGACCCCTGAGGAAGACTATTTCACAATCAGCAAAGATATCGCACAGGCCACAGTACCAAGTACCATAAACACAAAAACTTTTTTTATAGACCATAAAATAAAACAAAACAGTATCTTACATCATTAATCATGTCCTTAACATCCTTCAGCTGTCTGAAGAGACGGACGATCTTTTCGGATACATCGTTGTCCTTGACCGTGACACGCTCTTGTTCCCACACTGTGCCGATGCAGTGTTGCACCGCTCCACAGTCTGCGGCGCGCCTGCGTTTATTACATTTATGTATTTAATATATATCTAGCTGTTACATCTGCCTCGGTGGTCTAGTGGTTAGAAAGTACGGCTTCAGACTTCGGAGGCTCTGGGTTTGAGTACCGTGTAGAACAAGTTTAATTATTGAGTTTTGTAAAAACATTCTCAGTAATAGCCTGTAGTTGGGAAGTTGCCGGTAAAGCCTGATCATCTGATTTCTCACCGGTCGTGTTGAAGTACCGTCCCATCGGGCTTTGAGAGTGACAGGAATAGTGTGCCCAATGCATATACGCGCACATGTCTGTGCGCATACATCATACTTGTGAAATATATATAATATCTCACGCGCAATCGGCTTGTCTTAGAGAGATTGACGACAGTCGGGAGGACATTATTTAAATATTTTATATGCATTTAAATATTTTTAAATTGTTTAAAGCCAGATAAGTACTGCTTAAATATATAAATATACTTTTTAATATTTCTTTTTTTTAATTTAATTAAAGAAGAAAAACAAAATATGTATGAGTCGAATTCCAAATAATTTGTCCTTACTGAGTTCAAAGTACTATTACTAAAATATACCTAAAACCTTACCTATACATTTTACACATATTTATCAACACTCGTAATTAATTTACGTGTGGCCTACCATATAAAAGTATGATCTTACTGTTTTACTATGACTAAACAATTGACTTTAGCTAATAGATATAGAAATAAATAAATTTATAAAATCAAGAAGAATTGTAAATATAATAGTATGTAAGCGGCCTTAGATATCCGCAAAAATTATAGTGTACTACATTTCTTATCAAATGTTTTGCTGAAATGTTTAAACATGATTTGGACTTATTAATTAGCATTAATATTTTAGATTACGTTAAAACAACATTATGTAAAAATCAAACAAAATAATTGTTTGTTAAAATTCACATACTTTACTGTGTACTGTACAAATGCATTACTACTAGCAACTAGACTCTTATGGATTTATGAATAATAGATTACATTAAAATGATTCATAACTGGCAGCTAACATTAGGTAATGAAATAAACCAATTATTATTACCTATCGATTCGTTGTTGCTTGTTACTGATTACATAACACTTGCCAATATTTAGAAAATAATTCAGTTTTACTTATACATACCTCATACACATATATTAATGTATAAAAAATTTCTTGATTCTAAAATTATAAGTAAGCCTTTGAAAATGAGAACGATTATAATTTAATAAATATATTTGATATATCCTTCCCTTACCTCAAACTTTCACACCAATATTCCGGTCCCTTTGAACATTCTTTTGGTATTTGCCGAGCACTTGACAAACCTGTTATCAAAACATAATATTTTAGTTATTTCCTAAGTCACAACCAAGGATATTACTATAAAAAGTAGAAATAAATCTAGCAAAATCAAATAGAAAAGACAATAATGTACATTGACTTGTTAGGTATATTAATTTTTTATACCATTGTTTTGAAGCTCATGGGAAAATCTTTACATTAATCAGTCAGTATGGAGACATTGTTTTTGATGAAGTAAAAAAATCTATTTTATGCCATTGTTTTCTTTTTCAAAATATAAATAAATACAATATATTATATCAAACACATGTACATATAAGTCTTTGTAAAAGGTCAAAGTATCTTGTTATTTGAGTTATTTATCTTATTAAGTCAATAACTTTATAAACATTCCAATAAAACAGTTCATATATTGATAATAAACATTTAAATTAGTATTAAAAAAAAACATTTATTTTACAGAAGATTAAAATAATAACTATATTTTTATACAATTATATATGTAGTTTTAAAACTAGTCAAGATAATATTATTTTTAGATATTTAAAATCTCCATACTAATATTTCACATGGGTTATATTTTAGTACATCTACATAAGTTATAAAATTATTATTATATTGTATTAATATCTTGTTAATAACAATTATAAATGGACAATCATACATAATATATGAAAAAGATGTTTATTATGTAAAGTATGAACATTAGGGATATTTAAGTTTGATATATTATAGCATATAAGCAATAATCTGATCCCCTCCTGTTAGCCGAGTACAGGAAATTCAATATTATTATAAACAGTAAGTAATTTGTGAGTAATATGATAATAACAATTTATGAATCACATCTAATGACAGCAAAAAGAACCTAAATATGTGACAAAAATATAACTTATTCTTTTTATGTGTTGAAAATATATTCTTAATTAGGACTATTATTTGGCAACTGTTTTTTTGTGTAATTCATTGGTAAAGTTATTCTTTTTATTCATATCTCATAATTTTGCTAAGTAAGTATCATTATTATCTTATGCAATTAAGGCATAGACTTTATATATAACACCTAAGTCCTCATTGACACACAACTTACATTAAGATTGAATAAAAGGAAAAATATGTTTTTCAGTTTTCTTTTGTTATATATTTTAAAGTAGGTAGATTTAGACTCACTTCATCACCAACTGTACAAACATGACAGTTTTATTATTTGATTTTAGTTAAATAACACAATCATATTGATTGCACAAATAAATTACCTAACATATTTTTTTCTCAAACCAATCTATTATCCATAGTTACTGTGCTTTTTGGTGTAAAATTATTCATCAATATTTTTTCTTCAAATTTTTTATAGAAGTTTTAGCATCTTTGGCCTATGCATGTTTTCTTTGTTTAATTAAAAATAAATAATTTTAAATATTAGTAATTATTCATAAGAATATTCTTCTCTTAAATATGTAAGTTTTAGAAAATCTTAAAAATAATAATTTTAATACTAATCAATGAATAAGCAAAAAAGTAAGAATGAAATACCGCCAGCGTTATGTTTCGCATCAATTCATTACCACATAACATGAAATAGTATTGAAACAAGGACAAGAATAATAAAAATAATAACTAATTAATCGTACGCAAAAAAATACTCACCTATACCACAAAAGAACAATATAGAAATAAGACAAACTGCAAATGCGTTTGTCATTTTTAACGCTTAAAATTTAAATTTAACAATCCACTTTCGTTGTCGGCTCAATGAAGACTAACAAACAAAACAAAATACCCAACAATTTTCACTTTGTTTTAAACGTACGTATTGTATTGCGTATTGATTTGATGAAGTATAAACAAATGTCAAGTCATGAACGATAGATTATAAAGCTAAAATTTGGACACAGACTGTTCTTGAGTTAAGTTTTTGTTTTACATACTTACAACTCTAGAATTTAGTATTGATTTCTTTACATATAGTATTAAAAAAATAATACTATTTCGTTTAATTTTGAATTTACAATATTTTAATGAAAATATTTAATTTTATTATTGCAGTTATAGCTATTCAATAATAGATGGCTCTGCTACTGATGTTATGTTGTTACTTCATAAATAGTGCTATTGGTTACAAGATGGCATTAGGAGCCAAAATTAATATATAATTAAAAAGTAAAAGTGTATTGTAAAAAGCTAATTGAGTAAGGATTACACGGTAGATATAACTAAATAAATATAAATGTAATATGAATAAATATCTACCTGTTGATATTTATTTATTAATAATATAACTAATAAGCATGTTATTAAAATATTTGCATTCTTTTCAAAGTTTAAAGTCAATGGAAAAATATTTACATTTATTAATTATACTCACTTATTAATACATAAAACTATCTACCATTAACCCTCTACTGCTTGATATTTATTTTTATTTTTTCCACTTAGGCTAGATATTTAATAATCTTTCGTTTTCCATAATTTAAAGTAACAATAATTTTGAGAATCAACTTAATATAACGTATACACATAAAATTGTCGTTAAGCTGTTACTGAGATTATCGTTATCGATCATTTCCAACATGATTACTACTTGCCTTACGGTGAAGAAAAACATCGCGAGGAAACTTTAGCAAGTTCTCGTAAAACGCACTTGGCCAGCGTGGTGGTCTATGACCTGATCCCCCTCGCATTGAAATACCTCCCGATTTTAAAAAAATGGTTGTATATCTATATTTTCATGATTAATCTATAGGCTCGGAAGTATTATTTTTTTATTTATTTATTTGATGCATAGTATGGGCTCGAAATAAATTGTATTCGAGTGTTTTTTCCTGTTTTTCAATATGTATATAAAAAATTTATAAAGTTTCCAATACAACTCCCAGGAACTTTTCATTAAACGTTCTTATATTTCGAAGTTTAAAAGAAAAAAATAAACTGAGCATGGGATTTAGTAGCATGTGGGTATGTACCTTATTATTATATATTTATATAATTAAGTTACTTAAATAATATTAAATTTATTATTAAGTTAAACTAAGCTATTATTTCGCTTCGTTGGATACTCCGTTTATAACTCAATATAAACTAGTGTTGTACGTTTGGTATAGCTTTAGTTACTCTACATAATACAATATGTAGAGATAATCTCAAAGTTATTGAAGTTACGAGGCGGTGGTCCTTACAATGACGCCGTGCTTTGATTTAATCTGATCGAATTAACCAATGAAGCTAATAGTAATTTTATGTGGCTTACCACACTACGTCGTTTGTATATGAATTCCAAAAAAATGTAATATGAAGTATTTGTGTTAGAAATAATTTTAATACATAGAAAGAAGCTTGCGATTAACAATGTTTTATTTAATATTAATTTAAAATTTTTAACACACTTTAAAAGAAAGAGGTTGTATGTTTTTTTGGGTGTTGATGGTATGTTACGTAATATCTTCCCCAATCGTGAATCGACTTTCTTAGTCTTTTTTAATGAATAGTTTATATTATACTTATCTACTTCAAGAGTGGTCTCATATTAATTTCAAGAAAAAAACCATTCATAAACGTGAAATAATTATTTCGATTTTGCAGTCGGTATACCTTTTTTAGTAAGATGGTAAAAGGATCATTTAAATTATTCATCCTATACATATTTACCAGATAGATACTTATGATAGACCGAAAATATTTACCAATAATATTAATTAATCGTTCTGTGCTCGAAGCTAGTTTATAAAATAATAATAGTATAGACTTAATATTTCATAATTTATAAAGTAAAGTTGGGTCGAATAGCAGCAAAATTGTTATTTCCAACGTTTTTTCTAAGACACAATTAGAAGGTGTTCCCCGGAGAGGCAGGTCCGAGTCGGGTCGCGTAATAAAATTAAGAAGACGCCTCGGGCGTACGGTCGCGGTAAGTCGATGCCTTCAGTGGGCATAAAACAAATCCGTCCGAGCCGGCCCGTGAGCGCTACCGCATAATAGTGGAGTATCTTATTTCTATTTAAATTATTTTTATATATTTACGTATATAATATGTTCTTATACAATATTGTTATTATAAAATCTACAAATCTAGAAATATAATTATTCATGTCATTATCATTTTATAAAAGAAAGCCTTTTATAAAAAATTAAAATTGATATCTGTTTATAATTTGCACATAAGTTCGAGTTCATTATTTTACTGTGATGATTTCAATGGCGTAAGTTCTAAGGGCATATTACATATATTCTATAGGTATACCAAATTTTGATTGGTAGCTATATACTAAATATGAACTTTTAATAAGAAAGCCAACTAAATTTAATAAGATTTTTAAAATTTCAATATTGAAAATATTGTATTCTTAAATTAATGATAGAAAATATAATCGATGGTTGCTCTTATTCGATATGGCAAAATAGCATGTTGTAGGTATAGCATAAACTAATATACATATATGTAAGTTGTAGCAGTACTCGTACGTACGTCTCTTGATATTTATTTATTAAATTAATTAACGTAGATTACATATTTAACACGTAATATGTATATTATCTATAGTACGTATTTTTTAGATAATAAAAAACTAAAAACTTGAATAAATACAAAAAAAAAACAAAAATAAAAACATTGTATCCGACCTTGATTCGAATCCGGGCACCTGTGATTGTCAAACTTGTATCTTGGCCGTTCGACCATGATGCTTATGCCCGAACATAAGAAATGATCCACCATATTTTACGTGGAATAATGCGAAAATAATCGTAAGAAAACTCGAAAACACGCATTTTCCTAGACATAAGCCTAAATAGATCGATTTTTCGCCCCCGAAAACCTCCACGTACCAAATTTCAGCGAAATCGTTAGAGCCGTTTCTGAGATCGCCGGTATAAATAAATATACAAGAATTGCTCGTTTAAATATAGGTACTATATATAAGTAAATTGACGTAAATGAAAAATCTTAAATTTATTTGTGAAACTGATATATCATTTATGTATGTTCACGTTTATGTACGTTTACGTTATATCCCAAAGAATCATTAATCGTTAATAGCACTACAACTCAAATTTTTCCAAATAATAGAACTACATATACATATATCAATGCTATATAATTTTTATTTTCTGGTTCAACTACTACAATCGAGGTAACATGAAAGTTGAAACAAAAAACTTATACCACATATGAAGTCTCCACCGCCGGTCACGTATACGGTGTCCATATTCAGAATAACACTTGAAAGCGTCCTAACGCACTGACATTCTTGTTTGTCCTCATACGCCACGTGACACGACTGTACACTCACAATATACCTTTTAGATATAAACTTACTGCTTATACCCGCCGAGACGTTATGTAGAATTATTGCGATATAGAAATATATTTTCTTAACCCGTGTTCTTTTATTATCAAGTTGTGCCTATTACGTGTAATCCTATTTTCACCCCTATTTGAAGTAGCGTCATATATAACCGACATAGACGCCTACGTGGAAAGTCTTACGTCACTACTCCTGGAAAGCTATGAACAGTCCTGTCCCCTTACCTTACCTAGACGGGGAGGGAAGCAACACTGGTGGTGTCCCGAACTAGAGAGACACCGCCGGAAAGTCAGGAAACTGTTCAACAGGGCTAGAAACAGACGAACACAACTAGACTGGGACGCCTATACGGCAGCCAGGAAACAATATAAAAAACTCATACGCCTCAGAAGGCAAGAATGCTGGAGACACTTCTGTTCCAGCATAGAGAACAACAACCAGGCAATCAAAGTGAAATCATGCCTCTCCAAAGAGACAAATCACTCAATCGACTGCCTCAAAAAACCAGATAATACCTATACCAAAACAGATGCGGAGGCAAGCGAGCTGCTGCTAACAACTCACTTCCCCGGTTGCCAAATTGCTAACACGCAATCATGGGAACCCTACGAAGAGAGGCCCACCAGCAGCTCAGACTGGAACGCAGCAAAAAACATAATTAATAAAGAGAAAATAATATGGGCAATAAACACTTTCCCCCCTTTCAAAGCCGCTGGCCTAGATGGTATCTTTCCCGGGCTGCTAAAGTGGAGCGTGAACATCATAGCAGAATATCTGGTTACGCTGTTCCAAGCCTGCATAGCACACCGATACATACCATTGAAATGGAGAGAAGTAAAAATAATATTTATTCCAAAACCAGGCAGAGAGGATTACACTCTGGCCAAATCCTTCAGACCCATTAGCCTCACCTCGTTCTTTCTAAAGACGTTGGAGAGACTGGGGGATAGAGAGATTAGAAGCCAAATATCCCTCCAACACCCAATACATCCCAACCAACACGCCTATAGCGCAGGCAAATCAACGGAATCAGCACTCCACAGCGTGGTATCTCGCATAGGGAGCTCGCTGAATCAGAAACTACCTACCTTAGGCGCCTTCATTGACATAGAAGGAGCCTTCGATAAAACGAATTTCACCAGTATAAGCAGAGCTCTGCTAAAAAGTGGTGTAAATCCAACACTAATAGAATGGATAAACAACATGCTAAAACAACGAGCTATACAGTTTACCGTCAATACCACGACGCGTGGTATCGTAAGTAGAGGCTGCCCACAAGGTGGAGTCTTGTCTCCACTATTATGGAATCTTGTCGTGGATGAGCTCATAAGAGAGCTCAACGACAATAGCCTATACACGGTAGGATATGCTGACGACATAGCTATCTTAATATCGGGAAATTTTGAAGGCATCCTGTGCGACCGCATGAGGAAAGCTTTCAAAATATTAGAGAACTGGTGCTTGAAGCATGAGCTCTCCGTTAATCCCACGAAAACCGAGCTGATCATGTTCACCAACCGAAGAGCACTCGGACCATACAAACTTCCGAAACTCTTCAAAACCGAACTAAAACTCAAAGAAACAGTCAAATACTTAGGTGTAATCCTAGACAGCAAACTGTTATGGAACAAGCACCTGGACTATAAACTCAACAAATCAACCATTGCCTTCTATCAATGCAAAAAGATGCTAGGCAACAAATGGGGCCTATCGCCGAAAATAACCATGTGGCTATACACTGCTGTAATAAGACCAATGCTAACCTACGGAGCCCTGGTTTGGTGGACTAGAACGGAACTCCGGACCGTAATCACCAAACTAGGACGCTTCCAAAGGCTGGCACTGTCTGCCACCAGTGGATGCATAAAAACTACCCCAACAGCAGCCGTAGAGGTAGCGCTCCAAACAACACCCCTAGACCTGTACATACAACAAGAGGCGACCATGGCTGCCATAAGACTGTTGCACCTAGGTCTATGGGGGAAAAATAACAACAGTTCACACACATCCATTCTGGATAGGGCAATAAAGCAACTACCACTCATTGCTGCCCCGTGTGACAGAACACATAACAAACATATTTTCAACAAAAAATTCAACATAAATATGATCGAAGAGAGATTAGACCAATCAGTAGCCAATGAGCTACGTATATACACTGACGGCTCCAAAACACAGAGTGGCTCTGGAGCTGGGATATTCTCCTTTGATCTCAACATAAACCTACACATACCTTTAGGCATACACAGTTCGATCTTTCAATGCGAATGTGTAGCCATAACGGAAGCTGCAAGAACCGTGCACAGACGGGGGGTAAACAACTTCAATATAAAAATCCTCTCCGACAGCGCGGCGGTTCTACAGGCGCTAAATAACAAACAAACCAACAACAAATTAATAATCGAATGTCACCATGCTCTTAATAAAATAGCATCGACCAATCGCGTCACCATCCAATGGATCAAAGGACATAGTGGTTCACTTGGCAACGACGCAGCTGATGAACTAGCAAAAAGGGGAGCAAAACTAGAAGTAACTGGCCCATACCCACTTCTACCGCTACCCTTTTCACAGGTTCGCACCTGGGTCCGTCAAAGAACATTAACACTGCAAAATAACAGGTGGTCACAAACGGTAGACTGCAGGCAAGCTAGGTCAGCTTTGCCTGCAGTAAACCCACGTCTGACCAAACGCCTATTAAGCCTAAACAGAACTCAATTAAAAACAATGATAGGGACAATAACGGGCCACTGTCCCCTAAATAAACATCTATTTAACATCGGTGCGACGGACAGCCCCCTGTGCAGAGGGTGTTTCAGCGCTGAAGAATCAGTCGCTCACGTAGTCCTGGAATGCGTAGCGGTTACTTCTCAACGCAATGAAATCCTCGGACCAATGAGGTCGCTCCGCGAAGCCTGTGAAGTTCCCAGGAAACTTCTGCGCTTCTGGACGGAGTTAGGCTGGCTGAACTAGCCAGGATTCCCATGACGTACAACGGGCCAAACGCGAGTCTAAGTACGGAAAAAGGAGTCCAACATACAATACAATACAATACAATAGCGTCATATATTTCGGCTATGTGTATAAGTAATTGATATTATAAGTTTAAAATTTTCCTTTTATAGAACATTATCGCATTCGATGTCGATAAATCAATAGAGTAGAAGTATAATTAAGGTTTCCTTAGCTCACTCATACTTAATAAAAGCTCTACATATTACGTTGTCTTTGTTAATTACTATACAGTATACAACGTAATACAAGACAAATCTCATGCTTGCTTGCTTTTACTTAAAACGACAGTAAAATAAAAAAAAAACAATACTAATCTTTCTTGAATTAACTGTTCCTCTATACCGTAATTTTTTTTTCAATTTATTATACATCTCAATCAAATTAAACAGCCACTAAACACTTACTAAATAACATCTTAAAACCAAACGACTCCACACGGGGCTATCCATCCTAATAATTTACCGGAAAGAGTATTCGAAGGCTATCCTAACCCACATAGTTTACGGTCGCGATCAGTTAGCCCAGTATGTAATCCAGTGGGCATCGAGTGCAGCGGGCGGCAATAAAAAAGAGTTATAGTTAAAAGAAAAGGAAAGTCTCCGTCTTGGATCCTGGCCGTTAGTTAGGGATCAAGGGCTCAGCGCTCGCCGGGCGATAATCATAATTTTTACTTACGAGAGCACAGGAACAGCATTAGTTGGCGGCGCGACAAATCTTTCCTAACTGCGGCTAACTTCGCGACTCCAATCCACCTTGCTATATTTTTGCGAGCTCCGGATAAAGCTATGAAATAGTTGATGCACATGAGATTTTATCTTATGATGCACCGGCATGTGTGAATACGAAAAACTCTTTCAAGAGTTTAAATTTAAGATGTTTTGGTGATGTATCTTATTTTTATTTTGTTTAGCAATAAATTATGTTTTATTACAGAACTAGCAAAACCCGCGGCTTCGCTCGCGCTAAAACTGCAACAAAAAGACTTTAAAAAGTTAGGTTTCATACAAATCTTCATCTCTTATTTTATCCTTATGGGATGAATTTCAAAAAAACGCTAAAACACGTATTTATTTAATTGTATTGAAGAGCATTAATACTAAGTTTCAAAAAATTCTGATCATAAATATTTTTTGGGTTGTGTTATAACGTGTATTCCCGTGGGAATGAGATAATCTCCCGCGGTAAAAAGTATCCTATATCAACATATAGGCACACCCGGATATCCAGCTATCATCATACCAAATTTCATCAAAATCCCTCCAGTAGTTTTTCTGTGATGCGGTAATAGACAGACAGACAAAAATTCTAAAAACTATAGATTCGGTCTCTGTATCGATAATAAAGTCTATTTCAATAAGATTTTCCAAAAAATATTTAAGGTCACTCAGGTTTAAGGACACAGTTAGAATTTTATTATACATATATGTATATACATATGTATATATATGTATAGACTATGGAAGACATGTATGCGTAATGATCGTCTATGCGCCATATAGTCGCATAATATAGATGCTAGGACATTTTAATTAAATTAAATTAGAAAATATACATAACTAGTATACAGTAGATATTAACTAAACTTCTTCATTAAACTAAATTCAATGTTTCAAAGCTTACATTTGACATCATATATGCATAGGATACTCTCTGAACCTTCATATGTTATGAGCTTAACCTGCATGTAAGTCCTCAATTTAAGTTACATTAGTCCTGAAATGCATACTGATAGGATTTCAATTCAAAACAGTGCAGTAGGTACTATAAAGGCAAATATTTTCAATTTGGAATTCAATTACGTATATTTAAAATGTATACCTTAAAATGTATTAATTGGCAATAGCTGCCCTTAGACTAATTGTCACTACGGTAGAGATGAAGGAATGTTGAGAGGGTAGACTAAAAAATATTTCATAGTTTTGATTTTGAGATACAAATAAAAAAACATACAAAGCTGGCTAATCAGTCTGGTATTATAAATATGAAAGTTAAATAAAAAAACATACAAAACTGCCTAATCGGTCTAGTATTATAAATGCAAAAGTTATGTTTGTTTGTTACTCCTTCACGTTGAAACGGTTAGACAAGTTTTAATGTAATTTGTACACATATGAAGACTAAGACCGGTAACACTGTTAGGTACCTAGGGATACACTCGATCGAAGCAAACTCAATAATGTCAAATATATACATATGTCAAAGGTTACAAAACTGTGAAAATGAATTTTAGCTAACATCCTTCAATATAATCTAACTTATTTCACTCGAAACTAAGTAAGATGCATACGAATGCAAAACAAACGTGATAAAAGTCTTAAGCTCTACCCTCTATCGTTTCCCTTTATTTACTAAACATCACATTTTCAGAAGTGCAATACAATACTTACATAAAGCGTCCGAGAGCGAGGCGGTCGATTAAGAAGCTGCACCGTTGCCAGGCGACGGCGCCATCTTGCCTCCACCCCTACTCACCCCCTACCCCCCACTGTAAACAACTGTATCGTTGCACTGAAACACTCGATATATTAAAAGGTTCTTGGATTTTTGAAAAACTGCTCTCGCTCTACATTGTATTTGAATAAATTACTTGTTTGTTTTATACAATTATTTACGTTAATATTACGTAAACTACATTTAATTTGCTTACTTGTATATATTTAATTTCAAAAAACTTAAACGTATAGTGGTTTAAAAGCTTCTTTGAGGTCTCAATTATTTAGATATTAATAAGCTTATGTAAGTTTTATTGACCTTATGGGTATTACATATTATGTATTTATAAGTCATTACCTCTAAAACATATTGATCATCTTAAATACATACTCGTATGTTTTAAAGAAAATTTTAAATTTCAACATATTTAGTACAGCTTACAATAGAAGCATTCATCAGATGTTTTAATTTGAAAATCAATTGAACGTCGAAAGTTATCTCTTAAATCTAAAAATACAGTTAGAAACAGTGGAGCTGCAGTTAAATGAATGTTAAACGTGTAATTTCTCGTGAACGCTGCAAAGACAGATGGCGGCTATTATTCAAGATTACAGATACCCTTTGCCTAGGTATTGCAGGATGAATTAAATCATCTTTGCATTCCTCTGAATCGGATGTATTGACTCCAGCTTCTTACTAGTTTTGATATTTATTGCTTTTAAATTTTTATTTTTCCTGAGTGTATTGAAAATGTTGTAGAAAATTGTTAATATTAAAGTACGTTTGTAAAAGACATCAAGACATCGGGAAATCCTAATATTCACATGTTTGTACGTACAATAATATCGTCTATCGCTCCACATGGCAATTCCCATTAAGTTTATATTATTAAAGCAGAAGGCAATCTGTACAACGTTTTAATGTATTATGTAGAATTATAAAGGCGTCGAGCCCCGCTTACTTCTTATGATTTATTCATGAGGAAGAACAACGTTAAATTTGAACATGCCTACTTGTACAGGGGCATTTTGGTATAAAATGTCAAGCGCTTTAAGAGCCTAATTTGTTTTTCATAAAGATTTATCGGTAACTACTTAAAAGACTAATTTTATTCGATCAAAAATATCTTTCAATTTAAAAACTACATTAGCATATTGCAAAGATTCATTAAAATTACCTTACCTATTGATTGAAATATCGTTTCAGAGTATATTGGAACATAGAGTGTAGTAAATTGAAAACCACGAAGCCAGTGCAATATTCAGTAAAGTTTGTTCCAACTGTCGGCTTGAAGCAACCGGGTAAATTTATACACAAATATTTTCAAAAGAAAACTTCTTTGAAGTCGGGAACAAAGCCAATCCACCGCGGTTATCCGTGATATTTTCAGGCGAACTCGTACCTTATTCGCAAACATCGAATCCGAATACAATACAGTGCGAAACGAAATTCGAAGGATAGATAATTTCGTAGCAAAAGAAATAAGGCGAAGGGAAAAAAATATAAATTGAATAGTCGAATACACGCATCCCGGCATTACCATAAAGGCAACAGGGATCAAGCGGGATTCCTCTACGAACTTTTTTATTTTCCTTCCACCTCTAAATCTCCAGCGAAATCTTCGCGAATCTGCAAATGTTGATTTGATGATGTCGTGCTCCTCCGTCGTACTACGAACATAATACGCCGACTACTGCGATGCGTAGATTGTCTACGGGTACGACGAATTCCATTACCATCTAGCTCTTATTGTTTTCTCGATCATCTAATATTTCATACTACGAGAGGTGAAAACAACTCAAATTACTAAAATTTCAATAACTTTTTCGTGTGCAAAAAATATTCTGTTGCTTATTTTTGAAGTGAATTTTTATATATGTTTACCAGGGACCATTAAAGAGTAACAAGTTAGGTTAGATTAAAGGTAAGTGTTATCTTTTAATTAAAAAAACTATCCAAAAATAAATATTATAAAATACGACCGTTTATACTTTATTCAATAAAATGCAGCATAGCCTTAGCCTTTATATTATCTGTATATGTAGTTATTAGAAGAATTAAGTAGTAATTGCATGTAAGTATGCAGATATGTTATTATAACTGTGTATTTTAAATAAAACTGTTTATTCGAATTTTTTCACGGATTTATCTTGAATTTTGATTCCCCACGTTTCGAATGCTTTACAGCAATCATAGTCAAGGGGGAGAATAGGGTTTTAGATGTCTAAAAGTTACTACAAGTATATAGTTGTTATAGACAACCTACCCACAAAAATACATAATGAATACAAAAATGGCACCAAAGTACCTTACAATAATTGTTAATTTTTATCAATTTTTTACTTCTAATAATTTTTATAGTTGAACATGGCACTATTATTTATATAATTTTAGCTGTTATTATTATAATTATTACATTTCTTTCGAAAACTTTCTTAATTAGTAATCTGATTCAGTATTGCTATTATTATATTTATTAACATAAAGAAATTAAAAACAGAGTTTTATTTAAAATGTCAAATATACGCGTAAATCTAAGAAAGTATGTATAATTTAACTTACGTATGACAGTATCTCCATACTTTGTTAGTTTTCCATAAATGGTAATGATTGTACACAATCATAATGTCATGTAATATATCAACATTGTTTAAGCTCTCAGTTAATAAATGCGTGAAGTGTTTATACTGAAATTATCCTAACATACATATGCCTAATTCTATTAGCTATAACAGCTACCAAACATATTAAACCTTTTCCGAAACATTTCGTGAACTAACGAGCTAGAGCTAAAGGTTTGCTCTAAGGATTACGGCTCTCATCCATTGCGGTCATTAAGACACATTACGTCCCCGCCCCTACTTACCCCCCACCAATCCGCTTTTTAATTCAACTTTTCTCCTTGCCAATTTGCATGATTACTTTCCTTTTTATTATGCTCCTCGAAATGGTTTTAGAGTATTGATACTTTTCCCGAGAGTGTTGGAGTGTTTAATGAAATTTTCATATTACTAAATAGTTGGCTTTAAATTGTTCCTTTAACTAAATTTTAAATTGGATAAAAGGTTCATATTAATTAAAAAGGATGAAAAATCTTATTTCGAATCTCTAAGGGAAAATTTATAAATAAGACGCATTTACATATACTGTATTATGGATTATGGAAGGTGGTTTAATGGTACATTAGTTTTTATAACAAATAATCTTAAATAAATCTTAATATATTTATCTATATTCTAAATAAATTCACGTAAAGTGAACGAATTGGACTTGAGAAAGTAATAAAAAATATTTTAAAACAACATTAGCAAACTACATACTGCTTATTACAGAAAATCAAAACAGTAATGAACAGAATAAAAAAGACGTGCGCCAATAAAATCAAGCGCGCGTTGACACCACTCAAACAACTTTATTGTTCTGTCGTTCAAACTCGACAGATCGTGATAGAATTAAATTGGGAGCATCGCACCGTTATGTGAAAAATAATAACAGTAGTATCGGATGTCTTCACGCGCCGGTGGCAGGGGTCTAGCTAATAGAAATCCAGCCAATGATAATCTGTTTTCTACACCATTAATCCTAAAGTAAGTCTGAGTACAATCTGTGGCGTCTTCGTAGAGCGCGTCGAGTTTTATGGTCTCGTTAAGGTCCGCAATTTGTGGAGTCGGGCTGTTAAGAAGCGCCTCGCCCTCATTCGCTCCAAATCCTAATTCCGACCGTGGACTTTCTTAATCTTACGATATCGGGCTCAAGGTAATTGTTTCAAAATTGTTGCGATAGCGTCCGTAGATACGAGCGGGCACGCATTTGTTACTGATTTCGACTCATTTATCATTTGAAATGAGATTTTTTTTTACTTTAAGTATTCTTATAATAACTAATTTTAATTTTATTTACTTAAAATTAGTTATAGCAAAGTTTAATTTTTCAGATACAATAAATAATATATTCATAAATTAAAATATATATTTTTTAAACTAGAAATGAGACAGTTTAATGAGTTTTACATTTATTGAGTAATAACTTTTACTTTTTTATGTAAAATCAGGCCTAAATGATTTTTTATTGATGAATTAACATATTAATAAATATTTCTTAATATATAATTCACGTTCCTTACGTTCCATAGTTTAAATGAATACAAATTACATTTGCAAATATACTTAATCCACAAATTAGTTATCTCCCTATCTAGCCTCCCCAGCAACAGTTCGCGCTCCTCTATAGCAAACTTACACCGACGTACGAGTAAAATAATATGTACACAAAGATAAAAATATACTTTATAATAGCATAATTATTATATATAATAGTTTAATGGAGAAAAGAAATTAAAAGTTTTAATAATTCAATAACAGTATTTAGTTTACATTAAAAAAATATTATAATAGTTTTAATTACTAATTATTATATATAATAATAAGGCAGTGGTAGCCCAGTGGTAACGCGCTCGCGTGGGAAACCGAGTGAAGCGGGTTCAAATCCCGAGTCTCGCACCTCTGATATTTTTATGTGCGAATCATTTCTAACATGATTACCACTTGCCTTACGGTGAAGGAAAACATCGTGAGGAAACCTGCATGTCTGAGAAAACCTAGCAAGTTTTCGAAGGACATGTGAAGTCCGCCAATTCGCACTTGGCCAGCGTGGTGGACTATGGCCTGATTCCCCTCGTATTGAAGGGAGGCCCGTGCCCAGCAATGGGACGTTAAAAAGGGCTGAATACTAATTATTATTATAATTAATATATCGATAGTATGCTACAAATAAATAATAAGTATTTATTCGTAGATGGTATGTAAAAAAAAGAATTGACTAATCTATACAGATAAATAAAATTGGAGTGTCTGTTTGTAATATTAAAATAACCACATTTTACTAAATGCATATGGAAAACAACATTTTTTCCAATTTTTGTCTGTCTGTTTGTCTGTCTGTCTGTTTGTCTGTCTGTCTGTTTGTTCCGGGTAATCTTCGAAACGGCTGGACCGATTTTGACGGGACTTTCACTGGCAGATAGTTGATGTTATAGGGAGTAACTTAGGCTACTTTTATTTTAGGAAAAGAATAAGGGTTTCGCGAAAAAAAATTAAAACGCATGTAATTGTGAACAAAATCCGCGTACGGCGTACGCACCCGAGCAAAACGAGGGTAAATCGCTGTATAATTTAAATAAATATCTTAGGAGTAGCAAGCTACTATTTATATATACCTAAACATAGCTAACCATGAAAACGCACCTAGGGACGAACGCGAGCGAAGCGAGCGTTAGTCGCTAGTCTTATGATATACTAAAAGCAAGCATAAAAATAAAAAAAAAATGTGTGTGTGTGCAATTCGCACATGGTAGAAGTGAAACTTCAGAAAAGTAACCTACGAGAGAATGAGATAAATATATTAGGTTATAATTTATATATATTACTAGCGACTCACCCTCGCTCCGCTCGGGTTCGTCACTAGTTAAGTTTTAAGGTTTAGTTTAGATTTCTCAGAGATGAGATATTTTCCCACAGTAAAAGTATCCTATGGGTTGACCCGGATAACCATTATCATGCCAAATTTCATCAAAATCTGTCCAGTAGTTTTCCCGTGAAGCGGTAACAGACAGACAGACAGGCAAAAATTCTGAAAACTATAAATTTGGCTTCTGTATCGATAGTAAAGTCTAATTCAACATTTTCCAAAAAATATTTAATGTACAGAATCGGCTTAGTTACAATTTTATTACATGTATAGATGAAGGTATCAGGAGTAGGATAATTGTAAGCTTTTTTTTACATTTTATCTAACGTATTATATTACATATTGTTCAGTATTATTTTTCACTTTCTGTGTAATGTATTCTATCTCATTCTCTTGTCGGTTTAATCCTATAAATTTATGTGTTTGTCTCTTTGTCGTGACGCATTTTCGTTTCGTCGAGTTTTATATCACAACAATTCTAAAGAAGTTTTACTTCGATATATCTACAATAATTTTTATAAGTCTGTACAATGTACATATTATGGTTTTCGTTTATTTTCATATAGTTTTAAACTTGACCGAGAGACAAATATTCACATTCGATTATTCTGAATAAAAACTCTGACCTCCTTAGCAGCTGTCAGTGTGAATAATTATTTCATACAGGTAAGTGTTATCGTCTTTAAAATATTTTATGTATCTTTAGGTAATGGCAACCCGACGGACGCCGTTAAAATAAAGGTTTTATAGAGACTATAAACATATTTTAAACATACTCTACCTTCATAACGCCAGATCCTCGTCATCATGTGTAATTAACGCAGATCAACAACATATTAAAAATAATATTTATATAACAACAATAAAAGAGAGCCCGACTCGTACTTTGGCCCTTTTATATTATTTTTTTATATACCATATTTTGATATACCAGGTTTGATACTTGTATGTATTTTCTTTTTACAGAGAAAAAAAAACTAATTTCTTATATAATGGCAAAAAGAACAGCCTTCAAAATCAAGTGTCAAAAGAGACGCAAAGAGAGATGGACTGACAGTATAAGTTTACACCTAGATTACAGATCCTTAAAAAAGTATAAAACTGAACTGTTTCATGATTTCATTTCAAAAAATATATATTAATATTTAGGTACAATCTCTAAGTTATAAAAATCTTTTGCTCAATTTATAATTTATGTTAAGGAAACCTATATAAATAGATAGTGTATAGCCTGGTGTAGATATAATACAGAATTGGGCATCTTTACGCCTCATCTAGCCCTCGTTATGCCGCGATCGTAAATCTTCATTCACCTCCCTCCTCCCATGATTCCGTACCCACTTGAATGTTTTGATATCATATGTTATAATTTTCTTTGGTCTTGTCTTAAATGTTCAACTCTAGCGGAGTATTTATGATACACATCAAAATATAAGATTTGTGATAAATAAATAATTAAGACGTAGAATACGTACAAGATCAAGGCTGTTAAGAGTATCTCAAAACGTTCATCTTTTAGCATTAATTTTTGAATTATATTACTATTAGGTATATAAAAATACGAGCTTTTAAGAAACTTGTTATAAGCTAGAAGAGTAACAAAGTTTAAATGAAATTTAACAACATTGGGTAGGTACCTTACTTAAATTTATTAGGTGCTTATTATTCCAGCCTTGTGTTAAGCTGCAAAAGTAAGTACGTGTAAATCACGTAAGCACAAAGAAAAGTAACCACAATAAAATAAAAGTAATATGTTATTAACAAACGTATATGTTTGCATTAAAGTAATTCTGTATAAAAATGTTCTGTATCTGCGTGAGTAGACGCAATAAATCCAAGCGAAGCGTATTTATTTACTTGCTATGCCGCCGTAAGGCCGCGTTCAACTTGCGTTTCGGGTTTACTGTCATTTCTGAAAGAAATAGAGATATTGTTTTTCAAAGTTTTTGCAAATAATCTTAATTAAATTTGTTTCATGACAAATTACATTACTATGAACTTTTAAATGTTTGTAGTTTTAATAAGACTGTCTACTTTTTGTAAGCCAACTTTTTTTGGTGTTAAATTAATAAGGAGAATAAGTTAGCAAAGCATTTTGTTTTACATTCTTTTTATTAAAATATATAAGATTATAAGAAATATAAACATTATAAGCATTTTTACGTGTATAAGCAAAATAATAAGAATATCGTAAGTCCATAAAGAATTGTCTCTTTAAAGTCAATAATGGCGTAACATTTATTAAATTGTAACAGAGACCGTTCTCCATTCCGCTCATATAAATAAATAGTACGTACGTATATACACAATACAGTATATCAAGCGACGCTGAGTGCGATATTATTTTGTAGTCAGGCGGCTTCAGGCACGGAACACAATTAACTTGTAAGATTGTCTGCGGAGGCTGCACTCGTACCCTCGCCCTCCTCGATCTACCCTCCCTCCGAAACAAAACATCAATAAACTTAACTACTTGCACGAATTTGAACCTTACTATTAAATGTTAGAGCTTAAAATCATGTAATGTTTTGTAAGTTTTATGTGGCGCATTTATTTCGTGTAGGTATAGCAGTCCAGTTACCCTTGATTGGTTGTCGTTCCTCTAATCCCGTTTTGATCCTTTCCACCCAAACCTAGCCCTCACTCAGTTAACTATTGACATGCGTTCCTACCTGTTTCTATGTTTTTCCTGTGACACCTCTATATTTATTAGTTCGAAATCGATGAGATCTACAATTTCAATTATTTTAAAACAAGTTTATATTACTCTTATTTATTCTAATACAAAATAAGATCAAATATTCTAAATAAAATTACAGATTCATTTTACATATTTATTTGCATTATTTTCGTCGTAACTTTGCTGTGTCTGTTTTACTCTAATCTGATCTACTCTAAAGTAAAATTGTATTTATTTGATATCTTTTTCGGATTTTAATAAGTCCAAAATTATAAATTGTACTCTTAATAATTATAAATCTAGTATAAAGTAGGTACATACCTGGTAGCTCTTGCCAACGGCTCAGCTCGCGTAGTTTATTTAGTATTGCCATCTGCCTAAATTTCTCTCAAGTTTACGACCTAAGAGTATATTTAGTTACAAAAAACAATAAAGACTATTTAATAATAACTTTGTAGACGTACAATATTTCGCTTGTTGCGTGACACCCTTTATCTTATGTATTTGAGTAGTACTTGAATTATAACTCTATGATATCGAAGTTTTAAAAACGTGATTTTTTATCTAATTGCAAAAATAACATTAAAAATCCGGACCAAGTGCGAGTAGGACTCGCCCACCGAGGGTTTAACTTTAATTTTCAACTTTTTTTATTTTTTGGAATTTTTCCTTTATTTGTGCTGTAGACCTAAAAGTAAGACCTTGCTTTTTGCCAAACGTGATTCTAAGTCAACGGGAACTACCATATAGGTTTTCGACCCAAATCCTATAGGGTACTTCCAGTTGACCTAGAATTGTCAATTTTGGTAAATAAAAAAAGTTGAAAATTAAGGTACATTTTGGTACTTACAAGTTTTTACGAAAATCTAAATTTGCCCAAATCTTTATATTGTGTTGACTCAGGACCTTGATTTTTTAACACCTAATAGGGACAATAGACCTCAGTATCTGGTATAAATTTTAACTTGCTAGATCCACCCGTTCCTGAGAAAATCGGTGGTGACACACGGACAGACAGACAGACGGACAGACGGAGAAGAGAGTGATCTTATAAGGGTTCTTTTCTTACCTTTTGAGGTACGGAACCCTAAAAATAGCAACATTTAATATGAACTTTGACTATATTCGTTTTTTGATTTATTTACTTGAAATATTTTTAGAACTTGAATAGAGACATATCTACAGAAAAACAGAGGAGGCATGGGATTAAAGAATTGTACTGTATATATGAATTAATATTATTCAGTCAAAATAAATTAATTCAAGTTACTTAGTTTTCATTAAAAATATTTAAAGGTTTTATATGTATCTTTGATTAGTAAACGGAACAATAAAATTTAAATTACAATAGCCAAAATAGCATATTAAAGAGCTTAAAACGTATAAGGCTATACGAAACCTGTATGGTTACCTACACGATGTGTTGGCTAAGAACAAATATAATATAATGTGGGGATGATATGATATCACGTATAAACGCTTGCGCATGTAGACCCTAGACCTCAGTGACTAAGGCAATCCTTGATAAAATAAAAAACAACATTAATGTTTGCCATCATAAAGATAACATGTGACGCGCACGAACTGCGGTCGGCCACTGCACGCACGTGCTTATGTAAGTAGAAACGAAACCTAGAACAAATACTATGACGCTCTCTTTAATTAAATAGTTGTGTAAATTATAAAACTCATAATTACTTTTTGATAATGCCAGCCAGCGATCCATCGACCTTCGACATCAGCTTTGACTCTCGTGCCTCTATCTCGTGCCCTGGAAAGTCATTAGAGCGGTTGGGCGCTAGTCCGCGAAAGCTGCCACCAAAAGGAACAAAGAATCGAAAAGCGATACCGGCTAATCCCACTAATCGGGGAGCAATTGAAAAATAAAAACGTAGATGGCGGAATGATTCCATTTGGAGCCAAAACGATGCGACAAAATAATAAAAAAGGTAGAAGCGGAACGGAATGGGCCTGCCCTCGGCGGCCGACGGCTAATATTGAAAGCAAATCCTCGACTAAATCCTTAAAGCGCTTGGATTGGAGCACCTGGAAACTGTGTGTTCGCCCGCGTCGCTGGTCTGATAATCATTTACTGGATTATTGTATACTTTCCGCTTAATGTCACCGAATTTCGTGAATCAATTGGTCGCAATTTATTGGAGCACCGAACTTTGACCCCAATTTTCACGTTGGAATTTTCAAAGGATTTGGAGGTTTTACACAAGTATTTTAACTGGATCAGCTTTAGCGAAATTTCTTTACGACCGATATTGAATACATTATTTTTGTATGTTTTATAAAATCTGAATTATCCTTGGTATGGCAAATAGCTTCTAAGGGTTTATGGACGTAGTTCACTTTTATTTCGTAATTTTTTTTGTGTACAATGAAATCTAATCGACTAGATATGCTCAATTTCTTTATAATCTATATTTAAAATAGCGACTCACCCTCGCTTAGCTTCGGGTTCATTCCTAAACAAAAACAAATCTATCCCACGGGAACCGTACATTTTTCCAGGATGGTACATAGCCTATAGCCTTTCTCTGTGTTAACTGAGGAAGGCTATAGGCTATAGATACATAGCCTATAGCCTTCCTCAGTTAACGGGCTACTCAATGCAAAAAGAATTTTTCAAATCGGATTAGTAGTATCTGAGATTAACGCGTTCAACCAAACAAACAAACAAAAAAACAAACAAACAAACAAACTCTTCAGCTTTATAATATTAGTATTGATTATTAAATTTAATTCCATTCTTGTTATATGTAGAAATATCATAGGTATATTTCATTAATAGTCATTCTATGTTCGTTTATTCTATTTAAATTTAACTCCTTAGATATTCAATGCATAATATCGATTTTATGTACAAAATGTTACTTCATTTTAAAGGTATATAAAGAGCTTTATATTCAGCCCTTAACACTAAAATAAACTATATTTCCATTTGACCATTTTTTATATCTATAAAGCTATCAGACTTTTTCATGTTGACCTATATGAACAGTTTAAAATAAATAATTTAAAAAGAAAAATTGTTATTAATTCATTATAAGTAAGGGAATTCGATATTTTTTTTAACCGTTACTTAAAAGTAGGTAATATATTACGAGTTATTAAGTTTTATAGTTAGTAAATAGGTATAAGTTTACAGAAAATATTTTTACAGTGCTTTACTCGGATAATATCAGTGAAATATTACAGGGTTCAAAATCAAAAGAGTTTTCTTAAGTTACATACATTTTATAGTTACGGTATGGAAAAATACCATTGTTTTCTAGTCTAAACATTAATTTACAAACAACTTAATATGTGCTTTCAAATTATTTTGGTTATTTTTATCTACAAAAATATATATAATTAAATTTTAAAGATTCTTTTAAAAATCCGATTTTATAAATATTTTTATTAATATCTTTAATATTTATAGATATTTACATTAGAAAAAAAGTGACACAATCGTCCCTACATTTTTCTCTTTGCCCTTATCACACGTTTTATCCTTGCTGGGAGTCTTGCTACGTGTATCTAACCTACATATGTATGTATATGTCTCCAACTGCATCATACATTTTCCTTCGTTAATGAGTTCCCTTCTTTTTAGTTCCCTTTGTAGGCAGTCGATATTTTTATTTTTATAGTTAAATTTTTTATTCTTCAGTTTCTAGTTTTTCTACTAAAATGATAAAAACATTCTGAAAACATAAAATGTGAAATATTAAGTTGATATACTTCTAAGTGAAAAAAAAAATAAAATAAAAAATATTATTTGTTACTAAGTAAAGAAAGTACATTAAATTTTTAACTCACTTATCTTGAATAACAAGAGTTTTATATTTTTCATGTACCTTCAAATTGATGTGTGAAAAATATAGTATATTTTCTAATAGAGAATACTCTAGATAGAATAATAGGGCAGGAATTCTAGCTTACGTTTTTGTAGAGTTATATCCTAACATTCTCATCATATAAATAAGACAATAATCTTTACTTTCAGCACTTAATGAATATTAATTTTATTATTTAGCTGCCATTCGGTTAAATTTATAAATTTAAAAAAAAAACAGCGGAATCCAATACTTTGAGACTGTCAGCTTTCATTTTAAGGCGACTTGAATGATTTTTTTTCGAACGTTTCATTACAATATAATTTTTTTGGTTATGTACAATTTGAATACTAGAATTTGATTCACCATGATTCGAATTTGTGTTAGATACTTGTTGTAGTTCCGTTTCCACGACAACGCAATCTATCTTCCGCTGGCAGCTTGCCGCCCACTATAAAATAGCTTACGCTAACGTGAAATTTATATCCAATTCTATTTAATACACATCTTTCGGTGCAACTTTTCAAGGCGTCGTCGCTATAAATACTTCTTGTATTAAAACTAGGTGCGTAATACATCTTGTATCGTCATAATATAATGTTAATATATTGAAACACTAGCAGAAACCATGACTTCGCTCGCGGTCAAACTACGAAAAATACTAAATATCATGCAAGTATTATGTCCAAGGAATAAAAAATTTCATACAAACTTTTATCCCCTATTTCACCCCCTTGGGGGTTGAATTTTTAAAAATTCTTCCTTAGTGGATGCCTACGTCATAAAAGGAATACGTGTGCGAAATTTTAAGTTACTAGCCTTAAGGCTTTGGCCTGTGCGTTGATACATCAGTCAATTACTTTTGCCTTTAAATATATAGCCTTTAATAGTACTAGTTTTCGCCCAGTGGTCGAAATTCTACCATATTTATTTTATAAAAACAACTGTTTCCAAAAGTTTTATATCGAAAACACTAAAGCTCGTCAACAGCTACTTAAAACAAAAAAAAAAAAGAAAAGAAAATCGGTTGACAAACAGTAGAGAAAAACGTAATGAACTGTTTTGTCTTTGCCTATTTGCACATACATATTATATACTTTACAAATTACGCAACTTTATAAGAACAAATGGTTAACGAAATAACCTTTTAGTAAAAACTTTTTTCTTTATATGGTGAAATTAAAAGTAAAACAAACAAATCATCAGAGAAGGAGTAACAAATAAATAATAATCATTCGCATCTTAATATTAATAAGGATTTAATACAATTATTTTTATAACTTTTGTATGTTTGGAATATTTTAAAGACGTTAAAGAGTTGTCTTTATTTTATTACTCAGAATATAACCAAAAATCTAACTACACTATTAGGTCCGATCAATAGACATTAAAAATGTCATAAAATATAGATTCATCATAAGGAAAAACAATGAATAGCTATTATTATTTTAGTTTTATCATTGATTTTAATTGATATCAATTCAATTATATCACATTAATTTACTTTATTTGACTAGTTTTTAACGAACCGTATTTTATAAGTGACTAGTGAAGTAACTATTTTAAATCTATTTTAAATATTTTTAATAATAGGTATCTTCACTTTTATATGTACACTAGCAGCTCACCCTTGCTTCGCTCGAGTTCGCCTCTAGAAAAACAAATCTATCCATCAGGAACCGTATATTTTTCAGGGATAAAAAGTAGCCTTTGTGTTATTTCAAACTATAATCTATCTCTGTGCCAAATTTCATCCAGATCCGTTCAGCCGTTCTGGCGTGAAAGAGTAAGAAATATCCATACATATTCACAAACTTTCACATTTATAATACGAGTATTAATACGGATTCATAATGCAAATAAAACGATATATTTTAATCAATGGTACTCTGTTCCATATTTCAAATATAAATGTTTTTTACTATAGTAGTATTGATTTTTTCTACTAATGTATAAAAAGATGGTGAAATTTCTTAATTAATGAAGGAAAGGAATTGGCAATAAGTACCTAAGCTTTAATACTTATAAAAATTTCATAATTAAATTAAAAAATAAATTATTATATTTTTTACTAAACGTCATGAGTCTATTACCAGTTCGGAAAGAAGAAGCCTCAGACCTAAGAAGAACTGGCGAAAGAAACTCCTATCATGGACATTTATTATATTTGAGCTAAAAAGTACTTATTATATGGATTTTAAATAAAACGAAAGCAATATTCAGTGATATTTTTTATTATGACTAGAGGTTTTTAAGTTATAAAACAATCAGTTATCCGTTAAATACTCGCACATTTACAAAATATTCCGAAACGATTGACCGCATCGTTTGTATTTTGTTTGATATGTATGAAATGAAAACCTCAATTTATTCATTATTACAACACTTTGAATTGGTTATTTACATTGTTCTTTCACAGTTAACAATTTTATAATTAGGCACACGGAAGTAGGTTCTAACGTGTTATTTTAAAACTGATCGCCTTAAGTACACGACGATTTGAAGCGCATTATATTATCATAAATTAACATGAATTCGTTAGATGTTTTTTTTTTAATTTTAATTACAAGTAAAATAGCAACGACTTAGTACAAAATAATACAACCAAGCGAAAAATTAGGTTATAGTTTATACTACGCTTCAAAACGCTGTGAATTGACGTTACAGTCAGCATTTTTCGTTCTAATGATAATTCAACGACTAAATAGTTACAATTATTTACAATTTATTTGGAAGATAATAAATATTAAGTACTCGTATTAATAATGAGATCTCGGTTACATTAATCTCATTTACACGATTGCCTCTTCTTTAAAATTCAGTAATACTTAGGTATGACTTCCACTGTCTGGTAAAAATAGATAACGCCTTTGATATTGAAATGCTTAAACATTTTTAGCACGAAATAAAAAAAATAACTCACACAGTCTTTTATAGTTGAAGTAAGGTTTACAAGATATCAAATTGACTTCAGTCTTTTAATCTTATTTAATTATTCAAACATAAATTCCTCATATCTATATATGAAGTTATCAAATAATTAAAACAATTTATCTGTCCAAGTATTATGAAAACCTAAAATAATATAGTAACTAAAATATAAAATTAAACGGTCATAAATAATGCATATCATTATTATATTCGACAGTGGAAAGCCGCCTTTAAATCCTCAAATGCGATTAGTTTTCTTTAATAGCATAATTAAATATTAAAAAAAAAACATTGTACTAAGACTTTGGTGTAGCAAGTATTTACACGTCATTCATTATATATTCTCTTATAAATCATTTTTACAATATATTTTAGGCATTTTAGTACTTTTATAAATAGGTACTTTGTTATAATACCCGATCTTTACTGATTTAGGATGTGAAACTCTAAATATTATCTTAAAATGCATAAAATAACAAGTTCTCCATGATTTCTCCAATTTGTGATAGTAATTTATAATAGGTAGCGCATTGCTTTTTACAGTCTATTCTGGAAAGAAACGTTGGCTGCTAAAATATTTTATTATTAATAACATTTTACTGCCAACTTTTAATTTGCATAATAAATTTTAAATAACAAAATCTTATAATATTCTAAAGTTAAATGCTTCAAAATATAATTAAATGTAAGTACAAATAAATAACCTAATTTATATTTACAGTGATTTTAAGGTACACAATTAAAAGTATTTCTATAATAATTATTCTACATACATTAAGCTTGTAAAAATTGCACACATCGCTTTGGTATACGTACATACATAGCTACATATTTACAACAAGTCTAAAATAAATCGTTAAGTTTATTGCCCGAAGTTTCATATACCTATCTCATGGGATTACACAAACTGCACCCATATTCATAAATACCAGTCTCTCTTTGTAATCAATATGAAGTGTAGATATTACGATTGTAATACCATTTCACCAGATTTTAAAGATATACAGCTTATAGTTATATCTATTTTTAAAGTAAGAGATATTTCAATTACAAGAATATATATATGCGGAAATTTGTTTTTTAACATTATTTGTGCAAGTAGTATCTGTCGTATGTTTCGTTAAAGAATATTTATGAATACAATGGTGCAACGATTTGTATGATCAGTCAAACCATTCCCACAGGTGTCGATAGAGGCCATGCGCGGAGGAGGACGCGCGCGTCGGCGGCTAGGAGGCGCGTGCGGCAGCGAGTGCGGGCGAGCGGGCCTCCTCGCCGCGAGCCTCGTCTCAAAGCACACGGTCCACCACCCCGCCCGCTGCGTACTGACACGCCGATAGGGGAGCCGACCCAGCCCGCGACACCGGTGACACTGTTCCGTAGCCGCTGCTAAAACTCGATGAGTGCTGCTTCGCCTTCAATCGCAACGAAGCGATCGAAGATGACATTGCCGGACATGGTTCGGCACGGTACATACTATAAGGATTCGGTGGAGCTGTGTACGGACAAGGTGCTACACTCCCGCCCACGCTCCCTGAACCGCCTACACCGCCCATACCACCGCTGCCCACGCCACCCATCGATGTTGCCGTGTTAAAGCAGTTTACAGAACCTTGGTGATGACTTGCTGGTACTACTGATCCGAGAGGGTTCACAGGCCATGGGAAGCTCTTGGTGCCCAGTGGACTAGGCACTTTTGCAGCCCAATTGTTATAAGGATAAGATGAATACAGCGCATCGGTGTCGGGGAATGGCTGCATTAGACCGTTGAATTGCGTGCTGAAACCATTCTTGAAATCGGCGGCCGCGGCCGCTGCTGCGTTCATAGCATTTCTTTCACGTTTCCGCCATTTTGCTCTTCGATTTTTGAACCATACCTGTAACAAATTTTAACTATTATTTATCTACATTGTAGAAAAGTACATTTATCCGGTAATTTGCCAAAAAACTTTTAGGTATATTTCGAATCAGATCACGGGCTCCGTTGCGTGGGGTCCTATTAACTTTACTCATTACAAAGTTGACAGAAAGTCGCGGCGCATCGGCGTATTCGAGCCACGTAGTAAGAGAGGAGGCGAGAGCCCCGCCCGACCGCAGCCAACGACCCGTCTAATTGCGGTCGCGAAATGAAGATAAACGAGCATCGCGATTGGGCAGGACGCCTCTGCAGGCCGCTGCCAGGAGCCGCTCGGCCGCAATAAATGAACGGTCAGCTGTCGAGCGCCTTGGAGCCTCCGTTGAACCTATGTACGTTGTTATTTAGCGAGGCCTCAGAGGCGGAGTGACGAGCGATAAGTCTACGTGAGCACAGATAACGCGCGCGCTGATGTATGGCCGCGTCCGTCAGCGCGCGATCGATCGCCGACGACACCTCCACGATAAATTGCGCAATCCACGTAGCGACTGCAATAAATATTGTGCCGGCAGCGGTATTTGTCTCACTCACTGTGGCGTGTTCACCCAGCCGAAACGGTAAATAATACCCTCTTTCCTCGGTTAAGTGAACATAAACGGTCGTTTCCACCCCATATACGAGCGTTTATTTTTCGAAACATAAATTTTACAAATTCATGTGGACGCGTCTTTTTTAGCTTGAAGATAAAGTGCTACACTTGCTTGTCTTACCTAATTTTGCTCTTGCATTTTAAATCAATATTCGTGTATATATTTTTCAATGTATTATCTAATCCAATATTCAATTTATAATGTAAATGTTTTAAAACCCGAGCATGAAATAAAAATTAAAATAGTAATAACTTAAGAATACTTCAAAATGAAACCATATTCATACATCCTTGTGTCTTTTCCAATTGGCAATAAACGGGTGAATATAGGTTCACAGGAATGTTGGGGTTCAATAATGATAGTAGAATGATATTTGGTTAGGTGCACATATGTGGAAATAATTTCCATTATTTGAATAGCGGGCAGCGCAGCAGGGCGTAGGAGGCCGGAGGGTCGCGATATTGCGACGGGGCTAATCCTTTAAATATATTATTGTAGGATGTTGAGGCGGCCTTCGTAGGGGAGGAAATTTTTAATGTTTCCTAAATCAATACTAATGTTTGCGTCTTGTAATCAATTCATGCCTCTAATTTAAGAGTGATAATTGAATTGCGATAACTAATAAACATCGTTGAATAAGCTATTTATTTTGCTAGTGTTATAAGTTATAACTAAGTACCTGCGCGACTGACTACTGACTACTAGATTAAAAAAAAACAAAAAATTTGAATAAATATAAAAAAAAAACAAAAGTAAAAACTTTGTATCCGACCGAAATTTGAATCCGGATACCTGTGATTGTAAATCTTGAACCTTGGCCGCTTGACCACAATGCTTATGCCAGAGCGTAAGAAATTATCCACCATATTTTGTATGAAATAATGCGAAAAAACCGCATGAAAACTCGAAAACACATGTTTTCTCAGACATAAGACTAATCTAGATCGATTTTTCGCCCCCGAAGACCCCGCATACCAAATTTCAGCAAAATCGTTAGAGCCGTTTCCGAGATCACTGGTATAAATAAATAAATATACAAGATTTACTCGTTTAAATATATAAGATTAGATTAGATACTGTGGATAATTGCAACCTTAACAAAAGTTTGCTAAATATATTAAATATAAATATGGGTTACGGTAAGTATACGACCTTTTAAAATCTATATTTTTTATTACCAATAAACTTTAGCTAATATTTTATATATATAGTTACGAAAGTATTTCGTACATGATAAAAATATGCAAGAAAAAACCAAGCAGTTAAAGATAGGGTGTTATCAAGTTATCATGCGGGGCGCGTAGGGCAAGATTAATGCGCCCATCGCCGCGAGGCCAACATCAACCTGACAGCGACTATGTCTTACGTGAAAAACAAAATTTTTAGAGTTAAAAATGTAGTCCATAATGATCCTCATCATTTTTTTATTTTTTTAATGTGATGAAAGAATATTTATTATGTTCATTAAAGCGTGAGCAATGCAACAAATGTATAATATCGTATCATCTTCTATACTAATATTATGAAGCTGAAGTTTGTTTGTTTGTTTGGTTGAACGCGCTAATCTCAGGAACTACTGATCCGATTTGAAAAATTCTTTTTGCATTTGATAGCCCGTTAACTGAGGAAGGCTATAGGCTATATATCATCCCGGAAAAGTTAACGGGTCCCGTGGGATAAAGTTGTTTTTGTCTAGTAATGTATAAGACTATAACATAATCACATTACTATGATAACTGCGAAAGCTTGTTTGTTTGTTGTTGTAGGAGTTTATACGAATGATGAAAAACATAGACAAATAATAATAAAATCTCTACCAAAAGGCAGCTAGAGACGCCCGAGCGAAACGAGAGTAAGTAATATTACTATAGTAATAGTATAATTTGAGGGATATATTTAAGTGTAAGTTAAATTAAATTACAAAAAATAAAAGACTGAGGTTAGTGTAATACTTTAGATAAATGGTTTTGAAAACCTAATAAATTACAAAATACGATTTCGACCAAATAATATATGGGAGTCATCATAATGGATCAAATGAGCCTAGACTGGAAGGTGTTAGTTACTTAGTCACTTTTGAAGTGTTTAATCAAATAAGGAATTCAAATCCATCTTCAAATCGGCTCCTTATCAAATTAATATACATCATTTCATATTGGTACTAATAGTATTTCAAATCATGACAATATCAAAAGAAGATTGAAATCTTCATACAGATTAGAGAGTTTATAAGTGAAAAATAAAAATGCGTTTTACAAAGAAATTATTTTTAACCCATTTAGAAAAAAACTAAATTTTACTAGTTTATCTATCTATGTATATAAGAGAGACTATTTTAATTTTTTTTATTATTAATACTAAAACTCATCAACAGCTACTAAACAAAAAAAGGAAATCAGTTGACAAACATGGCAGAAAAATGTGCTGAACTCATCGGCGGCGGTAGAATTATTTCCAGCATTTGCTTCTTTAAATAAACTTCGAACTAATCTTTAAATGATTTACTTTATAATTTTTACTCGTATAATGTATTTTTTTTAATATTTGTGAGTTTTTTTTCGCAGATATCTAAATTTAAGCGGGTATTTTACTCGTATAATTTTATTTCTTTAGCTTTTTCTATATATTTTTCTTCATGACAAGGGGGTATAGTGTACCCCCGGTACCCATAACTGAACTTGTTTAGTATTTTCCTAATTTTATCAAAAAAGTTTTAAAATAATAAAAGAATCATTCCTAAATAATAATATGTAAAAGTATGGTAAATAATACACTACATACATACACTAAACGGTCATCATTCAATCACCATGCAGCTGCATAGTGAACTAGAATTCATGTACAAAATCTAAGTCAAAAAAGTACTCGTAGAACTTATATTAACAAGTCTTTCTTATGAACAAAAATAATGTACATGTATAAATTACACAGGAGTCTAAGATGAGTTTGTTGCTATTATTTCAATAATATAAAAAAATAAGTTGTATAAGACAACACTTCTAACACTTATAAGAAAAACAATAATACACAACAAACAACAAAATAATAATACTCAATTCCATTAATTTCAATTAATTATAAAACCAAAATTTTATTTACCGGCAACATGTATGTAGTGTATCTGTATTAGCTTTCAACCCTGAATTTCAACGAGTTGTTATCACAAAAAACATTAGTCACTATGTCCGCATAATAAACGCCACAATGAACTATGTGACCGCACTATGCGAATAATAAACCTATTTTACGGTCAGCGGGAGCAGGGCTGCTAAATTGCCTTAAATTTAAATTAAACTAGAATCACAGTTTTATTAGTGTCATCAATCAAACGACGGTCCATTGGAACGTTTGCTTCTGGCTCCTTAGTGTAGGATTATGGGATATATTACCATGGCAAGAGGGGCTGTAATTCTGTAATTCGACTTACTTGGGCATTATTCGAAAGTCAAATAAACATGGGCTCGAATAAATGGATATGAACCAGGATTTGACACGTGCGGGATTTAGGGTTGCTGGTATACATTTTATCTAACTTTGAAGACAATTAAAATCATGAATGTAAATATGAACTATCTATAATAATATTGTCTATATTTAATAAAAACTAATTATTATATTTAGTATCAAAAATTAAATTAAAAAAAATTAACAGCGCTAACAACAGGAGCTCCACCCAATAGCCTAATTCAAAAGATATGGTTGAAAAAAAGAACATCATTTAAAAATTTATATTGCTCGTTTAGCACAAGTTATACGTACGTACATACGTATATATTGCTACTGTCTTGACAATCTTTGAAAACCGAGATTTCTTACAACATTCTCCATTTTACAATATAGATAGTATATTATATAACAGATAATATTAACATTTGTAGATGTATATACAATGTTAAGTATTATACATACAAAATTACATTAACGACTTTATGGTTAATATTATTTTATATTATATTTTAAAAGAAAATGATTGATATGAGTTTCTATTGTAATATTTATTTTAAATATCAAGAGTAGTGCCACCCCTTACATTATTAAATGTACCCCGCAGTGGAGAATGCTACTTTCTTGATCGGTAACGGAAAACGAAATACACCAACTATTATCACTTCCCAGTGAGAAAAAGCATCAATCTTTTTCATTATAAGCCGTTATTACATCCCTTTACATAACTGTCTATCTGAGTGCACTTTTTGGACAGGTTTTTTTTTTGGGTTTTATTTCACTATATATGTTTATATAATAGTGGAGTCAATTTAGGCAACGGCGTTCAAGACAAACTATCTGTCCTGTGTATATTTTAAGTAAGACTAGGTAAGTTATAAGATGTATTTATGTTTTGCAATAAAAAAAAATCAAAATGTGTGATTTATACCATTACTTTAATATTATGATAGACAGGGTATTTGTAATAACGGCAAGTATCGATATTTATATTCATTTATTTGTTTGTTCTTTCCTTTGTTTGTTTGTTTGTTTGTTTGTTGGTTTGAGCGTGCTAATCTCAGGGACCGATCCGATTGAATCCGATTTGAAAAATTCTTTTTTGCATTAGATAGCCCGTTTATTGAGGAAGACGATATAGGCTATATATTATTCCGGAAAAAGTTACGGTTCCCGTAGGATAATTTGTTTTTGTTTAGGGATGAACCCAAAGCAAAGCGAGGGTGAGTCGATAGTCTTAAATATGAAAGAAAATTGATTATTTTTCTTATGTTTTGCAGGTATTGTAAATTTAACAATTGTATAATTGCGCAAATTCTATAAAGGCAAATACATAATAGATCCTTGTCATCTTTATTATAAAATATAATAATAACTAATATTGAATTTATATTATAATAAATAAAGTATAAAATAAAACAGTTTCAATAAAGAATATTATCAACTTGTAATTTTAGCTGAAGTGTTTTTAACCCTAAAGTATGTATTCCTCAATAACTTACTACCCACAATAAAACGTAGAAGTAATATATTTCTAACTAAGAAAACATATCGT
The DNA here is from genome assembly GCA_033884665.1 of Argynnis bischoffii washingtonia. Taxonomy (NCBI): domain Eukaryota; kingdom Metazoa; phylum Arthropoda; class Insecta; order Lepidoptera; family Nymphalidae; genus Argynnis; species Argynnis bischoffii. The sequence goes on from CM066611.1 coordinate 4,777,244, forward strand.
CAGTGGTCAATAAATAGTGATTATATGAGATTACAAAATATATAAGACATCAAATTCGACGTTATTCATTGAAATAAATTCTTTGATAAATCCGGCCAAGAGCCGAACGAGATCCAACCGATCAAAACACTCAACATACAGTCTATCAAAACATGAGGAGGATACAGTTAGACATCTAGTATTCTAGAAGCTTACCTCACAACTACGCGTATACAATTTACAATAATCGACTTTACAAATTTGATATAAAGTTCAATTTACCATGAAGTGAACCCGTCGGGTAATGCGCAGTAACAAATAAATTTGCGATCGGTGTTCCTAAATATGCTTGTTCTAACATAGGAAATGATATTTCGCCTTATATTGATACAGTGAAACTAAATCCCCGATCTTCGTTTAGACGTGATGTGATTATAATAATATAAAATAAATCGATAAAGTTACATGTTACTTCGGACGTCAGAGTAGTGACAGTATATCTATAGGTACTATAATACAATTCTAACTGAGTCGAATCTGTACCTTAAATATTTTTTGGAAAATCTTACCGCATCACAGAAAAACCACTCGAGGGATTTTGATGAAATTTGGTACGATGAGAGCTGGATATCCGGGTCAACATATAGGATACTTTTTACCGCGGGAGATTATCTCATTCCCACGGGAATACACGTTATAACACAACCCAAAAATATTTATGATCAGAATTTCTTGAAACTTGGTATTAATGCTCTTCAATACAATTAAATAAACACGTGTTTTAGCGTTTTTTGAAATTCATCCCATAAGGGGATAAAATAGGGGATGAAAATTTGTATGAAACCTACCTTTTTAAAGTTTTTTTGTTGTAGCTTTAGCGCGAGTGAAGTCGCGGGTTTTGCTAGTTTAAATTATAATTATAATTTTATTTCAATGTAAAATGTAGTAAGTAGATATAGATTGGAATTTTGTTTACGTATGTAATATTTATAGGTACATATATTTCAAGAGTGTTTGTAAGATTTCTTACTAATAAATGTTTTTCATTTATTCATTTCATTATGCATATTATGTACTCAGTAAAAATACAACAATCATGAATGTTATATTTGTAATCAACAAAAACGTGATGGCAATTCCAATTCACTGAATAAACATAGTTTCAAAAATCGTTTACATAGAGCATTCAAAGTTTGCTAAGCGCGATATGGCTGATAGTAGAGCGCTAGAAAAAAGCCGGTTCGCTAAACTGTTTGTGCATCGACAGGCGACATGCACTAAAAGCATTGCAAAACACCGGCTCGAGCGATCCACGTAAAATAAATAATGTTACGTGCCGCCCGCCCTGTCGACGGATGCGTAACTGGACTTTTTTGCAAGCGCTAAAATGTTTTCGCGTCTTACTCAAATAGTTGGATAGGCTATTGTGAACCATATATGATGCGTTCTAAAATTGTTACACTATCGAATTTTTACATTCACATGTACACTAGGCAGTAATAATTTAGAAAGACGTAATCATAGTTGATCAACTATGCATTATCTTTGTAGCCTATAAATACCTATAATTGTAATAGATAAATAGTTAATTTAGTACTATTATTTATAGGCAACAGTATACATGGTATTTTAAAAGCGCCCAAAACAAATTTATAAAATTCAAAATTTATAATGTAGGTACGAGTTTACATTTTCATAATATCTGTCTACGAATATAAAGCGATATTTTTCATCCTCAATTTAGCTCGCGCCCTACAGTTTCTGAGAAAACGCAAATGGGTCTCCCCGTCAAGCCAATCGTCCGTGAAACAACTCTCGACATGTCTCATTCGCTACGTATCGTATCGTATTCAGTGACAGAGTATTAACCCATCGATCCCAATACAAATACGAGTAATTTTTATATCGAAACATTGCATATGTTGACAGCCGAAATGAGAATATTTATGTATGACTCAATATTAAAGGATCTGTATGTTTAATTATTTTATCTTCTTTTAAGATGATAATGAAATACATTAACGGTGATATATACGCAGTGTAGTACATCAGTTTTTTTACAAATCGTAAATCGATTATTATCGGTCCGTGTTTAAACAGTTCGAGTAGGTTTTTACGAATCTAAGGCGACTTCTGTTTCGTTTTTTTTATTTATTTCAAATTAGTAAAGTTTGCGGTGAAGCAAAGAATAATAGGAACACATAAAATTGAAAATTTTTATAACAATTTTTTTTAAATTCGCAAATATAATACAAGTAATTTCTGCCACCTGAAATCTGCCAATTGTTAAGTTCAACGCCTGATACAGATCATGTCCAATACCTAATAGTATCTGAGATAAGGTCGTCGCAGCTTTCATCTTTTTTTATTAAGTTCTAGAAACCTTTACTATCCCCAGGGCTATATGTTAAAATAAAGATCGGTAATACAATATCATACAGCCAATCAAAAAATCTTTTTATTTAGGGTTAAATCTTTTTACTTTTGTTATTGTGATTACTTTTCTACATTGTCAAAAATGTTTTTTTTTTTAAATGTCCTTATCCTTATCCCCAACCTACGTACGTACTCACAATGTCTAAAATTCATATTTTATCACGTGCCTCCAGAAAAATTTCCTTACATATCTAAATAATACAAAATTCTTAACTCGACAGAAAACGAAGGAATGTCACTAGCGATGGCCAATTAAAGTATCCTACAGCATTTATTTTCCACGAGGCATTTATAGTGCGTTAAACACCAATAATTAGTACTATGTGACATTTTTGAAATTATAACTGGTTGTGAAAATATGATACACGAGTGAGTAAGACTAATCTTTTTTTTCTTTTGCTGAATTAGCATTTATTTTTATCCGTGCACAGTCAATATGGATACAATAAATAAACTTATTATAAAAATAACGCTTCATATTAATATCATTCTGAAAATATCACATACATATAAATTAAATCACTGAGTCCGAGTGACAATCCTAATTTGCAAGTGTGGTAAAGAAAACATTGTATTAACATATCATATTTTAAGAGCCAATAAGCAGGCAATGACCCTAATGAGTGGGTAACAAAAATAATGTCGGGCGATTTATCGGTGCGCGCGCGCACAGATTTATTGAAGAGATGCGCAGACGAACGCACGCTAATCCCTCCGTCTAGGGTTACCGCTAAAAGAAATAAACATATCACATTTTGACAAATATCAAAGTATATTATTTAACACTATAATTATCAAAAACGAGGTGAACATTGGCAAGATATAAATAATAAAATTATTATTATTATTTTTTTTAAATTGAAAGAATATTTTTTAAAAAAATGTATTTGCTTAAATAAAAATTTATAACATCTTGCCCTGTTTTTCAAATCTGTTCACACCGAGACATGGAAATTTCTACTTATATTTCTAATATAAATATTTGTCCCGATCAAGACTTTATTCAGTTTACAGATAATTATAAAAATATACAAATAAAACTTATATTTATACATATTTGAAATTACAATTAATGTTTCATTTGTTGAGTTTATTATTAATATAATGATATATAATAGAGAAAAGAGCACCCCTCTTCGCTTTATTCTTTAGCGTACATACCTTTAACACGTTTTAACACACTAGCTGACTTATCTAGAAAGTCGATTTTAAAGTATACCTAATAATTGTCGTATTGATTTGGAACTTTGCAAGAACAAGAAATCCTGTAAACCAAAAATTGTTTTGATACTATCGAGTTAATCGAGAGTAAAGTGCTAGAGCTGAATAATAGAACTAATAAAAACTTTCTAGTGTAGGTTTATTGGGTACTTTTACGGGTAAAATACACAGGGTTAAAACGTGTTTATTTAAGATTTTAAAATTTTCATTATAAACTATATATACTTCGATAAAATAAAAAATAAAAATATTTATATAAAATATTACAACCCTACTAACAAGGAGAAATAACGTTTTAAGAGCACACGCTGCCTTTCAGTATAGAATGCTACGACTCGAAATTAATATCTAACACTTGAAATGTACCGGGTTCATCTCGAATATATCGATTTACACGTATCTGTAAAGTATTCCAGTTAGATTATGAATTAACAGGGCTATTTAAAAGCAATCGTGGAATAACATAGGATAAATTAAGTATTATTAACTACTGGTGACCCGTCCTAACTAACAACACTTAGGAAACAACGGCTATCTATTTTATATAGAATAAACAAATGTACCAAATCGAATTTATTTAAAACTTAAATTTTTCTTAATATAACCACACAACAAAAGCATAGCAGTGGTAGCCTAGTAACGCGCTCGCTTAGGAAACCGAGTGATGCGGGTTCAAATCCCGGGTCTCGCACCTCTGGTATTTTCATTTGCGAATCATTTCCAACATGATTACCACTTGTCTTACGGTGAAGTAAAATATCGTGAGGAAACCTGTATGTTTGAGAGAACTTAGCAAATTTTCGAAAGACATGTGAAGTCCGCCAATCTGTACTTGGCCAGCGTGGTGGACTATGACCTGATCCCCTTTATATTGAAGGGAGGCCCATGTCCAGTAGTGGGACGTAAAAAAGGGCTAAATACAATGCAACCATATAACCAATAATAGAAAAAAAATAAATCCAGTAACATTAAAAAAAGCTACAAAACTATTCATAGGAAAACTTTAAACCGTAAATTTTAAACTGTATACATAACAATAAAAGTAAAATACTACACGAATCTTCCTGATTCCATCAATAAGACAATCGTTAACATATTTTACACTCACGTGACACAATTGCAAGAATTTCCCGAATCAACACGTCCGAGAGCTTAACAGAACTATATTAATGTTCCACATAGCGAAGAAACCGAAAAATATTCTACGAATCCTGAACACTGTGTAAATATTACAAGTTGAGTTGAACCGCAGAATCTCTAACAGGGCCTTCCAAAACTATTGACAGTGTGTGGATGCGATCACATTTAAGCCGTGGATTATGAAAAGACCGAAATAGACGGTTCAAATCCTCAAGGATTAAGGGATTTGGTGTTCCGTTCGACGGCGGGTACAAAAATATATCGAATGCGCGCCGGATGCAACGATTAGTCTAAATATCTCGCTCGTTAATACTACGATACACCTTTGCTTCTTGAAACTACCATGTCATCTTTAATTGTTACAAAAAATATGCAGTAAGTTTAATCTTACCTGCTGTTGAAGGATGATAATTTATAAATATATGTACATATGCATGCAATGCACAATCGGCCCTAGAAAGTTCAGTTAAAATTATATTAATTTATTGTAACCATATTTAAATATGAATATTTTCTGTTGAGAAAGCATTTACATATAAACAATGAGTGGTATCTACATAGGTTGTCTATATAAAATTAGTTAATCAATGTTGTTTACAATTAGTGAAATCTCATTCGCTATGCTAATTTTGTATAAATATTCTTTTCGCTTTTTAACTTGGACATAAAATCTACTTTTTATTTTTTGTAATGCATTTTTAAATTACTTTTTAAACTGTTATATATATAATAACTAAATAGCTTAAAAATGTGTTTAACATCTTGTAACCTATTTTTGATAGTGAAACCGGTGTGAGTCAGTGTATAATTATGATGCATGAACTGGTATTTTCAAAGGTTATCCTCCCATATCCTTAAATTAATATAGTTTATGACTAAAATAATAAACTAAATAATCGAACTCACCCTAACTCTCGCCTCAGTAAGGTTTGTCCACATCGCGATCTCCTCACGTGTGGACATGTCAGGATAACGGTTTCGCGCGAAGGTCGCCTCAAGTTCTTGAAGTTGTTGGCTGGTGAAGTGTGTCCTTTGCCGTCGTTGCCGCTTATTCTTTTTATCTCCTTTATCGTCTAAGGGTTCGTCGGGACCCACGCCGGGAGTTGTTGACTCTGTCTTTATTGTCGGTTCTGATGTAAGTGGACGATCTACGACAAATAGTAGAGCTAAAATTACAATATGAAAAATATTAACAATTATATCCACAAGTATCGGCTTTATGTTTAAATTACTAGAAAATGGTTTTTCCCCCTAATTATTAATAAATAAATAAATATTAAAGACAGGAAATGAAGACAGAAAAACACACTTTACTGCGTTTTCTACTATAGCTGTAAAAAGGAGAGCAATAACTATAGAAAAATGTGCCTCGTAGGTACAATACAATCAATATTGCTACGTCTCGGAGAGTTTTTATCATTACATGTCTTGTTGTAGTTGTATCAATGTGTAATTTAATCAATCAACTAATAAATAAATTCAACTTAATCATCACAATGCTTTTTGCTACATATATACATATTTTATTTCATAGATACAGCATGCTGATGTCAGCATAACGTGGGTAGAAAATGACCTATAGAAAATTTTACTTCTTGATAAAAAAATCGATTCTAAATATTATGTTTTTACGCTTGTTGTCTGCTATCAGTCAATATAAAAAAATGTCCTAAGCGTTTGTTTTAAGCGTGTGCCCAAAAGGCACGCTTATAAGGCACAGAAGGAAGAATAAAATGGAATTGTTTTAAACGCCTTGCTTTTCCCTAACTTACATACAAACTAACAATATAGCCTCTACGGCCAACATAAACTGTCTGTCTCTAGAACAGTAATACAAGTCACTACACCGTACCGCGGTAGTTGCTAATTTTTGTAAGCAACCGTAAAACGCCTAAAATTACCTTGTATAAATACCCTATATTTTAATTTATAATACACTAGCGGCTTACCTACGCTTCGTTCGGAAGCTTCCCTGAGCTTGAATGTTTTAGGAACGCATAAAAGACAAACATCCAAAGATATTTTTTGCATTAGGAACCTTTGCAGGCGTATACAGATAAATCCACCAGAATTTCATCACAATCGGATCAATGGTTTATGAACGCATAAAGCACAAACATACGAACATTCATTTATCTATACAGATAAATAAAATTGGAGTGTCTGTTTTTAATATTAAAATAACCGCTTTTTACTAAATGCATATGGATGTATACACGGTACATATACCAAAACAACATTTTTTACAATTTTTGTCTGTCTGTCTGTCTGTCTGTTTGTTCCGGCTAATCTCTGAAACGGCTGGACTGATTTTGATGGGACTTTCACTGGCAGATAGCTGATGTTATAAGGAGTAACTTAGGCTACTTTTATTTTAGAAAAAGAATCAGGGTTCCACGAAAAAAAACCCATGAAATTGTGAACAAAATCCGCGTACGGCGTACGCACACGAGCAAAACGAGGGTAAATCGCTATATAATTTAAATTAAGTGAATATCTTAGGAGTAGCAAGTTACTATTTATGTATACCTAAACATAGCTAACCGTGAAAACGTACCTAGGGACGAACGCGAGCGAAGCGAGCGTGAGTCGCTAGTATTTATATATATAGATACATAATACTTATGCATGTCACGAATCTGTAATACTCTACTTAACACTGGTTGTAATAAACTCCAGTATTGCCATAGGATAAAAATAATTTGAGCTTACAAATAAAAAAATATTGAATCATGACCGACAGTAGCTTGCTGCTAATGCGCGGGATTAGGCGCGGGCGCACCCAACTTTTACGACGCAGCTGTAAATTCGTTGTTCTCAATGATCGACGTCACAGCACAAAGTAATTTATGATAAAGATTTTTTTTTTACTGTATTTTCTATTTTCATAGAACGAAAATGACATAACTTGTTTACAATAGAAGATTCAATAAATGCACGTAAAATGACGATTTATTTATAAAGCACTAAACTACAATTGTTTGTTATCGATATACATATAATCAGTATGAAAAGGAAATTATTATAAAGGAAATAATAAATATAAAAAACAAATCTAAAAAATAATATTAAAAAGTAAATATGATATTTAAGACTCAATATATGCACGAAATTAATATAGGTCTCGATAAGAGTGTAGATAAATTAATTTGCCAAATTGTTGAACATATTTTAAGGATAATTATGTTCGACCAAATGTCGTGTAAACAACGGAACTGTGCCGAGTGTGAGGGGACAAGTGATAGGAGTTATTACATCAATACGTTACTGATAACGTGATCGCAATCAACGAATATTGGTTTAGTCGAAATCCCTGTGTCAATGAACCGCTTGCATGCTATAATTACTCTCTGGCTTAGCCTCGAACTGGGTTAATGTTACATTACAGACTATATCTAAAAAGAAAGACATAAGTAGGCACCTGTCTATCTACCGTAGTAAGCATGAATTGCTAGATTTTTTACAAAATAAATCTAAGGACTTTCACACGTCTCTTAACACTTAAATATGAACATTTATAATTTCTTACATCAATAAAAAATATGAATATAGAAAATGTAAGCTTTAAGAAGTTCTTTAAAACTGAATTATATACATTATATATGTATCGTATAAACATCATATATAGGTAAAGTATCATCACAATAAATTTTGTAAATAGTTATGTTCATAAAATACACTTTACAAAACACATAGCGCATGCTATTCACGTTCATATACTATAGCATTTTTGTATGGACAATGAAGCGCAATAAAACAAAACACTTCAACAGGCATTACGCTTTAAGTTATTGTACGACTTGGACAAGAATAAAAAATATATATATATTTATATAAATATTTACACTTTCGTAAAACATGTGTTTTTTAATATTTTTTGCCAAGCACAAATAGATATAGAGATGAAAAAGAAAATATGCCTACATACGTAAGGTACCTACAAAACGCATTAAAACCTGGGTGATTAAATAATTATATTATTGTTTTGAAACGATAAAATTAAATAACCTTTAGGTTTAATTAAAGGCTTGTAGAATATATTTTATGCAATGTTTATTGGTGGTTAAAAAATAATTATTATTATGTAATTTAAAATGTAAACGTTTACTATCATATCCAGTATAATAATAATATTTTCATATTTTGGGCGCAAACGTAACGCAAGACATGTTTGCAAAGTTTCTAACTTTAACGGATCGCAGCATATATACAAAGAACATGGACATACAAGTATAACCCGAATCAATATAAATCAGTTTTCCAAGTAGAGTTCTAGCACCGGAACTGTGCAAAAGAGTACATATTTTAAATTATTAATTTTAAAAATCATGTAAATATTTAGGCTCTATGTAGAAAATACACTTGATAAAAAAGCAAAATTAGTTTTGTTTAAGAAAAAAAAAAAAGTTCCGAATCTTAGTACCTACTAACAAAACATAAACCAAAAATTTTAAAAACCCACCACAAACAATTGTGACATGAAAAGAACTTCAAATAAAAAATATAGAATATATTATTAATAGCCGTTGTGCGTAACCTGTGTTGTAGAATCCACATTAATTAGCAATAAAGATACTGACACGCGGCAACAAAATACTTTGATACAAAGCACATAAAATTAAATAATAAAGCCATAGTAGCCGTATGGCAGTGATAAAACAGAAGAAATTTAAATTATTCTATAAATTCATAGCTCTATGCAAAAAAATCACACCTGTCACTTCTTGAAGATAGGAAAAATTAACAAACATGTCTCCACAATTATAATGATTAATATTATTTAGAAAAAACAATAATGATTTCCAGATAAGAAACATTTTAAGCCTATAGAGTATACGATACATTATAATACGATAAATAAAAACCCGAATTACTCAATTAAATAATGTATACACAAAAGATTACAAAGGCACATAATAATTTCTGACTTATAGCTTATTATGTAGGTACACCTAATACAGAAACATAATATCTGCGTAGGTATTGTGATAAAGGCTTTTATCTTGCTACAAACTGTTTTCATTTGTAATTTTATAATATAATCGGATTAACTTCAGCAACATAATTGCGGTATGTTATCTTGATTGAAGACTAACCAAATAAAATTAATGTTATTCATGTATAAGTGTCTATTGTTTTATTAAAATTTATATACATGTATACATGAAATTAAAAAAGTATTTTAATTATATATTCACAAATGTTACTATTATAGTTTTACATTTATAATTTATATTTATTCATTTAAAACGTTATTAAAAAGATTAGTAATAAGGTATAACGAAATTTTCGTTAAATTTCAATTCGTATAATATGTACATACATGTATAATATTCAATAATAAATTATAGTTTAAAAAAACTAAAAAAACACGCTTTAATGATGAACCGAACAAATTTTTTTTTTTGTATAAGAACAAAGTGAATTAATGTTATTGTAAATATAAATTAACAAAAATCATATTTTGCAAATTGAAAAATGGAATAATTTTATCAAATTAGTGTATTGTCATCGGTCCTCAATAAAACCAGAGTGAAGTTAGCGTAAAAATATTTTATTTTGTATTCAGCTATATGCTAATAAATTGCTCTTAAAATGCTCCACCGCAATCTGCAATTGCTCCAGGTCTAAAGTGATTAGTTAATTAATTATTATTTTTTAAAAAATTTGCCCACTCAAACATTAAATTTACTATAAAACGAGTAGTATTCACTTTTTATTAAAGTTTTTTCGCTTAATAAATTGCTCTTAAAATGCTCCACCATAATCTGCAATTACTCCAGGTCTAAAGTGATTAGTTAATTAATAATTATTTTTTTAAAAAATTGCCCAATTAAAAATTAAATTTACTATAAAACGAGAAGTAATCACTTTTTACTAAAGTTTTTTCGCTCAATAAATTGCTCTTAAAATGCTCCACCGAAATCTGCAATTGCTCCAGGTCTAAAGTGATTAGTTAATTAATTATTATTTTAAAAAAAAATTGCCCACTCAAAAATTAAATTTACTATAAAACGAGTAGTAATCACTTCTTATTAAAGTTTTTTCGCTTAATAAATTGCTCTTAAAATGCTCCACCGAAATCTGCAATTGCTCCATGTCTAAAGTGATTAGTTAATTAATAATTATTTTTTTTTAAAATTGCCCACTCAAAAATTAAGTTTACTATAAAAAGAGAAGTAATCACTTTTTATTGAAGTTTTTTCGCTAAATAAATTGCTCTTAAAATGCTCCACCGAAATCTGCAATTGCTCCAGGTCTAAAGTGATTAGTTAATTAATTATTATTTTTTTTTTAAATTGCCCACTCAAAAATTAAATTTACTATAAAACGAGTAGTAATCACTTTTTACTAAAGTTTTTTCGCTTAATAAATTGCTCTTAAAATGCTCCACCGAAATCTGCAATTGCTCCAGGTCTAAAGTAATTAGTTAATTAATAATAATTTTTTTTTAAATTGCCCACTCAAAAATTAAATTTACTATAAAACGAGAAGTAATCACTTTTTAGTAAAGTTTTTTTGTTTTATAAATTGCTCTTGAAATGCTCCACCGCAATCTGGAATTGCTCCACATCTAAATTGATTAGTTAATTATTTATTATTTTTAATTATTACAATTTTTTAGAAAACTTTAGTGTTTAGTAATCTATATTTTGAGTGTTGCTATTATTATATTTAAACTATAAAGAAAAATAAAATATTAATTATTTAAGCCACATTATTGATCTATATTGTTAATCTATATAAAATTAATTAAAAAGTATTTATTTGAATTACTAATTTGAAATACTATTATTTTGTTTCGAAAAGAAAGTTTTATTTAAATGTATAATATTCGCGTAAATCTAAGAAAGCATTAAATTACATTTACTAATAAATAATTAACTAATTACTTTAGACCTGGAGCAATTGCAGATTTCGGTGGAGCATTTTAAGAGCAATTTATTAAGCGATAAAACTTTAAAAAAAGTGATTACTACTCGTTTTATAGTAAATTTAATTTTTGAGTGGGCAATTTTTTTTAAAAATAATAATTAATTAACTAATCACTTTAGACCTGGAGCAATTGCAGATTTCGATGGAGCATTTTAAGAGCAATTTATTAAGCGAAAAAACTTTGATAAAAAGTGATTACTACTCGTTTTATAGTAAATTTAATTTTTGAGTAGGCAATTTTTAAAAAAAATAATAATTAATTAACTAATCACTTTAGACCTGGAGCAATTGCAGATTTCGGTGGAACATTTTAAGAGCAATTTACTAAGCGAAAAAACTTTAATAAAAAGTGATTACTACTCGTTTTATAGTAAATTTAATTTTTGAGTGGGCAATTTTTTTTAAAAATTATTATTAATTAACCAATGACTTTGGACCTGGAGCAATTGCAGATTTCGGTGGAGCATTTTAAGAGCAATTTATTAAGCAAAAAAACTTTAGTAAGAAATGATTACTTCTCGTTTTATAGTAAATTTAATTTTTGAGTGGGCAATTTTTAAAAAAATAATAATTAATTAACTAATTACTTTAGACCTGGAGCAATTGCAGATTTCGGTGGTGCATTTTAAGAGCAATTTATTAAGCAAAAAAACTTTAATGAAAAATGATTACTTCTCGTTTTATAGTAAATTTAATTTTTGAGTGCGCAATTTATAAAAAAAATAATTATTAATTAACTAATCACTTTAGACCTGGAGCAATTGCAGATTATGGTGGAGCATTTTAAGAGCAATTTATTAAGCGAAAAAACTTTGATAAAAAGTGATTACTACTCGTTTTATAGTAAATTTAATTTTTAAGTGGGCAATTTTTAAAAAAAATAATAATTAATTAACTAATCACTTTAGACCTGAAGCAATTGCAGATTTCATTGGAGCATTTTAAGAGCAATTTATTAAGCGAAAAAACTTTGATAAAAAGTGATTACTACTCGTTTTATAGTAAATTTAATTTTTGAGTGGGCAATTTTTTTAAAAAATAATAATTAATTAACTAATCACTTTAGACCTAGAGCAATTGCAGATTTCGGTGGAGCATTTTAAGAGCAATTTATTAAGCGAAAAAACTTTAGTAAAAAGTGATTACTTCTCGTTTTATAGTAAATTTAATTTTTGAGTGGGCATTTTTTTTTTAAATAATTATTAATTAACTAATCACTTTAGACCTGGAGCAATTGCAGATTATGGTGGAGCATTTTAAGAGCAATTTATTAAGCGAAAGAACTTTAATAAAAAGTGAATACTACTCGTTTTATAGTAAATTTAATTTTTGAGTGGGCAATTTTTTTAAAAAATAATTATTAATTAACTAATCACTTTAGACCTGGAGCAATTGCAGATTATGGTGGAGCATTTTAAGAGCAATTTATTAAGCGAAAGAACTTTAATAAAAAGTGAATACTACTCGTTTTATAGTAAATTTAATGTTTGAGTAGGCTAATTTTTAAAAAAATAATAATTAATTAACTAATCACTTTAGACCTGGAGCAATTGCAGATTGCGGTGGAGCATTTTAAGAGCAATTTATTAGCATTTAGCAGAATACAAAATAAAATATTTTTACGCTAACTTCACTCTGGTCTCAATAAATCTACAAAGTTTGAACGAAATCTGGCCGTTTAAAGTGGGTCAAAATCGCGCCCAAAGAAGTCGGTTACAAACATACAAACAAACATACAGGTGAAGCTAATAAAAAGCGTGTAAAAAAAATATTTGCAATAGGTATATGAACTGAAAATTTTACTATGAGTTTTATGACTTGATTTGCAAGATGGTTGAACGCCTTAATTTGCTAATTGACTCAAGCCACGAGTGATGCCTTAGTTATCTTGTTTATTTCGAGGTTTGAAACAAGATACTACTTTGATATGAGTTTTATTAGCAAATGTTTAACATACTATTGTTGTTTGGAAGAAATTAATATTTTGACTGACTTTCAAAAACGTGCAAGATTTTTATTTGGCTCTAATAGCCCATTCATTTGGTGCTCAAAAAAGAGGTTACCTGGAAAGTTTACCGGGACTTTTAAAAATTGGTGATTTTATAGATTTCGATGTGCTCTTTCCGAATTTCAATTTTGCCACCTCGTGCGCTAAATATTGTAATAGTGTATATCATGTGGATTAGGCCTACTGGAATGGGATACCTCAAAGTTATGTGGAAATGAGTTTTTTAAGCCAAGTTGTTAGTACATAAATTATTTTAGGTAGTTTAATTTTAGGTAGTTTAATTTTGTATCTAAATATTTTTATCACAAAACGAGTCAGAAGATATTATCAAAAAACTGCCATTTGGCGCCATTTTTCCAATATGGCGGCGTGGCAAAATTGAAATTCGGAAAGAACAAATGGAAATCTATAAAACCGCTTATTTTCAAAACTCCCGGAAAACTTTTCAAGTAAAACTACCAAATGATTGGGCTATAAAAGGATAAATATATTAAGTCTTATCTTATTGATCGTATTTTACTAACTATAATGAGGTAATGAACTTTAGCTTAAAGTCAGGCATTTACCAATTTATGCAATCTCTGATAAAGCTGTCTGAAAAAATCAAAAGTGCTCGTGATAATAATTCGCCGTATATTGCAAGTAGATGCGATAATACATTGTCATAAATTATTGTTCTCATATTTTTCTTTGCCTATCATGCCTATTTACAGAGCTTACGTAAAGTTTATTTATATTGTTTTATAAATAAGCATTAAACATAAATCATGTTAAATAAATTTCATAAAGCATACTTTACATTGATTTTGTATTTCATATTTTTAACACATTATAACTGTGCATTTTTACAAAGAAATTAAAAAAATATAGTTATCTTCCTATTACATTTCATATCTACCTAATACTATTTTCGTAATTATTTATTCTAATATTATAGAGGCAAATTTTGTTTTTTTGTTTGTTTGTATAGAATATGCTCCAAAACTACTTAACCGGTTAAGATGAAATTTGGTAAGAAGATAGTTTTAGACCCTGAGAAGGACATAGGATAGTTTTTATTCCGGAAATCATCCCTTAAGGGGGTGAAAATTTGTATGTAAGCAATCCAGGGACGAAACCGAGCAAAGCGAGGGTGAGTCGCTAGTTATTATTAAATTTGAAGATCAATTATTAAAGATATTTAAACTAATCAATTAGTATCATATTGTGGTTCTGCATGAGTATATTACCTATAATTAAATGTAATAAAAAAAATATAATACACATACATATCCACAACTAATATAGATAGTATATTAAAATGATCAATCTGTTGGTATAGTCGTCGATGTATAATGAACGAGGTGGGATTAAGGTCTCAGTTTGGGCAGGACGCTACCGCTTGCATCCTCGCGCGCGATTACAGTATCGATACCACGATACGGCCGATAGTGTTATCATCTATACGCTTTGTGCGCCCGCCGACCCATCCATCATTCAAAAACAACCTTTGCGTTTGGCCGACGACATACTAAGGTAAATAGCGCAGTTAACATGTGTTTCGATATCAGTACACGATGCCACTTCACGCTCGACACTCGTACCTGATAACACGTTTCCTTTAATGTTGCTTTCAAGTTATGTAATGAGTGCTCCCTGATGACACTTATTCGTATAGTCCTGTACATTGTTAACTTCGATTTTATCTGACACAAGTGCTATCTTGCAGCTTTATCCTTCAACAACTTAAATAACACTTAATATTTATTTATATATATACAAACAGTATATAATAAATATTAAAAATGCAGTGTAATACAGATTCTTTTTTCGAGTTTCATATTGTTATATACTGCCTAGTATAAGCTTATCAAAATATAATACATAATTGAATCGTGTCAATAAGTCCATAATATAATCTTATATTAACATGTTACAATAGTATTAAATGTCACTAACCATGTAACGATCATCAAAGGAGGATTCTCTACACGCGTACTGCCTACATGATTCTATCAACATTAGATCGTGTTATTTGCTCGTGTATTTGTCGCTGTTCTCAGCTTCTTAATTAAACTTAGTCCTGAATTCTATATCCAATATTTTATATAAATTTGTATTTTATTGAAATAAAACTTTTCAATCAGATTTATTATTAGTACTTTTGAATCGTCAATATAATTTAAAAAGCGTTAGTGTAGTCAGTCCGTAAGAAAGCTACCACCGGCTCGGAAAGCAGCTCTGCTGACAAGAAACACAAAAGTTGCCTTTTTAAATTTTAAAAATATATAAAAATGATATATGTTAGACACAATCCATATGGCATGCTTTACACAAATAAAAATGAATTGTGTACGAACGCAAATTCGTAATATAGAAATGATTTATAATTAAAATAAAAAAGAACCTAATAAAAATTTCTTCTAACATAATAACAAATATTAAGAAACATCAGTTTTAAATCCAATTCTGCATTATTTATAAATGTTAAAAAATCTTAGAAGTTTCGAGAAATTTTATTCATTTATAAATAATGCAGAATTATGTCAAAAGTAAATCAAGCTTTTTATCATAATAATCTATAATGTAGTTGCAACATGATATACTTTCAACAATTCCGTTTTGATTTCGTACTAAATAATTATGCAATTATAACGTAACTTGATGTGCAGAGTTAACCTGGTGCCTAAGCCAGAAGTTATGAGATCGAATTCTATATGACGACACCTTTGGCTCAGTTTACTTGCTCCCTCCCTACTTGCTGTGCCAGCGGTCGCGGGTTCGAGTCCCGCTAGGGACATTCATTTGTGTGATGAACACGGATGTTTGTACTCCAGTCGTGGGTATTTATATTTATAATATGTATGTATTTAAAGTTATGTATGTGTAGTGTATCAACTATCTGGTATCCATAACACAGGCCTCGTAGCTTACCATGGAACTAGATGGTCCTGTGTGTTAATGACCCAACATATTTATTTATTTATATGAGATAAAAATGTACAATGAACATAACTGTTTTCTTAGTGGGATTTAGATTCTATGCGGATATAGGGGCCGCTACCTAACAGTGTCTTAATATAAGCGGGAAGAAAAACGGAATGATATATTACACAGGTTCTTACTATCTAACCCGCAACATGAATGCGAAAATGTACAAAAATATCATCATTTTGAAGGGACACTTACTGTCATCTGTCATTTTGCGGTCGCGGCGAGGTCTGGGCGGCGCGTATAGCGACTGCTCTACCCCCGAGCCGCCGGACGCGAGTGACGAGTGTCCGCTATCTCTAAATTCGCCTGTCTCCGCCCATACTGTAACAAAATAAGATCTTTAAACATAATTCCAACAAATGTAAGGTTTCGCTATTTAAATATTTAATAACACAGTTATTAATTGATTATACTGGCCGCACTGATGACGGAAACTCACAAATTGCGATACCTTTATGTATCAGGCAGTTAAAAATTACGATAATGGTTAGGCTGAAAAAAATAAATAAAACTACAGTTAAAAATAAACAGAAAAAAGGGGGTATTGTTCGGCGGGGAGTTGACTTGGGGGGATGTGATCGGTGATTTTTAACTGGAGCAAAGAAAAAAGAAATTGTTGAGAATAAGTGTTTCCTAATAAATTGTAACTAAATCTAGTTAAAATATGTAAGTTTTAAAACATGAGGCCTGCTTTTCCTGAGATATCTTACACAAGCAATATTCGTTTTTTTTTATTTACACTGTATGATAAAATTTGAATTACGAATGGTAAATTGTGGTCAATATATGACAATTAACGGCCCCCGTAGCGTAGGTTCATAAAGATTATTATCATTGTCATGGCTTGTTTAAAAGCATAAATATCGACAATATAATTTATCGCTATGGGTAATATTACATATTAAATAATATATTGATAATTGGTATGACTTCCCCCATAACAATTATGCAGTATGTACATATACATTATATGTGTGTTTATACTTTTTCAGATTTTCCCTTTTTTTGTCACTTACCCAGGTTATAAATATGAGTCAATTTAATCTGTAAAAATAAAATTTACTCGTGACTTAGTCTCAATTTTAAGTACTATGATTAGCATATCTTCCAGGTTATAGTTTATCTTTGTACTCAACCAAATTAATTCAGCCAATATAGTTTGACGAAGTAACAAACATGCACACATTACGAACTTTCGCATTCATACACTATCTACCATGGCTCTTAATCTATACTTCTATACCTACTAATATTATGAAGGGGAAAGATTTGTATTTTTGTGTGTTTGTAACGAATAAACTTACTCTCGGACCGATTTAGATAAAATTTGGTAAGAAGATAGGATAGTTTGAAACCCTGAGAAGGACATAGGATATTTTTGTATTCCGGAATTCATCTCTTAAGGGGGTGAAAATGGGGATGAAAGTTTGTATGGGGAATCAACCTAGGGACGAACCCGAGCGTAGCGAGGGTGAGTCGCTAGTATGAAATAAACTTACTTATATACTTACATATGTATATAATTATAGTCACCTTAATAACTGATTGTATTTGTTATATTTCAAGTAATGTGGAAATCTTCACAGACGTATCCACAACTACTGGGTTCATTAGCGTGGATTGAATAGTTTAGTGAAATATGAAATAATATTATATACAGGCACTACTTTTGGCATTTTAATTGTTAAAAGTAACCTATATGTTACTCCAGTCTCAAGGTCCATAGTCTATCTTTATAAATTTCTATCTACATCTGTCCAGCATTTACTCGTAAGGGATACAAACATACATACACATACAAACTTTCCCATTTATAATAGTATATTAAATATACATTTAATTTTTCTGTTAGAAAATTATGAAAGTTTATTAAAAAATGAATGTTTTAACTGTTGCTCTATAATTTAAGCAAAATACTTTAATAGCTGAGACTAATTAGTTGAAGATGACATAATGTATTCGTTAGGGATGTTGACGCCCCGTCGCTTTAGCGTAATTATTTGTCTAAACACTTGCTAACAAATTACTCATGGAAAGCATTTTATATGCACAGTTTTATTTTTAGCTTCAATTTAGATATATCTTATCTTACACTAGCGACTCACCCTCGCTTCGCTTGGGGTTCGTCCCTAGACAAAAACAAATCTTTTATTCAGGACCTTCCTCAGTTAACGGGCTATCAAATGCAAAAAGAATTTTTAAATCGGATCAGTAATTCCTGAGATTATCGCGTTCAACCAAACAAACAAACTCTTCAGCTTTATAATATTAGTATAGATGTCTACGCTATTATAAAAAGTTAAATTTTTTGGTTTATTTTAAGAATGTAGGAAATACAAATTATTTTGCAAATGTAAAGCTACATTATTTTTATGTAACGTAGGCTTTTTTTTAATATAATATATTCATTCATATGAATTTACAAATAAAAAAAAATATATTTCTAATTCATTTTATGTTTCAACTAACTTTTGCTCTTTTTATTTCGCACCCCCAAAAAATGAGGTCATATTAAGTGGTTGCTACAAGGACGAAACACATACTAGTAAATATCGTTGGAAATACGCCTACGAAATAAAATAATAATCAATGTAATTAGAACATCCTTACATAACACTTGCAGTATTTTAAGCTTAACATCGTTATTGAATCACATTCAGTCTCATAATATTTACTTGTACACTTCTCTATTTATCACACAATGAATCGTAACATCTTCACAAATACAGTCGATTTCATCAATTGTAACTTTTAAATATTAATCTTGATGCAAACATCTTTATAGTGACAGCATAATTCCATTGTTTTGGCAAAAGTCACGCACAAACGATCGACAACGTTGAATGCTGCTCATAATTAAAATAAAAACGTAATGTAAACTGACAAGTGAGACTTTTTCTTTTAAATATTTATTGAAATAGATTTTTGAAGCCTCTACTAATTTAAAATTAATTGAACAGACGGTGGACAGATCTTTATTTTCAAATACATAGCATTTGCCAAGACCGCGAAAATCAAAACATAAAGTTATTTGTATTTTCTTTGTTCCGTGTTTTTTATTTGTTTGGTTTTGCTAACTAAATAAAATAAAAATTCCGAAACAAAAATTTTGGATATTTTTATAATCACTTCGAAATGAATTTAGACATGATTGTTGAGTTTAGTGTAGAAAAAATAATTGTGTATGGTATTTTTTAAATAATTTTATAATTTTTTATAGTCTGACTAAAATAAAAAAAATAAAACATGTAAATATGACTAAAATAAAAATAGCGTAAATTTTCTTAATTTGATCAGTTACGCAAATATGCTACATTTTGCCATTTGAATAACTAATAAGGATATAATGTGGATATGTTAATATTAAACCAAATAATTACGGAGAGTGATAATTGTTCCACATCTTATCACATCACAACTAGAACAAACGTCGGATCGTACAAACGTACAGACGAGTCGTTCAAATAAATTTTATGTTTGCTGCTTTGATAACGGCTGATAAGCGCCTTCATTGTTTTATTGGGGTTGTAAAGCGTCTCGGTTACAACAGAATGCTTACACTTGTAAGAAAAAGTGATTAAAAATTAATTATTCTTTCAATTTTTTGGATATTACATTGTAATATTTTCTAGTAATAAATGTTATTATAATCTAAATAAATGATTAGAATAACATACGTTTCTCATAGAGACTTCATAAGCAGACTTAGAAGCATTAATTGTAACGTTTACAACCCTAATCTTGTTGTACTCAATTTAATTAAAATTGTAAGTAAATACCTAAATTATTCTACATATTATCTACATTTCACCTACAATGCTGTCTATACAATAAATACAAACTATTTTACGGACTAATATCCTTTTATATTATACTAGCGACTCACCCTCGCTTCGCTTGGGTTCGTCCCTAGGTTGATTCCCCATACAAACTTTCATTTCCATTTTCATCCCCTTAAGGGATGATTTCTGGGATAAAAAGTATCCTATGCCCTTCCCAGGGTCTTAAACTTTTTTTGAGACCCTTGGAAGGAATTTGGGAAGGAAATTTGGTAAGAGTATAGTTGAACCCCCTACAAATTCACAAACTCACAAACTTTATCTCCTTATGATATAAGTAGGTATGGATTATAATAAAAATATCATAAAAATAAATAAGTATGGCATAATAATAATTTATTTAAAATTAAAAATAGTATGCAAATGTTTAATAATATTTTTCACGACTGTACTGCACTGGTATGGTATTAGTTTTAGATATGCTGTACTCGCATTATACCTTATTCAGTAATTAAGTTTACGATAGCATATTATGCATAATTGACTTTTTTTTAATATTCAATTGAAGAAAGAAAACGTTTAGGCACTTACCTATATAAAGCTAAAGTTCTTTTTTTAAATATAACACTTTACATAAAATTATGTTCATACTACATTGTAGGTATATACTAGGAGTAACGGAAAATTTGATACAAGTAAAGCATGATTCTGAAAAAATAAGTTCATACTTAATATTTTCGTTTCTTGAACAAGGTAATATTATTAATAAAATTTAACGTAAAAAAAAGTCTCCATACACTTACGTACAATTTGTTTCATTGCAAGTGCATAGGTACTATCTGTAGGTATGCTGTGATTTAACTACCGCTACATCCCAGAGATAAAATTTTTGTTTTTGGTATAAATTCCATACAAAGCTATATGTATAATAAGAAATAGAATTATCGTGTCGAATTCCAGATCACCCAAAAGCCAAGGGCGCGATGCTATAAATTGTCAAGCTAAAAGTGTAAAGAGCATAAACTGAAATGTTGTATTTACTAAAGGCAGATAGCCTCGGTGCAAACACAGATAAGTACTTGTAATTTATGATCTTGGCCCTGAATACTGAGCGTAAAACCAGGAATTTTAATGTAACCAAAAAAATTACTTTCGAGTTTCCGTTTGTAAAATAAAACGAAATTTACTTTTAAAATTATAGATATATAAAATTTAATACTGATTCGTTTTATTAATGTTGTCTTCTCTGATTTTCATATTGACAAAAAGACAAAATTCAATTTATAACAAGATATTTTCTTAAGTATTAATAAGCCTAAGATAAATATTGTTACAAATTATTGCCGCAGTTGATTAACAATAGCCAATAAATTATAGCTGGCCGTTAATTAAGCTTAAATAAGGACTATCAAACGTTGCTTATAGAAGTTAAATATGTCATTTGTATCGGTACAACTAATGACATCACGACACTGTAACAAATGTTCAGGCTCAAAATTAAATATGAATAGCATTGATGCGAAAGTTTTAAGGTGGAATATAATTGCTATATTCATAGTAGGCAATAAAATAATAGGCAATAAAAAAGACTGTGATATTTGTCATTTAAAGTTTATACGGTCCTGTTTCCATCACATTTCATGGGTTCGTCTTATTTTATTACACTCAGTATAGTTTTACGTTTATATATATTTTTTTTATAAGAATTCATTAATTGGTACGCTATATATTGTAAATCAAAACTACGACAAGGTAAACCTACTAATAAAAAACTACTTTTAATAAAGAAAACAATGTTACATTAGGTACGTCACTTTATAGGTATTCATATTATATAATTCATTATAAAAACGCTAAGCAATAAAGTACCCCCGCAATCACTTATAGAATCTGAAATATACTTTAGTAGTTTTTAGACTTAAATATGTTTATGTATTTACTGTTTACTTTTGGCATACTATGTAGGTCACAGAGATGAAGATGTATGTAGTATGTATTATTAAGACTTTATGTAAAATTATTTAGAGGATTTTATTAGGGCCAGCCAATTTTAAACGCCAGGCCAGCGTGGTGGACTATGGCCTGATCCCCCTCGTCTTGAAGGGAGGCCCGTGCCCAGCAGTGGGACGTTAAAAAGGGCTGAATACATACATACATACATATAGCGCTAAGGTATACTTACTCCTAGAGAACACAAAAAAAACATTTGGAGTAACTTAAATACAATGTAATAACTAAATTTTTCTCGCACTGTTCGTGACTACAGACTGTTTAGACAAACTGCGCTGTTCACTAAATGCAGTTTTTATTAGTAATACCTATAGTATTATTTGATCTGTGGTAATACCAACACTCCACAGCATTTTCTATACCTACTTGCGCTCCGTACGTACATAATACCAGGCAAAAATCTTTTTTACTATCATGATGATTAATAGAATACCAAAATAAATCCAATAATCATCCTATTAGTAAATAGGAAAATGAATAGGTGCTTTTTATGTTTATTTTTATATTTGACATAATAAAATTTAATAAAATAAAAATTATAGAAAAGTATACCCAACAGTTTTTAAGTATTTTTATGATTTTTTAGTATTTGTATACTAAATACTGTAGTGTTGCTATCAAGAAACCTAATCTTAATTAAATTATTAATTTATTTATTTTAACTTCAATCTAACTTAATTAAATTATTAATTTGTCTTCATTCAATCATTATCTCATTCCATTATCTCAGTATATGTACTTTAGTGCACTTAAATCAACCTGCTTCCAAAGCCCATTACAATCAAATCAAACAGGCCTACTTATCTAAATGAGATCGAAACAAATAGCTGTTAATCTCGGTACAGTGGACCACCGAGCCGGTGTCTGCTTAATGCCATAATCCTGATGCGGAAGGGCAGGCACTTCCGACACTTGTTTGTTTGATGCAAACGTACCTACCACGAACTTTTGTAGTACCTACTTATATAAAGTAGTAAACTATTTAATAAAATTCTTATTACTTTGAATGATTTTTTTTTTTTGAATATGAAAAATGCTTCGCTATTTTTTTTAATTTATAATGAAAGAAAAAAGTTATTTGATAAAAAAGTCTTCACTAAAGTATCTCTATATAGTTTTATTGTAGTTTTATTCCATATTTTCAGATTAACAGTTATATTTAAAAAAAAAAAAAATTGGTTACACCCGGGTCTCTAGATATTTTTTTGTAAGGGACTAATATTTCATTAAACAAAATATAGGATAAAAGCTGACTTTAGTCGTAAAATGACATCGATCCACTACCTCATTATAAGTATTATAATATTCAAGAAAATAATGTGAATGGATCCAGATGTATGTATAAACATATATATTGCCTATATCATCAGGGCTAAAATTATGATTAGGAGGTAAATGTAATTTTATTTTTTTATTTTATTTAACTGAAAACAATATAGAAAAAGCACGTGCGATGTCACTGGCTGTAGCTAGTTGCGCTGAAATTTATTATAAATTCGAAAACTTGTGAGTGAGCGTTAGTGTGTGTGATTGAGATTATTTTTTTGGCCGTAAGGATTTATTTATTGGATGGACCTACAGTTGTTAAAAAATATATCTTA
This sequence comes from Argynnis bischoffii washingtonia, assembly GCA_033884665.1. Lineage (NCBI taxonomy): Eukaryota > Metazoa > Arthropoda > Insecta > Lepidoptera > Nymphalidae > Argynnis > Argynnis bischoffii. The sequence goes on from CM066611.1 coordinate 4,801,327, forward strand.
ACCAAAAATATAATACTATAAGTAGGAAAATATTAACCATTTTAAGGTGCTACAACGTGCTTTACATTGTAACACAGATCAGCTCAGGTAACACAAATCTCACTGGCGCTACTTCTTACATTACACGTAACGAGTTCAATTTCTGCAACAGTTCAATTTTTGGTACAATCTCTAATAAAATGTTTTTTTTGGCAACCTGAATATAATTCTCCATGTTATCATTTTAAAACTAAAACTCAGTAAATAAAATCCAAAAATATCAATTAAAGGTGTGAACTAAGACTATTTGTCTTTTATGCAGGACTATCACTATAATAAACATAAATAAAATGATTTAAAATTTGAAAAGAACGTATATACAATTAATGCCTATTCTGAATAGAATTGCATTCGGTATTCGGATTACCATCCGTGGCTTTCCCGGCTTTCCCACGTAGTGAAAACACTGTTATTTTTATGGTAAATTGACAATACAAAAGAGCTGTTATTTATTTGAAAAAGTATATTTTTACTTCCTGAACAGGTTTACATAGATCTTAAAGCAACTAGAACGAGTAGAATTAATGTTAATTTAAAATGAAGTCGGATAACCAATTGGTAGGTCCCTAAGATAGACTATTTTAGATGTAGAAACTACTTCGTGTAAAATATAAAAATATCATGTAAAATGAAAATGCACAATATAAATAAAATTTCTTTATAAAAATATCATTGTTAACTAATCTTTTGAGATGAGAACAAGTTGCAAAAACTAGATAAAGTCGGAAATGTCACGTGTCACGTGGAGGTGACCTGCATTTAAGGATCAGTAGTATCATTTAGTGCTTTGATGTTTCTTGGTGAGGAGATTTTATAGTTACGAAATACATATCATGGATATGTTTAACAAATATTTTATATTTATTGGGCTTGTCAGTATTTAACGAAAATAATGAAAAGATATAATAATATTTTAACTAACTTAAAAATATATATAAATGAAATATTTTATTCATTTATTAATATTAATAGTAAATAAAATACCCGTAATCACGGCTATGAAAGCACTTGTCATACAAATGCTTATAGAATAACAGTTAGTCCGGCTATATCCGAATCATAAAAATCGTTTAACTAAGTAATAACACTTGTATGCGATAAAGATATCGAATGCTACTGATTAGTTCGCGGTAGGCACGTCTCAGAGGTACCTGTGCGGTATCTGCCCGACCAATAATATCGCAGCGCAAATTATCGCCCGAATTAATGGCGTGTGAGTTATAAATGGCCGGCGGATTAGGGTCGATCCATTTTATTCCTATTTTACCTACCGGAAAGAACCTTCATTGAAAACGAACACAAATTCGCGGGAGCATCCGCTAATTTTCCTCCGTTCGCTCCTTTCCCCGTGAGTCGCGCTACATACGCCTGTTTCGCTCTGACGACCTTTTCTGAGCCATAATTCATCATCATTTCGCGGTTTACTGGTTCTTTATTCATACTCGAAAGGTCCCTTTTAGTATGAGTTTAGCTAGATTCGTTAACTAACTTGTACCTGAATTTTATGATATTGTAAACATAAATACTGCTTGTATATAATATGTGAGTGATTTTATATTTATTTCTATATTAGTTTCTTTATATTCTATGCTAAAGTATGTCTCGTAACTAACTGTCCTGAAAAAAGTAACAAGACATTGTTTCAAAGTCTTCAGACATGCTCAATTAGTATTCCAAATAGCCGCCGACATATCGTACACATAAATGTAAAGAGTGGACTGTTCGGGAAGCACGAACCCCGCATTACTTTGACGCTGCAAACTTTTGCATTCCCAACTTCAATCTTAACATGTTTAGTATAAGTGCTACAGTTGCCGGCGCCACTTAGAGAGTTCGCATCAAACTCGGTTTCTATTTCACCCAAGCAATAACCGTCTTACTGCTCTAGCTAGTAGGTTCAAAGTGATGAAGTCGCGACCCATCGGCAGCGAGTGCGGGACTTTGAGGCTTAGAGTAATTGTAATAAAGCGGAGTGCACCAGTTATGGGACGTGAGAGGTTCTAGACCAAATCCCAAGTAAGCTGTAACTTCCTTTTGGATTTTCGGAAGCCATTTATCAGTCTGATGTGGGCGTCTGGAAATTTTTCATGTTTCGTTATTTTAGATAGACACAACATAATATATCCTTAGAGGGTTGAGCGTTATATCTTATTTACATAGTGGCAGTTATAGTTCAAGGTCGTCTTCAGAGAACCAATACACATACCACTATTTAAGATTAACTTGCTTATTATCATTAAAAAACTTTTTGCTCATATTAAACTATAGGTATGTGTAAAATGAAAAAAACTTTTATTTATAATAACTTAGTAGGTAATTAATTAATAGATAAATTAGTGTTTATGAGTTTTTTTCATATACACTTAGATAGATAGATAGATAGATACTTTATTATACACCATAAAGAAATATACAAAATGCGCAGGAGGCAGGCAGCCTTATCGCTATAAGCGATCTCTTCCAGGCAACCTTAGGGCGTAGGAGAAATTATATGAAATGGTAGGCGGTGTACTCACTACACACAAATGCATATTCTAAATACATACATACATACATATATGCATAAATACAATACATACATACATAAATGTAGATCAGATGAAAAGGTATAAGAAGTTCAATATATAAAGACACTATAGAGATAAATAATATGATTTTAACTGTAGCTTAAAATTATCTAAACTTTTAGCACACCTGATGTCTATTGGAAGGGTATTCCATAATCATGCAGCCTTTACTGCGAAGGAGTTGGTAAGGAAACATGAGGAGTGAGAAGGAATTTTAAGCAATAATGTTTCACTAGAGCAAAGTGAAAGAGTATGGGTATCACTCAAAAACTCAAAACGCTCTCTAAGATAGAAAGGAGAAGAAGGGTAGAACAGCACGCAATAGAGAAGATGAAGTACGTAAGTATTTCTGCGAAGGCGGATTGGGAGCCACTTGAGCTTTTTGCAAAATTCTGAAACATGGTCATATTTACAAAGGCCGAATGTAATTATATATTACATTAGGGGGAAATAGTTCGTCCCAAAGCGCACATTACGCGGATAAATCAAGTGTAACCCTTCCACTGCCGCAAGCAAATTACCGACCACCTGAGACTTGTAAAAATACCCCACAAAATAACTTGTAGTTGCAAATTGCGGTAAATGTATTAAGGGAATGCAGTGAGATACTTAGTTTTATAAATGTTTGGAATCTAAAACGGAATACATCGAGTCTTCTTGTCTAATACACTTCTAAGGTTAATTTTTTGTTTTATTTTTAAATACATACATGATAACTTAATAAGGATATTTAAAGGTAACTAAGTTTAATGACTTAAATGTTGTTAAGCATATGTCTATAGCTACATGTGATAAAAATCTGAGTCGAATCTGTTCATTAATTATTATCGATACAGAGGCCGAATCTATAGTTTTTAGATTTTTGTCTGTCTGTCTGTGACCGCATCACAAGAAACCCACCGAGCAGATTTTGATAAAATTTCGTATGATATGGTAGCTGGTTATCCGGGTCAACATTTAGAATACTTTTTACCGTTGGAAATTATCTCTATTATTATTTATCTGAGAAATCTATACTAAACATTAAAACGAACCCGAGCGGAGCGAGGGTGAGTCGCTAGTTTATTAATTATTATATATTTATGTGAATTTAAATATTATTATTATTTTAAAACACGAAATATTAAAAATATAATAAATTCTAATATTATAGAAGATCCACAAACATTATAGAAATAATGTTAAAGAGATCTTGGAAAATAAATAGGGGACGCGAAATAGGCAGTCAAAAGACTAGGGTGAGAGTATTCTGAAGGTAATCACTGGTCCCATATGGACACAAATTACTTTTTCTATGGTTTCCCTTTCGATGACAGACGGAATGGGGCGCAGTGATACGTTGGATTGTGGTTACGATGTCATTATACGAATATCATAAACAATAAAGTCATGTGAGTTATTTAAGATTACTTGGTCTTAATTATAATAATTTATACACTTAGAATCTTTAAGCTTATAGTTTTAGTTACAGAGAAACACTATTAGGTTATTAACTACGCTAGTTTATTAAATATATACTAAAATGCTTTGTGAAACAGCCATCTAAAACGAGCCAATAATATGAATTAATAACACTTATGACTAAAATGAAAAAAAAAAGGCTCCGAAATTCGCAGACTAGTTACATATATTTCAATTTTTTTAATGATTAATTTAATTCACACAAAAAAAACATGTTATAATACTATTGTTAGATTAAAATATAAATATTGAATATCCAAAGTTAAGTGAACGTATGAATTTTATTTTCCCTTTAACATTATAGATTTAAGTTATTTAAACGTATCCAACGGATGAAAGTGCGAACATTTGAGTCTGACATATGTCGTTTTATTCAGCACTGCGGATTGGGGTGTCGTAAATGATGCCGTTCTGTATATTTTCAATTTGCATAAATATTAGTGCGAGCTGTAATATCATAAATATATTAGTATGGTGATACAGATTTTATGGCGATTACGAAATTATACTCGCGTATTTGGAGGGAGAAAACACATTAACTACTTATATGTATAGGTATGTATTTTACCTTTTTGTTATATCTCGTTATATAAGTATTGACAACTACACTCTATTATTATACCAATGTATTTATATTCTTATTACTTGAAAATTAGAAAATTACTTGTTACAATAATTTTTTTTACTAATACCAATATAAAAGTTTTACATTATAAAAGTTTGTAATATAATAATTAATAATTATTCAAAAGCGTGCAAAGCTAAAGTTCTATCATATACTAGGTTATAAGGGAAAATTTTATCCATATAACGTAACGCATAATATTGTAAAGTCATAACACTATAATTACGAGGCGGGTCGTAGAGACCGCGTCTCACAAAGCGACGTCATCCGCTATTGTTGTGCACTGTCATATATCACGTGACATGTCACCGTGTTTTATACAAACGCCTCGTCAGTTTTACATATTAGATTCATTATAGCCCTCTCCTTATGCCTCTATTAAAACATTGATTATAATATATTATTATTATTATTATTATTATAAATAAATCTATTAATTTATACATATTATGTTGCCTAAAATTACATATGAAAAGAATTACATTTCATCTGAAATGCTTAATATACCTATTCAAAAAAGAACTTAATTATTGAAAGTCTTATTCTTACTGCTTATTGCACACGATATTTTCTTTGTACACAAAGACAAATACATATACCAGTGATAAATTATATTAGCAATAAACTACTTTATATAATTTCCTTTAAATAAATATTTAACTGGGGTACTGTCAATTGTGTTTATGTTTACGTATGTTTCACATTGTGTAGTATTTGGCCATCATAGCCTATTATGTCCCTATTTGTTCTAGATCTTTTGTTGCGGCGAGGGTGACTGAGCAATGTTCAGACAACAATTTGTCATAAAATAAAAAGATTTATTATCCTATGTGTGCAATACGCAGCTACTCTTTAACAACCGTTATTCTGCCCTTTTATAGCATCGAATAAAATGGGAATGAGAAAGTAATATTATACAAAAGATATAGACATTGTTTTCGAAATTTATTACCGTCTAAGCTAATAAAATACTAAAATGTTAAATAATCGTGTTACTATAAACTATAAATCGAGTTCATATTATATTTGTAATGAAGGTGTGATATAGGTTTCAATAATTACCTAATTCATCATAATCGAGCTTAAAGAATTAGTTTGCTTTATACGAATTATAAAAGAATATATTTTAAATCTCAAAAATAAATAAAATAATATATAAAATTACAAAATCTTATCATACGTTATTTATATTTTCTTATTTTTATAGTATCTATAAATTAAATGAAAAAAAAAAATAGTTTTCTTTTTAAATTCTTCACTTTAATACAACACACCCAATGGTATAATTTAAAATCAGAAGTGTTAGGTATAGATCTTTTGACCACATGACAGATGGGCAATATTGCAAGGGTTAGCTCTACATCTGTCGGCCAATATCAATCATTCCACCGCAAATATTGTTTATACTGTTGACTTATTATTCGCCAATATCTGTCAAATTCCAATCCTTATTGACTTTTGATTTGTATCCGCATTTAGGAATAGTTATATTTATTCCATGGGATTGTATCATTAAACTCTTTTGTGTCATCATTTAACGTGTAGTAAAATTATAACAGAATCAAAGATGCACATGGTTTATTAGAATAGTCAGATATTTATTGAGTAGTAGTAGTTGATCTGGTACTTTTAAATTTTAATTTTGGTACCTTGTTAAGCATATCAGTCGAAAAAAATAGTTTTATATTCGTATCGGAGTTCTTCGATCCACTAACCATGATGCTTCTGACATGAACCGAGGAATATGTTTAATGGTGACGGACTAAATAGAAATACATACAGTGGTATAGCAATAGTAGGTACTTAATTCTAAAATTAAAACATTTTCGATAATTCTTCTTTCATATTGCTTGGAAAATTTTCATTGAGAATCAAAGTGAGATCTTATATATTTAAACGAGCAATTCTTGTTTATTTATTTATTTATTTATACCAGCGATCTCGGGAACGGCTCTAACGATTTTGCTGAAATTTTGTATATGGGGGCTTTCGGGGGCGAAAAATTGATCTAGATTAGTCACATGTCTGGGAAAACGCGTGTTTTCGAGTTTTCATGCGTTTTTCTTATGCATTATTCTACGCAAAATTAAATAGCGACATCTATACAATTGTCTCAGTATCACTTAGTCACTTAATGTCAAATTATTTTTAAGCCAAATTAAAAAGAAAATTATTCTTATGGCGACATCTATACAACTGTCTCAGTAACACTTAGTCACTTAATGTAAAATTATTTTTAAGCCAAATTAAAAAGAAAATTGTTCTTATCGCGACATCTATACAACTTTCTCGGTAACACTTAGTCACTTAATGTAAAATATACAATCTTTCAAGAACTCCGAGCGAAGCTCGATCGCCCAGGTACTGTTAATAAAAACATTAAAAAATAAAATAAAAACCGACTTCCAGGCACTGAAAAGTAAAAAATAACTAAACGGGGGTTTTCATTTAGAAAAGATACTTAATCAGATATTTTCGAAGTCGGTGTGCTTTGATTTATATTGGCTAGCACCGACTTCAAAAAAATCTGATTAAGTATCTATTCTAAATGAAAACCCCCGTTTAGTTATTTTTTACTTTTCAGTGCCTGGATGTCGTTTTTTTTTTTAAGTTTTTATTTTTCCATTTTTAGTGTAGAGTGTGTATCATGAATACAAATTAATCAAGCCCAAACACCAGGTAGTTGCTGTAAATCGTTGAGGAGTTCCCTCGACTGTCTTTCGGGTCCATCATCAGATCGACTCCAGACCTTCTTAAATAGCAGTGCTTTAAAATACCTAATGAAAATGTTAACAAACGCACTAGTCGCCGCTACAATTTTCGAAAATTCCCCTCGATTTCTCTGGGATCCCATCATCAGGTCCTGGTTTCCTTATCATGGTACCACTCTTGGGATATCTCCTTTCCAACAAAAAAGAATTATCAAAATCGGTTTATAAACGACGAAAAAATCCGCGAACAAACAAAAAAAAATATATATACGGTCGAATTGAGAACCTCCTCCTTTTTTTGGAAGTCGGTTGAAAATATGTTCGTTCTGTTTACTTGAAAAAGAAACTAATATCTATTACGAAGTAATCCTGTAACTGAATAAATCTTCTTAAAGCATTTCCATTTTTTCAGCCATAAAACATCGATAGACATGTGCTTAAGCTATTAAACTTTGTCATCGGCAATTAGTAAAGGCGCGACTAAACAATTTATAGGCCTACCTCCAAGACATATGACACTCATTCGAAACGGCTGTTAACAAATTAAACCGATTTGTTCTGTTATTCTAATAGGGCGATGGGAAGCGGCCGTCAAGCGTATTTTGACAAAATTTATTACAGCCACGCCTACTCAGATTTTTAGGATAGCATACAACGCGACATCTGTCGTACAGAAAATGCAGTCACGCCCTACACGTAAAGCAAATTTTGAAAATATTGACATTGATATAGACGGTTTTTTGTATTAGCAACATCTTGAGCGTGTAATTCTTCTAATATGACACGCGCATCTTCTTTGATAATTGTTTTTTGGTGTTGTGGTTTGTTCCAGTTTAGAAAATATTATTATCATGAAATATACATAATTTAAAATATTAAATTATATTAATAATAATTAAGTATATATTTTTTCAAAATATTTATTTACACGTTTACTTGATCTCAAGATTAGCTAATCTTAAATAATTTTATTACTACTCAGTCAATAAAGAAGTAATTTAAATTTGGTATTTCAAAATGAACATAGAACTTAAAAATAAATTGAATAGATTTCAATGGTTAAAGTCTAAAACTCTTACGCTTATCAATGAATTTTAACGTAGGTTTAATATAAATTATAAAAGCTGATACCTAATTTAAAATTTCGCGATGTTATTAATCCTTTAAAAAATCTTCAATAATATAGCTACTAGCCCTTTCTTAGTGTATTATTTCAGAAAGTAGGTATATTATGTCCATAGTTTGGAAGAAAACAATAAAAATCATTCAATTATTCAAAAATATTAACAATAGGTATAATGTTTACTATATTATTAAAGACATTGTATAAATATTTTTTAATATAATATAATTTTTATTGCCTAAATTTCGGGTGCTTGAATATGAATATATCAAAGTCTAGTTAAGAAAAAAATCGACCTATGAGTATTATAACGTTGTCTAATTTTTTACGTCAGGAAAAAACAAAACGTTTGCCCGCACGCTTCAAAGCGAGGCGACACCGGTACCCGGTGTTAAATTCCCATGTCGCTGATCTTGCCATTTTTTTGTCACAAAAACTTTGTAGTAACGGCAGCTCATAGCAGACAGTGTGGCACCAACTTTTTCCGTCACTTTTTGCACTAATAAATCAAGGTGTCGAACAATAATAGGTCGAGACTGCACGAAAGGCAATATTAAAAAAAATATTTAATGATAATTTCTGTTGTATTGTAAAATATATTCTTAAATATTTTTATATTAATCTCTGATTTTTGGTTATAAGTAAATAAATAATCTTATTGAAATAAACTATAAATAAATAGTTATATTTCTTATTGAGATGATCCTGTATAATGTATATGAATATTTCTTTGCTCATAAAACATAAGAAAAATCCAAACATTTGACATAGCATCCCGCGATATCTGTCGGTCAGATTCTGTACGTCGAGATAAACTTTTTAATCTGAGCCGGGACACGAACTAACAGAGCAAATATTTGTACCGGATTAGGCGCGCACTCGCTTCGTAATTCATGTTTTTACGGTAATTTAATTCAGACATGTATTTTAAGCGTATTATTATTGCTTTTAGATTCAAATTGTAAAATTCCAACTCTTTAAAATAATTTATTTTATCCTTAGATTGTGTAAATCCTCTAAACGAATATAAAGCCTTTAAATATTGAAACACAAAGTCGCGGAATCTTTTATATTCACCACATAATTAGTTTCCCATTTTCCCTACAACCTAATAAGAAACGGGGTTAGCGTTAAGGTGAAAAAAACCCACAAAATCAACGAAGGCTTTAGCAAGATTCCGCAAAACCTGCTCAATTTAAAATTAAAGCCACGAAACGTGTTTTTCGCGTATTTTATAAAAATCTCGGGATGTAAGAACAATCTTCGACGATAAGCTCAAACACCAATATCATACGCTAAATCGATTACATTTTATAAATCTATTTAAAAAGAGGGTCTATTTTCACCTTACAACAATAAAAAAAAACTTCCTTAACACTTAATAAAATAGGATATTTTTGATATAATTAATTTTTAATATACATATAAAACTTACAGAAGTTTTATTCTGTAATATGTATAAAAAATAATATTATTATTAACGGACGTTTCCTTCACTTATTCATTAAATTGTTATAATCTAAATAATATATTGAAAGCAGAGTTACCAAATAAGTGAATTGTTTGTATTTTACGAATTTGTCCCTACTTACATTTTAACGTTTAGTATAGATTTCTCAGAGATGAGATATTTTCCTGCAGTAAAAAGTATCTTATATATTGATCCGGATAACCAGCTACAATCATACAAAATTTCATCAAAATCCCTCCAATATTTTTTCCGTGATGCGGTCACAGACAGACAGACAGACAAAAGTTCAAAAGCGTCTGTATCGATAATAATGACTATTTCAATAAGATTTTCTAGAAAATATTTAATATACAGATTTGACTCAGTTAGAATTTTATTACATGTATAGATAGCTATGTGAATTTAGCACAAATTTAGAGTTCCGTATCTAAGTCGATACAAAAGATTTTTTTCATTAATTAATCAATAAATAAATCATCGCCCTATGTCGCATGGGCATGAAAAAACTAACTTCAAATAACACTGAGTATCGACAGCAATTGACTAATGAACTCCACAACAATAGTATTTTAATAAATAAAATGCAGTATTTTAATCCCCCATTTAAATTCAATGAGAAGCAAGTGCAGGACTAATCATCACAATATAATGCTTCGTCGATTTAAGGGGAGCTTTTTATAGAGCGACTGAGATGCAGCTAGTATTTTATATAAAAACAGTACAAAAAGAAAAGGATGGACAACGTAGTCGATTCATTTGGATTGACTTTAAATGATTGCCTTTTTTGTTCAGCGGTGATGGATTGCGAATCATTTTGCTTACGCCAGTTTCACGTGTGTTAAATCGTATCTGTTTTTTCGTATAAAAATATATAGAAAGTATACGTAGTATAAAAATAAAATATTATAAAATGGCATATTCAAGAAACAATTTCCTATAAGTGTTCTTTCATATTTTTATTTGTTAATCTTTATTTTGTAACCGACCACATTCATTGTATATAAGGAACAAAGATGTTTAGTTTTATTTGAAATTTTACCTTTAGATTTTAATTTAACATTTTGTTAGTGAAGATGCTACTAAAATGTATAGTTTTCTATTAGTATTTTATATAATATATTAAATATTCAATACTTTATTAGAAAGATAAAAAAAATTATGTATGGATGTATGTAGATTGTAGAGCATTTTACTTGTGGATTAACCACCTCTTTAATATAAAAAAGATCCATTTTAATATTTTTTTAATGTATAAATAATATATTTTTTACATTTTTATAAAGGTTTAAGGATAAATGTAAATTAACATTTATGTAATTAATAAGAATTCTCATTTTTATATCTTATTCCAAACAAATGTAAACAATTATTATTATAAAAAATGGAAAACAGGTTATAAATATGTTTTTTTTTATAATTTAAATAATATAAAATAGAGCATCTATCCGTCATGTGCACTTCAATACTAATTGCGTAACTAAACGGCAGGGGCGCGTAATCCGATATTGATGCGTTTGTAAAAACTATCCGATCCTCGCCCTCTCTCCCTATTTTGTCGCTGAATAATTCATCAAACAGGTGCATGATGAGCTTATTTGTTTCTTTGTATTTTTTACTCGTTATGCTACTACTTTATTTAATTTTGTAATTGCTACAAAAACATTGTGTGAAATTGTTCTATATACATAATATATTCTACATCTGTAAGCTGTGTGTTAATAAATTATTACAATCTTGTGTATCTTTGGATAACTCTATAAGAAAATAAAAAATCTATAAAAGTTTAAAGATTACCAACTTAAAAAAATATATTTTTTTGCAAAAAAATAAATATATAGGTATATTTTTATATTTTAAATAATAATTTACTTTAACAGTTAAAATTTTCAAATTAAATTAATTCATACTGTCATTCATACTGTCTGTCTGTCTCTGTCTCTTTTTTACCTTTTCACGCTTAATCCGCTGAACCGATTTAGATGAAATTTGTTATGAAGATAGTTTGAGACCCTGGGAGGACATATAATAGTTTTTTTTCTCGGAAATCAACCCTTAAGGGGGAGGAAGTTTGTATGGAGAATCCATTATTTCTTAAGTAAGGGATATAAAATACTATTATTAAAACTATTCTAATATGGAATAGATAAACTATATAGTTGACATATATTGTATACATATATGTTTTAATAAGCGTCAAAACGTACCTAGGGACAAACCCGAGCGAAACGAGAGTGAGTCGCAACTTTTATAATAAACTTCTGTTTTTTTATTATTTGACAAAATATTTATAGCATTTATTTGATTAAAAAAAGCTCACGTGATTGAAATATGTATTGATGATTTTACTTACGGTGATGCAGGGCAAAAATGATCCCTCGCAGATAATCAAGCGTAACGGGATGTGGGCATATCATAGCTGTATACAAAATTAGGGCTTATTCACCTCCAACCCCAATTTACACGCAATTCTTTGTTATTCATGTGTTTGTTATTGTGTTTGACATAAGACAAAGATTATTATAGGGCATGTTTCTTAATGTAGGTAGTAGATATATTTTATTACTAGTAGATACTACTATTAATTAAAGTTAATCTTAGTGTGTTGTGAATTTATTATAATTTTAAATACTTTAATTTAAATACATATTTTGTACCTATTACCTAAAAACGTTATTTACATGTTTTATGATACAAGCATAAATCTTTTATAAATAAAGATGAATAGCTAAATCTGTTGCTAACTGAAAAATTAGAGAAACGGCTGGACGAATTCGACAAATTTTTTTTCAAATATTTGTTGAAGTCCGAGGAAAGTTCTTACGAAGAGAAAAATATGAAAAATTTAACGAAAAGACGTATCACTTTTTTCTTTTTCTTTACTACTACTTTATAATTATGAATGCAACCTTAAAATTAATATAAACAACTTGAATGCATTTGTAGATTTGACACTTTCTCTGTCTATGATATACAGTTTGACTTTGACAGTTTTTCAGTTATTCTTTGCTTTGTTAACGCAACTCTAAGCCATAGAGAGAAAGAAAAAAAAACTTCGCTTCTCAATCAACAAACAAGATCCCTAATTTACCTTTATTTGATTGATTTATTTTGTGTGTGTTTCCATATAAAATATACATGGAAAAATCTTAAAACAGTAAAATAAAAAATATGCACAGTTTATTTAGTTAAACTTATTATGCTTGTTTTAACCTAAAATATTAAAAAAAACCTAATGTGACCAGTTATTTGGTATATTTATAGTTGTTTATATTTCAAGATTATCAATTCAACTTTAATTCTGAGTAACATACTTACATTTAAGTTTCTCAAGCGGTTCGTGGTGAAGTGGAGCGTGAGCATGATGCAAGGGAGTGTGTTGAGGCTCATGGTGTAGCGGCGCCATTAGACTCGATATCGCTGAGCCCACGGAAGCAGCCACCGACTCATGCAGGTGACCACCCCCATGAAGTTCCAGTTCACTCAGACATAGGCCGTTCTCGCCTAGCGGCTCCATTCCGGCCGCCAGCGCTTCTTTATACACTCTGAGGTGAATGGTGACGCCGTGTGTGTACGTGGGGTGAACGAGTCGCGGTGGCGACTAAGATTGTTCAATTTAGGCGAAGAGCATACTTCGATCAACCTAGAAATAACAATTTTATATTATTTTTTGTGTCTCTATTGATACATGATTTGCAGAGGCCCGCATACTACTAATATTTCATCAATCCATTGCTCTTTTATTGGGCGAAAAAAATACAAACCAAAAAAGCAACAATTCGTACAACTTTTCATTTACAAGGTCCTGAGCGACTGAGCTTTGCCCGGCGCATGCGCTTATTTGGCAGATTACCATCCATTGGCAACAATGCAAGTAGATACCACAAAAATTTACGAGATAGCGCTATATGACATTGTCAACATGAGAAAAGATAGAAAAAGGTTCTATTAATTACTTATAAAAAATGTTTACTTTTTTTAAGTTGAGTTTAAAAAAAAAAGAAAACCTAGATTTAGATAAATTTAAAAAGAAAAACCTTATCTAAATACAAAATTTGATCTGTTTCTGATATGCCTACACGAAATAAATTTATATAGATATGTATATACAAGAATTTCTCATTATAACTTATAAGATATTATTTAATCAGGGTTCACAGTAAACTAATCCCAGGAATTGCAACTCAGTATTTCTAAATTATGTATCGTTTAGTTTTACAGGAAGTGTCTTCAGTAAATCTAACATTATTAAGATAAATATATTTTACGAATATACCTATCATATTTTATCGGGTCCTACCCTTAAACGAAAACAATTCTGGTAATTCAAAATGTTCCAACTAAGACAATATATCAGTAGTACGTAAAAGTATTATCAGCATGATTTAAGACGTGTACACAATGGCGTTAAAAGTAAATGCTGTAAATAATGGCGTGATGGAGATATACAGCCTAGCCACTTTCATATTTCAAATTGTGGTGTCAGTAGATGGACGTTTTTTGGTATCATAAAGCTTGGTGGAATAATAGGAAGTAGGTGGAAAATGCTCGCATATAGTGATTTATGTGTTTAATTGCCTTTTTACGTGCGACTTCAGTCGGGAATTCAATATTGAGCAAAGAGAACAAAGGTCGGCGCTGAAATGCCTCATACTCGTTTTGTTACCTATGCAATGGATTTATTCTGTTGAAATATTCTGCCTGTAAAAATATTATGTACCTAAATATGTTAATTATTAATAAATAAAAAAATACATAAAACCTGCTTTTATATTAAGTTGACTTTTTAGAAACTAAAAAGTAAAACTATCTTTTCGGATTATTTCGTGGATTTATTTTGACTTTTGGTTCCCGACGTTTCGAATGCTTTACAGCAATCATGGTCACGGGAGAGACTAAGGTTTTAGACGTGTCAAATGCGTTATAAACTTGATACAGACAGTGAACACCCACTCTTTTACAAAAATGATTGTTTTAATATGTTTATAATAAATATTATAATTAAATATAGTAATATTATTTTATTATTTTACTTAATTTTATCTGTTATTATTGTAAAATTAACAAATATTGTAAGGTACTTTGGTGCCACTTTTGAATTTTTGAAATCATTTTTGTAAAATGGTGGGTAGGCATTGTCAGTACAAAGTATATAACACCTTTGAGACGTCTAAAACCTTAGTCTCTCCCGTGACTATGATTGCTGTAAAGTGTAAAGTATTCGAAATATTGGGAACCAAAAATCTAAATAAATCCGCGAAATAATCCGAAAAGATAGTTTTATTTAAAATGTTAGGTATTCGCGTAAATGTAAGAAAGTTATAACTAAAAAGTATATGAATTTAAGCTCTTCATCGTCTTCAGAGTAATAGGTACATCTAAAATTATCTAACAGCCGACTGTATTAGATAAATTTCAATCAATTTCAATCGTATTAATATTATAGAAATGGATAGGTACCTTCTTTATGTTGCAAACCAATAAATGATAACTTTTATATAAAATATTTTTATATTATAAAAATAACCTTATTAAAATCTCAAATGTAAATAACATAGCTCAGTATTGCATTCATAATCGTAATATGTAAATTGCACTCATAAAGTATTGCAAATACATACAATTAAGTATATTCTCATTACACTACTAGCTATGTTATAATTATATAATCGTTTATTTATTTTATATTTAATACTATTGCTTTATGTTAAATTATTATAATATCCCAAAATATAGGTTTATATTTTGTTGAAGTTATAAATAAAATGTCTTACTAAGCAAAACATATTTACCTAACTACATACTTAATACCCACTCTATTCAAAAGTTTCTTGTGTTGTATTGAGATAAATTATCTCGTATACAGAATATTTATTAATTTGTACCTATTATAATAAGGTATCTAATTTGGTATTTACAAGAGTAACTTTTTCGCTTCTCAGCAGAGAGCTCTTTTCTGAGCTACCGGTAATTTCCTCAAGATAAACTACAAAGTATCTTTAAAATTAAGTCTACGATTCAAAAGTGGTTTTTAAAGTCTTACTGAATTATTTCTATTTCACTTCATCTCATGATTTCGGAGAAGGGATGAAAAAACAGTTTATAGACTCAATAAGTTCTAATATTTGCAACATAATATAATGTATGACTTATTTATTAAAGTACCTGGGCGACCGAGTTTCGTTTAGAGTTTTTAGCCAAAAGTATAATTTTCTTTTTAATTTGGCTTAAAAACAAAAAACTAAAAACTTGAATAAATACAAAAAAAATATATCAAAAGTAAAATCTTTGTATCGGACCGGGATTCGAACCCGGACACCAGTGATAGTCAATCTTGCACCTTGACCGGTTGACAACGATACTTATTCCCGAGCGTAAGAAATTATCGAACATATTTTGCGTGGAATAATGTGAAAGAAAACCACATGAAAACTGGAAACACGCATTTTCCCAGACATAAGACTAATCTAGGTCGATTTTCGCCCCCGAAAACTCCCACATACCAAATTTCAGCGAAATCGTTAGAGCCGTTTCCGAGATCGCCGATATAAATAAATAAATAAATAACAAAAATACAAGAATTGCACGTTTAAATATATTAGATTTCGAAATTTTTAGAATAATGTATTATATATAAATAATATAAGATAAAGGAATGCTAGCTTAAATAACTTATAATTTATTATTTAAGAATAAGGACTTCTAATTCAGGTGTCATTATTATGAGAAAAAATTGACGGAACCCTACTACCAAGTACAACTCAGTACAAACTAGGAGATACACAAATACTGATGTTTACATAACAAATTTCTATATAATATTTTATTAACTTTATTAAAATTCAAATTGAAAGCCACTCCGTTAACATTTTAAAGAAATAAATAACGCACCTCGATAATATTTATTGACTTTACTAATAGGGTAAGGCTAAAGTACCACTGTTCGAGCTTAAGCTGTTATCCTTTAAAACCTGTAAGCCTTTCGAGCTTAAAGATTTAAGTTGGCGACAACAAATCGTTTAACATCCATTAAAATTAGTAAAAACAATAATACAGCAACCAGAATATCTCTAACATATCAAAACAATTTTAATGTCTTGCAAATAATTCTGTCATACTTATCTTTAAGTACGAGTATGTATGCACCTAAAACTAAGATAAAATTTATCAGCTCACGTTTTGCTAAACTTCCTTTTTCTTTTCTTATTTTTCTTGCAAAAACATTAAATTAAAAAACTTAACCTCCCTAAAAATCGAGAACTTTAAAAAATTATTGATATACCTTTAATATTAATAATGCTTTAAAGTTCATATTAGTTTCACCGAGAAGACTTTCCACTAAATACCAAAGCAACGTTAGCTCCGAATCAATCTATAATAATTGATTGTACTTAAGACAAAAGAAATAATATAATGAATATAAGAATACTATGTTTTAAGTCTTTTTTAAGTCACAGATTAAGGTTATGTTACTATCTTATGGTATATTTCCATGATATATGAAATGTATCAAAACAAAGGTTTTTTAATAGTCATACATTGTTATTAAATCTAAAATTATATACATATGTAGGTAACCAGAATTATAATATGTAAATTGTCTAACATCCGTCCATGACTTTTATTAGATATCTCCATACATAATATGTATGTTAAGTATTTACACGGGATATTAAAATAACAATACAATTTATAACTTTATCAAATTGATATAACAAAAAACATACAATTTAACAATGAATTTACCTTTAGCTACTGATCAGCACATTTCAAGATCATGATCGAATGTAAAATTTCTAACACAATTACGGAACAACACTTTAAAACATATCATATCAGGGAATGAATGAAATATGAGTGTAAAACATGTGTAACGACATCTAACACGGCAAATATTTGAGTGTATCTGCTTCTATCTCGTCTATCTGTTGATAACACGACTTTATGGCGGTGTCGATATTGACACGCATTACTGATACTGGCAGCGTTCGTGAGAATTCAATTCATGAGTGTGAATAAAAATACCTTGTCTTATATTTATATGGAGTTTTTGTTGTACATTTTTTATACTTTATCTGGACTTCTTACTGTCTTCTACTATGATGGATATAAGTGATAAAATTACAGTTGAAAAACCCAGGTAGCACAAATAACAACACTATTAACTAATACCTAAGTGTTTATTTCACTAAGGTAGTATGTATGTACATATGTATTTGTTTCTCATATAATGCTAGTAAGTATTGTTTGTCATATTTCTTACGGTAAGAAATTGTCTTCTATTGTTTAGAGGACCAAACAGTTTATTTGGATAAGTAGCAATGACTTGGAGTATGTATTGTGCTAACATTTGCTTACATTGGTGCGTTTTATAATAATCTAGAGAAAGGCAAAAAAAAATTGCCTCTTTTTAAATCAAAATCTTTTCATCAATATGTATAAGACAGGTGTAGAGAGCCATTTACAAGGAAAAAAATACCTAATCTAAATAGGTGCTGCTACTAATGTAATAATTTTATTTCATTTTATTGCTGGAATAAACTTATCGTAGATCTTAATTAATTGATAAAGCTCATAATCCTGACTTAGGATTAAAAAATGTCAATATACGTATGTTGTAATTTCTATAAGAAGCTATTTATTTAAATTAAGATTTTAAATTTTTATCTTTAGCTGCCTTTCAAATATATATAATAAATATAATTTTAAGATTATAAAGTCCTATTTGAAATGTACGCTGTGTTTGAATAAACAATATCTCTGCATATATATACTTATACGTAAAAAAAAAGAAAAATTTAATCACAAAGAAAACAATATTGAAAAATTTTCAAGATTTAATTCTACGCTAATAATATTAGTCTTAGTAACAATAAGACTAGTTTTTTTTTGTAGGTTTATTTAATAAACAAAACATACAAAATAAAATTATTTTTATCTGGTAAATCAGAATTAATAATAATAATAATTAGTACTAATCAATTATAATCGTTTATTTTACTATTTAGGACAAAGATTTTTAAAACAACCGAACCTGAGAAGTCTGACTTAGAATTTAGGCACATTTTATTAACTAACAGGCTACTTAACTAATCAATTTATTATAATATATAATTAATTATTATTATTCAGCGTTTTAAACAAATGGACAATCAATGCAAGTGAATAGGCCATAGTTTAATTAGTTAACCTAAAAGGAGTTAGCAGTCATCACGTCTTTCGTAAGCTTCTAGCTAGTTAATTTCGCTCAGACATACAGATTTCCCATTTCACGAATTTTTCTTTTACCATACCTATATATCCGCTCTTGGTAATCTTAGAGGTCCGAGATTTAGAATTTGACCAACTTACTTCGCTTTCCAAGCGAGTGCGGTATCAAATGGCTACTACTGCTAATTAATATACTTTAATAAAATATTTTTCAGAATACAAAATACGTGTAATTGGGTTTTTTTTTATTTTTTCATAATTGATTATGATTTCTGTTCTCTGATAAAAAAATATTTATCTGGCTTTGCAGTAATTACGATCAATTTAATTTATCAATGATAGACAAAATTTGCGTGAAAATTTTCAAATTAACAAATAAATAGGTAGGTACAAAAATTAAGAAAAATATAATTTTACTGTAGGTATTTCAATTTCATATTATAGATTTAAACTACTTAGTAAAGAAAAAAGTTGTGACTCGATTAAGTATAAATAATTTATAATAGAATAAATATCAATTTATTTTATTAATACTTGGGTAAATAAAATTAAAAATAATTAAAATAAACTTTCATACCTAGTGCGTAGGTAACCGTAGCAAGAATACTCCGATTAAAATATCCGTCGGCACTCACGGTGCGTTATAACATAATCAACAATATACTTAAAGTCAATTTACTTGGATATAATATAATAAAGAATGTTTCATAAATTATGTATTATTTATTAGGTATATAAATACATTGAAACAAATTTAAGCCAAATTTTTAACATTGCACTTATTGACAAAATTTTACTAATGATGATTTCTTATAGCCCTGCTCATACTTATGTATGTATTTTCTAGTTATTACTAATTTTATACGTGGCTTCGTACTTACATAATTGAACAAATTCTTATGTAGTAAAAATATTATTAATAATAGTAGAATTAGTTGAAAAAAATGATATCTCTAGGTACCTATTATATTGTTATATTAATTTATGAAATATCTTACAGATAATTAAACTAATACTCATCTTAATATATAGTACTAGTTTTTTCTTATTAGATTTTAGTATTACTATTTATTATTTCAATTTATTTTAATTTGAACAACACATAGGTATGTTAAGTTTTTTTATAATAAAAAAAATCGTGTATTTCTTCGCTAATGTTGTTAAAGGTTACCCCATAAGTAATTAAATACTCGCATTTACCACAGTAAGTTGCTCTTAATTAGTATAGAAACTTGAATCTCTATCTTGTATTATATCATAAAAGAAACCCTATGCAAAAATGTTTACTCTAAGAGCTGTACACAGCAATTGTTTTGATATAATAATAATATTCAATTGAGTTGTGTACGGTATGTCTTTGGACTAAATTGATTAAAGACCATAAATATAAATGACAGAGCTTAGAAAATAAACATTTCATTTCATTCATGAACTTACTGTAAGAAATGTGGCACTGGTAGTTGTTTTGAATGTTTTGAGGCTTAGCTCGTAACCTAAGGTTGTTCCTGAGTCGAATCACAGCGTGCGGGCTCCAAATCCGATGATATCCGTCATAATCTCGTCCAAGCCTTAGGATTACACGCGTCCCGTCACTACGTAAACACAAGAACAATCCGATACCGATAAATCAAAGCGCACGATACGACGGGAATCCGCTAAATCCTCGCGGGGATCGCGTAAAAAATACTAGTATTAAAAACAGTCTTAAGTGGGCTTACGAACGCGGCGCGGAACGGCCCGCACTGGCTCTAATCTCGGCCACTTCCCGACGCAATTTGAACCTAACTCCACCACTCTATACATCATTCGGCGACGCCCGCCCACCGCGCCGCCGCGACCCTGTACTCTCATCTCACTCTGACAAATACGTTTCCCGCTTATAGTCTTGCTCTAACTGAAATCTCGTCGTACCGAGTTTTCAGTGCGTGCGGGGGGGACGCAGTCAGCTGGCCGAACTTATGCGGATAAAATCGACTTTTTATCGGCTTGCTGTGACGCCTCGTGACGTCACTGTTTACTTCGGACGAACGTGGACTTATTGTAAAAATTATTCCTTATAAATTTCAAGGGGAATTGTTTTGGTTACTTATTATTTTGTGACTGTAACTGTATTTGTGTAGCTTTGAGAAAGTTTTCTCGGTACTGTTCATGTGTATTAAAAAACTTTGTTTTAGTAAAATCGAGAATACTTGTTATTCAAGATAACAGTGTACGTGATTTTTTTTTTGGACCTTTATGGCTAGCTATTAAAGATAAAAGCTTTTCAAAGAGATTAAAGATAAGTTTGTGCCATAATGTATCTAACTAAATTTATTCAACAGCCAAAGCTCATTTAAATCGTGCAATATGTTTTCCTTATAGCGCACAAATAATTGCAGTTTAAATCGCGTTCCATGCAGCGTCGCCCGCAATAAATAAACGGGCGTTCGCAACGTAAACAGATCGAGCGCATTAACCGCGCGTCGGCGTACATAAAGAGAGCGGTATAAATATAAAGTTCCCACTCGCTGCCGCGCAAACTTAGCTAAACAACGCCATAATTGCCTTCATTACTTAAATTACTGAAATTATTTATTCAAAAAGCTGGCAACATTTAGGCGCGGGCGGTCCCGCCCATAGTGGGCCGTGGGCCAATGGGGAGACAGCGTGGCGCGGTGGGAGGGGCGGCCGGCAATATGGCGGACAGACCTGCAACCTTCTTGGACGCGTTGGGAAACCACCGACGCTGCTAACGCGTTTTTCTATACCAACTGCATAAGTTTATTGTGTTTAATTGAAAGTACCTACATCTGAGCAATTCAGTGATATTGTATAAAATATATTAATCCATTAATTGTTTCTTTGAAAACCTTCTTCAAGGTGACTTATCCGACGGCAACTTTCCGACGGCTGATATGCTTAAGGTAAAACATCTAATAAACAATTAATAATAATTTTATAAAATATTATAACATCATCTATATTTAAGTTAGGCAACATAGAGCAGGTTTTGTGATTACTTTGTGCAGGTAATAGGTATTTAAATGAACGTCACTTAACGTTTTATCTGAATGATAGGTTTATTATTTAGTGATTATTAATAGATAACGATAAGACAATCTATTTTATGCACTTATATAATTGTAAGCAATAAATTAAGAAAATAAATTATTATTAAAAAATAAATATAGTTGTATTAAAATGCTAACGTTTCAAAAATTTCAATGATTCTAGTTTACCTATTCATTGCTACCAACTTTAGAAAACACAATACATACTACAATACATTTTTCTCCCTAATTTTAAGGTTCTATACTCAATTATGTAGAGATTCTTAAAATTATTATTTCAAGTTTCAACACATCACTAGGTAGGTACTTATTAAATAGTAGGTAGGGGAGAGTCGGAGGTATTGTACCGCAGGATGAATCGTACCACCTCCAGATTTCTTCTAAACGGCAGTATTTTTTTACAGTGGCAATGTTAAAATATGCGATACTAGCGCCAAAAGTCATAAGTCATTTTGTAATGGCGTGCGGCTGTTAATTTTTAATCCAGTGAAAAATTTCTATTTCGGTTGTTTTTGATCGAAATTTTACAGTGCATACGTAAGGATCTATCCTTCATAAATAGTGAGTAAAAATTATCATTTTTTTAATATGAATTAGTGATTTAATTTACTACAAATATCTGTGTTTGTGTTGTTGCTACTTTTTGAGGTTATTAAAAACACTTTTTCTAATTTGACAGCTAGTTGTTTGTTGAATCGTACCACTAAAAGTTCTTTGTAACGTACCGGTACGATTTAAACAACTAATTTTTAAATTTCTACTGTTATTTTGCTTACAAAAATATTATTGTTTATAGATGGCTGATAAATGAAAATATTATAAATGGACTCCAGAAGATCTCGAAAGAGCATTATTAGCTTTAGAGAGGAAGGATATGAGCTTGAATAACATATGTAAAACCTATGGGATACCAAAACCTACACTTATCCGCCGCTTTTGAAAAAAAAATAAGTTTGCAAATGAATTAAAAATTCAAAAAGGAGTAACTACTTAGTCGAAACTAAGTCGAAACTTTCAATTGAAGCTACGTTAATTTTATTTTAGAAGATATAAAGAGTTTTTTTTTGTTAAATTACATTAAAAGAAGATAATTTTATTGTGATACTAATTTAATTTTAGAATTGCTATATTTTGCCAAATGCTATATTTTTTGTTAAATGATGGTAAAAAAGGAAAAAAAATGTCATTTTGTTTTTTTTTGTTAAGTTTATATTTTGTCGATTGTTTTACTTTCAGAAAGTTGCTTAATTTTAGAAAATATATTTTTGTTGATTCGTAACTATGTGTCATAATAAAAACAAGACTTAGGATAAAGACGTGACATTACTTATTACTACATATGATATATAATCATTATTTAATTTTTTAGAATATATTTTTGTTGTTTCTCAAATATGAGTATTATGTGCCATTGGCAAACTAGATTTAAGATAAAGTGATATTACTTATTACTACATACAATAAAAATTGTTTAATTTTGTAAAACTTTAATAAATAAATGAATGAATTGTTAAAATAATATATTTTGATTATAATTAATTGAAATCCACCTATTTTAGACAGCATAAACAAATTTATATATAAGTGGTCCAATTCATCATACCTATGGTACAATATATCCAACTAGTTCTCCGAATTGTACCATTTGACTGCTTGTAGAAAATCGCATATTTTAGGCAAATTAATCAATACTGGGAATAAAATGCCACTGGTTATGATTGAGGACATACCTCCTTACCTACATGTAATTTTGTACTTTTGTAAGTTTTTATAGAAAGGAGATAATTTATAAAAACTGAAAACTGGTACAATACATCCGACTTTCCGTCTGAACTGACTTCTGAGTTTATAGTCTAAAAAGATTTATTTAACCAATTTCTTTTTGGTAAGTAAACTCATAAGACTAAACATATAGATTAAGAACATTCATACACAAAGGAAGTTAATAAGACCTTGAAATCTTTGTTTGTACCTATGTAAAAAAAGTTTATTAAATATTTAATAATACAGGCTTATGTAATTTGTGACATATTTTGACCATATATGTTACCTATAATAAATACCCAAGTGTTTAATCAAATAAAACACCTCATTTTAAATAGGTAAAAGTATTATGTAAAGCACCTCAATTAAAAAATATCTCAATCGATTCAATATATGTCATCAATTAGCAAAACCCGCGGCTTTGCTCGCCCTAAAACTACAAGAAAAAAACTTTAAAAAGGTAAGTTTCATACAAATTTTCATCCCTTATTTTATCTCCTTATGGGATGAATTTCAAAAAACACTAAAACACGTATTTATTTAATTGTATGGAAGAGCATTAATACCAAGTCTCAAGAAATTCTGATCATAATTTTTTTTGGGTTGTGTTATAACGTGTATTCCTGTAGGAATGAGATAATCTCCCGCGGTAAATAGTATCCAATATGTTGACCCGGATATCCAGCTATCATCATACCAAATTTCATCAAAATCCCTCCAGTGGTTTTTCTGTGATGCGGTAACAGACAGACAGACAAAAATTCTAAAAACTATAGATTCGGTCTCTGTATCGATAATTAAGTCTATTTCAATAAGAATTTCCAAAAAATATTTGAGGTACAGATTCGACTCGGTTAGAATTTTATGATATGTATGTAGGTAACACTTTGGGTAGGAACAAGATACAATCTTTCGTTAAAATATGCAAGCTTTTCTAAAAACTCTCATTCATAGCCGTATTAGGAAATACTAATAATACTAATTGGCAGTGGTAGCCCAGTGGTAACACGCTCGCTTGGACAACCGAGTGAAGCGGGTTCAAATCCCGGGTCTCGCACCTCTGATATTTTCATGTGCGAATCATTTCTAACATGATTACCACTTGCCTTACGGTGAAGGAAAACATCGTGAGGAAACCTGCATGTCTGAGAGAACCTAGCAAGTTTTCGAAAGACATGTGAAGTCCGCCAATCCGCACTTGGCCAGCGTGGTGGACTATGGCCTGATTCCCCTCGTATTGAGGGAGGCCCGTGCCCAGCAGTGGGACGTTAAAAAGGGCTGAATACAATAGGTAGTGACTACTACTATGGTAGCAGTACCTACTAGGTATTAAATATAAATCTATAGTAATAGGTATTAAATATAAATCTATAAACAAAACTAGAGACATTCTGTAATAACAAAAACAAACCTGATAGTTTTCTTCACTATAAAACTTCATTATAGATAGACGTAGGTACCTATACCATAAACAGAGCATTATTTTTAACACGTTGTTTTATATTTTTGACTTTATTCACATCTGGAGTAAATATATTAAAATAACTCAAACCTAACTTTAGAATGTTGTAAGTTGTAACTGACTTTATCTATATACATATTATAGTAAAGAAATCCTGTAACGACAGATTACAGAAAGTACACCTTGGTACATAACTAAAGGTACATAACTGGTAGATAGGTAATATGTAATTTCTTATAGGTAGGTATATTATTATTATAACTTTTCACAGAAAACTGACAATTTTGGTTAACCATACTGTACGTCTTAATTTGTTCCATAATCATTACGTCGATTTTCATTAATTAGAAATATAAAGTATATCTATCCATATTGTTTAATTGAATAGGTATCTATATATATCTCGCTGGATTCCAAAAAGACTAATATATAATATATAAAAGTACTTATTAAATATTATCATACACAAAAGTTTTTAATAGATGGGTAGATACTTGATTAATATACTTACTCTACCAACATTGAAAATAAAATATAAATTTGTTTTGTATTTAACTTTCCAAAGCTCAGAGTAAAATCTCTTTCCAACTTTCAGTCTAGTATGTCGAAAAAAGGGTTAAATAATATGTTTTTTTTGTATCGATACTACGTAATTACTGACGATTGTTTCACGCTTTACGTACTCTTTTGCAAAGTCAAATTCTCATTTTTTATTATATCATTTTCTTTATATAAATTACTGTTCCATGAAAAATATACATGACAAATGAATTAAAAACAAAATTATTAATAATTCGTGTGCACTAGAAGTGAGAAAAAATATACCAGTTAAATCCCTTAAAACATAGTAAGAGAACTAGCCTGAAAAAGAAATACGATCAGTATTTCGTTGTAAAACAGTATCTTAATCGACGTTAGTAGGATCATATTAAATTCGGAAAGAGGGTGGACCATAAAGGCGAGCATTGTACGAGGGAACCTACACCTGAGTCACAAGTCCTGAGTACTAGATACCTACCTATTGTTCTGCATTCCTCTCTCTACAATACAACGGACTCTACACTTGCCTTGCAAATATATAGAACAAAAAACTATGCCTATCTCACTCTAATAAGTATAATAGAAAGTAGGCGTAGCTAAAATGTTTAACTATTTTTTTAGCCATAATCATTGAGTTAATTCGTTGTTTATAATTTTCAGGATTGGAGTACTAGAATTGAAAGGAGAACTTTAATTTCGGCGAATGTACCTACTACATCGATATTATATATAACTTAAAACTTAATTTTTTACTTTAAATTTAATATTCGTAATACATATTAATAAATAAAATTTTGGGAGTTTCATTATATTCCTATATATTATATGTATATCTATCTATATCATAATATTATAATTTTCTAACAAAGTTTTCCAGAACACTGTCTTATTAATTGTCTTAATCGTAAAATTATTCAATTAAAGATTCTTAACATTTTAATTATTTGGAATCACTTTTAGAAAAGATAATAACTGAAACCTACTTTTGGTTAAAAGCTTATTACCAAACGGTACAACTTGGTACAGTAGAGTAAGAGAGCATGAGAACACTTAACACCTACATAATTTTGATCTATATTTACTACTACACAAAACTGAACAGTTAGTTTTGTTATTTGTTTGAAAGGACAAAGAATATGTGATTGAAATAAGTAAAAAATTGAATATTGAATGCCATATGAAATAGAAAAAAAAAATCTCATTACTTTCGTTAACGGTATATTTAAATATTACTATTTCTAAAAACATTTAAACGTTAATATAAACTATTTAGAATCTTTAAATTTTAAATGAAAACAAATGCAGACAGAAACATTTTAAGCAACACCAGCAACAAATCTAATGATTTGTCTGATTAATCGAGCGTCACAGATGTCTCCAAAAATAAAGGATGGGGTCGTCGCAAAGGGGCATTCCCCTACTAATGGATAGTGTTTGTCATTTATTGTTAAACGATCATTTTAATTTGTTTATAACGATATTTCAATTTTTGCAAATAATGTTGGAAAAGTTAATTTGCAGCGTGTTCTTGAAACTATGTACATATATCGAACATCGTCTTTATAATTATTTTTGTTATTATTGCGAGCTTCAAAGAAAAACATTACTAAAAGAAATTTTAAACGCAGACAGTAGTTAAATTACGTATTTTTTAATAGACATTAAAAGTCAACTACTTCACGTTAATAATATTTAAAGCGAAAAACTGAATGTAATAAGTATAACAACATTATTATAAATTAATTTTAAAATTATAATTCGAGTTCGTTGTAGGCACTTAAAATATGATCAAAAAATTGAGGAGTTATACAAATACATACATACGTACAGAATGAAAATGTAAAACATGTGTTTAAATTCAATGCTACAGGTTTGAGGTAATATTTCTATAGAACATAAAGATTTTTTTACATAAAAATATTTTTTACCTTTATGTTATGTGTCTCGACTCTACATAGTAAACGACTCTACATAGTAGTAGCCTTGAATCATTTATATGTTTAAATGTTCAATTTTTAATATTAAAATTTAAAAAACTATCTGTTAATTCAAAACGTGTGATGCAAAGTCTTTTCCTTTATATTAGATTTGTAGAAAAGGGCCCAAGGTTTAATATATCATTCTATTATAAAGAGGTAAAGTTTATTTATACTTAATATATGAGGATCAAGTCTCTATAACTACTGAACTGATTTCTAAAATTCTTTTACTCATAATAGAAAGTACAGAACTACGCAACATAGGTTTTTGACCATGCAAGCAATTTGCAAAATATGTGTTAAAATATAGACACGAATAATTGTATGAATGACCTTTTTAACGTCCCACTACGACTACAATACGAGGGGATCAGGCCATAGTCCATCACGCTGGCCAAGTGCGGGTTGGCGGACTGCACATGTATGTAGAAAACTTGTTAGGTTCTCTCAGACATGTAGGTTTCCTCACGATGTTCTTCTTCACCGTAAGACAAGTGGTAAACACGTTAGAAATGATTCGCACAGGAAAATATCAGAGGTGTGAGACCCGGGTTTGTATCTGTTTATTTCATATTACTTAAGAACTACGAAACATAGAAACTAGGATTATGGAAATATAAGGCTCTTACTACAAGATATATTGATACTACATGATCATCCCACACCTAAGCATTTACGAACCCAATAAAAATCGACATACCTAGATATATATGGAACAAGCGAGTTTATACCACATTCTTTTGCATACGTTATTATAATAGAGACAAAACTATGGACAAAAGCTAAACTATTTAACTATATGAGTACTTCAATTATCTCCATGTATTATGCAGAAGGTAATAATAATTACTGAGCCAGATCAGTTATACATGTACTGCCTAATCTGAACTTGAAGCGCATAAACATTTATGGCACATAAATTGTAGCTAATGCTGCAATCAGCAGTTTATCGGAGTATACTCGTAATGTGATTGTTAATTATTCTACTTAGTCTAGTGCTTACAAGTTAGGATCTATCTACGAGAATACTGCATTGAAATGTATTTAGAATTAATAAAATAATATTTTGCTACAAATTGTTTATTTAGTTAATTTTCTGTGAATGTATTATGTAAGAATAAACATGTAATAACTTATTTTAGTTATGAGCTTCTTTATTAATTATATTTTAGTAACAATTAGGTATACGTTGCAAAAAGATACACATGACTTTCTTTAGTACCTAAGCAGGTAATTATACAGGATAGTAAAATTATGTAAGTTATTTATTAATATAATAATTAAATAATAATATAATTATTATGTAAATAATTAAATTTAAACCTAAAATTATGTTCCAATAAATTTCATATAACGTCAACATTTTATAGTTTTTTGTACACCCTTAAATATTTTTGGTACGGTCTACGTTAAATTTACCTATTTAAAGGGAAGATATTTTAGAAGTTTTTAGCTGTAATAATAAAGGCACAATATATTTTTTTTATAATTGATTAGTTTATAATATGTAAAATGTACCAAAAGTGTACCTAACATGGTAGAACACAGAATAGATACTAAATTTAAACCACAGAAATCCTTGCGTTATTAAATGTATAATAACTATCTATATATATTTCACCTCTCATTTATCCCTTCGTTATTAATTACTGAAAGATATTATTTTTGAAATAAACTTAAAGAATAGTTCCACAGAAAAATGTAGAGTTAAAAAATTCTCCTACATAATTATAGAGTTAAAAAGTAGAGTCAATATAGAATAATATGCCATACATATTGCGTGTTGCGCATTTTTCACGTAGCATCGTAAGTTTACCGCTAATATGAGTATCTATAAACATGGAAGCTGCGAAGATTACGCGATTAACGTAAGAACATAATCCGCTGTCAGCCGTCACCGGGTGAACTTGACCGCGTAACGCATTCAAACACTATATGCTACTTGTCACATATGTAAATGCCTATGTCACATAAATATATACTTTAATATTATAAATGTTGAAGTATTTATTAAAAGGCGGGTTAAATTCACAATATTTTTTTGATATTACTTCACTGATAGATAGATAGTTTAGAAATAAATTTAATAAAATACCTATTAAGTTCAAAATAAAGCTTACCTATAGGAAAATTTATTCATTAAAGCTTATGAATCTTTTTCGTATTTACCAATTAAAAGGTAAACTTATTTATGAAACTAAATTAAAAATTTATAGTTAAACTAATAAATGATAATATCCCGGGGGAGAGCCAACTCCTACCGGGCGCGTCCCCAGGTGGCGGATCGGGGAACGCCACCCGCTTAGCACAGGGGCGGGTGGTACCGGAGAAATCCGGCGCGGACCAAGGCAGGACGGGGCTACTCTCCGTTGAGGCTTCGGCTTCCGGAGTTGCGGCCACCGGGAGCGGGGCCGCTTCGGCGGTCCCGCGACCGGAGGGTGGGGACCGGTTGCGGGACTGTGAAAACAGGCTCGTAACCGATAGAGGGGAAGGCCGCGGTGGGAGAGGAGTGCCGGTATTTCGGTGCGCCGTTCTCCCTGCACCCCGCGGCCTTGACGGGGCTGCCACCGTCTTAGATGGCAGACGCGGTGGGGCTGCAGGGGAAGAGGAGTGTTGGTGTGTCGTTGCCGCTCTCCCTGTCCTCTGCAGCCGATTGAAGGGTGCCCACTTCGGTGGGCGGTGTGGTTTAATGCGGCTGATCCGGGTACTTCTCTGGTTCAGCAGAGTGGACTGTGGAGCAGCATCATTGGTTTGGTGGCCGTCAGGCCTGCCGCCGGGGCGTCGCGGTAGTTAAGCGTAAGCGATCCCGTGGCGTCCCCACTAAGGCGGAGGGGAGGGGAAAGTTGGGGTTTAGTGGGTAGTACCGGCTCTTCTAGCCGGTGAGCCCCACATAACCACCAGGGGGATAGGTGGTATGCGTAAATGCATTCCCCAACTATAAAAAAAAAAATAAAAAAAAAAAAAAAAAATGATAATATATTTTTTAAGTAGCGTGCGCATATTTTTCCTACTATACGTTTGTGCTTATTTATATTATAGGTATGTTTCTTTGTCTACTACTACGGTTTATATAGCCTATTGCCTGAAAATGATTAAAAGAAGAAGTATATATTAAAACCCGATTCAATCATAAAGTTAACAAGGCCTGAACGACACTTTATATTATTTTTTATTAAAACATAACTGGCAAGTAGCTATATATATATATATATATATATATATATATATATATATATATATATATATATATATATATATATATATATATATATATGTATACATGAAAAAGTAGCTCGTAGCATTTTTTAAGAGTTTACATACCCCCTTTATTGATAGTCTACCCTATAACGTTGTTCAGGATAATAATTTCTCATGAGACCCATACCTTATCTAGACCTTATCCAACGTTAAAATAGATTTAAATTTCTTCGATTATAAAAATTGTACATAATTTTAAAGTAGTTTTAGTATTATACTACATAACATTTCATATAGGTATGTTTGTGATTTTCAGGGCAGCACATTTTGTTATAATTAACGTGCATCAGTTACTCAATTAAAATGAGATACTATCGTATCCAAAATATGTTTATTATTTTATAAAATTAGTTTTTGTACAAAGCTTTAACCGTTTAGCTCATTTTTAGCCATCACGTAAGCAGTGGCGTAACTAGTCTTTTTGGGCCGCAATGCAAAAGAAAAATGGAAGTATTATTCGATTATTTCGAGCCTCAGCCAGCCCCAAACCAGCTTGAGCCCTATCGCATTGTTATATATTTGAATATGACATACTTAGACAATTTTCGAACTTGTCACTTTTTTCAAACTGCTCTTACAGAAGAATGGGTAGAGTAAAATTTAGTAGCTACCGATCATCAAATTTCTAGTGCGAGCTCTTACCGCCACGCCAACTCGTGTTCAGCATGCGCACTAACGTAAGTGGTTCATAAGGTGCGAAACATTTTTATTTTCTATACGCTTGGCCATCTGGAGCTCCCACTTCGGGTACTTTCATTTCTAACCAAGCACTGCATGTTCTATAAGTTTGACCGAAATCAGTGATGACGAGTAGGGAATGCCTCTTGTTAGAGGACCATTCATCGTTTTACAGAACATACTCGTAGGTACGATCACATTCCTCGTGGTCCTCGTAAAAAATAATATGCGGAAATTTAGGACACTTTTTTCTTACGGTTTTTATAAACTTCAACTTTTAATAAAGGCCGTCCTCGAAAAAATGATTTGAAGTAAAAGAATCGTTTATGGCCCGCTGGAGCCCCCTTGAATCAGGGGCCCCATGTGACCACATTGGTTGCATTGGCATAGCTTCGCCACTGCACTTAATGCGATTCAGGTAAATTTTAATTCGATTCGATCGACGATAGCCATTAACAACTTTTAATTAATTTAAAAAAAATATGTAACTAGTAAATATTTTACCTTTTATACATTCATAAAATATCGTTTATAATTTTTACTGCTACCAACTACTTACATGGTTAGTTTATGTATCGTACCTATATAAATGAAAAATATTCGTCCCCCTGGTAACTTCCCAACAGTGTTTCCCAAAACAGATAGCGGGAGCAATAAAAGGATTAAAAGAGTTGTTTATATTATAGCATTGCATACGTGAAACATCGTTATCGGTAAAGCAATAAATAAAAGTAAATCTAGACCGTTATCAATGCCACTGAATTTTTCGATTAGATATCAATCATGAAACATTTCTCATACCTAAAAATATTAATTTAAAATGTTCACAGACTAAGAATACTTATAATATTTTGTAAGGTTTGAATATATTACAGAAATCATGAGTGTTTGTTCGAAAGCGGCGTAAAACCTAACTAGTAGGTATTAGCTTCCCAAAGTTACTTTAAAATTTTAAGGTATACAGACAGCATATCTGTTTCTAGTGCCAGCTATATGCCTTAAATACTCATACATATAAATATAATATACATCAAAGAAGATTTATAAGTAAGTAGGTAGAGAATATAAAGCCATAAACTAAAATTCTCACAGAACTTATTATGTAAGTACACGTTATCGTTATATCAAAACAAAGATTTATTAATATTATATAATTTATGAAGAGTTGTATCGGTCTGGAACGAACATAATTTATTCTTAATGAATATTCATAACTGCTCAATGCTCGTTTAATTTTCAAATATAGACAATAACTAGGAGATTTTCTGTTAAAATCGTACTCAATAATACTTTATCACCTTAGGAAAAGGTGACCATGATTTACAAGTCCCTCCCAGTCACTAGTTTTTATGCTAAAAAATGTTATTTATCTTCTTTTTCTATTAATAATAATTGCTGTTTTCAATATGGTTTATCTACTTTCTTTTTCAAGTTAGGTATCTAAATAAAACATTTTTTTATAAACGCCATAGATCGATCTTGGAGAACTTTAAGCCCTTAAAAGGCGTGCTAGAGATAAAGCTTCAATTCGTAAAAGCCTAGTTACGAACATGATTTTTTTTAATATGATGCATTAACTTCTGAGCACGTTTTGAACTTGAAAGCACTGGTAGCCTATTAAAATGCGCTCGCTTGGGTTTCAATACCCATTTTCGTTACCCACAAACCCGGGTCTCCTACTTCCAACGTTTTCAAGTGTAAATCATTTTCAAACTTAATTTTCACTAGCTATTAGAGTAAAGAGAAAGATCGCGATAAAACGTGCATGTATGAAAGTGTGCCAAAATGCCGCAATTCCTTGGGCAACACATCGTGGTTAACTAAGGGGGTCGAGAGATATTATTAAACACGAGAAGAGAGTTATATTTTCTTTAATGGCTTTGAATTAATTGTATATGAAGGTAGCAGCAGGTACTGTAGGTAGCAGCTAACAAATTTCCGGCTTATTATCTGTTGTAATATTATGTCATTATAAATATTTTCATGTATATCTAATCTACGCTCAAGTTAGGACTAGTTTACCTGTAACATGGTGGTCAAGTAGATGTAATAGTTAGTGAGTTAATATAAACTTAGCTTATTTCATTTTTGGTTGATTTTTCTACAAAACTGAAAATATTTATATTGCTGCTTTCTATAAAGAAGTAGGTATACATAAATTTTTCATTGTTATTAATGTTATTTGAATACTATGGTCATCATACACTAGTAGACAAAGATTCAAATGATTAATCATTTCATTGCTTTAATGAAGTGAAATTATGCAGATTCAACGTGATCACAATGGCCACGATTTCTGCACGATCCCCAAAAGCGCTAATACTGCCGCCTTTCATTTGAAACACTTTACAATGGGGATGTAGGACGAAGTTTATAAATATAGCATAAAATATAATATATATAAAGATAACATAAATATAAAGTTTATAAATATAGCATAAAATACAATAAATATGTTATTTAATAATTAATTTAAAATATTTTATTTATTATGAAATACCGATTTTCAATAACCAATGTTATTGAAAATCGGTAGGCATCGGTAGGCAAGGGCTATAGAAGCCTATGCTTCTATAGCCCTTGCATAACGTTTCTCGACGATATGCAAGGAATGTCCCTCAAAATTTTACGGTGCTTACATTTTTATACTATGTATAATAAAATATATTGTTCTGAAAATAATATACATTACAGATCTGTAATTTTGCCAATTCGATTTTTTTTTATAATTTCTTTAAGCGAATTAATTAAACCAAGTTTTCTTTCAGGAGGGTTCACTAATTGAGCCAACTTCGAAAATTGAGATATTATCTTTTAATTCGATTTCGCCTATGAATACTTTTATAACATCTGGTAAAGACAGTTTTGATTAAAATATATCTTATATATGTAAGTATATTACAATACCTCGTTTTTGTATTTATTTACACATTATGTTAAGTCTTAGATCATTTGGTATTACACTAGTATAGTATTATATGATCTGTGGTATTACGTAGTAATTAACAACAATCAACATATTTTTTTATAGGTAGTTAATCATTTTGTCGATTTCTATATAACAAAATACTCCTCTTTTATTACCTAATATTTTGAAAAAACTTAGTCATTATCAACGAACTTGAAAAACTTTCGTTTTTAGAATTACCTATCCAAGAGATGTCGGGACCCTATTACTCTTAAATCTTTTAAATCGTAGTTACCAATAATTTGTTAAAATTTATACAGAATGTGTGTCAATATCTTATATGAAATAGGAGCAGACTTTACAGTTTTTTTTTTAATTTGACTTTTGTGCTAGTGCTTGCATAAAACAAAGGCAAACAACAAACAATAAAAACCGGCAAAATATTAGTTGGGCTCGTGCAGCAAGCTAGTAGTTTCGACAACTATAGGTACATGTAAGTTTATTTACTTCGGTACAATGTAAATAACCATTTTTATTCTGTCGAGTCGCACTTAATTTTTATCCGATTGCGCTACGCAAAGGAGGGTAACGTGTTTATCAGCCTATTTGTGTATGTATGTATGTTTGTTTGTTATTTTGTGGCACTTTAGAGACCAACATCAATTCTTACATCAATCGATTGTCTTAATCTTTCAAGTGTCACTAAAAACATGACAGTAATCAAAATACAATATGGCAACAATCAGACCCATATTGTGAAAAAGAAAAAATGAAAATTGACCTAGTTCGTCAATTTTCATTTTTTTATGAAGTTTTGTTAAGTGGGGTATCATTGAATAGGTATTTGAAAATCATCTTTACTGAACGCCTAATTTGATTTTGATGATTCCTATGTCGTTAGATTCATCTTGATAACGCGAGTGTCATATGTTATAAAGAACCAGTTAAAAATTCAAATGGCGGATTTAGGCCACTTTGTGTGTCTTTAAAAACTTTTTTCTTCGAAACCTATCGAGTGGAGTATCAAAATAAAGATTTTTAAAAAGTGATCACAAAAATATATATAGCATATATATTTAAAAGTAATTTAGGATAAGAAATTACTAAATATAACTTCAAATGTCTAATTGGCCAAAACTAAAAAGCTGGAAGTAAAAAATATATTATAAAAATAAGAAACCCGAATGCATAAAAATTAACTAAAAAGATAATAACAAGTTAACAAAAGAATAGGTATAGCATTATGAAGTCAGAGACGTACACCTTTCATCCCTGATGCGGGATGTAGGTATGTCTCCGACTGCATTATACTATATTCATTCGTCAACTTGTTTCATCTTTTTAGTTAGCTTTTATGCAGTCAGCTTTTTTATTTTTATTAAATTTTTTTTACATTTAGGTACATATATTACTAATCTAAAATATAATTTTGCATCTTATCAAATCCTTATCAAGGACCTTAAATAAAATTACGTAGTGTGCCTAAAATTTAAATACATATAGATATATAGAGTTCTATACCACTAAAAATTAACAAAAAAGGTTTCCCAAAACGAATCCAATGTAGCATCGTAAAATTATACCTACATAAGTTTTTTGTCACTTATTTCATCCTTGAAATACGTTAAAAATGTGTAATATCATATAATCATTGAAAATTACTTGTTTTTTATTAACGTATGTACCTACATCACTAATTCAAATAAGAGCAGAGAGCAAAACATATATTTTCAAAAATCTCTCCTGATTTAAAATTAATTCTACAAATTCAACGATTCGAGCATTAATAGTCTATGGAACAAAGTTTAATTACCGTCTCGAATCAATAGCGTCTCAGCTAATGGAATAGTTGGCGGAGTCAATCACACGGCTCGTAAAGCCCGTAGTTCAGTTGTTATTTCCACTACATATAATTACAATTGAATTTATGGCTCATGTTACTTAGTTACTGATAGTAACGAACTAAATTAAGGTAACTTATACTAAGATGGAATGAATGAAAATTTACAGATACATATATTTACTTACCAAATTATGTTATTGAGTCGTGGATTATTTTATTATATATAAATAATTTTCATTATATAAAGCAAATAATAAACGTACGCAACGTACATACGTACCTATCTAATATATTTAAACGAGCAATTCTTGTATATTTATATATTTATTTATTTATACCGGCGATCTCGGAAACAGCTCTAACGATTTCGCTGAAATTTGATGTGTGGGGGATTTCGGGGCCGAAAAATCGATCTAGATTAGTCTTATGTCTGGGAAAACGCGTATTTTCGAGAATTTCATGTGATTTTCTTTCGCATTATTTTACGCAGAGAATGGTCTATAATTTCTTACACTCCAGCATAAGCATCGTGGTTAAGCGACCAAGGTGCAAGATTAACAAACACAGGAGTCCGACCTCGATCGGAACGAAGTTTATACTTTTGTTTTTTTTTTATTTATTCAAGTTTTTAGTTTTTTTATCGAAAAAATACGATATAACTAAAAAGAACTCCGAGCGTAGCTCGGTCGCCCAGGTACTTTTATTAAAAAATTACAACTAATATTTATGCCACCAAACTTTAATTACCACTATTCATAGTTATTTTAAAACAGTTTATGTCGAAATAATGGCATTAATGCTTAATCCAGACACGCCGCAAAATCAATATATGCCCTAACTAAATTAGCGTGTAAATTTCCTGTTAGAATTATAAATGGGGTAGTTTCTCGCCAAAATATTGCCACGATATAGAAATTGAACGCGTCCGGTGCGCGGGCGTCGGCACGTTTCAGTCGCGTGGCGGTCGCGTGCCCATCAAAAAGGACGCGCCTCCTCTAAACCCCTAGTAGTATTTATTCTACAACTATCCTCTCATTGTAAGCTCCTGTCCAACAACGCAAATTTAGTTTAGATCTCATCTCGCACCCCCGTTACGTCATCACTAAGCATACAACACCCGGATTGCATTATTATTTAATTGTCTCGAGTGCTTTCTTTTGTGAATTTAAAATCAGTGTTGAACTTTGATTAACGTATAGGTCGCATGAATTTTATATATTGAGTAACATATAAAGATACATGCAACACGAATTAATAAAAGTGAAAAGGAGCTTCAGGAAAGGCATAGTTTTTTGGTAAAAATGTTAACGTGCTTATTGAATAAAATAAAAACAGTTTATTACGTAGCTAAAAATTTTAAGGAAATTTTAGGGCAATATAAAGGATCTTAACTTTAACATATAATAAAAACAATAGAACCCTAAATCTTATGTGTAGTAAACCTATATGAAATAAAATACCAAAAATTATAAAATCATCACGCTTCCTATAACGAAATCTGCACGGCGACCCAACCTGAAGTAATACCAGCCATACATCAGCTTCCATTCTAATGGTAATTCGGGATATACGATATTGTAGCCACGGTCCCTCCATAACAAATGTTTATTTTATACACAACGCCACTAACAATAGTGTGCAAATACCTAAACGCCGTAAATGGCGGCGCGATGCGATTTAGATGATAATGCCCGAACAGAAATAATAATGGACGCCGCTCGTAATTTCTCTCTGTTTATTCTCGCGGTTTTCTATTAATGTGACCACATATTTTTATTGTAAATTGATAGGTCATGCTTTATATCATAGCTATAAAGAATATATGTTTCATTACATAAAAAACTTCTTCAAGAACCTATTTCGCTAAAGATCGCGGACTATACGAGCAAATATTTAGATTATATTATATTTATCTGTTTAAATCAAAGGGCAATGTTCCAATAAACAGCATTTCACATCCAAAATCAACAAGAAATAAGGAAGTTTCACATAATCTTTCTCTCCTTCCCATACTCTTAGATCATTATAATTTTTTTAGGAACGAATAATAAGCAACGAATATTAGTTAAAATGACATGGATAACATTTATTTTAATATAAGATACCTATACTTAATATACAAAAGCCCTCAAGTATTGTTGAACTATTTATTAATTGGGACAAAATGAGTTTAGATAAGCTTAAAGTATCAAATGTTTGCGTAAAAGTTCCATCTACGAGTAAGTTCGTGTAAAATTTATATAATCAAAAACTGTACGACAATGTCGTAAAGTTTTTGATAATATAATTTGTCTCCAGTAGATTAAACTTACTCAACTCGACTTTATAACATTGAACCAAGATTTTCGAGAGAACCGAACAGATTTTGCCTGTAAATTTTGTTCGTATAAACAAAGACAATGTCGAAATCTAGTTATCTATAGAGGAATATACTCCCCCAGCATTATATATATAAATATGTAAACAAAGGGTAATTCGGTAGCTATGTGAGCTTACATGTTTAATTTGATATTTAAAGGTGGGTACACCTGACAGCCCTAACGCACATGCATATTCATGTGCTTCATTAATCATACCCAGCTAACACCTACAAGATACTCCCGCACGAATTTCGTGAAATATAATGAAGTATTAGTTATGCATGCCACTATGACGCCGCTGCAATTTGTTACGGTAAATTACACGTTTGAACAATTTATATTTACGCTTTATCGAAATTTATCTCGTATAATAATAAAGTGTAACATATACATATTTTAGGAAGTCTCGGCGGAATAATTTTAAGCAGATAAGAGAATTAAAGCTTTATTTAATTGTTATTTAACAATAGGAATGAATGTGCGTGCAATAAATCGTATTATGTAAATATTAAATAACTCTAACAAAAAAAAACGCCCAGTAAAGTTTTCGGGTTAACACTCGCTCGTGCCCACAATTTTTTTATTCATAAAAAAATAGTTTACAATGTCAGCATAATCCTCACGGATTTTTTACAATACTTATTAGCATACGGCACAGAAATTAAAGTCGTTTAAGGCCTACATCTGTCAATGGGCGTGGAAATAAGATGCATGGAGATTTTATGTTAATATTTGGTTATTGCGTTATAAACGATTGCAACAATATTGCCATTTTCACAACCCCATTTTTCTGGTATCAATGAACTGTAATCGTCATTATTTGGTTTTATATTTTTGAATAATCAAATGTGACAGAATTAATTTAAGACAAAAAATATATCTTATGTTTGCATAATTGAGCTACTATTTATTATAAATGTGAAAGTTTCTGTCTGTATATATTATTTACATATGTACGTATTTGTGTGAGTATATTTGTTTCTCTTTCACGCTGAAACGACTGTACGCTTTTGGATGAAATTTACACTTAAGAATAAATCGCTTCTGTTAGAATTATTTTGTAAAGAAATAATTGTTTATGTTGATTAAAAAACGTGTATAGTAAACCTTAGCCCCAATTCGCCTTATAAGTTCCCTGTTCCATACATGTTATCAGCGCGGGAACACGAGCGATAGTGACACATGTCAAATGTCATAGACGCGTCAGAGGCGATCGCGCGGCAATCCGTCACCGCGTCGCGCCTCCTGGGACCGGCGTCGATCGACCTCACTAATTTGTTACTTTTGATCATTTATAAGAAAATAATTTGTAAGTATTCTCTTTGTTGTTCAATTCGGCATTAAATTTTACCGTCCAGTTATTGTTTATATATTAATTGATTTTTTTAGGCAACTCACGTTTTTCGTTTTTTCACACAATTTTAAATAATACAAGCTGCACGTAATAATAATCATCATCAAAATTTTTAATGTATCAAATAATACCTATTCTCAGTTATTATTAGGTTTAGTAAAAAGTATTTCCCATTTTATTTCACAAAAATTTCTTTCAATATATGGCGTATATAGATACAATATCCCATCAATACCTCATGGATGTAACGATTATAGGTAGTTTATATTTAATTTGAATCATATTAAACGAAAAAATGTGTACTTTTATTACAAAATAATTATATGTAATTATAATAGTAAATGAAGGTAAGAGAAAAAACGCTATTATTTCTCTGTGTAGTCTCTCCAGGATAATTTCTAAGAAATCCGTGCGAATTTCCGAGAATTTTATTTTATTTCATTTTTATTTTATTTTGTTAAGGACCTCCAACAAAAGGTACACACTTTACATCGTTTAAGAACATAAAAGTAATTAAGACTTACAATATGTGTGCTCCTTCACTTATAGGAGACCACAGCTTGCACATTTACATATGTAAGTATTATAAGTTAAAACTAAGTAAACAGAAAGAGCTTAGGTAGGTACATTTCGAGAAACAATTCTTAAATCATTTATAAAGATACATAAAAAAAGAAACAAATCATACAACAACATATTTACACATTAGGGGAAGGTGGGGTAAGACGGGGTAGTGAGGTAAGATGGGGACCATAACAAAACAGATGATACAATGTCGCTGGAAAAGTTATTATAACGCCATCTGACGGTATTTAGCAAGAGTTGTCAGTGTCACAAAAAGTTTGGTCGAAGGTCTGCACGTTGTGAATAGGTTAGTATTTTTTTTATTTTTAGTGGTTTTATCTAATTTTTGACGTAAATTAAGTGCGTGACTGTTCATAATGTATTGCATACAAGTTGTGAGACATATTTTTTCATTGATGTTTGTTTATTTTACTATTCGAAATTCATTAATTCATTCCGGCTGGCTTTGATTTATAACCTCAAAAAATTTAATACAACTTGAGAGTCCAGTTTGGGAAAGATGGGGTACCTACTTGCGGGCAAGACGGGGTTGGTACCCCATCTTATCCGCTTATTATGTACCCGCTTGTTATTTCTTGGATTTCGATGTCATTAAAAATGGTCATTACTAGTCGGGTTAATTTAATCATTTTTTTATAGATTATGGTTCGAAATTACAAAAGAGAAATTGACAGAGGGGGGTGGAATGAAGATCAAATGAAATTAGCGATTCAAGAAGTTTTACATGGAAACCAAAGGTAACAAATAAAAGGAATCTGAAAAAAACTAATAAAAGATCTAAAAGAAGCAAGAAAGCTGACGAAGGAGCTCAGTCATCAGATCACGAAGATACAGAATGTCTGTACTGCCACGGCTTGTATTCAGAGTCTACTGAAGGATGGATCACTTGCCAGATTTGCGGTAAGTGGGTGCATTGTGCCTGTGCAGGAGTGGAAGATAACGATGATGAAGCTGTTCATATCTGCCCGATTTGTGAAGATAATGATGATTAAATATTCTATACCCCATCTTACCCAAGGGGGTACCCCATCTTGTCCCATAGGTGGGGCAAGATGGGGAGATATTACCTTTTTTTTCAAGTTGATAATTCTATGAGAAGAATTTATTATTTTTCTGTTTTGACTGATTATAATTAAATAAAGATAGACTGATTATTTTTTAATAAAAGTTCCTAGATTGTGCAATAAAAACCGAGGGTTTTATTTACGAAATACCTTAAAGTCCCCGTCTTACCCCACCTTCCCCTACTAACAAAGTTGACAAAGGAATTTAGTAAGACTACTTTTAAATTCAAACATATTAGTGGAAAAGATATATAATTCAACATGTTGTTTAGAAAGCGTATTGTACTGTCTACAGATCCTTGGCATAGCGGCGTGATATCCCAAATTCGTTTTGCACAATGGAATATAAAACAAATTACATGTATTTCTTCGAGGCAAGCGAGAGGGTATATTAAATTTTATAAGCTGTAGAAATTCACTACAATCAATTTTCGAATGGGTTAATTTATAGTGTTATAATATCAGCTATTTTTCTACGACAAACGAGCGAAGTCATCTTGTAATATTTAAGTCTATTGTGATAGTTATGGAGATTTTTAGCCATAGTATCACTGTAAGAAAGATGATAGAGGAAACGTTTTTGAACACTTTCTAACCTTTTGATGTATAGGACATAATGTGGGTTCCAGATTGTGCTGTTGTATTCTAAGATAGGACGGACGAGTGTATTAAATAATTTAATTTTAGTGGACGTCATCTTAAACTCTTTACTTTTCTAAGTATGAATCCCAACAACTTAAAACCCTTTGATACAATATTTAAGATATGAGTATTGTATCGCAAACTAGCATCTAATGTAATTCCAAGGTCCTTTATAGTGTCTACTTGGGAAATCAGATGTGAGTTGGCATAGTATTTGTTCGGGTTAGCGATTTTATTGCGAGTGAATTGAATATAATGGCATTTTGAGGTGTTAAGTGACATCTTATTTTCGTCGCACCAGGTGATCAATCTATTAACATCTTCTTGTAGTTTAGTCACATCATCGTTATTTTTAATAGGTTTTATTATTTTTAAGTCATCTGCATATAAGTAGAATTTTGAGTGATTAAAACACTTTATGTCAAGAAACGCACTGGGAGGTGGCCCACCTCGGTGGGCGGTGTGCTATGTGGGTTGCTCCTGGTACTTCTCTGGTAGCAGAGTGGACCGTGGAGCAACCCCATGGTTGTTGTGGTCTCTTGCGACGCCCCGTTAAGACGGGAGAGGTTCCGTTGAGTTTTAGTACTTACGCTTCGTGCCTAATTGCATTTCCCAACGTTAAAAAAATTTATGTACATTGTACATACATTGTATATCTATACAGATAATTAAAATTGGAATGTCTGTTTGTAATATTAAAATAATCGCTTTTTACTAAATGCATATGGATGTATACACGGTACATATACCAAAACAATTTTTTTTTTAATTTTTGTCTGTCTGTCTGTTTGTTCCGGCTAAACTCTGAAACGGCTGGACCGATTTTGACGGGACTATCAGTAGAAGATAGCTGATGTTATAAGGAGTAACTTAGGCTATTTTTATTTTAAAAAAGAATAAGAGTTCCGCGAAAAAAAATTAAAACCCATGAAATTGTGAACAAAATCCGCGTACGGTGTACGCACCCGAGCGAAGCAAGGGTAAATCGCTATATAATTTAAACAAATATCTTAGGATTAGCAAACTACTATTTATGTATAAACATAGCTAA
Organism: Argynnis bischoffii washingtonia; assembly: GCA_033884665.1. NCBI lineage: Eukaryota > Metazoa > Arthropoda > Insecta > Lepidoptera > Nymphalidae > Argynnis > Argynnis bischoffii. The sequence continues at coordinate 4,845,069 of CM066611.1, forward strand.
CCGTGAAAACGTACCTAGGGACGAACGCGAGCGAAGCGAGCGTGAGTCGCTTGTCTTTAATATAATAATAATAATAATACCAAAAATAAAATATTTCAGTTTTTGTAAATCACGTATCATAGATGAAGTCGCGGGAAAAACCTATGATGTTAATAAAATTTAAGATGTTTAAAAATGCGCCTAAGCGAAGGGGCCGCTAACATAAAAATAATCGCATTAAATCATCTTGTTTACAGTATAGCAGTTCTGTTTGCAAAAATTAGTCAGCCTGTAGTCATTATTGCGTCAAAGAGCATTTAATACATGAGTATATAAAGTTTATAATGATTTTGATAGTTACAAGTGTCTTTTTGTTAAAAGATACCTTCGGAAATTCAACTTCGAGTACGATATCTATGTACATAATTCATTCGTTTTAAATTAGGTATGAATTTGAAAATTACGCGTCCATTCTTACTTATATACATATCAATTTTTAAAATAATTAAGCTGTAAAGTTACGTTAGGTACGATTTTTGTGGAAACTAGATAAAACTTAGTTAAAAAACGCACACAAACGAAAAATAAAATAAAAAATTAAACGGTCTCGTATATATTAAATAGTTCGGGCATTTCTTTCAAGGCACTACTGGGCACGGTGCCACTGCTGCAAACCATAGATCTACCAATAACTCTACATAATATATCTTTGTAACTGAAACGAGGTCAAAGTTTTACATCAATTATTTTTTATATAATATATATTTTTTATCTGAATATTTTTTTAATTATATATTTCAGTAGTATCAACATATAATAAACAAACAAGTTACGATATGGAGTGAAGCTGTTGACAATATTAGTTTATAGTGTGTATTAGAAAATATTTTTAATGGACTATGTTTTGAGATGAAAATTTCCTAAAATAAGATAAATAAAAATACCCGAAATTTATTTTTACCTGAAAGTTGTTTTCTTCTCCCTGAAGCCATAAACAAATAAATAGGTACTTGTACTAATAATAATAAAATAAGTAGGTACTCGTGTACATAAACCGTGCAAATATAATAAATGTTAGGTATGTACTATGTACCTATCGTTATCTTTCAAGCCGAAATAATTTATATTCTTATATCTGCGATAATAGTTTTTTAAATATGAATACAACCAATGACAAAATAATAAATCACCAAAAAAAAAAATTATGAGGAAAAAGAAATTTAATTTACTTTTAACGATTCTTTAAAACAATTCCGATCGGATTTACCAATCGGGGATGATAGGTAGCCATATTTTCCAGTACGCTGAGTCAACAGCCGTCCATTCATTGGTGCAATGAAAATATTACCCATTTATCTTTTGTTTTTTTTCGTTCCAAACCTCTCGATTTAACTCAGGTGTGAACGTGAATTGTGCACGTCAAAATTCATTTATTGAATCGTTGATATGTGAAATCACTATTTTGTTTGACATGTTCAATTGAATGTCTGATGGGATTTGTGAAAGCTCTCAATAATATTATGTTGTGTATAAATTCACTTATACTTTAAAAGTCTTTAATTAGGTTATGTCATGTGCTGTAGTTTTATAGTGTTCATAATAAAATGTTTTTGTATCTCCGTTTTATATTTATCTATCTGATTAAATGGCATGCATGATGTAACAGCAATAAAACATATATCATATGATAAGTTAGTTTTGGAAATAAAAAAAATATTGTGAGTTCTCTTCATTTATTTATATTACAACTAAGTATACGTAATATTTTTTATATAAGTAATTGTATGTTTCATCACTTATAACACTAAAGATTTTATCTGTTTTATTAATAAAAAAGAAAAAGTAAATAAATACGGGTGTTACGTTATTTTGCGTTAGCTGGACAAAACTTTAATACCTATAATATTTGAAAATACACTAATTTCAAGATATTAACTCCATCTAGTGCTGAGTAGAAAAACAACTTCAGCATTGTATAATACATAATATGTCTATACGCTAATAGATGGCGTTATATCAACATTATAAATTAGATGAGATGCCGTTTGGCGTTTGCAACTTTATAATTCATTTATAATTATAATTCGTAGCAAACGTGCTTGCAGCATGGAAGCTTATCAAGAAATAACCAAGTTCTAATAAACTTCAATAGATGGCGTTAATTATATCGATTTGATATGAAAAAAGGGAGTTAAAAAGTTGCTAAAAAACATTACGTGATTAATGGACAACCCCCAAGTGGAGCGCAATCATAAAAATATGTAGTTGTTTCTAATTAGCGAATTGTAACGCCAATTTCAAATAATAATGATCGTCAAAATTAGTTTTATTTTTTAAATTTTTATCACATTTCCTATATCTTTGTGCACACTCACATACTTATAAAATTAAGTAGTAACAACCAGACTGTTCTTATACGACATCCAATCCATAGAACGGTTTTTTTTAATCTTTATTTTAAAAGAGTTTGGTCACAAAGTGATCATGCCCCCATGTGGGGTACATAGGTACATATAACTAATGTAATTAATGCAACTTACAATAATAATATTATATTAAATTATTCCATGAATTATTATAATATAATTATTTTCTTCAGATGAAATAAAACAAGAAATAATTTCGATTTTTATTTTTCATTGGCAGATTTGATCCCACAATACAGAAAATAGAAATATAAAAAAACTAGTACCAGCAATTGAGTTATCAGATATAATTTAATAAAATTTAAATATAATTATCTGACACAGTCCGTTTGATTGTAAATATAAATCAAACTATTAAAACTACTATTATTTATACAATACTAGCTGCCTGATTCGGCTTCACTCGGTTTTTATTATGTATTTAAAAATTATTTATCATTCCACCTTCTTTTATGTGGCGATTACAATGGAATCAAAAATAAAAGTTAAATATAATGAAAAGATCAATTTAAAAAAAAAATAAAAAAATCTATGCCCAATTTTATTTTGAATTCATATTAAATATACGTGCGAATTAAGTCGATAACTCAACCACTGGCAACATTTTACATTACTCGCTAAGAATAAGGACATCACAGATGAAAATAGTAAATGCTAATCAGAATATCAGATCTGTAGAGATTCATTTTTTATCAATAACATGTCTCTTATAAATTCAATAAAGAAATAAACTCAATAATAAATACATATATAAAATTAATTTGATTATCTAAGAATATATAAAAATATCATTTTTATTGCATTAGCCTAATTGATTATTTAAACATTGAGCAACGATTCAAATGCCGATATGGAATGCGAATATAGAATGATTTAATGAAGATTCTTTTATTAATCACAGTTGATAATATTCGACATATGTATATAAAACCCTTAAAGTTATCCCTTTTGATACAGTCTAATAATATATAATACAATATAGCATTTCAAAAAATAATGAAGGCACCCGTAATACGTGTAAACGTTCATAACAAAAGAAATTAAAATCTTTTAGCCACCAAATATTCATATTATAACAAATTAAAAAACAATAAAAAAAGAAAAACAAAAATATAAAACAATATTTATCTAGACATAAAAACGTACATTCCATTTTATATTGTTAAGAAAATATTCATATAGAGAACTTTAATTTCTTAGCTAACAAAACCACCCAGAATAAGATAACCCCTATGTTCACAGCTATACTGTACTAGATTTAAGTAATATATTAATGGCGGTATAAATAGCTCCATAATTTATATATTACCATTACTAGTGAAAAACAAAAATAAATCTATCCCACGGGAACCGTACCTTTTTCCGGGATAAAAAGTAACCTATGTGCTATTCAAGACTATAGTATATCTCTGTGCCTTCCATATAGATCCGTTCAGCCGTTCTAGCGTGATTGAGTAACAAACATCCATCCAAACTTTCACATTTATAATATTATAATGGAATGGGATATCATAAAACCTATAAACAAGTGTAATTTTTAGAATATTCTCATAGTGTTAGCACAGCCGTGGTTCATACGATACTGGACATAGATCATGGCTGAGTTATGCCAGTAGTAGAGAGCGCCCAGAACTAAAACATGCCACCATTGGTGGGAGTGGCCGATGTAGTCCACCTTACCTGGGAACCAGCGTTCTGGTACCTGTGAAATAATAAATAATATACTATTGTCTTATACTATATTAAAATAACTACGTATCCTCGCTTCACTCTAGTGGGCCTTTTAGTGCCTAATAGTAGCGTATGTTACTTCATGTCACAGTTTATCTAACTATTAAATATCAAAGTCCGTCTAGCAGTTTCTGTGTGAAAGCAAATTTTCGTCTTTATAATGCTAGTCCGATTAACCAATAGTGGACTCTTTTAAAACTGATTTACCAGAGATATTACTAATTAGTTATATATAAAATAAAGGTTAAAATAAGTTTCATATCTTTTATCACCCGATATCTAAATCACTACCACTACACTACACTACGTATTAGCCCCCTTCCCTCTTCTTGACCGACTTCAAAAAGAAGACATCCAATTTGGCTGTATATTTTTCGTGTAACTTTGTATTACGCTATATCTACGTTAATTGTGATTCAATATTCATAATATATTTATTATATTAAATAGGTCATACTACAAGGTTATTCCTATATTAATTTGAAAACCAAATCAATCAAAAAGTTTCCATGAAAACTTGTTAGAAGTGAAACTTCATTGGTTATTTATATGTATTTCAAATCTGTAAGATTAATATGTAAATATTTTTTTAATATTACACTCAAACAAAAATATGATTCAAACGAATACCACACAAAGAGAAGAGAATAATATTTTATCTCTTTCTATCTAGTTGGATTTTTACATCTATCGCGTATACTCTAAGGGACGAACCCGAGCGAAACGTGAGTGAGCCGCTAGTTATAAATATTTTGCATATTTGAAAACAAATTAGTAAAAATAGTAATCTTTGAAGATAGCATATATATATATATATATATATATATATATATATATATATAATTTTTCAGACAATAACGGTTACTATGGGAACTATGATAGTTTTTCGTGACGCGACCTTGAAATTTTACTCTCATACGCGCAAAAACGTTTCACGTCAAAAATCTACACTTATAAATGTATAATTATTTTTAAGTTGTTAAAAGTATCTGTTTTTTTAGTAAAGGTAATTTATTCCTAATTAAATAGCATAGACTGCTTTTTTGTGTCTAAATTTATATCTAAGCGAGTATTTATTTCAACACCTCGAATTATTATGTATATTTTACATTAATATTCCAATCCGGGTTGTAAATTTTTTTGATACATGATTTATTTCAAGTAAATAAGAATGATATTATGCATTATCATTGTAATATAACGTTAAAATTACAAATAAAAGCATTAAGGTACAATAGAAACTCATGATTATATTCAACATATTGCGTTATTGGGCGATTTTTTTTTGTTAGGAAATTACATATGATTCCTTAAATTTTAAAATCAATACAAATAATAAAAATGTATATAAGTATTTTTTCCATGGAGATATAAATAAAGTTTCTATATAAATTTATCTCTCTTAGATTTACGCGAATATTTTCCATTTTAATTTCCTATTTTAGGCTGTCTGTAACAACTATATAATGCCTTTGAGACATCTAACACCTTAGTCTCTCCCGTGACCATGATTGCTGTAAAGCAATCGAAACGTCGGAAACCAAAAATCTAAATAAATCCGCGAAAAAATCCGAAAAGATAGTTAAAAAGATTTAGTTTAAAAGATGAAGAAGAAGAAGAAGAAGTAGTTTAAAAGATTTATCTCTCATATAAATAAACAGGTAACAATTTCCATGGGTTTAGAAAGAGAAAAATAGTATCACTTGTTTTTGTCTTTTTCAAAAAAGGAAGACGTATTCAATTTGTGTGTTTTTGTAAAATATCAGAAAATATGTTCGAAAATTGTGAACCGATTTAAATAACAATCCAATGAATATCATAATAAGGCCTCTGTAATTTGAAAAAAAAAACCAAGGACGGTAATTACTAATCAAATCAATTCAAATCAAAATATACTTTATTCAAATAGACTTTTACAAGGACTTTTGAATCGTCAATTTTACATTATAAATTTAAATTAAATGTCAGTGTAGTCAGTCCGTGAGGAATTTACCACCGGCTCGGAAGGCAGTTCTGCTGTGAAGAGCCGGCGAGAAACTCAACAGTAGCTCTTTTAAAATAATAATTGTGTACAATATTGTAATACAATAATTATTATTATATATTAAACCCAAGTGAGACCCAACCAGATATTAGTTCCACACATTGATATCTACAAAGTATTCCGTGACTGTATAATAAGCCTTATTTACTAATACAATTTTTTTTCAAAGTGATCTAGAAGTAAAAGTAAATAATATGCAATTTCTGACAACTAAGCTATGATTTCATCCACGCTTAAATATTTAAATAACTTGCTTAGATAAGTAACTTCACAATTGTATTATAAATACGAAAGTTTGTTATCGAATGATTAGCGTTAAGGAGTAACAAGCAAACAAACACACAATTTCTAACTTTCACATTAACAACATTAGTGTAATGTGTTAAGTGTGTAGTGTGTGTAGTGTGTTAATATTTATTAGCAGGAGTCGAACCTACTACTTCTAGTCTGTTATATAGTACAGACTACAGACTTAAGAATTATATAGAGGGAGCCCGCCGATAAAAATGTTAAAGGCAAAAATAGCCGCGCGTTTCGCCGTTAATGCTACTATTCTTAATTTTGCCATACAGATCGTTTACTTTCTTTAAAGAATAAAGAAAGTTATGTCGTTAATTTACAATTTTTGATAAGAAAACATGAAGAATAAAAAATATTTTAAAATATATTATATTATTTTGTATTTTTAAGTATTAGTTCTCTTTCCCTTGAAATAGAATAAATAATATTAGATTATTTATTTTTTCTACAATATAATAAAATCCGTTAGCTATTTTTATTTATTAACATTTATTTACTTAAATTTGTATTCTGTTCAAAACATTATTATTATAAATCAATATTGTTTGACTTCATTTTAAGTTCTATGACACTCTGTCTATAATTATTCCTAATTATAGTGCATACATATATACTTGGCCCACTAAGTGTAGATGTTTTCGTACGAGAAATCTTATATTATAATATAAGTTTATAAAAATATAGTTTTTTTTTTACCTTGAAGGCGTAAATCGCGAATGCCGTCCCACTTATAACATACATTCCTATGACTCTAGGGAAGAATATCTGAAAAGGAAATTGAGTAAAATTATTTTTTGCTTTATTTGCGTCTTCACATAATTATGTATTAAAAAATACAATGGAAGCTTTTTTTATGTTTATAGCTCCCTTAATATTATGGTAATTAATATTCCATCATATTTTTTTGTTACCCATTGTCTTTTTAATCTCTTCAAAAATTCATTTGAAAGACTACCATATTTCAATAAGAATTTTTTGCCTATAAGTTTACCTTAATATACGATGAGACTGACTGATAAAAATCTAAATAAAAATTGAGTAAAAAAAAAGAATGTAATATTAATGCTAACTTTTATTAATAATAGACTCTTTATAAAAGCTTCTTTTACTCTCACTTTTAACTGATTGGGTTTTAAGTTAACATACACAAAACATTCTGCCAGTTTCAAAAAATCCATAATGTATATCTATAGTCTACACTTTAAAAATAGGAAAGATTCGTTTGTTTGTTTGTACCGAATAAACTCCGAAACTACTGAACCGATTTCGATGAAATTTGATAAGAAGATATTTTGAGCCCCTGGGAAGGACATGGGTAGTTTTTATCCTGCAAATCATAAACGAAGGTGAGTGGCTAGTATTACTTATATGTAACACTAGCGACTCACCGTCGCTTCGCTCGGGTTCGTCCTTAGGTACATTTTAATTTTTTTGAGCGGAACCCTAATTCTTTTACTAAAATAAAAGTAGCCTAAGTTACTCCATATAATATCAATTATCTGCCAGTGAAAGTCCCGTCAAAATCGGCCCAGCCGTTTCGGAGACTAGCCGGAACAAACAGACAGACAATTTTTTTTAAATTGAGTTTTTCTTATAAATACTGTATATAATTCCATGTTCATTTAGTAAAAAGCTGTTTTTTGACATTACAAACAGACACTTTAATTTTATTTATCTGTATAGATAAGAGTCAAAAAACTAACAACAGTTAAGTGGTTTATGAACGTCATACTGCTGCCTGTGTTGTAAATATTAATAATTATTAATTTTTAAAATGTTTCACCGACAACAATTATATGTTCATTTTTAATTAAGTCTAATATCGCAAGTATAAAAGCAAAAAACCTATTAGCATATAATGAAGACTAAATAAAATTATTCGCAAACGTAATTGAAAACAAAAAATTGTTTATTTTATTCCCACTTAGTAACGGAAGTCTAAAACACCCATGTTCTTTTAAAAATTAAAAATATAAATTGACTGAAAACATTTTTATTCGATGCATTTAAGGTTAATACAAAGTATATACAGAAAAACATACCCCAGAGTGTAATCTTTATGTAAATAAACCGCTTTAATACAACATCACAAATTACGTACTTAGAATACTTCTGTGAAATTTAGCTAAAAACTACTAAGAACTACTAAAGAGAGTACTTAGATCTTTGCGCTTAAAATGGATGTCTGTCTGTCTGAACTGTCTGATAGTCATAAACTAATTGTATTTTACTATTTTGATCTAATCTAAGAAAAATGGTTAACAAAGAGCAATTAAATTGTAAATTAATTCGCGGATTTATTTAGTATTTTGGTTTCTATTGCTTTACAGCCATCATGGTCACGGAAAAGATTGAGGTTTTAGACGTCTTACAGGTTGTTACAGACAGTACCTGTCCATAATGTTTTGTGTACGATGGTTTTAAAAATATAAAGAATATATATAGTTTTCTGTATATAAATACGCGAAAAAATCCGAAAAGATAGTTTTACTTATAATGTCAAATGTCAAATATTCGTGTAAATCTATGAAAGTATTATGAAAAAAATTTAAAGCATTTATAATGACCGGGCGCAAAGAAGAATGCGAGATGCTGAATAAGATTTTTGTATAGGTAAACCCGAGATAAATGGCGCAGTGGGATAGATGCCTCGTTTTTAAAAACCTAACTTCCCGAAATCGCAACAAAAAGCAATAATGAGCGTAAGGACCACATATTTTTAACCTAACTAAAGCCGTCTTGCCAAAATAGATGCATTTTGTTTGTAAGTGCAATCATCTCCGTAACGAACGTGACGAACTGTTCAGAGTTTTAACGCAAGTTTTTACTGTTTCATAACTTTATAAGTAGTAATGAATATCGTTCTTGTTTTGAAAAAAACACATGAATTTTTTTTCTGTCAAGATTTAAGTGTTAATACAGATAAATGTTCTTTGAAGGTGCTATATTTTACGTATATTTTTAATGTCAAATGAGGAGGAGGATTGCGAGATCGAGTAATAATAATAAAAACTTTCTTGAACGTTAATGTAAATAAAACATTTTTATATATCTTTCAATTATTTAAGCAATAGGGAATCTATTCTGCACTATGGGCATATAATCTATCTTTCGTGCCATTTTTATAGTGGGGCATCAATCATTACACGTAGGCATCTATCCTCGAAAAAATGGTTTTGTAAAAACTCAATTTCAGCAACATCATTAATTGTTAGGTCAACGAAAATACTTCGTAATGTAAGATTAATGATCAACCTAGCTATATTTTAGGAGTTATGTAAAAAGTGGGGCAGTGGGGCCTTTTTAAAAAGTGTCTCAACTTTACCCTACATTATTTAACTTACTAAATTCTTAGTATTAATCTAATTACTAATAGTACCTGGGCGACCGAGCTTCGCTCGGAGTTCTTTTTTGTTATATCGTATTTTTTGGATAAAAAAAACTAAAAACTTGATTAAATAAAAAAAAACAAAAGTAAAATTTTTATATTCCGACCGGGACACGATCCCGTGCATACCTATGTGTTGTCTAACTTGAGCATTGATCACGATGCTTACATGTGTAAGAAAGTTTCGATCGTATTTTGCATAGAATAATGCAAAGAAAACCGCATGAAAACTCGAAAACACGCGTTTTCCCAGACATGAGACTAATCTAGATCAATTTTTCGCCCCCGAAAGCCCCCATATACCAAATTTCAGCGAAATCGTTAGAGCCGTTTCCGAGATCGCTGGTATAAATAAATAAAGATACAAAGATAAATATACAAGAATTGCTCGTTTACATATGTATGTATGTATATATGTATGTATGTATATATGTATGTATGTATGTATGTATGTATTCAGCCCTTTTTAACGTCCCACTGCTGGGCACGGGCCTCCCTTCAAGACGAGGGAGATCAGGCTATAGTCCACCACGCTGGCCAAGTGCGGATTGGCGGACTTCACATGTCTTTCGAAAACTTGTTAGGTTCTCAGACATGCAGGTTTCCTCACGATGTTTTCCTTCACCGTAAAGCAAGTGGTAATCAAGTTAGAAAATGATTCGCACATGAAAATATCAGAGGTGCGAGACCCGGAATTTGAACCCGCTTCACTCGGTTTCCCAAGCGAGCGCGTTACTACTGGGTTACCACTGCCTCGTTTAAATATATAAGACTAAAATAATAAAAATAAGCTTATTTATTTGTTCCAATACTGGCGATGTTTATAAAAGACATTACAACAGTTTAAGTATATAAATTTTGAATCTCACCTGAACCATGGGGTTATCAAAACCTCCCATAACATAAGTCCAGTGTAACGTAGGGAGAACTCCATAGGCTGCCCACCCTATGAAGACACACATCTTGACTGTGTATGGTATTTGAAGCTTTGGGATTTGCAACACCATAGCGATTACAAATATTAATGTCACCGACAGCATATAAAACGCCTTCAGCTCCTGGAAATACATTTTTCACACTTATACTAATAGGGGATATGCGTGTGATTTAAATAAAGGTTAAATATCTTTATTGCTTTTGAATTAAGCCTATAATTATTATTATTTAATGTAACTTCTTTTTGATTACAAAAATAATAAATAAAAGTGCAAAAACAGGTGAGAAATTCAAAGTAGTGGAAACGCACGCCATTGGTCAGACCGAATATGACGTCAGAGTATATCAAACAGAGCTATTAGCAATTTTGTCGCTTACAAATTGAGTATATCATTTCTCTATGTATATCATACTGTGACGTCACGCTAAGCGCGCGAAATGGCTAGCGTTTAAAGTGTCCGTAATGGATATATATATGTGTTTTTTGGAGTTGCATATTTTTTTTTTCAATTATATAACGATGTGAGCTATTGTATAAAAAATAAAAAAAAACATGCATATTCCCATATATATAATATATATTATTTATATGCATAAATATATTTTTAACATCTTTGCGTCATTATAACATATTTTCAATTAATAATGAGAAACTGTTGATTTTTATCCCGCTTTATTTTGATATAAACTAAACAAGTTTAAGGTCTTTTATATATTGTAGTATGTAAGTAATGTTGGTAATATGAGTACTATGTATATTGTATAATGACAAATTGCTTGTACGCATTGTCTTTAAATTGCTCTACGTTAACGGTACTACGTTTTCGTGAGTCTAGGTATAACATAATATAACTATTTCTATTTACATCATTATACTTATTCTTATCTAATACATATATAGATTTCTTTTTAAATGATTATTTTCTTTTAGTAATGTATTGTATAGAATGCAGATTTCGATGCACTGCAAAGTAACATAACGCGGCGATGATATTAGTTACTAAGCTTTGTGTCATAAAATTGCTTGATTGCGGATGACATGAATTACCAATGTAAAATGGACGACCATAGGTCATTTCGTACGAGGTCTCGCCGTTGTTGCGTTAAAATACTTGATACATATTAAAACGAGGACAACTGATATATCGTTAGCTACAATTTAAAAATCATAAGCATGACTACCATAATGTTATATAATATAATTATTTTTTATACTGTTAAACGAGGCGCTTCAAAATTATGTAGTTCAACTTCCATCATTAATTTCACCGTGTTCTATGATCAATTTTGAAAAACGTAAATATTTTTAAATCATTTCAACTAGAGTTAATGCACAAATAAAATTAGTGCTTACCCTAATTAATGATTAATTATTCATAAAATCCAATGTACAGATATATATATATATATATATATATATATATATATATATATATATATATATATATATATATATATATATATATATATAAAATTAGTAGTAACTAGTAATAACCTACTCGCGCTCGCGCGGTTCTGTACAACCTCGCAATATAACAGCATTTTATACTAAATACAAATGTATTCATACCAAGTTTGTTTCCTTTATCTTATATTAACCTAAAACAATAGAGCAAATAGAGTTTTATTTTTTTGCTTGTGTTGATTGCACTCTTGTCGTTATAATGTTTAGTCTAATAAACACGTTTGAAGGAGACACACGTTCTTTCTATTGGACCCCATACAACCAATCGATATTCAACCTTAACTCAATATACAGCTTGTTTTTCTGTTTTTTTTTATTAAAAGGGGAAAACGAGCAAAGTTAAGGCAAGTGGCTATCGTCGCTCATAAACATCTGCAACACAAGAGTAGCGAATGCGTTGCCGGGGTTTAAGGAACTTTAAAGACACGACTCTTGAAGAACCCCATGTTCTAGCGCTCAGAGAAAACCACAGGAGAAAGATCTCTCCGCAGACTTGGTGCTTCTAAATCTTCTGTGAGTAAGGGATTATCAACAATACGAACTGCCTGTCGTTAAAGTAAATGCCATGTTATAACATAATATACATATTCAAGAAAATCTCATTCAGCTATTACTACGGTTCAAGGGAAAAAAAGGCTTTATCTAAATACATATATGACATGCATGATATGGACAGAGAAACGCACAAGATTTAACAACATAGCAATATAGTTAGTACGTACATAGTACTTTCTAAAAAGTACGTAGGTACTTATTACATCTCTATATATATTTTTGCTATAATCATTATAATTTTTCATCCGTTGCTACAGTATAACACCCTGAAAAAATTGTCAACCGCGGCCTAGTTACGAGCTTCTTTGTACAACTCATACAACATGTACCTACCTACAAGAATAATAACCTCGATTTATTATGGAGCGATTATAAAAGAAAAAAATCATAGGTAGGTACTTAAAATATATGTATATTGATTTAATAAGTGTGACTTCCCCATATAATTAAAAAACAACATGTAGTGAAGGTCAATGACGGCATTTAACGCAACGCTGTTGCTAAACAATCGGTCAGGTGAATCGATAAATTGGAACGATCGGTTACCAACATGTCTATGCTATGTAGTAACGTATATTACTATTAGTTAGAGATACTTCGCAACTTCTTTAATAATATTTTTATGTATTCAACGTAACTTCTTGCCCGGTAACAGAACCGATTATTGTATTTTTTTAATCTGACAAAACTGGTTAATTTTTGTAAATGACCTTTATTTAATAGACAATATATATTTTTAGCATTTATTTAAATGTGCTAATAAAAAATAGTACTAATTGAACCGTTCCTACGAAACCCTGAAAATAATGCTAACATAAACGTTTTAAGTACTCGTAATATAAGTACAAGATCTAAGAAAAGTACATTATTTATCAAAATATATTAATCTAGCTACACATTATTTAAACTAGTAAAATATCCGATAGCTGATCAATGTAGCTACATACTTTTCTTTTTAAATTAGTGAAATTAGTCATAAGAGATGATAGGAGAGATTTGCCTTTCACTTCCTATCATAACTTTTACTTGCGTGCAACCTGCTTGTTCGCTATTGAGGTCTTGGTGATTAAATCTCATTACAACGCCAGCTTTTGTCCGTGACATTGGACATTTGAAGGAAAATTTCATCTTAATGTGATGATATTGTTAAGATTTTATATTATAAATAAAATGTTGTATCGAATACATAATGAATTTTCGAGGAATGTACATATACATATATGTATGACCTATACATACACATTACACATACATACATTATGTGGAAAATATACATATTCTAAGAATATTTACAACAATACCTAGTGAAGCTGTGTGAAATATGCTAGGGACAGGGAAATTATAAGCTGAATTAAAAATGTTTATATTGACCATACTGACACATCCATACTTCCATACTTAATATTAAAAATGTGAAAGTGTAAGTTTGTTTTTTTGTTTGTCCTTCTTTCACGTCAAAACAGAGTGACGGACTAACGTGATTTTCGTGTGGAGATAGTTGGAATGCTGGAGAGTGACATCTACTTTTTACCGCGGGAGATTATCTCATTTCCACGCGAAAAATACGTTATAATACAATCCAAAAAAATATTTATGATTAAAATTACTTGAAATTTAGTATAAATGCTTTTCAATACTATTAAATAGATACGTGTTTTAGCATTTTTTTGTCAATGAATCCTATAAGAGGGTAAAATAGGTGATGAAAGTTTGTATGCAACCTACATTTTTTGGAGTTTTACTTTGTAATTTAAGGGCAAGCGAAGCCGCGGGTTCCGCTAGTACTTGTTAAAAACTAGTAGTAATGCGACTTTAATGTTTTTATGTGAAATAACGTGGTAACTTCAAAATTCAATATTCACTATGTTTTCGTAACATCATATGAGAAATTAAATGTACCAAAAACATTTAAAATTAAATTTATATACGTACTATATACAATAAAAAACTGGAAATGCCTAACAACGGAAGAGTAAATTTTTTATAAGATTAATTAAATTACATTAATTGAATAGATGTTTCTCTTGATAACAAATAATGCAGAAGCGTGAACAAACATGCTATGTAAATCCACTAACGAAATGTATCTTATATAATAACAAAGTGAAAAAGATACAATTATGTACAGCAAACCACGCGTGGGCTTAAAATTTTATATTTCACTCCATTCCCATTCATTAAACAGAGACAAAAGTTTTAGTTGACACATGTACTATGTAGTAGTGAAACTACATATTATGTATATAATTATGCCATATTGCAAGAAGTTTGTTCCGCTCCGATTGAGAGAAATGCTGATTTGCATGATATGACGGATATCTTACACGTGTACGATGTAGGTATATTTCATACTACACCAACAATGTGAGAAAAAAAATATGTTTATTATCTACCTATGTAAATAATAATAATAAAGATATTGATATAGTACAATACCATTATTTCAGGTAATTTTCTCGCATATCGTAAGGGAATTTTAAGGAGGCAATATTGTTAACAATCTATCTATCACAAGCAGAAATGCTTCACTCGCGCAGAAATTACAAAAAAGACCATTTGGTTTTATGCTATTAAGTACCTAATAATGTATGGGAAGTCTGCCCGAATTGTTGACATTTATGATTACTGCTCCGCTCTCTTGGGTAGCATGATGATATTTAACCTATAGCCTTCCTAAATAAACGGGCTATCTAATCCAAAAAGAATTTTTTAAATCGGATTAGTAGTTCCTGAAATTCGCCTGTTCAAACAAACTCTGCCTCTTTATAATATTAATATACTAGCGACTCACATTCGCTTCGCTCAGGTTCGTCCCTAGGTACGTTTTGACGCTTAGTATGGAACAGATTTTTTTTTTTTCGTGAATTTTTCCGATTTTTAAATAGTAATTATGCTATTCGGGGTGAAGACAAATCTAACAAAACAAAGATCGTAAAAATCGGTTCAGCAGTTCTCGAGTTATAAGTGTTGTAACAAATCCGACTTTGTTTCATATATGAATGAAATAGTATTAGAAATAGACAACAAAAAATAAGTAGCAAGATTTTAATCTTAATGATTCAGGGTTTTATTTTTGATGTGTTGTAAATTAAAGATCATAAAAGTAAATAAGCTTTGGATTTTTGCCTTTCCAAATAATAAAGAAAATCGAGGTCAATATCAATGTACAATATATTAGTTATAATACTATATCTACATAATTTGTGTTTGTTTGTTTGAAAGCGCTAATCTCAGGAACTACTGATCCCATTTAAAAAATCTTTTTGCATTAGATAGCCCGTTTATTGAGGAAGGCTATAGGCTATATTTTATCATATAATATATAGTTGATCTATTCCAAAATTATCGTCAAAACGCACCTAGGGACGAACCTGGCAAAGCGAGGGTGAGTCACTAGTTAAAACATAAAAGCACGCAATAAATATTTTCATAAAATCTTTATTTCCGTAGAGAAGACATATTTTAAAAGATAGACGTATTTAGATGTGCCCGTGTTTAAAATTACATACATAGATAGTCACGTAATGGCTATTTAAATACTGCTATTATATGATTTGTTACATAGCGATTATACAAACTATATGTCCACTCATAAATCCATAAATTATAATTTCTTCTAAATTAGTTAAAAAATTTAAAAAATTATTGTTTATACTCGTTTATAACAAAGTTTATTTTTAATTGATATAATCTTTGACATGTTTTGTACATAGGTATATAATATTATACCATAGATCAAAAAGTTTTAATAATAATTGTACACCCTAAAATTTTACTATGATACGTGAATTTATATTTTAGATAGCAGCTGACTGCACAAATAAAATAAATATTAATATTTAAAAATTATATGTGCTAGTAGCAGGAATCTTGTCTAATATAATCACTATAAAGACACGCGGAATCTACTTGATGTTTTTTATGTTAATTGATAAGTATATTTCTTGTTAATCAAATCAAGTTTGAATAGCTGGTTTACCAAAGTTTATTATTTTACGATAGGTGTAGTTTATTATTGACGGCACGTTTGGCTCAGTTTGTAGTGACCCTACTTTCTGCGCCAGTGGTCGCGGGTTCGAGTCCCGCTGGGGGCATTCATTTGTGTGATGAGCACGAATGTTTGTACTCTAGTCATGGGTGTTTATATTTATAATATGTATGTAAAATAAAATAAAATAAAATAAAATAAGCCTTTATTACTGCACAAAGTTTTAAATTAACTAATAACACCTTAAAGTACTACATGCCATAGAAAAATTCGTATTTTACTACTAATCCTATTATTAAATATAAGTTTTATGGTTGGCAAACATCATTCCCCTGTAGCAGCTTGTCTTCCGACAAAGGCCTCCTCTAAAGATTTCCATTTTTCTCTATCCTTAGCTATCCTGATCCATTCTGGACCAGCTATCTTTTTAATGTCATCTTCCCACCGTTTCAACTGTCTTCCTCTCTTCCTTGTACCATCTCGTGGGTACCATTCCGTTACAGACCTAGTCCATTTATTTGTTTTTTCTCTTAACATATGACCTATCCATCGCCATTTTAGAGTTTTCGAGACTGTTTGTACATTTTTAAATTTAGTTTTGCTTTTGATTCCTTGTAGTTTTATTCTGTCTCTTCTCCGAACTCCGATTACACTCCTTTCCATTCCGTTTTGACATACATTTAATTTGCTGAGTAGCCGGTCCGTCAGTGCCCATGTTTGGCAGCCATACGTCAAACATGGTAGAATGCACGTGTTATATATTCTTCTTTTATTTTCTATAGGCATTTCGTTGTTTTTCATAACTTCACTTAGAGACCAGTACCTTTTCCAGGTATTTGCCACTCTTCTATCTATTTCTTTTTGCATAGAATTTGATGTAGATATCAGTTGCCCTAAGTACACATATTCGTTTACATATTCTATTTCATCGTTATTTATTTTTATTCTATATGTTTGTGTCGAATTTGTCATTATTTTGGTTTTGGAAGTATTCATTGATAGCCCGGCTTTAGCGCTTCCATCAGACAACTGTTGCAACATTTCCTCTAGATTTCTTGGGCACTCGGAGAATAAGATCAAGTCGTCCGCAAAACGAAGATGGTTAAGCTTTTCGCCGTTGATATTCAGTCCATTTTGCGACCACTCCAAGCCCCTAAATATCATCTCCAAAACAGCCGAAAACAATTTTGGAGAAATCGGGTCGCCCTGACGAACACCTCTGCCTATCGGAAATTCCTGTCCCGTTGTTTCTAGCCTTACGAATGCAGTGCTCTTTGAGTAAATATTTTTCAGAAGTCTTATGTACTTTGATTGTACTCCCTGTCTAACTAGAGCTTCCCATATGTATTGGTGTTCTAAACAATCAAAAGCCTTGTTGAAATCAACGAAACCTAGATAATAGTTTTTATTGTATTCCTGATATTTTTGGATCACCTGCCTTACTACATGGATATGGTCTATAGTCGAATAGCTACATCTGAATCCCGCCTGTTCCTTTGGTTGGTTCTCATCAAGTGTCCTGGTAATTCTAAACAGTAGTATTTTGGAAAAAACCTTGTAGATATTCGAAATCAGACTTATTGGCCTATAGTTTCCAATATCCCCTTTGTCCCCTTTTTTATGTAAAAGTATTATTGTTGATTTCGTCCAGTCATGTGGAATGTACTCGGTTCTCATGATTTCATTAAACAACTCTGTTAAATACGGAGCAATGACTGACGCTGTGTTTTTGAGAATTTCGTTCGTGATTTGGTCTGGGCCGGTAGCCTTCTCAAGTTTCAATGTATTAATAGCTCTCATTGTCTCTTCCTTTAGTATATCAGGTGTGGCCTCTTGGTCGATTATTGTTCGTTCTGTTATAGATGTTTTCGAATTCGGACTATGATACAAATTCCGATAGTAATCTGTAGCTATTTTGATTATTTCTGGTCTTTTGGCAGTGCGTTTTCCGTCTTTTCTTGTCACATTTGGCATCCACATTTTAATTTGGTCTAATTCTTTAAGAGCTTTTTTAATTCCGCCAGTTCTTTCAATATATTTCTTCATTTTATTTGTCCTCCTCAATTTCCGGTCTTTTCTTATATGTTCGTTAATTTTTTTACTGATTTCTGATATTTTCTGCCGGTTTGTATTTGATTTGTTTCCCCTTATAAGTTCTTTTCTTTCGTATAGCAAATTTTGGGTTTCTATCGAAATCATTCTTTTATTTGTTGCGTTTATTTTCATAGTTTCAGTCTTAAGTATATTTAATAGGTTGTCGTATTTTTCTTGTGTTGATATATTTTCTTTCACTTTGTTACTTAATGATCTTTTTAGGTTATTCAGAAACGTGTCGGTATTGCCAGTGAAGATAGGAGCTGTATATTTGTTGTGAAATCTCCTTCTTTTCTTTATACTCCCTCCTGTGAGTGTTGCTCGAACCATTCTGTGATCTGAGTTAAAGTTTAAATTTTGGATCACGGTAACATCTTCGAAAAATTTCGGACTATTCGACAAAATAAAATCTATTTCGTTCTTGTGGAGTCCATTGGGAGCAACCCATGTCCATTTCTTCGCTGGATTTTTCTTAAAAAAGCTATTCAAGATGCTTAATTTGTTTTCCAAAGAAAATGTGACTAATCTTGTACCATTATTGCTTCTTTTCCCATATCCGTGCTTTCCTATTATGTATTCTTCTCCTGTGTTGCAAACTCCAACTTGTCCATTGAAGTCACCCATCACGATGATATTCTTGTTAGCATTATTTAGGATAGCTTGTAAATCTCTATAGAAGTCCTCAATTTTTACAATGTCTTCGGGTTTGTTAGATTCGGTTGGTGAGTATGCTTGAATGATGGTCCATGATGTATTGTTTTTCTGTGTAGGTAGTCTTATATTAAGAACGGCTATTCTTTCTGAGATCCCTTTAATTTCCTCTATATTATCTGCCATGTGTTTTTTTATTAGAAAACCTACTCCGTACATTCCCGGTGTCTCGCCTTTATAGTGTAAGATGTATTGTCCGTTGTCTATTATACCTTCTCCAAGCTTTCTCATTTCACTGATACCCAGTATATCCCAATTAATTTTTTCTACAGCAATTTCAAGCTCTAATAGTTTTTCTGGGGTTCTTAATGATCTAGCATTAAAGGTAGCTATATGGATATTTGTTATTTTTTTAGATATGTTGCAGTTATTCCTTAGAGGGTCGCGGTCATTTTCCCCCACGATGACCAGTCGGCTTGGGGGAGGGTGGTTGATTCTGATTGCTTCATTTTCTATTTTTTTGTTTTGATAAGGTTTCCGTTTGCCGATATTTAGTTGCTATTGTTTATTTTCTACTGAGTTTGAGAAAGAGTTAGATCTAGCTCGCATTATATCGAATGCATTTGTGCGATTGACTTTGGATGACGTAAATGTCTGTTGTTTTCTAGGCTGGCTGTTAGATTGAGGTGACACAGATACTTCTCTTTTCCTTTTGTCTTTTTTTATTTCTTTATTATCTTTTATAATCAGCTTATCATAATTTATGTACGCTGTATGCCCTTTTCTCCTTTCTTCAATGAGTTTCGGTTGTAAAGCTTTCCTTTTTTCAATAACTTCTTTAGGATAATCCTCTGAAATGTATATACGATTGGTTTTAAGTAGGTTTTTCTTTTTCATTATTTCATTCTTCTTCAAGCTATTTACAAAAGAAAGTAAGACAGGCCTCGCTTTGTCGCTCTCCTTATTTATTTTCCCAATGCGGTGGATTTTGCTCACCTCCCATTCTTCTACACTTATTCCCAAAACTTCTCTAAATATTTTTAAAACAGTGTGCAATAGTTCTATGGTGGAATTATTCTCCTCCTTCAAACCAAAAATAACTATATTGTTGTTTCGCTTTTCTTTCTTCAGATATTCGATCTCTTTCTCAAGGCGTTCTACTTTTAATTTTAAGTTTTTATTTTCCGCTAGGATAGATTCCAATTTTATATCCATTCTGTCCATTATTGTGTTTGTAATGGTCTCTGTTAGCTGTGCAGATTGATTTTGCATTTCAATTTTCATTTTTTCAAATAACATTTGAAATTGTTCCTCCATTTTTTAATTGCGTGTAATGGAATGCTTTTTCTAAGTTGAATTTATTTTTGCTGGCAACACTGATATGGCTCTGACAGCTGTCAGTATTGACACATTTAGTGTTATCAATGTTCTTGTCTATAGGTAACAATATTTGAACATGACAGTTTTCTAACCTCGTTATTCTATATCACTTTCCTTCAACTTAATTTCTTCAGTTTATAGTTAATATAACGCAAATTGTTAACTTTTTATGGCATCCCACAACACTTCAGTATTTAATGTGCACAGATTCTTTGTTAATATGTGGTTATTACTAATTTTAAACACAATTGAATGCAGACCGACAGTACAGTGATGTTTACACCTTGAGAGCCGGAAACGGAAGAATATGTATGTATTTAAATTTAAAGTTATATGTGTGTAGTGTATCAACTATCTGGTATCCATAACACAGGCTTCGTAGCTTACCATGGAACTAGATGGTGCTGTGTGTTAATGTTCCAACATGTTTTTTTTATAATTTATTTATTATCATCTCCATTTTGTTACAATCAAGGCGAACACTGGATTATTGTAGTCATAAGTAAATGAATAGAGTTATATAATTTATGTCATTACGGAGCTCCACCTCGCATGCTCTCGTGACTTTTATGTTATATAATCAAATTAGAACCACATATTCAGACCTTAAATGTACATAACGTTTTCGTAATTACCGTTGGCAATATGAGAAACAGGTTATATACATAAATGTCATAATTTTTTAAATAACCGCAAATTAAGGGCAATTTAATTCTGAAAATTTGGTAAATATAAACTAAAATATTTTCATTAATACAAATAAAAATATACTCATAATTATAATCAACAATTTATTAATTAATTATTAGATCGTGTGACATATCCGTTAAAAAATTTACAGAAATTTCATAGTAGTAACGGCCAAATTAATGACCTTAGTTTTGGTTTTGCGACTAGCACAAATAGAATTATGAAAAAAACTCAATGACATATCTCTGGCAGATCAAACAATCGGTAGATAAGTTACTCATTTAAGTTGTAAATCAATTAGTCTATAGGTACATATAATAAAATTGCAACTAAGCCGAATCTGTACATTCAATATTTTTTAGAAAATCTTATTGAAATAAACATTATTATCGACACAGAGGCCGAATCTATAGTTTTTTGTCTGTCTGTCTGTTACCGCATCACGGAAAAATCACTGGAGGGATTTTGATAAAATTTGGTAATAATGTACATCTTAGTCAAATTAGTCAAAAATAAATAATAATAAATAAATAAATATGCTGGGACATTAACACACAGCACCATCTAGTTCCATGGTAAGCTGCAAAGTCTGTGTTATGGATACCAGATAGTTGATAAGTATACTACACATATATAACTTTAAATACATACATATTATAAATATAAACACCCATGACTGGAGTACAAACATTCGTGCTCATCACACAAATGAATGCCTCCAGCGGGACTCGAACCCGCGACCACTGGCGCAGAGAGTAGGGTCACTAAAAAACTGAGCCAAACGTGCCGTCAACAAAACAAAATAGGTGAAATAGCCGCTGGGGACATGATGAAATAGGCATGGAATACTTACATGATGGCACCAAAACGCGTAGTATACTCCAGATGTGTATATCGCAAGCAAAGACAGCGCGATACCGAAGAGGTCGTACATCAAAAATGTATTATAGTCGTGCTCAGATCGACAGGAGAATGTGTGGTAGAGTGCCGATAGAGCCATACAAATCTAAAATGTGAAAAAGTAAATAATATTAATTAAACAACTGCTACTGTAATTTTAATAAAATAAAATAGATTCTTTAAATATTTATTAATAAAATTAATTGGTTTCAATACAAAAACTTCGATTTTTCATTATTTTGGATGTAAAATATGTATAATTATTAAAAAAGTACTGTTTACTCAAATCTCAAACTAGTTCCAGTCAATATAAACTTTCCAGTAAGAACCAAGGAAATGACGAAACAATTTCATATGCCATTGAATGTGACGTGGTCAAGCTATTATTTATCAACTTGTTCAACGTCTGCCAGTAATTTCGTTGGAAACCGGTTCTAGGAAATGAAAACCTTGATATGCAAAAATATGACTAAAAGGCGACGAGATGATGTCTTCATTTGTTTAAGGCCTAATCTTTATATTAGGAACTTGCGGAAGTAACAAGGGCAAAAACAAGGCTTTCATTAGAATATATTAACAAATGACATGATTTCGTATTATTATATTTAAGGCCAGTAACAAAATTAAAAATTCTGTTAAAATTTGGAGTAAATGGCGCGAGTCAACTTTCGATACGTCGATACATGGTGCTCGTTTAATAACATTAAGGTTATTAACAATAAGTTTATATTTAAACGTGCTAATCTCAAGAACACAAGAATAACGCGTCGGTATACAAACTTGTACTTCTACAAATATGTAGAAGATTATATCAGTTATATCCGGTGGTAGGACTCTGTCAAGCCTGAGGAGTCCGACTGGATGGGTACCACCCCCTTATCTATTTCTGCCGCCAAGCAACAATGATTGCATTGTTGTGTTCCGGTTTGAAGGATAAGGTAGCCAGCGCAATTACAGGCAAGAGGCATATCATCTTAGTCCTCACAGTGACAACGCACCTGTGGTTCTGCATTTTTGTTACTTAAAACCTAAGTGCATGAACCGTAGGTGTTATGGGCGACAGGTACTGCTTTCCATCAGGTGGTCTGTCTGCTCGTTTGTCACTGAATTGTATAAAAAAAAAAAAAAAAAAAAAAAAAAAATATCGTCTCTTCAATACGCTTGCAAGTTATAAATTTTTAATATTCTAAGGAAGTTAACCTCTATCTAAACGATTTTTATTTTGGCGTATTTTATTATTTTATAACAACGATATTTAATTTGTTATATCACAACGATTAATAATGAAATTAATCAAAGATTTAGCTAAGGTTAATTTATGTAAACATATAGTTTGAACCTAAAATTCTACGCGCCTTTTCTATTTATTACATTTACAAACGCTGGCCTTTATAATGTTAACAGCTATTTCAATTATTATTTTTTAAGACTTTTGGTATCGTATTCAGCCCCTCTTTAACGTCCTGCTGCTGGGCACGGAGCCCCTTTACTACAAGAGGGATCAGGCCGTTGTCCAGCACGCTGGTCCAGTGCGGGTTGGCGGACTTCACATGTCTTTCAAAAGCTTGCTAGGATTTCTCGAACATGCAGGTTTCCTCAGGATGTTTTCCTTCGTCGTAGGACAAGTGGTTATCATGTTGGAAATGATTCGTACATGGAAATGTAAGAGGTGTGAGACTCGGGATTCGAATTCTCTGTTTCTCAAGCGAGCGCGTTATCACTGGGTTACCACTGCCCTCATTTTTAGTTTATGGTATAGGAATTATTAATAATTATTAGATATAACGTGTTGTTTTAAAGTCGTTTTTAGCACTATATCAAGTACATATGTACATCAGATCGTCTCACTCAATAAATGTATGTAAAGTAATGAAATTTTCGCATACTGTCTCGTTATAAGAAAATTCAACGTGCTAAAACTTCCTCCCAGATATAGGAAATTCACTATTATTTGATGAAAAATAATAAAAAGATTAAGAAAGATTTAAATAAACAATAAAGTTCAAAGATTTTTGCCAACTTAAATAAACTAAAACTTGCTATTTTACATATTAGGTATTCCACAATTAACATCAACTTCACAAGTAGTATAAAATATTAATTTTGGCATCATTCATCAAGGAAATCGTAAGGAAAATTTTGGCCATTTTGATACGCCCTAACCCCACGTAAGAGCACATAAGATTTCCCGTACTCCCCCTCCCCCTTCTTACGTAAGATTTTATCTGGTTTAAGAAAAGGATCAATTGCACTAAAACTCATAATTTGGCGTAAATCAAAGATTTTCATTTGTTTAAATTAATATTTATACATTAAAAAAGAAAAAATAGATCTCAGAGTTGTTCTCTAACCCTTAGCTCTCAAATACCCATTACTCTATGCTAGAAATCGGACATTTCGACTTATAAAATATTCCTCTCGAGTGTAAATGCGTGCAAAAGCATTAAAAACATCAATTTCTTATAAGAATAAACTTAATGATTTTTATATGTAGCATTCGTTCGACTTTACCCACGTAGTTATTTCAGTATTATTTTAATTGTTGTAGTGTGATGTTAGATTTCTTAGTAAAAAGGCAAATCAAAACTAATTGATATTAAATACTCAGGCATTACAGCATTCAAAGAAACAAAATAAAGAAATTATATCAACTACTAGCGTGTCACCCTCGCTTCGCTCGGGTCGTCCCCTAATGACAAACAAAAACAAATGTATCCCAGGGGAACCGTACTTTTTTCCAGGATAAAAAGTAACCTATGTGATATTGCAGAGATTAATCTATCTCTGTGTCAAATTTCATCCAGATCCGTGATTGAGTAACAAACATCCATCCATCCAAACTTTCGTATTTATATTATAATATTAATGGGATAACAATCATTAGTTATCCTGACTGCCTTCGTCCCAAAATCTATGGAAGAGAAAAACCAATTTGTTTTTTATATTCCGTGCCCAAACCACTGAACTTAAAAATGGACAAAAACTAGGAAAGATTTTTCTATTTTATTATTTTCTTTGAATTCAACTCGTAAAAAAATAAAAAAAACTTATCAAATGTTTTTTGGCCAGTTCTAATTGAAATTTAGTAATACTCATTTGGATTTTTTTACAATTCATTTTTTATTCAGTTATTTATACTTGGTATTTAAATAACAAGTTATTCCATAAAAGGTTATTATAAAATTACAGTCGTTAATTAAAATATTATAAGTTATACATACATACATAAGATATAAAATACTATTTATGTTGTAATCGGAAACCATTTATTTTATAAAATAAAATATTACAGCTAATTTACAGATCTATTAGCAGTGAAAGTATTAATGGTCACTATAAAGTATAAACCATTGAAATAATATGAAAGCTAAGTATAATCAGTAACCAATGAAATACCATAGTACGTACCTAAGTGGGGATCGCCATTTTGATCTTATTAGTGTAATGTAACAACATCTATCTAACTGTATCTTCTTATTGAGATGAAATAAGGTGAGCCTGCTAGGCGACTTGGATAATTTAAATAAAATGTCTGTTCGGTGAAAGTAGTCTTTATTCAGAAATACATTTTTAAAATCAGGGCATCTCATATGCTAAAATTTTTAGTGCATTTTTACTGCAATCTTGGATAAAATCGATATCATATAATGATCTCCTAATAAGTGAAAACACTTTAATTAACAACAATTATTTATCTATACAGATAAATAAAATTGAAGTATCTGTTTGTAATGTTAAAATAACAGCTTTTTATTAAATACATATGAAATTATACACGATACTTACAAGAAAAACAATTTTTTTTTAATTTTTATTTGTTTGTATCGGCTAATCCCCGAAACGTCTGGACTAATTTGACGAGACTTTCGCTGGCATATAGCCGATGTTATAAGGAGTAATTTAGGCTTACTATTATATTAGAAAAAGAATAAGGGTTGCGCGCAAAAAAAAAGAACCCATAAAATTGTGACTGTAATCATCTCACCTAGGGACGCACGCAAGCAAAGCGAGCGTAAATCGCTAGTATTAAATTAGAAACTTCATATAGGTATAATTAGATTCTATTGATAAATAGCGACTCAACCTCGCTTCGCTCGGGTGCGTCCCTAGGTACTTTTTAATTTTATTGAGCGGAAACCTAATTCTTTTTCTAATATAATAATAATCGACCAAATATATACCTGGCTCCCGGACTATTGATATGTTTTTGAAATAAATCCATAAACACTTTTGCATTCACAATAATAAATAAAGATTATTTATAAAGAATAATTAAAAAGGATTCCAATACTCACTTTTTGTAACATTTTAAGGTTTACGTAAGTTAGGTATCTACTTTAAAGTAAAGTAGAAATATAAAAATAACCTCTTATCAACTTTTTACATATTTTGGCCGCGGGTATAAGTACTTTCACTAAAGCGAGGGAGAAGCAGGTCGGATATGAAATGAGGCGCGGTTTCAAGGTGTCGACCACTGACGAAGAGTTATTAACTAGGAAATGCAACCTTGAATATTTAATTTTACGGAAATAAAACACAAAATATAATCAGTTACATAGTTTATAAGATGATGAAGTAAATGATAAGTATATAAGTAATATTAATCTTTTAAATGAAAGACGGTAAGTGACAGGATTATAGAATAAAACCGGCCAAGTGCGAGTCGGACTCGCGCTTGGCCGGTTTTTATTCCGGGTTCAAGGGTTCCGTACTATCAAAACTGCAAAAAATCATGTCTGTTGTATGAGAGCCCTACTTAAATATATGTTTTATTTTAATTTAATTATTTATTTTTAAAGAAAATATTTAAGTAAGTATTCTGTGAATATTTCAAGCGTCTACCTGTTGCCGATATCAATATCGAGCAAAAACGAGCAAAAAAATCACTTTTGTTTTATGGGAGCCCCCTTAAATATTTATTTTATTCTGTTTTTTAGTATTCTTTGTTATAGCGGCAACAGAAATATGTACATCATCTGTGAAAATTTCAACTGTCTATCACGGTTTATGAGATACAGCCTGGTGACAGATGGACAGAGACAGACAGACGGACGGACAGCGGAGTCTTAGTAATAGGGTCCCATTTTACCCTTTGGGTACGGAAATCTAAATATGGGCATATAATATAACAATACTACACTTATTAAAAGAGCCTACAAAACATAATACACCTAGTATTTACGTTAAATACATAATCAAACATCTTTCCGTTTAATTTTTTCTCAAACTCTTAATTGTATTTGTAAAATGTACATTTTATATATTATTTTATTTAACACATTTATCTCTGGTAGTGAGTGGTAGCCCAGTGGTAACGCGCTCGCTCGGGAAACCGAGTGAAACGGGTTCAAATCCCGGGTCTCTCACCTCTAATATTTTCATGTTTGAATCATTTCTAACATAAATCATGATTACTACTTGCTTTACGGTGAAGGAAAACATCATCAGGAAACCCGCATGTCTGAGAGAACCTAGCAAGTTTTTGAAAGACATTTTAAGTTCACCAACCCGCACTTGGACAGCGTGGTGGACTATGGCCTGATCCCCCTCATATTGAAGGGAGGCCCGTGCCCAGCAGAGGGACGTTAAAAAAAAGGCCGAATACATATATGTATATTTAATTTCTAAACATAATACAATAATAATGACGTCAAAGTTCAACATTTATTATTTATGCACAAACATTCAAAGGAGGTGGGTAAAGATCGGCTTTTTTGCCCATTATAATGATTAAAATTAAATGTTTTTATTAAAGCCATAACATTATTATATTTATATGAAACTTAGGTACTGTATACCTTTACCTTTATTCTAAAACTGTAAGAAAAAAATAATAGCAAATCACATAAAAACATCATGAATCTCGGCACATTCGTTGAATTTTTGCGATTTTAAGCGTTTTTCTAACTTTCATTTTCTTTTAAAAGTGCGTGTGTGTGCATGCAATGCACACACGGATGAAGTGAAACTTCAGAAAAGTACCTACGAGAGAACGAGTTGAATATGGAGTATCAGGAGTAGGATAATTATAAGGTTTATTCTTTTATTTATATTTTTACCAAGTTTAAAAGTTATTTTACACTTGCGACTCACACTCGTTTCGCTCGCGTTCGTCCCTAGGTACATTTTCGCCGTTATGTTTATACATAAATAGTAGCTTGCTACTCCTAAGATATTCATTTAAATTATGCAGCGATTTACACTCGCTTCGCTCGGGTGCGTACGCCATACGCGGATTTTGTTCACAATTTCATGGGTTTTAAATTTTTTTCCGCGGAACTCTAATTCTTTTTCTAAAATAAAAGTAGTCTAAGTTACTCCATATATCATCAGCTATCTGCCAATGAAAGTCCTGTCAAAATCGGTCCAGCAGTTTCGGAGATTAGCCGGAACAAACAGACAGACAGACAAAAATTAAAAAAAAAATTGTTTTGGTATATGTACCGTGTATGGAGGTACCATATGCATTAAGTAAAAAGTGATTATTTTAATATTATAAACAGACACTCCAATTTTATTTATCTGTATAGATTTATTTAGACATTAATATACATTACATATTATTCAGTTATTAATTTTATTATTTTTAACTTCCTGTGTAATGTATTCTATCTCAAATAATTAATTAAATAAAGCATATTCGGCATAATACAATCATATTTATTTATAGAGTATCATATACGGAAAGAATAAAATATTATATATTTGTCAGATAATAACAACGGTTGCCATGGCAACGTATTCTATCTCATTCTCTCGCCGGCTTAATCCTATATATTTATGTGTTTGTCTCTCTTTAGTGTTGTACTTATTCCGTTTTATTGAAATTCAAATCAAAACGATTCTAAAGAAATTTCACTTCAAAAATCTGTAAAGCGCTTTATGACCACTATATTTCTTAGTCTTAGTTTCTTAGTAGTTCTAAACTAACATTAATTTATTTTGGTCCATTGAGCGCATATGTGATACGAAACAAAATAGCTTGTCCGCGAGTCAAACGTGCCTTGACCTCGCGCATACCTATTGTAAAATATATTTTTTTTTTTTGTTACGCAGTCATTATTTTACGTAGTACTTATTGTATGCGTATCTGTATTTTATCAAAATAATAATGCTTGGAAATCAGTGCGATTCTTGTCAAAAGTTGGTCACTGTTGTGCACATGTTGTATCTATATTCTATAATTTAGCACTTGGCGTAGTGGCATCATAACCAAACTCAGACACAAAACACCAAGTCTCGGGTGTGCAGATACACTTCAATACACTGCAGATATCTACACACTGTTTTCTGGATGATCCAGTGACGATTCAGCCAGTGATAACGAGAGGAAAATTTAATTGAATTCATTTGTACGTTATTGGCAGAAATAGTTTAGTAATACTAAGTACCTATAGGTAATTTTTTTTGTTTAGTAAAATGATATTTTGAAAATACCTAGCATGTTCATTTCGACTGAGTATTAGTATTAAAAAATATTTAATATGAATTTACCGATAGGCGAAAAATGACCTTTACCCACCTCCTTTGTCATTGTGGAATGTAACAGAGCTATTCCCTTATTAAAGTATATTCAACATTTTTGTCGTTATATTGACGTGTGGATGTTTAGATCCATTTATTTTTTTTATTTTTTTTGCCAAAGCTTGAATCAAAAATATAGATAGCAATTAATATTCTAGATAAACCATATATGCAATATTAATGGTTCGACACCGGCCTACCTTCCCCAATTAAAAGCTTTATGTAGAGATACCAAGGCTCGCATTTTGTAATTTATGCGTCGCAATTCTAAATAATTTTGCTTTTTGCGATACCAATTAGCACTTATTCACACAGGTATTAAAAACATAAACTTTAATTACCTATACGAGAAAACGTATACTTCATATTTTTAATATAAAAAACATGTTAAAAAACCTTGACAAGATAGCGATTTTTTATATAAAGTTGCTTTATACTAGAACAAAAAAAAATGCAACTAAGATGCAATTGTAACGTTACTTACAAGTAACATAATATGTACATATAACATTGTACATATAACATAACAATGCATGTAGCATTAAAACATTATCACATTTCATTCTGATAAATGATACACGTACGATAACGAGTTTTACAGATCCTAAAATTTCTATGACTAGGTAGGTACATTTCGTTATCTTATTTCTAACGGAATGTTCATGGGTTGTGAACGTAATGAAAGTTTAGATAGGTTGGTACTTACAAGAAAACACGAGAATAATATCGCGGCTACGGTTTTGTCGGTCATTGTTGCGTGGATGTTTATGATGACCAAGTCGTTAATTGTGAGGAATAGTAGCAGAAAGAAGCCGAAAATGTGCGTCCATATATTCATCGTTTCATTTGTCCACCAGAATATGCTGAAAGTATATGACTTGTCAGTATTAAATATTTAATAAATAACATAACTAAAATATGGATCTCGAATTAGCGTTTTACTTATAAACTATTAATAATGATAATTTAATTTATTAACATTCAATCCAAACATTAGATTATCTAGACTAGATCATATAACTGTATGTACTATGTACCTATATATTATCTTTAGAGTAAAAGGTTACTTGTATACTATTCGAAAGTATAAAAGAATGTTTCCTTTGTGCTTAGTAGACTCATGGATGTTCAGTAAAAATTGTAATAATTTATTGCTGAATAAAATATTTTGAACAAGTAGCTCACCCTCGCTTCACTCGGGTTCGTCCCTAGGTATGTTTTAATGGTTAGTATGGAATAGATAGATTATAATATTCTGAGCTTAAAACACTTAAACATATTATACAAATCAGGTTTACAATAATGTATGGAAGTCTGCCCGATTTGTTGACATTTACGATTACTGCTCCGCTCCCTTTTTGATCTAATTTTTTCAAATCAGATCAGTAGTTCCTGAGATTAGCACGTTCAAACAAACAAACAAAAAAACAAAAGTCTACCTAGTTTTGTTCCATGTCTCATTTGTTTATTCTATATACATTGTGTATAATAATACTAAAGTAGTTTTGTAGTATTATATATTAAAATCTGTATAGGTACTAATAAAATCCAATTACTTATGTAGTTAGATTGTAAGTATGGTATGAAATGTGGGATATTGTTAATTTAAATAGTTTTATTCTATACAGGGTGAATTTTTCAAGTGGGCGTGTATGGCTAAATCCAAAACTATGAGGAATAGCGAAAAGTACTCAAAGGAGTCTCGGGCCCGATTTTCATGAAAACTAAAACTGCATCATTGGATTTTTGAAAAATCAATTTTCCTAGCCAGGAATCGAACCTGTTGATTTTGAAAAAAAAACACATACTGTATAATTACACCATTCGATAGTGTTGCTAATAAGGAACGCATTCTGGGAAGTCATGACATACGGCAAACTTATGGAAAATTTTGGATTTTAAATACACTGCTTCATTTTATAGTAATTTCTTTAATGATTAATATTACCTGTACCTTGTTCAAAATGATGCTCAATATTTATTGCTAGCAAAACCCGCGACTTCGCTCGCGCTAAAACTACAACCTGTATATAACCTACTATTTTTTATAACTCTAACATAACAATGATAAATTATTCATTGGGAAATACAGAATTAAGTAAAAATAAAACTCTAGATATGTTTAGTGTTATAATTCATTAACACATACAATTAGTCAATGAATGTTTCACTCTAATTCTTTGCTAATTTTATATTCACTCACATCAACAACTTTAAGTGAATGAAAAATTATTTAAAATAACAATTACTATCAAACAAAAATATAGTCTTACATTATTAGAGATTTAAATAAAATGTCACGAGTTATAAGATATAGTAGGTATATAATATATACATATATCAAAGTTATCAAGTTGAAATAAAGGTTACATTTTAAATGTTATATATGTATTTACCTTTCCCAGCATAATTTTGTAGGCAGCAACTTTCTATAGCCATCTGTAATGTAAGGATTATGCTGTAAATAAACAGGCGCCTCTTCATATTTCAGTAGTTTTCTGTAGTTGATATACTCTACATCTTCATCAGTGAGATTGTTATTATCTTCAAGTTTCTTCCCGCGCCTGAGTAACGTGGTTCCAGAAGAAAATTCTGATTCTTGCTTGCACTCGCCTTCCAGCTATTTTATATTTGTTTTATTAATTTTTGTTTTTTTTTTTGTTTATTTACCCATTGTATTAATTTATATTTATACAACATAGTCACCTTTAATTACAACAATATGTTTAATCTTAATAAAAGAATTATAATATACCTACTAGCGACTCACCCTCGGTTTGCTTTGGGTTCGTCCCTAGACAAAAACAAATCTATCACACGGGAATTGTACATTTTTCCGGGATGATATATAGCCTTTAGCCTTCCTTAGTTAAAGGGCTATCTAATGCAAAAAGAATTTTTCAAATCGGACAAACAAACAAAATATTCAGCTTTATGTTAGAACTAGCGACTCACTCTCGCTTCGCTTCGGGTTCGTCCCTAGACAAAAACAAATCTATCCCACGAGCACCATACAATTTTCCGGGATGTTATATAGGCCTATAGCCTTCCTCAGTTAACGGTCTATCTAATGCAAAAAAAAATTTTCAAATCGGATTAATAGTTCCTGAGATTAGCGTGTTCACACAAACAAACTCTTCAGCTTTATAATATTAATAAAGTATAGAAAGAATTATTTTAAAAACAAAATGAAAAGAACTATAAAAAAGCCTATAAACTCTTCTTTTAGAAAGCTAGCATATCAACAAAAAGTTTTACTTTAACTTACTTTTTCTATTGGCATAAATTGAACTGTTTCTGCTTGACACTCGCTCACTTTTCTGGTCATGGTTAAAGACATGTTTAAATTATATTATTACCTACTATTTGTTTTTATAATTATTTAAAAAAAAATAACACGTTTCACAATAGTTTTACAACTTAATACTAAATATATAGCACTCAATCTGTCAATAAAGGAAATAATTTTCCAGAAATAAACGTTTTAGTTTTCTCATAAATCGCATATATTTGTACTCAACCACATAACACATAACACTACTATCTACACCAACTGTTGTTACAAAACTATCATACTCGGAGTCGTCGAGCCGCGAACGAGTGTCGACTGACGTCTATCAGCTGTCAATTTAACAACAGTGGTCACTGGTCAGTGAATTTTTTGCCTATTTGTCAATTTCACTAAAGAAATGTCAACCATAGATGACAAATAAAAATGTCAACAGTCAACAATACAGATAACATTTTATGATATTATTAGTTTTAATGTTGCCAAAATTAGAATTTTTGTATTTTATTGTATTGTAAAATTTCTATAACTATATATATGTAAAGTATACTAAATATTCATGAAAGTGGTGATAAAATATTTAAGTAACTTTATTTGATCTTTATGAAAACAGAAGAAAAAAGAAACAATTAATAGTATATTATTATATGAGGCAAAAAAAAATTCTGACCTTTGTCTTAATGTATAGTTTATGATAATAATTTAATTTTTTTACCATATTTTTTACATTTATGTATTTATCGTTCGAGATAATTCAAATAGAAAATGAAAGCACTCCTTAAAAAAAAACTTTAAATACTGATCTCATTTAATATTTATAAAGGCAATGTTTACGATTTATTTTTCTACTTTATAATATAGTTTGATGATAAAATAATTTTACTACCAGACTTTGTACCTGAGAAAGTTTCAAATTGCAAAAATGTGCTTGAAAATAACCCTATTTGCCTACTTTGTTATCCAAAAATAGCGCCCAGAATTCTTATCCATATTACGTCACGTCCGAATGGTACTAAGTATTGCCATATATATAATTTATATTGATTTTAAAATCTAGTCTAAATAATTTTATAAAATAATCATAATATTTTAAATTAAATTATCTCATATATTTTATTTTATTATTTTATTTATCTAATCATATATTATTCTTTTCTGTTTATAAATAGAATCTTACAAATGAGTAATTCAATATGTAACGAAATATTTAAAAAAAGAGAAGTAATCATGAACGCTCTTTGTAAATGGTCGATTTTCCTGTTTGCTGTTCTCCATTCGTCGCGAGTGCGTTAATTTTGTTAGAACCTGCGCTCTGTTCTAATTCTTATTATTTCTTAATATTAGTTATTATTATTTTTTATTTAAGTCTTTGAAGTTTTATCTTAATAGTTACTTTTTCATTATTATTGCATAAAACGACTTATGTGGTACTTTTGCGTTTAGACGGGAGCCATCTTGCAATCTCTAATCAAAGGTCCTTGGCTCACAGTTTCGTTGTCTAGTTGAAAGGCACTATATTCAATCATAAAATAATCAAATGGCGTTAAAACGAATTAATAGGGTACGTATTAAGGATTTTGATTTTTATTTTAAAGATTAGCTTCAATCAAGTGGTGTACTGTAAAATTCGTAACAGACTTCGGGAGTGAATGTTTCGTCATTGTGAATACCTATTATCGAAATTTCTTCTGGATAATTCTGTGTGCGTGATTATTATTTAAAAACTTTAAATACTTTTTATCTTAACTGCATCTTTGTTATAGTAACGGTGTTTTACTGGTTCTTATAGGCTACAATTTTATGCACACGGCGTACATAAAATGTCGGAAATATGTGCCAATTTTGAGGTTTTCTTACTATAAATTGATCACGAGAAAAGATTTGCTGCTATGGACAATTGTATAATTTCATAAAACATGTTAAAAGTTCGTTTTTTTAAGGATTGACAGAAAATAGATGCTCGACCTTATGTTTTTGCGAGTGATGATGTGTTTGACATGTTTTACTTATCACTGTATTGTATTTCCTGCATTATTGTAACACAATGATTATGATGTTGCAGGAATTACAAGATCTGGGTAGAGACCCACCGGCACAATGTTCAGCAGGACCACACGGAGAAGATCGTGAGTACCTATTAATCATCTGCTTGGTACATTACATTTGTGACTCATCTTACTTTCTTACTATAATTAATAAAAAGCAAATTTTAATAATAGTTCCAATTATGTTTATCTTTATTGTTATATTGAGATGGTTGAAGCACTATTTTTATTTCATTTCATTAACAATGTAAAAAGACAATAAATTGTAAATCATATTCTTGTTTCATGTTTGATATTTTGAAAATATGAATCTGCTGATGTTTTTTTGAATGTAATAAATAAATAAGAATTAAAATCACCTTTTTAAATTTTTTTCAGTTTTCCACTGGCAGGCCACAATAATGGGTCCAGTAAGTGTCTATTGGTTAAATTAAATTTAAAGCATTTTGTTCATTTAGAAGTACTACATGAAATGGCGACATGTTTTTTCCTTTATTTCAATGAAACCTTATAAGTAATTTAGCAAGATTACATTGTCTTGAACAAAAATAGCCATAACTTATGTAATGTGTCATTATTTTGCAGGTCGACAGTCCTTATCAGGGTGGTGTATTTTTCCTGACCATACATTTTCCTACAGACTATCCCTTCAAACCACCAAAAGTTGCATTCACAACACGTATCTATCATCCCAATATAAACAGTAATGGTTCCATTTGCCTTGATATCTTGCGCTCACAATGGTCTCCAGCACTTACCATATCTAAAGGTAATATAAATTATTATAATTCATTGTTAATGTAAATTTAATTGTTTTTATTGTATTGTTTCTAATTTAATATATTTTATTCCAGTGTTGCTCTCAATCTGCTCACTTCTATGCGATCCAAATCCTGATGATCCTTTGGTGCCAGAAATTGCTAGGATCTACAAAACTGACAGAGAAAAGTACAATGAATTAGCCCGAGAGTGGACTAGGAAGTATGCCATGTGATGAGTCAAATGTGACATCAGAAAACATATACACACACATCGCCACAGCCGGGGCTATACCCTTCCTATCTTTTTCCACTCCAAAATCCCCTTTTGTCTGAAATCCTTACTGATCACCAAAATTACTGGAATTTGTGTTGAAATCTACATGGTCATTTAGAATCTGATTCTCTTGTACTTTAAATGCCAATTATTGCAACTAAGTAAAATAATACACATATGCAAATAGTTTCTGTTCATATAATGTGTAAGTACCATTTTCTATAAGAATCTGATTTTGGTTTAACATGGATGTGTCGGTAGATGTCTTATCGCATACACTCATTTAGTAAAACATTAGTTAAATTTACAT
Source organism: Argynnis bischoffii washingtonia (assembly GCA_033884665.1). Lineage (NCBI taxonomy): Eukaryota > Metazoa > Arthropoda > Insecta > Lepidoptera > Nymphalidae > Argynnis > Argynnis bischoffii. The sequence goes on from CM066611.1 coordinate 4,881,799, forward strand.
AATTTCAATTCATGTAATTCCTAAAGAATTTGTACTTTAACTAGATCTAAATTGCATTGTGGAACTGTACAATAGCCATATGTTAGGAATTGGAGCGTTGTTTGCTTTACACTTTCCCATTAAATAAAATATGATTTTTGTCACTGAATTGTATGTATAGCTCATATGTTACAGAACATTCTGGTTAATGTAAGTAAATGGTTAATGTAATGAGCTTGTTGATGGAGTTGAGTGAGTGTTAATTTTTTTTAAAGAAACATTTTTTTATTAAGTTAGTAAATATGTAGCCAGCTGAACAGACTGACAATGATTTAAGCCGTCAGTTTTCTTTCATCCACAATATTTAAGGAAAAAAACGCTCCTATAGTTACACAGTACAGTATAAATTACAGTGTATCTCATAAGATGATAAGTTTTAATTAATCTAGACTTTTTTCAATATGGCGATCTTTATATTATAATTTTATCTAATATATATTGTGGTTGTAAGGATACCTGCGTTGTGATTTCCACGAACTTTCCCATGACCCATCCTTATTTCCCATATATTGTATCAACTATCAGTATGGCATATGAAGTCATGGCATGAGTGGCAAAGTATGGTGTGTTTACTTTACAGCTGTAAGAGGAAGCTTTTGTTCATTTGGTTAACACAGGGAGAGATTACTCAAAGCTTTTCAAACTGTAATCAGTCGACGATGTATTCTAGCTTCACTAAATTGTAAGAAACAATAAATTATTGTGTATGTAAATACATGTTGAGCTTTATTTAGGTTACTACCTTTTTTTATGCAGCCGTGTAATAATTATTTCTCACTTTTAGGCAAAATTCCTATTTTTGGTTTTGATGAGAAAAAATTTGGCAGTAGTTTGAGAATGAATAAAAATACTGCAAAATGATAAATACTTTACGTCAACTTTTTATTTTTGATGAATCATAAAAACATTATCTTTTTTATCTCTAAATAGAATAGTAGGTCATTCTCCTTTTTTCAGGTTAAATTTAAATAGTTTCATACGTACATTGACTCTAGGATAAGAGTTCATTCAGTACACTGCTTTTTGTTTTCTAAAAAATTAGCCCTAATTGGCTTCAAATCTCTAAGTCCAAGTCATACATACAAATATCACCTATTTATTATAGAAAATGTCAATATTTTCTATAAACAACAATGAATCCAATCAAATTCCGGGTTATCGTCGGTCAGTAATTTCATTGAGAACTAATTAGCAGATACAAATAAGATAATGTTCTTATTTATCGACGTCAAACCTGTATAGAAAATACTCGTAGGCTGAAATGAACTACGTCATACGGCATTAGCCAAAGGGTAAATGTGAGGAATTAAAATGAACTTTAAACACGCTCGCAGTTGGGAATACTAATAAATTTTACATAGTTTAAAATTCTATATGAGTCATTGATTTATGTTTCATCGCCTTACATAATATAATCGACGTAGTTCAGTTGTTTATAGTTGGATTTATTTGTCAGGAGTCTTGACACTTTTGTAGAAACATTAAAATATAATATGTTGAAGTTTAGGTCCAATATGAAATAAAACATGGTCGTTTTCTTTTTGAAATTGAACAATTTTGGAAAAAAAAATGTTTATTTAAATTATTCGTTTTTTTTTTTAATTTAAATATATTAAATTCATTTTATTTCAATATCTTGTAAGTTCATATGTTTAAGATTAATATAGCCCTCTGCTTTTACAAACTACCTAATGATTTAAAGACCAGCAATAGACGGGAAGAAGAAACTAGGAATACACATTTATTTTTTATTTAAATAATTTAAACTAGTCAAGTATTTCTTTCTATCTAGATAATAAATAAAGGCGTAAAAGTTAAATTTCAATAAATTCCAGAGTAGCTATACTGAATACTTATATTTTCTAAATTCTAACACATTCTACTTTGTAACTTATGTCATGTCAGATTATGAACTAGAACTAATTGATGTTATCAGCCGTTTAAAATATAGATTGCTGGCCATTGAAAGGTAAAAATAAGTATGGTAACATGAAATAGCTCGCAATTTAGATAAGGGTGAAAAAACACAGATACGATGTTAATATTTATTATTCTAATACTACATTAAAGGTACATACATAAAAGGCACATTCTACAGTTCAATGGTCTTCATGTTTGGCATTTTTGGTGAGCGAGGACATACATTTTGTTGGAAGAATTAATTATCCTACTGGTTGAAATATAATACTTTTTTCAAATTTGCGAGAATATTTGACATTTCAAATTAAACTGATCTAACCTTTATTTAAAATCTCCAATAGGATCTCATCAAAAGCCACATAGTAATCAATAAATATTTATTGGTTTCTATGTGGTTTTTGTCGCTTTTGACGAGATCCTATTGGGAGTTTTTCAATAGGGTTCTGCTTTTATTTAAGTTTGTGTTCCCGACATTTGTTTCATGACCATGTTCGCTGTAAACGTAAAGCATTCAAAACGTCGGGGGAAAAACAACATAAAACCACGTCGAAATCCAAAAAAATAGTTTAATTAGAATGTCAAATATAATAATTATTATGTGTAATAAGGTTCTAAGTCACCTTACTTTGTTTCACACTCCTCGCCCACCTTTAACATACTTTATATTATGTTTACTATTTAATTAATGATGTCATTTAAAAATTGTCAAACAATATCAGCTTTCTATATGAATACAAAATAAATAAGGCCAGTTTCCTTAATATTACAGATGTATCGTATAAATAGATAAATGTACATGCCGAAGGTTGCAGGTATCGAATACACCATGCAATTTGAGCATATTTAATATTGAATGTATAAATTAAAATATATATCAAAGTTCAGTGGTCTCCATATTTTTGGCGTTTTTCATTTGCTCCAATTGTTGATAGAAATCGTAATTCCCCTGGTTGGCTTCCGTCTCTGTTTCATTTGACTGTATCGAAGGGAATGCGGCGGTTGTTATGAAATATGGTTTTTCGTTTGTCATATCTTGGTCTACCGCATTTTCGTCGAGAGAATCTCTTTCGGAGTGACTTAATTGGTCATCTGATTTATACCAGTCGTTTTCGTATGCGTGCAGCCATATTGGATTTGAGCCCTTCGTACTGTGTTTGTTTGTGTTTGGTACTCTACCTCCAGAACTGCGAATTGTCATATCGGATTCACGTGCTGTGGGAATTGCTGTGAAATATAATTTTTATTTTGTACAATATCAATTACAAAAATATGAATGTTTAACTTTAAATCTAGATAGCTAAGTCCAGTGTGGTCTAGTCTTTGTGGTTAATGATTAGTGGAATATAATACACTTTCATTGTAATTACGTTAATAATAAAATATGTATGTAGCATCCACTAGTAAAATTAAAACTTATTTCATGACAACGTTTACTGTGCAGTTTCAAATAAGCTGCTGGTATATTAAAAAATAAATATTTCTTACAATAAGCAGTAGCCGTGGCAGCTTTCAGTTTCCTCACATAATCCGCTCTTTGCGATAAACAAGTCATAATAGAGATGACAAGAAGTACGGCGAGAAACAGAGTTGTCCACACGAGCCAGTATACTGTTTGGTTGGATGCTAGAGTGTCAGCCGTGAGGGGCTCGTACTCTGCTGGCTGAGTGTCTAATACGTTGAATTCCTGTAGAAAATACATAATATGATACATGAATAACACTCTAATTTTTTAAGTTATACTTCTTTTGGCACGTTTGGAAAAAAATATGAGAGTAAAATTTTTACGATGGCGAATGATGAATGACGAAAATTGGAGTGTGTTTGTAATATTAAAATAATCGCTTTTTACTAAATGCATATGGATGTATACACGGCACATACATATACCAAAACATTTTTTTTTTAATTTTTGTCTCTTGTTTGTTCCGGCTAATCTCCGAAACGGCTGGACCGGTTTCGACGGGACTTTCACTGACAGATAGCTGATGTTATAAGGTGTAACTTAGGCTACTTTTATTTTAGAAAAAGAATTAGGGTTCCGCGAAAAAAATTTGAAACCCATGAAATTGTGAACAAAATCCGCGTACGGCGTATGCACCCGAGCGAAGAGCGGGTAAATCGCTATATAATTTAAATAAATATCTTAGAAGTAGCAAGCTACTATCTATGTATAAACATAGCTAACCGCGAAAACGTACCTAGGGACGAACGCGAGCGAAGCGAGCGTGAGTCGCTAGTTCTGTAGGTACATGTACCTATGCGTATATGAAACAGAAAGGAAAGCTTGCGGTTGTTTTATTAATTCTTATTATTTTAATTGTTCGTTAGATGTTGACTTATATTTGATAATATTTACTTAATTTTACCTCAAATAAAGTTATAAAAAAATAACCGTCATGTGACATTTTTATTATTTTATTCGTTTATTTAAAAGTTCATATTTAAATTAAAGCTTAAATAATTAACACAACGAGCAAATTGTTATAAGTTAAAACACTTTGTTTCTAATATTATAAATACAGAAGTGAATATTGGTTTATCAACGCAGCAACTAATCAAAATATTTGATAGTACTTCTTTTTCTAATTATACTTTAAGTGCCTCACCCCATACCTACAGCTTGACAATTGACATATGAGGCGCGGTCATGGACTTAGTGACCCAGGGCGTGTCTAATATATTATTTAAAGAAAAAATAGAATAAAAATATAACGTATATCTAGATTCTAGAAATACAACATGCGCAATCAGGTAAATCATTCAGTACAGAATGCTTACAGAAATTTCAATGCCAATCAATAAACCCGACAACACAAAGTAATTAACAACAATCGATACTAAAGTTTACTTTTCAAGCGAATGGTGGAATGGAAAAGGTCTTACATAACTGCAAACTTTATTTATTATGTAGCGTGCACGTATTGTTTGCTTTGTAAGACGGGTAATGTCTAAAAAATCGATTCACAGATTTTTTTTTATCTTTCAAAAATACCTTAATGACACGGGTGGTTTCGAGGTTCGGTTAGTGACCATGAAAGCTTAAAGGACTATTGCCATTATGCTAGGGCCTATGTAGTTAGTATAAGCAAGCCACTAAATAGATATTTAGTGGCTTGCTTATACTAGATTAGACTATTAAAGATAAGTTGACCAAACACTGAGTATGTTTGGCCAATTTGACTTCGCCATACAGCAGTTTTTTTTTTCTTTTTCCAAATGATTCATAGTGCCTAAGCTTAATTGGTGACCATTTTAAGTAATTCCGAATAGTTCCTCAGAGATGAATAGCGAAGGATGCGTTATTAAAATCTCTAAAGCGGACCCGAGACGATCAATCGCAATTGCCATTGTGCTACGGTATTGTCAATTGCAACTGAAGTGCGATCGATGCAGTTTTCAATGTGTTTGCGCTCAGTATGCTTTTTCGCATTGGAACAGTTAGTGTTCGCACAGGCCCCTATGGACAATGGTATCAAATATAGACTGACGCGAATGACGGAAACGATTATATTAATCACTCAGTAAACGATCAATTGGCAACTTCAATGGGTACTGTCAATGAACATCAATTAAACTTTCCATCAAATGCTTACAATCACGTAATCTTAGTAGCGATTGTCTGCGATTGACAATCGCTTCAATTGTTCTTGTAAACGATCAATGGCAATTGACAATAACGTAAAATTGCGATTGACTGTCTCGGGTCCGCTTAAAAGACCTGTATATGTTGTACCTATGTACTCATACAAACCTACCAAATGACACTTCCCTTTCATCCTGTCAAATAAGTAAGAAAGAGATAAAAAATAATAATAATAAATCGAGATCAAACTATATCATACCTTAAACAAATCATCTAGTTGCTCTATATTCTTATCAACCAACTTCAACACTTGGTCCACTTCCAACACAGAGTGATCTTCGCCGTTCACTAAATGTAAATACAAATCAGTCTTAGTATTGTCCACTGATCCATCTTTGTTCTCGTGTACTCTCAAGTCGTCTACATTCACAACAGATTCCGTTACACGGGCGAGTTTTTCTCTGAATGTGTGTATTTTATCTCGTATCTCTGAAGGATGAGAGCGTAGAACGAAACGAACTCGCTGGTCTTCTCTTAGTAAGTAAATAAAAACGTGTGCTTCGTCTTGCAATCCGTCGGTGTCATTTGCTAATACCTGGGAACATAACGTTTGTTGAATCTAAAATATCACAGTTTAAAATTCCGTACAGTAGGCGATCCATTTTCATTTTAACAGAAATGTTGCCAAAGGTCAAATAATATCAAATTTTCATGGCAAACGATTTCAAAGTTAACGCGTTGTAGTATCAACTCTAAGCAAGATACAGTTATATCCATCAACCCTAAAGGCTTTCGTTAGAGACATTCATACAGGATTAGCAGATGTATTAATATTATGAATGAGAAAGTTTGAAAGTGTTTGTTTCTTCTTTAAACTGAATGTTACGGACGTTAAGTGTAAGTGTACGTTTCCGTTTTTACCTCTGGGATGAAAAACTATAATTTACAAGCTTTTTGAGTGCTAAATATATTGCGTTTATATCAACTATCAGTTGCAGAGATAAGATTATAAACAAACATAAAGCCTTACAAATATCTTTATCACTATAAAATTAGTATAAACAAATTTATATATATTGCAGAGATAATAAGACTGTAAAGTGGATTGAATTTGCGAGTTACCTTAAAATCAAAATAACCCTTCATTCCCTTTTGTGGGTCGAAGTTTAGCGAAACAGCGCCGGTTTCAACATTCACCAAAAAAGGTGACACTGCTAAGTTTTCCAAACCCTCTGTTAAAGTTTCTTTTACTTCGCCAAGAAGATAATAATTGATTTTTGCGTTGATGCCTTCGTCCAAATCTATAGCCTAAGAAAAAAAATTTAAAGAATGATTTCTTGGATAAAATGTGTGGGACTCGGCAAAACGAACCAAATGAGTTCAGCACAGGATTTACACTAGGGGCACTCGGGGCTAGTGTCCAGGGCGGCAAATTTTTAGGGGCAGCAAAATTGGGAGGATGGGTAAAAAAAACTCTTCGCGTTATTGAAAATGCTTTTTTTATTTTCCAAAATCTGAAAAAAAAAGACTAGTACGTACAATTTTCGAAAAATTTATATCATTTATAAATATTTTTTTTGCATTTTTCAAAAAAAATAATTTCATCGAATCTTAACCCATTTTATGCAAAATTTCGATAAGGGGCGGCATTTTTTACAGTGCCCAGGGGCGGCGCTAAGGTTTAATCCGGCACTGGCTTTATTACTAGCCATTAAAAAAATATTACCGTGAGTCTTTTGGCTTTATTGTAATATCAGTTTAATGATGGTAAATCATTGTATTGTCATCCGGATTTCATAAAATTACAAAGCTTCAAATCGTCGAATTTATAAGTAATACGGGAATCCTTTAGTTATTTATTTACATAGTAAGTTAGTAACAAGTGAAGCTAATAAAAAAGTAAAAAAAAGTCGAGAAGTCGTTGAAAACTCAGTAACAACGAAGTTCCTTTCACACACATAAATTAAGTTAAAAAATTGTCACGAGTACTATCATTATCATAAAAATCAAGCAACGTTACGTTGTTATATTGTTGTTATGTTACGTTACAACGTACTTGTACATGTTGAAGCTAATCGAAGAAAAGCCTGCACGGAGACACGATTTTTTTACAACATGCATTCCTTAACAGTGATGATTGTCTAGTACTTATGAGTAAATCATATACTATTAGTAAATAATAAAAAGTGTCGTGACGGTCGAAATATTACACTTTTTTCCGTCTAACTCTCATCTGCTAAGAGTGCCGAGTGTAACGTGCGATAAGGTAATTCGTGCCAAAAACAAAACAAAAACTACAATTTTAAATATTAATTAAATATATAAAGTGACATACCTTAACATGCATGAATTCTATACCAAAATCGGCCTCAGTAGTGACTCCTCCCGTGAATATTTTGCTCACAAACGTTGGACTGTTATCATTCACGTCGTTAACTATTATGTGCACTTTCAAAGTACTTATACCGTCTAAATCTTCATCATATGTCGGTTTGGACAAACAGTCTTCTGTAGCTAGTATTGTCAGTGAGTATTGAGATGTAACTTCCCTGTCCAAGGCTTTTGATGTTAATCTGAGATAAAATAATATTTATAGACAATTTGACAATTTATATGATACAATGCTTAAATTTAAAATTTTAATTATAATTTTTTTTAATTTTAATTAGTATGGAATAGATAGACTATATGTATTATATAAATACATAGATATAATGAATTGTTGTGGGTTGTATTGTAACGTGTTTTCTAGTGGGAATGAGATAATCTCCCACGGTAAAAAGTAACCTATGTCACTCTCCACCCCTCCAACTGTCTCCACACAAAATCACGCCACTCCATCACTCTGTTTCGACGTGAAAGAAGGACAAACAAACAAACATATTTTCACATTTATAATATTAGTATGGATTTGTTAGTGATCGGAAGACTTAAACACATTGATTTTATAAAGGATAGAAAAATCAAATCCGTGACAATAATATCATATGAAAGCTCAGATGGAAATTTTTGACGATTCTATTTCCTGCTATTTTTCACCCCTTAAAATTCAAAGTTTTAAAAATTGGAAAATATTAGACCCAAAATGAATAAATAGAAAAAAAAAATATTAAACAATAATTACCTGTGAGTATTTCTTTCCAAATCGAACATTCCATCGTCATTGCCGTCCACAATATAAAAGCAGACTGGCAACACAGGTTCGTCCCCTCTGTCTATTTCATCCCTCTCTATAACACTTGGTAAATATGTACTATAATTTTGCATATTTTCAGTTATATTCAAGTTTATGTGTTTGTATGGGAACCTGGGGCGGTAATTGTCGACATTTTGTACATATATAGTTAAATCCAGGTCGGAACTGAGCGGAGTCGGGAGTCCAAGATCATATGCCTCTATTCTTAACTAAGACAAAAGAAAAAAATATAATTTTAATGTTTCCTCCATTTTCAAAACATCAACAAACGAAGTACATATTTACAAACACTTCAAATTAAATATGTAATATATTTAACTTATTTTCATTCAAATTGTAATTTAAACTTTCAATATATTATCTACATTTACATAATATGTATATTAAAAAAATGATAAAAATATTACATCATAACAATCACAACGGTAGAACACGGATGTTGTACAATAACTGAATACTCATTGTATTTATAATTAATGTAGTGCATTTTTCATTACTGATCATAACAACAGTGTAAAATAGAAGCGTGCCGTTTTTTGCAACATAGTTGATATGTTATTCTAATCGATGCGATACTTATGTATATACTACATACTTCTGTTACATCAATGCTAATACATATGTACATATATTTACGTTTAGTATAGATTTCTTAGAGATGAGATATTTTCCCGCAGAAAAAATTATCCTATATGTTGATCCGGATAACCAGCTATCATCATACTAAATTTCTTCAAAATTTGTCCAGTGGTTTTCTCGTGATGCGGTCACAGACAGACAGACAGACAGACAGACAAAAATTCTAAAAACTATAATAGGTCTCTGTGTCGATAAAAATGAATATTTCAATAAAGTTTTCCAAAACATATTTCATGTACAATTCGATTCAGCTAGAATTTTATTATATGTATGTCATGTTTATTATGTGTATGTCATTGAAGATATTGTTATGAGCTTGGCATTTGGAATTAAGGTTGGTCACTTGCATCATGCGTGCAATGTACATGTTTTACAGAGACCGTTACTTAGAAATGATCTAGTACTCACTGATACACGAACTGTAAGGGTCTATTTACGCAACGCATATTTTGGACACAAAGTTTTATATGTGCGCCAATGGTACGCGCGTACGCTTGTCATTTGCGCATATTCTGAGCTGATAAACTTAAAAAAAAAACGGTCAAATGCGAGTCGGACTCGCATACGAAAGGCTTCGTTCGAACCATCATACAAGATATAACACTATGTACTTTTAAATACATTTATGTTATTTGTTGTTATAGCGGCAATAAAAATACACACTGTGAAAATTTACAAATAAAGGGTCCCGTTGGCAGACTTCGTGTACGGAATGCGTGACAAGCGACAACGCGTTACAAAGTCGTCTTATAGAACTCCACTAACCCATTCGCTTTACTATACTTTTCATTTCATTATTCATTCACCTCTTTTTAATCTCCACTTTAGGCGGCGTTTACAATCGTAAGCAAATAAAATAATGGTAGTAGAATTGTTTTCTTGGAAAATTATTATGTCTCTCTTTCACACATGGCGATCTTCTGTGTCCTTATCATGGTTGACTATCTTGACAAATATTTTTAAGCATGGCTCAGATGTGCAATTTTGATAAAAAGACGTACACGGCGAAAACGTGATAATGACATGTTATTTACATGATTCCAAAATGTATTTTTTTCTATTATATCTGTATTATTCTGTTTTTTTTTTCGGGAATGCGAAAAAGAGACTGATGATTTTTTATCTATGTCATAGATGGATGAAGGGACTCAAAAAGCGTGCATAATATTTGTAATAAACGTCGCCAAAGAATTTTGTAAAGTAAATAAGAATAAGAAAGGTTTGCGTAAAGAATCACAATAAGCGATAATGAAACTAGTCGTTAGTTTTATTTTTACTAGTATATTATATATGAGTATTTTAAACTCACTCAAAGTTAATATTTCTTTACTGATAGATTTCACGCACACATTTACAAACGAACGTGATGTTAACGCTTCGCTCATTATATTCTTTCAAAGAAAGACATATAATTACCTGATAAGTACTCCATTATCTCTATCAAGATATTATAGATAGCAGTATGTAGTTACGATCATGTCGATTTATAAAAGAAAACAAAAAGATACGCACTCGACAAGATATCAACTTATCTCATCGAGATGACTGCGAGAGTACAGCAGCATTGGGTCTTAGATCCGCGTCCATTACACGAACTTTATTAAAAAAATCGGAGTACGAGTCTGAATCGCACACCGAGAGTTCCGTAAGATAAAACATTACAATAAATTTATAATCGCAAAAAAAAGTGATATAACTACAAGTTTACGATTTTCGGATTTTTCCTGAACTGAGTAGTTGATATTAATTACAACTTGATATCTCCACGTGTTGCTGAGAGAAAAGATCTTAATAGATCGACAAACAACGAAGTGATCCTATTAGGGTTCCTTTTCTCCTTACGGAATCCTACAAAGATCATAAAATCAACGTTACCAGATAAGTATTCTGTTTATCTCTACCAAGATACCTTGCAGTGTGCTGTATCTACTAATCGTGCCAATTTAAGGAAAAAAACCGTTAAGATAATTACTTATCTTTTTCAAGATGACTAACGTCGGTACAAAACGCAATTAGGTTTTACGCCTGTGTGTATTTAGCCCTTTTTGAAACATCCCACATGGTGCGTTTAACTCTTTTAACATCGCACTGCAGGGCACTCAATCATTCCCTTCAATACGAGGAGATCAGGCCATAGCCCACCACGCTACCCAAGAGGTTGTTGGCGGATTGCAAATGTCTTTCGGAAACTTCTATCAGACATACAAGTTTGCTCACCATGTTTTTCTTCACCGTAAGACGTGATGAGAATATCAAAAACTTAGTTTAGTTGGCCAAACGTTACCATAGTTTCAACACTATTTACTACTACGTCCATCACGGTAACTATATTAAAAAAAATGTGTGTGTGTGTGTGCAATTCACACACGGTAGAAGTGAAACTTCAGAAAGTAACCTACGAGAGAATGAGATGAATATGGAGTATTAGGAGTAGGATAATTATAAGGTTTATTCTTTTATTTATATTTTTACCAAGTTTAAAAGTTCTTTTACATTTATTTTGACATAAATATACATTACATAATATTCAGTTATTATTTTCATTATTTTTCACTTCTGTGTAATGTATTCTATCTCAAATAATTAAATAAAAATCTTCTTTGGCAAACATTGCAATGAAATTAAAACAAATCAATAATTAAATAAGGCATATTACAATCATATATTTATATCATATACGGAAAGAATATAATATTATATATTTGTTCGACAATAACAACGGTTACACCATTAGGTACATGGCAATGTATTCCATCACATTTTCTCACCGGCATAATACTATATATTTATGTGTATTATGTGCGTGTTCTCTTTCTAGCGTCGCATTTTCGTTTCATTGAGTTTCAAATCACAACAATTCTAAAGAAGTTACACTTCAAAACCCATTGCGCAAAAAATATATTATAAAAATAAGAAAAACCCGACAGCATAAAAGCTAACTAAAAAGATGAAAACAAGTTCACCAAAGAATATAGTATTATGCAGTCGGAGACGTCATACACGTTTTATACTTGCCGCGAGATGTACACACTTGTATATATGTCTCCGACTGCATAATACTATATTCCTTGGTGAACTTGTTTTCGTCTTTTTAGTTAGCTTTTATGCTGTCGGTTTTTTTTTATTTTTATAATATATTTTTTTTTATTAACAGCTTTTTAGTTTTGCCAATTAGACATTTGAAGTTATATTTAGCAATTTTTTTTCCAGAATTACTTTTAAACATATGTATAAGTTGTATATATTTCTATTTTTTAAGTATTTTTAAGCAGGAAAATTAGCGAGAAAGGTAGTCAACCAATTTTAAATCATTATATATCTTAAATTGTTATTTAAAATGAAAAATGATGAAAAAAACCTAAAACTGAATTTTAATAAATAAATGTGGTTTTAATTATTTTAAGTAATACAGGGATGTTATACCTTTTTGGAATCCTTGTTGTTAGCCCTTTAATTTGATACTCATATAACAGAAAAAGAAGATTAAAAAAAATCACCTTAAACAATGAAATCTAGCAGTCCCCATATTTAATTTTGTTTTATGTCAACTATCTAAGAACAGTTGGACTAATGAGACGAATCTAACGATACCTTAAAGAAATCCATCGAGCGGAAGATATGAGGGAATAAAGAATATTACAAACAAACACACAAAGATAGGCGCGAAAAACATAACTCATTGCTTGCAGTCGGGTAAAAAAAAAAGAAAGCGCGCCAACCTGGTAAGTAGTCTGCTTGTCCCTGTCGAGCGGGCGCGCGGTGCGCAGCGCGCCGCTGGTGGCGTGCAGCGTGAAGGCGCGGTGCGCGCCGCGCGCGTCCTGCCGCAGGCGGTAGCGCACCGCGCCGTTGGGGCCCACGTCCGCGTCTATCGCGCGCACCTCCACCACTGTGGTACCTATTGTTGCGTTCTGGAATAAATATTTTTTTTTTAAATACTTCTTTTGGCACGTTTCGAAAAAAATATGAGAGTAACCTGATGATGATGTTCTCCTGACCGATTCCGGCCACGGCGGCCAATCTCATTGAGACTAGCCAACTGCGCAGGAGATATTATAGTGCAGCGCGTGTACGCGCAGACACAAGTGCACTCTCTATTCCTGTCACTCTCATACTCCGGTGGGACGACACGAGACACGACCGGTGAGAGTGTCGGCGCAGGACCGACGGCTTTACGTGCTCTCCGAGGCACGGGGGTGTAATTCCGCCAACTTCCCAACTCCGGGCTGTTACTGAGGCTTACTATACAGAAAGACTCAATAACTAAACTTGGCCCGACCCGGGACTCGAACCCAGGACCTCAGGATGTGCAGCCGTACATGCTAGCCACTACACCACCGAGGCAGTCAATAGAGAGTAACCTACACCTGTAACATACTATGTACACCTACATTCAGAGCAAATAAAAAATATTATTATTATTTTTATTATTAGTAAATATGAGAGTTGTCCAAACGAGCCAGTATACTGTTTGGTTAGATGTTAGAGTGTCAGCCGTGAGGGGCTCGTACTCTGCTGGCTGAGTGTCTAATACGTTGAATTCCTGTTGAAAATACATAATATGATACATGAATAATGCTCTAATTTTTGAATTTATACTTCTTTTCGCACGTTTGGAATTTTGAGAGTAAAATTTTTACGAAGCGCGCGCACACCGACAGCCAAAAAGTGACATGATGAAGGTACATAATCATAGAGTATAACGCCATAAAAATACCCCAGTCATATTCACTATAGTGATTTATCCATACTAAAAAGTAAAAAATCATAACAACCTTTAGGGAAAACCTAGTGAATATCACGCAACAAAATTTAAATAAAAACCGATACATTCCACAAATCAATGCTAACCTCAGGTACTTTAATGGTGACATTCTGTATAGGATGCACAAATATAGGTGCATGATCGTTGAAATCCGTCACACAGACATGTAACTCGCCCCGCACGACGTTGGCCGGCGCGCCGAGGTCCCGCGCCTCCACGATGAGGGTGTAGTTACCGAAACGGTCCTTTAACGAGTGTTTTGCGAATAGCCGACCTGTGTTCGCATCACCACCCACTTGCTCGAAACGGAAGAGATCTAAAAAGTAAAAATGTATTATTTTTTATTGCATATGCTTTTTTTCTATTTATTTTAAAGGCGTTTATTTCAAAAACTAGCTAGTCTAGACAAATAAAAACAAATCTATCCCACGGGAACCGTACATTTTTCCGGGATAAAAAGTAGCCTATTTGTTATTCTAATGTATGAACTATATTATTGTAAAGTTTCATTAAAATCCAATCAGTAGTTTTTGTGTACTAAGCTGTATGTATAGGTTACTACATTTTTTTAACTATCCCACGGGAACTTTTTAATGTTCCGGGATGAAAAGTACCTAAGATGTTGACCGGAAACATAAGGTACCACCATACAAAACTTCATTTAAATCGGTCCAACAGTTTCGGAGATTAGCCCGTAGGTACAAACAAACAAACAAAAAAATAAAAAAAAAAACTCGATTTGTTCTATTACTCTTCTTACATCACCCTGACTCGGTTTTTAGCATTTCTTTTTTATGTACAGACATTCGACCTACAATTTACCGGCCGGCCGGTATTGGTATTGCTTCCAAAAAAAAAAAAATGTTGCCTTTGGAAAAATTATGTATAAATTTAAAAGTCAATAATTCCGTATTAAAAACTCTTTCGGCAAATTCATCGTTTGGACACATAAGAACTGAAACGAGGAATTATCTTTAAATACATATTTTAGACTAGCGACTCACCCTCGCTTCGCTTCGGGTTCGTCTCTAAACTAAAACAAATCTATCCCACGGGAACCGTACATTTTTCCGAGATAATATATAGCCTATAGCCTTTCTCAGTTAACAGGCTATCCAATGCAAAAAGAATTTTTCACATCGGATTAGTAGTTCCTGAGATTAGCGCGTTCAACCAAACAAACAAACAAACTCTTCAGCTTTATAATATTAGTATAGATTCATATATACCATGTCCTTTTCCAGCAACCAGATGAAACTGCACTCTCCCATTAGGCGAGTTGTTGTCGTCCGCATCTGTAGCCGATATGGACACTATCGGTTCCCTATAGTTGTGAAACTCAGTGATGGTGGCGCATTCTGTTGGCAGATTTAACACCGGCGGGTTGTCGTTTACATCTTCTATGTACACCCTGTAGAAATATAAGACGTTAATATCAATATAAGAAATATCATGTAAATAGGTAATCAAGTACTCCATATTGAAATAAATTTGGTATGGGGTAATAATAATAAAACATTTTCTGATTATCATAATCTTAAAAAAAGGTTTGTTTTCATTGAAAAATATTCTAAATTTAAATGGTTCTGTGATTTTTTTGGTCGAAATGATCTTAAAAAAAAACTGTTTGATACTTATCAATGTAATTATAATAATAATAATTTACTTATTTCTTTCACAAGTACAATAGAATCTTACATTTATAAAAAACTATATAGTTAGTCTATAAGTGGGAAGCCAACTATGTTAAGACAAAGGATAATGGGCATTCCGTCCCCAGAGTGTATCAAGTTGAGACATATGTCATTTTGAAGAGCAGAAGAATAGCTTCAATTTATTGTATGACACCAACACTGAGACTCGTGCAGGGAAAGAACTATGAATCATTTAATTTTATTAAGCCCGTGAAAGTCTAAAACAGTATGACGTATGTACATCACTTTAAAGGTCATAATAATAGCTTTATTTTATTGTACAGCGCCAAAAGTGAGACAGTTACATGGAAGAACTATGAATTATTTTATTGAAACAAGTTGTAGACATGGATCAGAAATTCAGAAGCGAGATGAGTCAAATTATTTAGCAAGGCATTATTGCCCTTTTTACAGAACAGTACAACTACGCTTCTGCTCCATAATTGTGGGGATTTTCCTTCGAGTATGATGGAATTAAGTAACATTCTCAGAAATTCAGCCGTAGTTCCACCTGCACCCGGTGCTTTGTTGTTTTTAATCTGTTTTAGTGACGTCCGGGATTTCTTTGGTGTAGTGTCGGGTTAGCCTGGCCCTTAATCATTGTCCAGACTTATGGGTTGTCGCGTTGATGTCAATAGCTATCCATAAAATTTCGCGATCTCTCTCATTACTAAACTCGGGAATAGATAATATAATCCTATTGTCGTTTGAACCGTACTAGCCGGTTTTGCCCAATAGATAAATCAAAAAACCTCGAAAACCTTTGGAGTGTTTGGATGACTGTAAGATCATCTTTCTCCTTTCTGCCACGAGCTCGAGAGTATGATCAGAAATCTTTTTGGGTCTATTTTTAGAGTGTGTTTAGAACCCAACTGATTCGACACCTTTGAGAAACCCATCGTTAAAAGTAGCCACATCGCTATCGCACTCAAAGCAGTTTTGGAGTTCCAGCTGAAAGCTTAAGGGGTTTTGTATTTGGTGTGGCACTGGTAGGAACGTGGACTTCTTCAGTTGAAATCAGTTGGATGCGTTAAAGCTGTACATAGTTACCATGCTGTACAAGACATCACAAGATACGATAAGCCCGACACCACCTTGGGACTGTTGGTCACCCGAAAACAGAACAGGTGACCAGATTTGAGCATCATCGAGTTGTCCCCCCTCTTTTCGAACTTCCAATAACCCTATAATGCCCCATCGTAACCTGCTCAATTCTTCCTCATTTATTCATTCAGCTATCCTGTGCCCTAACAGGGCTGCAAAAGTCGCAATATGTGCGAAGATGTGTAAAAACAGACGGCACGGTACGATATAAAATAATACTTATGAAAATATTGTACAATCTAAATTATACTGTTTTACTTTCACGAATTTAATAAAATTAAATGATTCATAATTCTTTCCCTGCACGAGTCTCAGTGTTGGTGTCATACAATAAATTGAAGCTATACTTCTGATCTTTAAAACGACATATGTCTCAACTTGATACACTTTGGGGACGAATCCCATACATAGTTGCCCATTCTCCTTTCATATATAATCTGGATACCTAATTATTTACTGTATAAAAATTAAAATAACTCACACGATCTGTTTAAAAGCGTTCCTGCTCTCCCCACTGAGGTATCCGAACTGATAATTGTCCCACGCCTCCACAACCAGATTGTACGACGTCTGCGCCTCGCGGTCCAACCAATCCGACACTTTCAACGCGCCTGTGTCTGCGTTTATGAGAAACTTGCCCTGAAATATTTAAAAGGAAAGGAAAATCAGAAAAACTGTTTATTTGCACCACTTGTCAGCGATCCTGTGATACCCCATTAAAACCGAGGGAGGTTTTGTTGGGTTTTAGTGGGTAGTAATGGATTTTCTAGTCGTAGAGTCCCACATACGCGTAAATACATTTCCCAATGTCAAAAAAAGGCTAGCAAATATTAAATAAAAAAAAAATATACGCGCCACGATAGAATTTCAAAACATTTAAAATAATTTTTAATTTGTAGTACTTTTTAAGTTTTTTGTTCAATATCAAATGTATGTATTAGATGAGTTATTCAAGCATAGATTTTGTCTATTAGGAATATAATTGACGTTTATCATTTAAAATCTAACACGTATTTTCACATGTATTATAAATTTAAAATCAATCCATCAAACGCTCTGTTATAATATTTAAAACCAACCTATATTACTTAGACAAATAATTTTAAATCTCCTTCACTTAACCCTGCTCGAGACTCTGTCTCTCCCGTGACCATCATTGCTGTAAAGCATGCGAAAAGTCGGGCAAAAATTTTTATTTAAAATTATCAAATATTCGCGTAAATCGAAGAAAGTATAATATCTAAACAAATAATAATAAAAAAAACACTAACCTGTGTAGAAACACGATCAAGTAGATACGTAATCTTCCCGTATTCCCCGGAATCTGCATCTTTTGCTGATATATTCGTTACAGTGGTCCCGGGCTCGGCGTCCTCCCTCACACGGTACTCGAAGGGCGAAGGGTCGAATATGGGGTTGTTATCGTTCTCATCTAGCACCTATTTATTAAAATAGATATAAAACGACATATCGCAATAAATATTAGAAAAGGCACATTTTCACGGTTAGCTATGTTTAGGTATACATAAATAGTAGCTTGCTACTCCTAAGATATTCATTTAAATTATATAGCGATTTACCCTCGTTTTGCTCGAGTGCATACACCGTACGTGGATTTTGTTTACAATTTCATGGGTTTTAATTTCTTTTCGCGGAACCCTGATTCTTTTTCTAAAATAAAGTTACTCCCTATAACATCAGCTATCTGCCAGTGAAAATCCCGTCAAAATCGGTCCAGCCGTTTCGGAGATTTGCCGGAATAATTAGACAGACAGACAAAAATTGTAAAAAATATTGTTTTGGTATATGTACCGTGTATACATCCATATGCATTTAGTAAAAAGCAGTTATTTTAATATTACAAACAGACACTCCAATTTTATTTATCTGTATAGGTAATAAACAAATATGAACAAAAACAAACCTGTATAAACATGTCCACCACAGCATGCCGCGGCGGGAGCCCGCTGTCCACAGCTTTGACGGTTACATTCAACCAGGCATACATTTCGTGGTCTATTTTGTTAGCGACCACCAACTCGCCCGTTGTACTCTCCAAATGTATCAGACTTCTTAACTCTTCAGCACCTAGTGTACGTGACTTTAATACTATTTCGAAAAGCTTTTATATTCAAAATTATTTTTTGTTTGTTTGTTTGTGTATATTAAATTTGTCGCGGTTGTTTTTAAAGAAAATTATATATTATCAAAGTGTCTGCACGTTCAGGAAAATATTAGGAAATCGTACATCTATACAAGTCAATATAAAGTCATTGTTTATGTCTGTCTGTTTATCCGCATTCTTCTTCTAAGCCACGTAAAGGATTTTAAATTATAATACAGTGTCACTAATAGAAAGAGTGGTTAACTACCTACCATAAGGGGATTGTGAAAATAAAAGTATAACAAATACTAAGTGACCAAAGATAAATTTAATATGTCATACAACCTTGTATTCAGCCCTTTTTTTTAACGTCCAACTGCTGGGTACGGGCCTCCCTTCAATACGAGGGGAATACAACCTTAGGAAGTAGTTATTATGCAAAATATTTAAATGTATTTTTGGTTAGTGAATTAACTAAAAATATGAACGTGAATTATTATTTTTTTAAATAAGAATTTTAATATGACTCTTCCATGTGATTTGGATGAAGAAATTTGAAAATAAAATACGCAATAATTATTTTTAGTCCAAAAATTCAATTTTTATCAAAATGGGCGCAGAAATTGTTTAGAGTAGTTTTTGGTTAGGAATTTCAAACAAGAAATAGTTATCAATTAAATTATAACACAATATATTACCTTCAAGAAAATACGTCATAGTCCGATTCTTATCTGCATCATCGGCTGTCACAGTTTCAATATGCAATCCGTTCTTAGAATTTTCTGTTATGGATGTTTTATAGAAGGGTTTTCTGAACTTCGGATTATTATCGTTTTCATCTTCCACGACAATTGTCAGTATCTCTTGGGCAGTTTGTTCCGGACCGTCGTCTATAGCGGCCATATCTTCTACTGTGATCGCTAGTTTTATAATTTCGACTTTCTCCCTATCTAATAATCTGAAACATATTCATAAAAACCTGTAAATATTTTTCTAACTAGCGACTCACCCTCGCTTCGCTCAGGTTCGTCTGTAGGTCCATTTTGACGATTATTACGAAATAGATTTTATTTTTCAATTTTTTTTCTCGTAATTTTTTTTCAAGGTTTTAATAGTTATTCTGCTATTCGGAGCGCAAATGCAACAAATCAAAAACCATTGAAATCGGTCCAGCAGTTCTCGAGTTACAAGTGTTGTAAGAAACCCGACTTTGTTTTATATATATACACACATATATTAATATAATAGTATTAAATATCACTTGAACTTCAGTTACATTTACTTAGATGATAGCATTTTAGTAATCATATTATATTATCTATATACATATATAAAACAAAGTCGGGTTAGTTACACAATTTATAACTCAAGAACTACTGGACCGATTTTTATGATCTTTAGCTTAGCAGAATAACTAACAAAACATCGGAAAAATTCATGAAAAAAATAATAATAATAAAAATTTACGTGGCTATTATTTATCTATTTATAATGCGCCTAGGGACGCCATGTCGCTAGTATCAAATAAAATTGTTAGATGCTGTTGAAATGTATAAATATGCAAATGGAAAATTTATTCGAAATAATTATCATTTTTGACTAAACACTTATCGTTCTTAATCGATCCTTAGGAGTGGAAAACTTTCTTCAAATCTTTTCGGATTTTTTCGCGGATATATTTTGATTTTAGGTTTTCGCTTTACAGCAATGACAATGATTATTAAAAATGTCAAATATTCGGGTCAATCTAAGAAAATATTATTGGTAAATCGGCTCATAATTGGCGAAGATATCGTATACCATACACAAAAAAAAACAACCGAATCGATCTTCTCCTTTTTGAAGTCGGTGAAAAACGTATACACTAATTAACCACCTCTTTTGAAATCACTTACCTAATAAGTTTCAAAGTGCCATCCACAGTATTCAAATCCCATAGAGACAGATAATCATATTCTGTTATCGATACGGGTATACCGTCCTCGTTCCTCGCGTAACTAGACGCCTTGTCTATGGCGAAGCGTAGCACTGGTTGTTCATCCAAGTCGTACGCCTGAGCTCTGAATATTGGTGTTCCGACCTAATACAATTAAATTAAAATAAATAAATAAGTTAGGTTTTGAGTTCCAACCTGATAAAGTAGAAATAAGTTAGGTTTTAAAAATAGAACGACTATTGGCTTACCCTTGTTCGGTTTGGATGTGCAATTAGAAAAGATTTATAACGATTTAAATAAAGCTATCTTTTCGGATTTTTTCACGGTCAGACTACAGTCAGTCTCTCCCGTGACCATGATTGCTGTAAAGCAATCAAAACGTCGGGAACCAAAAATCAAAATAAATCCGCGAAAAAATCCGAAAAGATAGTTTTATTTAAATGTCTTATATTCGCGTAAATCTAAGAAAGTATTATGTTTAACGATTTAATTCATAAATATCGGCATACATATAACCTTCTTTCTATTGGTGAAAATGGTATGAATATCCGTACAGTAGTTACTAGATTAGCTCCAACAAACAGAAATTAAACTTTAGTTTAGAATATTCTAATATATATTGAAGAACAAGAACAAAACAACATATGTTGAAGAAGAAAAAAATTAATAATAAAACGTCTTTCTTACAGCAGCCGTCCCGTTATTATTTAAGACATTAATATTGTACACCCCTACCCTTTTCATTTTAGGCCCCCTTCTACCTTAACGTTGTCTGAAAGAAATAACTTCGATTGCTCGTAACTTGAATTTTTTAAAACCCTCGTGAAAAATGGTTTGTTTTAAATAAAGCTATACTTTCGGATGGTTTCGCTGATTTATTTTGTTTTTTTTTTCTGGACATTTCCCAAAAACAAATCCGCGAAAAATCCGAAAAATAGTTTTATTTAAAATGTCAAATATTCGCGTAAATCTAAGAAAGTATTATGGTTTGTTTTAATTTAAGTTTAGGCTACTACTTTAAACTTACCTGTGTATTCTCCATAACATGTACAGTACCGGGTTCTAGAAGTATCGGCGGTTTATTGTTCACGTCCACTATAGTAATATTTACGATTACAGATGAACTTAATTGTTGATCGCCGATACCTCCGTCCAGTGCCACCTAAAAGTATTTGGATAATTTATTGACTTTAATAAGACTGACTGTTTTATTTAACTACTAGTGGCTCACTCTCGCTTTGCTCAGGGTCGCCTTTAGAAAAACAAAAACAAGTCTATCCCACGGGAACCGTACATTTTTTCGGGTTAAAAAGTAGCCTATGTGCTAATCCAGACTTTAATCTATCTCTTTGCCAAATTTCATCCAGATCCGTTCAGCCGTTCTGACGTGATTGAGTAACAAATTCCAAACATTCAAACTCACATCCGAGTCTTAATTTTAACAGGCAATTGTGTTTAGATTACATATCGTTATGTCCGTTTACAGAAATTAATTTAGACAATAAAAAATTGCACAGCAAACATAAAATAGTTACAATTAAATTGAGTACCAGGAGCAACCCACATGGTACACCGCCCACCGAAGTGGGCCACCTCCCTGTATCTGTTGGTGCGCACAATACCCACGCCAAATATTAAATCTATACAGATAAATAAAATTGAAGTGTCAGTTTGTAATGTCAAAATGACAGCTTTATACTAAATGCATATGGAATTATATACGGTACTTATAAAGAAAAACTCAATTTTTACAATTTTTGTCTGTTTGTCTGTTTGTTCCGGTTAAACTCCGAAACGGTTAGACCAATTTTAATGGGACTTTCACTGGCAGATAGCTGATATTATAAGGAGTAATTTAGGCTACTTTTATTTTAGAAAAAGAAATAGGGTTTCGCTCAAAAAAGTTAAAACGTACCTAGAGACGCACCCGAGCGAAGTGAGGGTTAGTCGCCATTACAAAATATATTCCTTAAACTGTACCTAACTAACTGACTTACCACAGTCAAAGTATATCTGGTAATTTTCGGGTCGGTCCTATCCGGGTCTAAATTGGAGCCGTTCGCGACCGACACCAGTCCCGTGTGGGAGTCGATCACGAACTTGTCGCTCGCGCCGCGCTGTATGCGATACACTATGCGGTTATTTGGCGACGATCCGTCTCCATCTCGGGCTTTTACCTGCATTTTGGATTATTTATAAAAATATCGACTTTAATTGTATATAATTAAAGATCAATATAAATCAAGAAATAACACCTATGTATGTATTATATACGTATTATTGTATTGAGTAAAACGGAACACCCATTTCAAATTTAGTAGATTTTTTAAAGTTATCATAGGTAATTTTTTTAATGAGTAGGTTTTATATTTATAACCTTGAGGATAACTAGTACATTAAAAAAGATTCATTAAAATCCGTTTAGACATTATGTAGATATCACGTGACAAGTAAAATAAAACATACATCAAGATTAATCAGTAACATCTTTTTTTAAACTCGATTTAGTATTTTTTAGAGTTGCGTCCGCCAGTCGGTAATCAGTTTTTGTAATATGCGTTATAAATACATGGGTATAAGATACATATATGGGAAAGGTCGGTTAACTTTGTTTTTCGTAGAAATACTATGATATGTACATTTATTTAACAAAAAAATTTATTAAAGGCTAAATATTTTATTTTTCTTTTAATTTATCTTTGTACCGGCCAGACTCACACTTGGCCGATTTCTTAAGTCGATCGATATAACATTTTTTATATTTTAGTGTAAACAAACCCACCTCGAGCACACTAGTGCCACCAGGCATGTCCTCGGGGATGGCGCGCCGGTACACGGTTTGTGTGAAGAGCGGCGCGTGGTCGTTCACGTCTTGTACGTATATCGTCACGGGCACCGTTGACGACAGCGGCGGCACGCCGAAATCTCGTGCTCGGACCTTTTAATACGAATTAATAGAAGTTATTCCATAATATTAGACGTTTAAATAAAACTATCTTTTCGTTTTTTTTCCGCGGATTTATTTAGATTTTTGGTTCTTGACGTTTCGAATGCTTTACGGCAACTGCGCGGCAACTTTTGCGAAACCAATGACGGTAGTGTCTTCTTTGACCATAAATTCTGTAAAACATTCGCAACTTTTTCTACTACTACGTTTTTAAACTTTAATAGAAATTCTAACAGAATTTTAACATCATCACATTTCAATCATATATCAAATTCATAAACGGATATTGAAAAAGCCATTTCATATCTGAATGGCAATACAATAATGCGACTATCAATCTGATCGGCTAATGTAGTAGAATGTGGATAGTAAAATACTTAAATTGTCCCCAATAATATTTTAGAGATTAGGCTTACTTGATATGTTTTGACAACTACCAAACATTACTACACTTAAATTTGGTCAAAAGCATATTTTTTACTTTTTTGAAATCGTATTTATTTATTAATATTGACAATTTACACATTATGTACAAGAAAAAACAACACAGCCTCAAGTGAATATGTAACTTACAGTTAAATGAATAGGTCGTATATTGCTGTTGTCCCCGGGAATCTGTTCAAAGTCCACGGCAACTGACGGAATGATGATACCGAGGTGTGGATCGATCGAGAAGTTATTCTTGTAGTCGCCACCAACTATTGAATATTCTATGTGACTGTTTTTTGTTCCTTTAAAGAAAATATATAACAAATAAATGCCTTTAATATTTATCTTATACTAACAGAACCCGCTAAAACTACAAAAAAACTCGCTATTAGTAAGTATATTAGGGATTTGTTGACATTTATGATGACTGCTCCGCTCCCTTGATAATAATAAACGGGCGATCTAATGCAAAAAGAACTTTTCAAACTGTATCAGTAGTTCCTGAGATTAGCGCGGTCAAACAAACAAACTCTGCCTCCTTATAATATTAGTATAGATATAAGCTAAATACAACCTTGTTGTTTTCTACTTTCTGTTTTTGTCATAGGATAATTTGTAATTTAAAATGATACGCTAATAATAAATAATCTTTAAAATACATATAAATGTATATAAATGATTTAAGAAAAAATAATATTAAGAGTTAAATCCTTATAAAAGATACTGTTTTACAATTAAATACAATAATACATATTTTTTTCAAGAAAAAAATATATTTACTGAATTCCTTTTACAATATATAGCAGCAAAAATTCACGATACTACGAAATCTAAAATCTAACAACAAAAAATTAGGAGTTAATACATCATAATTAAAAATATTAATCAAACAATAATAATATTTATGCCTATAATTAAATTTATTACCGTTTAAATCTATATCTCTTGCTTCCAGAAATAGAGGGTTTTCAAACTCGAGTTCATTCTCCAACAACCTTGCCTCGTACTTATTAGCAAGGAACATCGGTGCGTTGTCGTTCACATCTTCTATATTCATTATTAATTGTACTGTGTTTCTGTTGCCTTTACCCTGAAAAAACAATTATTTATTAATAATATTATTCATTAATTTTATAATAAAAATATGTATATAGATAACTAGCGACTCACCCTCGCTTCGCTTCGGGTTCGTCCCTAGACCAAAACAAATCTATCCCACGGGAACCGTACATTTTTCCGGGATGATATATAGCCTATAGCCTTCCTCAGTTAACAGGCTGTCTAATGCAAAAAGAATTTTTCAAATCGGATTAGTAGTTCCTGAGATTAGCGCGTTCAACCAAACAAATAAACAAACTCTTCAGCTTTATAATATTAGTATAGATAAGACATCTTTGACTCTTTATGCTCTTTATATCCGGTGAAAATTGTCTTATCGTTATTGAATGTTATTTGACGGTGATTTCCTACATAGAGATACTCCTAGAGATTATTCAGATACATCAAGAGGTTCCCGCAAAAAGTTCCTCTATTTGTACAGACATAGTTAATGAAAAACTAGTATAGGATTATGGTAAATGAGCTAAAATGGGTAAAAGTGTAAATAAAAGGACCAATTGTGAAAACGATGACAGCTGTAGCAAGTTATTTTTAACTAGCGACTTACTCTCGCTTCGCTCGGGTGCGTCCCTAGGTACGTTTTCATTTTTTTGAATGGAACCTTAACTCTTTTTTTTTTCTAAAACTAAAGTAGCCTAAGTTACTCCTTATAATATCTGCTATCTGCCAGTGAAAGTCACGTCAGAATTAGTCCAGCCAGTGTTTTTCGTATAAATACCGTAAATGATTTCATATGCATTTAGTAAAAAGCTGTTATCTTAACATTACAAACAGACACAACAATTTTATTTATCTGTATAGATGTATAGATTTACAAAATAGTATATACATAAATACCACAATATGAAGAACCGCAGTCACATGTCAACAATAGTATCAACATTTCAGTTTATTGTTCTAGTAATTACTTTTAGAAGCGATTTTTACCTGATCATCCCTTGCTTCAACAGTGAGGTAGTGTCTTGACACAAGTTCTCGATCAAAGTTTTCATCACCAGCTTCCCTTACAGTTATCACTCCTGATATGGGGTTAAGATATAATCTGTAAATGTAAAGGACATAATCTACATTCTACACTAATATTATAAAGAGCTAAAGTTTGTATGTAGGGGGTAATCTGAGAAACTATTGACTATGAAGCTATATTAACGCCAAGTGCTGAAGGCTTTTTTTTTTATTTTAACAAAAATTTGTTTACTGTCAGAAAACATAATAACTTTAACTGAAGGTGGATAAAATGGCCATTGAGTCATTTATCTAAGATTGTTAGACACCTATCATCTATGTATGTGCCACACGCCATACATATGAAAAAAAAAAATATTTATACAAGTTTATTATGGAAAAATAGATCTTTCTCACATGTACATGTATAATAATACATAATATGTGTATTAGATATTTTATTTTACAATAATGAAGCTACCATAAAGTCTTGTAAAACAGGTCATAGTACCATAAGATTAGTAATATTTCAGGTACTGTTAAAAAATTTCAAAATCATAGTTTTTGTCACTTTGGCGCTAACTACTATACTAATTACAAAGTATACTTACAAATGAGCAATACTCCCACCAAGGTTGGTATATCTTACACCTCTTGTACCATAGTTGTCCGAGTCTTGATCTAACGCTTGTACCCACGCTACAGTTGTACCAACACCACAGTTTTCAGGCACAGAAACTACATATAAAGATTCAGTGAACTCAGGAAAGTTATCATTCTCATCTTTTATATGCACTGTTATTGGAACTACACTGAAATAAATAATTTTATTACAATGAAAACACAAATAATAATAATTTCACTTATTAGTTTATTAATAATTTGTAAGATTTTTTTACAGTTGAGCCTACCAAATAATATTATATCTGACTAAAAATACATTATTATAAATTATAATACAATATAATATTTAATATAATATGAATGTTGCAAATAAATAATTATTGTGTAAGTTACCTCATCTTTGGTTGTTTAGCAACAATTTCTTTCGCTACTAAACTAAAATTCATGACTGTAACTTCCTCATAATCCAGGTATAATGGATCATTTACTCTTATTAAGAAAGATGCTTCGTTGATACCTTTAAATGGTGTCACATCAAAAACACCCTTATCACCTACTAAATAGAGTTCAAATGTTCCATTTTTACCCTAAAATAAAAAAAATATATTAAGTATACTTTTTGAAAAAGTAACTTTATTGCAATATCTATATGCTATAGATTATTATTATACTAGTGACTCACCCGCACTTTGTTCAGGTTCGTCTCTACTCCCTATGTACATTTTAACAGTTAGTATTTTCTCAGAGATGAGATATTTTTCCACAGTAGAAAATATCCTTTATATTGATCCAGATAACTAGCTATCATTATACCACATTTCATCTAAATCTGTCCAGTAGTTTTCTCGAGATGTATTCCCAGAGTCAGACAGACAGACAAAAATTCTAAAAACTATAGATTCGGTCTCAGTATTGATAGTGATGACTATTTCAATAAGATTTTTCAAAAAATATTTAATGTACAGATTCGACTCAATCAATTTTTTTTTATACATATGTATAGACAACTTCCTTGGAATTAACAGTTAGCTTTATTAACGTGTTGTGAGCATACACACGCATGCACATCCATGTGTATTTTAACAATTAATTTCCCGGTAATTAATTCCCCAAGGCATTGAATTTAATAATAACATATTTTTAATTTACTTTATATTGGTTTTATATTATAAATTTTAATATTTAGTAGCAAGAAATTAAATTAGCAGCAAAATTATGATATTGAGTTCTACCTGATCATAATCAAACACTTCTGGTACAGCATCTTGAAGGAATGTTATAGGTGTGTTTTGTTGAGCATTCTCTATGATTTCTCCAACATATCTCTCACTGCGAAATCTTGGTTTTTCATCATTCACATCTGTTATTATAACAGTTACTTCAGTAGTAGCACTTGGCAAGGGCGAGACCATGTGAGATTCTTCAGTGGCCTGTAAATAAAAAATGTATAATATAGAAGTATTAGATAAACAGTAATTTGTTCATCATTAAATCAATTATTGTTATAGAACAAATATTCATTGGAAGTAAACATTTTAATCTAAATAACAAACCAAAATTTCCAGTATGTACGCTCCATTGCTATTATTAGGATCTTCTCTGTCCAATGGACTAATAGTGTAAACAATTCCAGAGCTGCTATCAATATCAAAATGCTCTTCTCCACCAGAAATGATACTGTAGGAGATTCGATTATTGATCCCTCTATCACCGTCAATTGCTCGCACTGTAAACCAAAAATAGTCATTAGTCAGTTTAAATTATATATATACATTTGAATTATTATGGGTATTATTGTTATTAGTAAAACTGTCAGTCTTATTGATGTAAGTGGTCTCTAATAAGTTTTGATTGAACAAAGAAATAATAATGTAAGCTTGAAACGAAAAGTATCTAAATCTATTGTATAATAGATAAAAAAAATACAATATAAATACAGTACAGAACACCTATTTGTTTTTTTTTATTTATATTATCAGAACTTATTGAAGACAAGATAATTCTAGTTCTTTAAACGTACCTATTAATAAAGTCACTAAATTACCTTGCAATACTGAAGTTCCCTCAGGAGCATCTTCACTAATCCTAGTAACTGGACTTGCGACGATAAACTCAGGAGGTTGATCCTCAACATCTTGAACTTTAACTAATATAGCAGCCGTACCAGTATTCACTCTCCCCTGGTTCGCTCTATCTACTGCTAGAACTCGCAATTGATACAACGACTTTTGTTCATAATCTAACCGGTTTGTTAAACGTATCACCCCTTTTCCATTTACAGTTTGAATAGCAAAGTTATCCACATCGCCATCTAATTCTTGCAAATTGTACAAAACCTAGAATAGCATGTCGATTAGTGAAAAAACTTGATAAAAAAAATGTTTTTCAAATAAGTTAGAAACTTGAATTGAGAAAAACATAAACAAATTTGACATTGACGTTTATTAGAATACCTTGACCATGTAAAAAATCTAATAGTCACAGAGTTTTATAGTGTGCATAAAATATATTATAACCCTTTTTTTTACACATTTAAAAATATACATTTTAAGTATACATAAGCGTGTAATGGTAAAGTTGTTTTACGTATAAAATAATTTTCATTCATTTCATTTTAAGTTTTGATATTGTGCTCAGCTTTAGCTTTAATTTACTACATCACATAGTTACATTAGACTGAGCCATTGAAACAATTAAAAATTAACAAACAAATATACTTAAGTGAAATGAAATTTACTTGTCCATAGGCTCCTTCGTCAAGGTCTGTTGCTTCTACGGTAAGCAAAACACCGGGCTGTGCGTCTTCTTTAACAGTTATTGCAGAAGGATAAGGTTTAAATACAGGTTCGTTGTCGTTTACATCTTCGACCAATAGCAGGAAACTTTGCGTGATAAAGTTACCCTCCCCCAAATGACCATCAGTTAACGTTAGTACAAATGAGTATTCATCGCGTGCCTAGAAGTAAAAACTTTTTATTGTTTGATTTTTATTGAGTTTTTGGAACGAAGTTCCTTACGGCAGGCTTGGAGGAGATAGGGATTTTGCTGCGCGACCGAACTGAAAAAAATGTGATAGTAAAACCGTAAGAAAAAGAGCGTAATGAACAGTGCGTAAGATAAAAGTGCGCATGCGCGACAGTCGTATACACAAGCGAGTAGTGTATAATATCTTTCTCTTTCTCCCTCTTTCTTTTCGTTTTTTGTAATTATTTCTATTTCTATGTAATTTTATGTTGTCAAACAAAAATAAAGAGACATATTTTGTTATTTTAGTTGATAATTTGAATTACGATTTTTTTTTATTTTACGTAATTTGCAAGTTGTGTCAATTCTACATTAGCCGAAGGAACTTCGTTCCTACCTGGTGTCCCACGACACCAACCATCGTCATTATAAATATAATTTATACTAGCGACTCACCCTCGCTTTGTTTACATTATTTTGGAACAAATTATTAGTTTTTTTTTAATTGTTTGAGAAAACTAGAATAAGTATAATATTTGTATTTATTCAAGTTATTCGTTTTTTTTTCGTTTTAAAGCCAAATTAAAAAAAAAAGTACTATTAACCAAAAACTCCGGTCGCCCAGGTACTAATATATAAAGACGTAAAATTATATTTGTTGACGTTATATTCAATTAATTATAAGCTTATCTTAATAACACTAATAAATTATATCGACGACCGTTTTAATCAGCTGTAATAAACTGAACTACATGTGCATGTTGGTTTGTAAAAATAACTCGTATTTGTATAAGAAATATTGAAATTTTTTTTGTAGCAAATTATATAAGAATTTAGTAATTTTTGTCGATGTTGTTGTTAAACCATAAATGACCATAAAAACTTGAAAGTAAGAACTAAAAAACTTAAATAAGTATAATAAAAATATAAATTACTTCTCTATCTAATTCCTTAACTAAATAAATATTAGCTTCGTTGGACGAAATGGCTTCTATTCTTAATATATCACTACCGACTTGCTCTCGTATTCCGAATTGCAATGTGTCTCCGTCGGAGTCGACGCCCCTTAAGCGGTATATTAAACTCCCTGAAATTAACAATAAATTGTTAATATAATATAGTTATCCTTGTAAAAGTAATTAAGAACACGGTGGAATTATCAATACTACATAATTTATTGACGTGAAACAATTAGACGTACGATCCGACAGCACAGGATCAATAATAGGTATCCGACTCGTAAGTGCATGGATAAATAATATTAAAATAAAATATTTTTTTTACTTGGATTGGATTTAATTTATATGTAGTGATAATATTTTACCCACAAATTATAAGTAATATGAATGTGACTTTGATTAAAAAGTAAGTTCCTTCGGAGTTATCGTCAATGACTAATAAGTAATGATTAGTTTCGAATTCCATGTAAGCGGGAATGTACGGCTTCCCTTGTTGGGTATAGGTTGTCTTGGTAACACCACTTCCCCCTTAAAGCAATTTCCGGATGTCTGTCCTGTCATGATACCACTCAAACGTAGTGGTAAGTTAACCAATTTTAGTTATTCGTTCTTCCTAAGGTAAAATTATTCAAAGTAGATTGTATTTGTTTATGAAAAGTTCTTTAACTTTAATATTCAATAAATTAATTATTATTATTAATAATACTGTGAAACTTTTTTTTCGGAAAGAACATAATTTTATCTTTATCTATAGTTGCAAAGTAATCAATATGTATTTATATCTGATATTTAATATCCGTATAAATCATAAATTATAATACTAGGAAGCATAAAAGTAAGTCCCTGATAAACTTAAGAAGGCAATATGAAATTACAGCACAACTTGAAGAATATAATAAGAACTTACCAACAGGTGTGTCAGGCCCTTCCTTTAATCTTAAAACTATTTCTGAGCGTCCATCGAAAAGAAACCGCGGTGGCCTGTTTGCAGATACCGTTTGGACACACAGCATACAAAATATATTTAAAATGTATATCGTCTGGTACCATTTTAAGCGAACTCTTGGTGGAGATTTCGCATTTTTCGTTAAGAATACCCTTGCTGTCATGGCTCATCTGCCGCATTGGATCTTATTGTTTATTGTAATAAAGAACATTTTCCCGGAACTTTTCTTCGCACGGTTTCACCGTGAGAAGATTTGGCGCGTGCAATACAGGCGAAAGTGTTGACACCACTCTCTTTATTTAATTTCTGCTACGTGCTGGTAAACTCGAGTAAAATCACAGGTGTCTGCAAAAGATAGGTGACAATGTTTTAATTGTTTTGTTAAAGTTAGAAAGGTGATTGTGAGAATTCTGACATATTTAAATGGTTATTAGCTGCTATACATACATTTCCTTAAGTGACATTAATTCTATGGTAAAGAAAATGACAGTTTCTAATGATGAATTACATAATTGCGACATGCATATGTTTTAAACACGTAACTTTTCCTATATATTAGCAGATCCAGATACTTTTAAAATTAATTATTATATATTACATTCATGAATTACATTACTGGGTACGTACTATAGCAACAGTTATATTTAAAATAAACAAGATTGTGATGCAAAACACTTTTAGTTTAATAGTATATTAAGTTAATTGCAGCCGCAGTACGTTTAATATACATTACTTTAAAGTAAGATAAACAGTCATCAACATGTAGGTTATCTTAGTGGATAAACAGTGCGTGTCAAAGGCTGAGCTTGTTAACTCGCTATGTCTTATGCTAACTCTACACGTTTGGTCAATCTGCGCTTAACTAACGTTAACATGAAGAATTAATGTATTTTTTTAATTGTTAGGTAAAAAATCTAACCTTCCCTATTAACTTGCTCCTGTTATGTTAAGGCACTAATGTTTAGTAACTTTTTATAATTTCATTATACCAAATAAAACTCGATATAGTATATGGATAAGAAGCCTATGTCATCATCCTCCAGGTCATAAACTAGGTATATGAAAATAATAATATAAATCTCCCTCTTACTAATTGCGTAGAATTACAATAAAGGATAATTCCTAAAACACTTTCGTACGTAACATACTTAATAATAACATATTTCTACATAAATAATGAATTACATAATTTTATATAACACCTTAAACCATGTTCTCTTAAACCTTAAGCCATGCTTGCTTGAAACCTTGTTCTGCATTATCAAAGTTTCATATATTGTACAAATAGTTTGGTTTTGTTTTTAACTTCATAAATATTATATTTATTAGACTAGAACAAATTTAGATTTTCTTTAATAATATTCACTTATAATTATTATGTGTAGGTACATTCATACACGAACTGGTTGTGAAGATTTTATATTCCCGCTAGCGTTAGCAAACGTCTTGCTTAAGATTTCATTGCATTCTACTATCTATAAGTATCACAGTTCATCTTTAGATTGTAGAGCGAAATTTAAATGTTTAAATTCATTTTTATAATAATAATAAATGCCATAAACATATGATTAGAATGATTTATTAATAAAATATATATGGTACAGACAGCCAGAATACCAATTGTTTTATGCTAAATTATCAGAAGATGCTATTACCTAACAAAGAATTACATTGTATAGGTAACTTAAGTATAGTTTGTAGACTTTTCGGTACAAAGAAATAATATGCGCAACTATGTAGTATAAAACGATGTTGGATTTTCGTTTTGTAAGTCAACATTTAGTAACCTTTTGGTTGTAATAAAAACTCTACATTTAAAATTTCCTTATCTAGAACTAATTGTACAAAGTACCTTCTTTTTGTTATTACGCAAGTCGATTTTTGTCTGTGTTAAACGGTAACTTAGAACATTTTTTATTGATAGGTAGGTTCACAAAATAAGTTTTATATATATTACATATTGGTAGAAACGTAGGAAAAGTATAATCGTAAGTATATCATTGTTGTTTTGTTTGTGTGAAAAGTAAAAGTCCTATCCTGTGATACATATAAAAATATTTTCACGAATATTGTCGTTACGTAATTCTTTCTCAGGTTTGCTAATGAACTATTACTTCAGATTTAACAATGACAAGAGCATAATTACAACAAGCGGCATTATTATAAGCGAATGAATTATTTGTAAAGAGGTTCATTCACACGCGTCAGCTTTCAAAACAATAGTTGAGATTACATAAAATTATTTAAAAACGGCCTCGTGGTACCGGATGCGCGTAACGTATGGAGATGTCGTTGACGTATGGCGACAATGTGTCAAAACGGGCGTCAAAATGTGCCCTGTCATGCGAGCTTGAAACAAAAGGGTCAAAGAGCGCAACGGGCACGAAGGCCGTTGACAGTGGCAAGTGGACCTTTTAATGGGAATGAACTTCATATTGGAGTTAGTCGAAAAATTAAATATTGTTAAACTTGAAAGTCTTCAGTAGTAGACTCTACATAAAACCGAAATGGCAGAAGATTTTTAATAAAAATGAAACATTAGGTGCCCAAATACAAGGTAAATTAATAAAATTAATATAATAAATGGTTGTTTGTTTGTCTTTATGTTCGTTTTTGATTTATATTTCTTTACCATCATCCGATTGTAATAAGATTTTAGTCGTAATGTTTCTAACATCATTTTAATACCATTAACGTAAGAATGATGGAGCAATTTGAAATTTAATAGTCTGAATACAATTACAGGTACAATAAGCGTACCATTTAAGCATAAATATTTGTATATAATTATGTGTAGGATTGTGGTATTTTAAACCATACGAGTAAGAGTTTGTATACAATTCAGAGCGGTGAGGTTGTTTGTTAGAAAAGATAATTTAAAGAAGAAGAAAAGATTATCTTAAACTTTTATAACTTCGTACAAAACTTATTTTAAGAAAGCCAAGAGTGTAAATTAAGTAAGTACACTATGTGTGTTATTTGCGCGATGGGCGTAACGGACGATAGGAGTTCAACGCGGCACCGAAACGAGAGAAAGCTACCCTCCGTTATTTCAATAAATATGACTAAGTTATAATGAAGGAGAATATAATTAGTTTATACATATCTACATGGGGCTCACTATGAAGAAAGCTGGTAATTTTTTTTATAACTTAATTAAAACGAAATTAGTAAGCCACTCTTGTACATATTATTTCCCATGTAGAGTAATTTATTGAACTGAAAGATATTTACATATGTCTTAGTATATAGAAGATGAAAATTATAAGTTTTAGTGTTATTTTTATTTATAATTTCGTATATTTATATTATTAGTTTATATTATTCAGGTTAAACCACGTTAAGCCAATTTATTGACTAAATGGATTAATGAAATACATAATTAGTAGGATTAAGGACGGACGAGTGTGGTAAACTAATCTGGGTGTAAGTAAGTCGTGTTTATTGTACAACACAAGTACAGTCTGCCATCGAAATTTTTAAGTGTTTTATTCGTAAAAAATACAAATACTTATAACTCGAGCCTACCTGTCTGTACCCGCTTTTCCGCACAGCTTTTATTTTTCAACATTATACCACATCAATATTATTTCCCTTACAAACTTTGCCGTTCCTTTCTGCTCCTTTACAGCCCAGTACGTTCAGTAGCTTAGTATGACTACAATAGACATACAATAAAAACCGAACGATATCTGTAGATTTTATAAGAAACAAGGCAGGTAGAGACATCCACTCTTTATTATCTTTATTAATATTATAAAAAAGAAAGATTTGTTTGTTTGTTTGTACCGAATAGGCTCCGAAACTACAGAACCGATTTAGATAAAAGGTAAGATAGTTTGAGACCCTGGGAAGGACATAGGATAGATTTTATCCCGGAAATCATCCCTTAAGGGGGAGAAACTAAGGATGAAAGTCTGTATGGGGAAGCAATCTAGTGAGTCGTTAATCTTCTATAAATTTCATTTTTACTAATAATTTGATTGATGTTAGATTGATGGGTAATATGAAAAGCTCACATGAAATTTTATTACGAAACGAAAAGGTCGAATTCTATTTACGATATTTGCTTGTCGAATTTTTAATTTCATTTCAAATGATGATGGAGATAGAGATATTTCACAACGTAACTAATACGAATCCATAAATGTTAAAGCGTTAACTATAAACTAGATATTTGTTAACAATTCAATGCAATAATAATCAATTTTGCTTTAAGCTAGTTTGAAGTATTCTGAAATTACCTAAGATACTCGTAGAAGTTACTGTCAGCCCTGAGGAGAATAAGATGGCATCAAAAATATATTTTCCTATAATATTCAATATAAGTGAGCTAGAGACAAAATCTTAAAACAAAAGTTGAATTATTATTTTAAACGAGGGGGTTAAACATGGCAGACAAGGGAAACCAAAGTTTTCCTTTACGATAAGAGGTTTAATTTTAGGATTATCGAAAATACAATTAGATCAATAAATTTAATATATTTGGCTAAACAATATTGTTCGATGTACCTTTATTACTTACTTTGTTTGATTGAACTATAAAATTATATTTAAATATAAAATTTTGTCTTTACTTATCATTGTTAGTATTTGTCAAATCACATAAATACTTTTTTCATGGCAAACTATATCATTACAACATAATATTAAATAAATATATATTATTTGACGTAAACGTAATTTTATATTTTAACCAGCTACCATTATACCAAATTTCATCAAAATCCCTACAGTGGTTTTTCCGTGATGCGGTAACAGACAGACAAACAGACAGACAAAAATTCTAAAAATAATAGATTCGGCCTCTGTATCGATAATAATGTCTATTTGAATAAGATTTTCCTAAACAATATTTAATGTACAGATTCGGCTCAGTTAGAATTTTATTATATGTATAGATTCTTAATTAAATATATTTTTTGACACTAAATACTTACTCCTTTATTTATATAATATTGTTTCAACTATTGTTTAAGTGTTCACGTTTATAATTATGTTCTCTGTTCATAACATTTATTTATGCCTCGTATTAAATAATTTATTTTGATCGTTAGATATCAACGCAGGTGGAGATGTAAAACGCAAATTACAATGTAGCATCATGACGATCATAAGGTGTAATCAACATCGTTTAGTTTGTTCTCATTTTCACTTTTCATCAAATAAAAACAAGTCTGGTGTTTCCTGCATCATTATTTATTTGCAGTAATTTGTAGTATAACAAATGTGTTTGTAATAATATTACTGTGGATTGTCACATTTACTGTGTGTAGTAGATTGTTACTCTTAATAAGTTGGGTCTTGGATTGTCTTTGTTTCTTTATTGGATCAAAACTAAGTATATTTCCATTACACCATCCAATGTTAAATAAAATTTGATATGATTACTTATTTTATAATATCATTAAGAAATTAGATTCGCTAAGTAAGTCTTTCCAACTAATATACCACGTGCTCCATATAATTGATCGGGGGGAGAAAAATCTCGTTATTTTTCTATTATTTTTATATTCTCTGTTATTTCCACCCCTTAAACTATTTCTATACAAACAACATTAATCCGTTGCTCTATTACTGTGTGAAACAAGAACAAGCCTACTTTTGTATTTTTGCATTTACATATAATGTTAAGTAAGGATTGACATTATTTCCTTCTGTTAACATATTTTACACAAATAAAGAAAGCAATATTCATTTTAAATGTTACAATGTATGATAAAATGTTTTTAACGCAGCATTTAAGAGTCCAGGTACTATGTACGAGTATATATTATATAAGTATTGAAAAAACAGAAGAATACTAAAATATATTTTTTTTGGTGTATTAATAGAGCATTTAAGTATCACAATAACGATAATGGAAACACTCAACGTGATTCTACAGAAGATGCATAGCAGGTGAGCCGCTTTTTATAGCGAAAGTCTCGGTCTTTGCAATCGTGCTTAATTATAGGGTCACTTCCTTCTCATTCATGTGGATTGTATTTCTCCTATTGCAAACAGTTTAACGACTTATTTATTTTAACTTCAGTTCTTTATTTTAACCATGATTATTTTATAAACCGCTTAAAGTTATATTTAAAATAGCCTTCCTTCTACATAGTTTTCAAATTTTAACAAATATAACTATTCGCTAATTAGAGTATATGGATTAAAAATTAGGTAATAACTATATTATATACATGTTATATCAGATCATAATTTTTTTTCTCTTTGTATTCGGTATGTAAATGTTAATAAAATATTTTTTACAAAAACTGGCTATACTCTATAGATGTCATACAGTGTACATAATAGCGCTAGAAACTACAAGTCATTATTTATTTAATTTTTATAAATATCATAAGACACACACACACTTTATATTGGAGTATAAAGTTTCACTAATCATCAAATAAATAAAAATATACGGTTAACCGTATATTTAAAAAAATAGCTGGATTTAAGGGCATTTGCCCCATCAGGTGTCTGGTGCTCAGTGAGCGTGTCGGTGCGGTTAGGCATCACTAGGGTCCGGATTCACACCGACTTAACATAGCATATTTGTTACACTGCGATACAAACTGTTTGAGTAAAGTTAATTATAATCAAACATTTCATTTATATTCTTCTATAGGATGGAGACAGGGGTTTTTTTTTTGGAAAAATGTTTAATTCCGGAAAATTTTATATACATAAGTGTGTAAAACACTCGTATTTAATTAGTGGCTTAATAAAAAACCATCGTAACTAAGTAATACTTATTAGAAAATAAATGACTTTACAAATACATCATTATAAGACCTATTTATCTTAACACCACCTATGTGTATCTAAGATAATTTAGACGTATGCGATAATATCTCGTAAATGATAACATGGTGTTTATAATAAAAAAAAAATTCAAAGTTAAATCAGTTACGTGTTAAAGACCGCTATAGTTCATATTAAAAAAAATGGTTAAGGCTAGGAAATATGTGGTGAAAAAGTATTTTGAGGGAATTCCAAAGCGCGATGATTTTGAAATTGTTGAATATGATCTACCTCCCCTCCAGAATGGAGAGATCCTCGTTAAAACAAAGTTCGTTGGAGTAGATCCATACATGCGTGCTTATCATAGAATACATTCAATTCCTTATGACCAGTTCGGCTTTCAAGTAGGGGTGGTTGAAGACTCTAAAGACCCACGATACCCGGTTGGCACTCAAGTAGTGTCACACAAAGGTTGGTGCACACATAGTATAATTAACGCAAATGTAGCACCATCATCTCCTATCGACGTAGTGTACAAGGCTCCAAATTTGAATGGTTTATCGCCTTCTCTAGCTATCGGTGCGGTAGGTATGCCTGGAGCAACTGCATACTTTGGTTTCCTTGAAATATGTAAGCCCAAATCCGGTGAAACTGTCGTTGTAACAACCGCGGCTGGTGCCGTTGGATCACTTGTAGGACAAATTGCGAAAATAAAAGGCTGCAAAGTAATTGGCTTCGCAGGTACAGATGACAAAGTTGAGTGGTTAGAAAAAGAGTTAGGTTTTGACAAAGCTTTCAATTATAAGACCGTAGATATTGGCAAGGCTCTTAAAGAAGCAGCTCCAAATGGAATAGACTGCTACTTTGATAATGTTGGTGGAGAAATGAGTAGTATTATAATGAACCAAATGAACCATTTTGGAAGAGTGTCAGTTTGTGGAAGTATTAGTGCATATAATGAAGATATCGCAAATTTGCCTAGAGCTCCGATAGTTCAAATGGATATTGTAATGAAACAATTAAAAATCGAAGGTTTCATAGTACATCGCTGGACTACCAGATGGCCTGAAGCATTCTCTGATATTAGTAAATGGATCAAAACTGGACAAATAAAGATCAAAGAACATATAACAGAAGGTTTTGATAATATTTATGATGCATTTGTAGGAATGCTAGCTGGCAATAATACCGGTAGAGCGCTAGTGAAAATATAATTAAAACCTATTTTGCAGTCACATTCCTCATTAATTTTTTTTTGTGTTCGGCGTTTTAATAAATAAAATAATAAACTAATTGTATTTTTTTTTCAATAAAGTTTTATAAAGTGTATTTAATAGTACTATTACACTACTATATAAAACACTAGCGACTCACCCTCGCTCCGCTCGGGTTCGCCCCTACTTACGTTTAAAATCTCAGAAATGAAATATTTTCCCGCAGTAAAAAGTATCCTATATGTTGATCCGGATAACAGGCTATCACCATACCAAATTTCATCGAAATCCCTCCAGAGATTTTACCGTGATGCGGTAACAGTCAGATAGACAGGCAGACAAAAATTCTAAAACTATAGATTCGGCCTCTGTATCTATAATAATGTCTATTTCAATAAGATTTTCCAAAAAATATTTAATGTACAGATTCGGCTTAGTTACACTTTTATTATATGTATAGATATGTATAGATTTCATGGCCATGTCCTTTGTATGTATCTCAAAGTTCTGTTTTTACAAATAATACAATGTTTTCTGACTCGCATTATCGAACAAACATGAACTATTCATAGATAACCTTATCTCGTTCCATACAAAATAAACTTTCTGGATTAAATAAATTCCGCAATTATCGTTTTCCGATAAAAAATATCATTTTTACTGTCTTCACCATTCTTATCCATAACGTCTACACGAATACTATCCTATTATAGTAATAGCACTATCCATCTACATGGAATATAAATATAAATAATAAATATACACCCTTAATATTAGATACCTAATGTCATTCTTTCCCTAAATTCCTTTTTTTATATGGCTTTAAGCCTTAATGAAAAATACCATTTTATATGTTTCTGCTGTAAGCATAAGCGTCATTCAACAGCTTAGAGCTAAGCTCAGTACGCAGTGTCATTTAGTCGAACAGTGCGAAGCGTTTTTTTTTTGTAAGTTAAAAGCAAACGGATCGGATCGGATAGCATAATGTAAAACTATAGGAAATGTCGCAATGATCCTCATATGATAAAGGATTTTATCTACCTAATTGAAGAAAATATCATAAGTAACTACGTAAAAGTATTTAATGCATACTACAAATGAAAATCTATGATACTATGACATACATCTCACTATCACCTATAATTAGATATTATTAACTCGGGTATTTCGCACGATTTCTAAGGGAACAAAAACGTTTTCCCACAAAGAATTTTCCAACATTTACGGATGCAAGGAAATATTAACGTTTGTATAGGCTAACGACAAAATTTACTGTACGTACTAAAACTAAAATAAAATAGAAATAAATATCTTAAGACAGACTGAGTCCGTAACGACTTAGCGTTTACCTTGTACGCCAAAGACACGCTGCCGCCAGCTTAGCAGAACCATCATGCTACTGTGTCAGACGTTCATCGATAAGTTAATTATGTAAGCTAATTACACTTCAAAGTAGCCGCCTACACTTGTGTCTTCGAATGACCTCAAAGACGTACAAATCTGATAAGAGCATCTATCGGTGTCAATAAATATTTTACATAGTATTAACAAGGGCATAAATGCATTAGAATATTGCTACATTAAAATATACAATCGTTATTAATCAAAATAATTCATTTGCCTAATAATAAATATATAAATATTTTCAAAGTCTGCTTTCTACATTCATACTCTATAATATATCTTCTTAGATTTACGAGACTGTTTGACATTTTAAACTTATTGTTTCTAATTTTGACGATTGAATGACGATTTTTCGAATCTTAAAAAAAAAAAAAACTATTATTTATTTTTTTTACCTTAGCGCTATTCTTTACTCGATTATTATTATTATATTACTTAATATGACAAATTTTATAGGTAAAAGGTATTTATGTTATCAAATTTAATAGCTTGAATCATAAATAAAAAAAAATAGTCATAAAAAATCAAGTGTAAGGCTACTTTGTACATTCATTTAGATACGTGTATAATCCCTATGAAATGTATTGCATGTGTAGGGCACTTAATTATATTTAACAGACATAGTTTTCGAGTAATATTATAATACTAACATTAAAAAGTTGTTCACGTTTTACTATTTTTGTTTATATGATTTACCTAGTCCATGCATACTTTTATAGTAAGTATGTTAACGGGTTATGCATAATCAGAATTAATGTTTTATTCTAATTAGAAAGTAACACTTAAGATAATTTAATTTAAACTAAAAATTGTTACGTTTGATATTTACACGACGAAAGTAGACTGGAAAGCGTAAAAACATTTAGTGAAGTCTATAGTAGAGTATGGTATTAAATATCCCTGATATTCTTTTATAAAACAATTTTTAAACGTTTTACGTACAACTCATAGAAACATGTTCATTGAAGTATTTGACTACTATTTTATTAATGTACCAATGAACTTTCTTTACTCGATAACTATAATTTATATGGATATAATAGCTGACCCATAAATTGAGATCTGTCACGATCTACTTCACGCGATGATTTGTTTATAGCAGATGTTTTCAAATATATTGATTTAGAGTCAGTTTTTTTTAATACAAAAACAGCAGCATTCACTTAAATGCTTTCACATGCAATAATAAGTTTGATTCCTGTTTAGAGTACATATTTATTGGGGCTAAATAAGTATTAATTGTATTGCCACTATTGGTCCACTGGGTGCGAGTACAATGTTCAAAACATTCATTTATAGGACCTTAAGAAATTAAAAATAACGCAATCTATAGATTAGCAATCTATAGATTGCTAAAGTTCAAATAATAGAAGAATATATAGAA
Source organism: Argynnis bischoffii washingtonia (assembly GCA_033884665.1). NCBI lineage: Eukaryota > Metazoa > Arthropoda > Insecta > Lepidoptera > Nymphalidae > Argynnis > Argynnis bischoffii. The sequence goes on from CM066611.1 coordinate 4,924,446, forward strand.
TAAAAAACAGTCTGTTAATTGTCAACTGTTAATAAACAAAAAAACTGTCCTTAATATTTTCGCAGGCCATAGTTTAGAGAGCCCTGCATTACAACTATCGAGATACAGGTGACAAGTTCCATATAGAGTAATGCTTGCTTTATCCGGTAATGTACCTACCTACTTTGATTTTTTTCTTTTGTCACATCTAACAATTTAAGATGACGAGCAGATATTTCAACTAAATATTAGAAATTATTTGTATGTTAAATTGTTTGGATAGTTATATTTTTGAAAACGTATCTTAAGACATTTATAATTTATATTATTGTTTGTATTTTTAACATACTCTAATTATTTTTAAAAAGTTTACTAACGCTTATTTAAAATAATGGTAAAAGTGAAAGCTTATACCGCATCAATGGGTAATTAATTATTTTTGAGACACGATGATATTTTTTATATTAATTATACATATTTATATATTTGATTACTATAGAATCCTAAGGATAAATAAGTAGGTCTGTGTAGTAAATATTATCTCTAATTTGTCCTTATTGTCTATCGTTAAATTTATAATAAACTCAAAAAATCTAGATAATTTCTGCATTCGGTAGATGTTCATCTCATTCATTCAATAAAAACAAATTATGATGTAAATTATAATTAGCTTATATTATAAATTAAAATATGAAATTAATAAAAATCTTACAATAAGCTTCCCACGTCCAAAGCTTGAATAATTTAAAAAAGCACACTGTTTGAATTTCGAACTATAGCATAACGCAAGGGACCGTTCACTGCACTTCCTATTGCGGTGCGGGCACCGTCACCGACAGGTTGGCTATGACTGACTGTTTGTAACCTCTTGGCTATACAAAATATAAGCCTATATGCCTATATTAAAAGTTGTAGTAAAGTAATTATTGTAATTTAAACAAGATCATAATATCATAATATTTTCACGTCACTTTCTTAGGAGTTGAACGTAAGCGTCATTTAAAATAATCATAGTGACTGAGAATCAATTTTGCAACTGCGTAATGTAGAAAATCGTGTCATATATTATTATAAAGAATTCAATATCATATATAAACATTGCTAACGAAATAAAAATTAAAAAGAAAAATATATTTCTTTAAAAAAAATAAAAAATAAAAAATTTTAATAGCTTTCCTCTACTTTTGCTTTTATTTCCAAAACTATTAGCTTAGAATTTTGAAAAAACGGAATATAATTACAATACGGGATATAATTTACAGGAATAATACAATACTCGAGACCTCGAGAAGAATTCACTACCCTTTTTCGACTAGCATTTGAGTTTAAATTAATTCTTAAAGTAAAAAAATGTTTTTTTTTCATTTAGTTTATTTAAGCCATAATTAACAAATTAAGTATTACGAATAAGTATATTTATATCCAACTCAATGTTAGGAAGTAGGTATAGAATGTATATAAAACGGTAGTTACGAGTAGGTATGGGTAGGAGTCGCACTCGGCCAAATGTTTTTTTTTTTTATTTATTAAATAGAGACTACAATTATAGTTCATAATTTAAATAAGAGTACTTTACAGGAGGAGCACATACTTATATAAAGGTACTTTAAAGAAAGCAGTTATATTTTAAATTATGCAATAATTCATTGGTTAAGCTTAAGAAAAAATCTGTTATATTAGTTACAGTGACAGTAAGACAAAAACTTGTTCCTCATTTTCTCTCTCTTTGAAAACAAAATTATTCGTCATTAGCGCTGTGAATTTGGTGTAGTCTGGTCAACCAAGCGCGACTCTCCCTCGGACGCGGTGGACGCGCGTTGACCGTGACGCTCGACCATATGCTACGTGGCCCACAGATTAATATGATTACAATCATGACGTATAACAGCTTTCTTAGTTTACTTATTTTCAATTTTACTTATTGGTATTTAAGTAGTTTGCCAAAAATAGAACTAGTTGAACTTTGCGACAGCTAATACGGCTAAGTTTGTATGTACGAGTATTTACTGCTATTTTCCTATGTTTTTATTGACGTTACAACAGACGTTACTAGAGACGTTACACGCGGACGGAAGTGCGGGTAGCGCTAGTGGTTTACAAACTTGCTACTCGAAAACAACATTTTTTGTTTGAAGTGAACATTTAATAGTAGCTGTGTCTTTGATAGCACTGGTGCAGTGCCGTACGTCACTGTTTTAATTTCTATTTCTTCTTCCACTTATTTACTGCGGAAATCTCAACGATATCAGATGATGGTTACCATTGTCAGATTTTCCCCTTTCCTAATTGAAACTGTTTATATATAATACAATAATTATCCTTGTGCATGAATAAATTAGGCTCTGGTCTAAAAATAGCAAAATATTTTTCAAAAAAATCAAATTAAGAAATGTAGAGTGTAGTACATATTTACGAAGTAATAGATTTACTTTTGCACTTTGGATTTGTTAGTCTGTTCAATCTGTAAACCTTTTTATCTTATATCATTTGTTATCATTTATCAGTAATTAGTATCGTATTCAAAAAAATTATGTAAAATTTTAGAATCATTTTCTGTCATAGATTCATAATGTTATATATGGGTGGTGACGTAACAGTTCACTACAGGAAGAATATTTAAAATTCTTATAAGGATTATAAAAATTCGATTTTTGTAGGTGCATATTATTAAGCTTATGTTTCGACGAATGTTAGGGTGCAAGCCACATCGGGCATTTTAATAATAATAAGTCTATATGTTCCATAAGCTACTTATAACGTTTTGTACTGGTAATGGCCAAAATTATTTAAATTTGGACTATAGTCAAAATGCAGCTACAACTTATATGAGCTCTTGTAAGAAGCAGGGGTCACTTGGTTTTGTTACTTAATATACATATGTATGTATGGGATTAAGATGAGCAACAAATTGAAACTATATTTATTTTATAATCTTTTAAACAACACGTCCAGCTCACGTCCCTTGCAATGTTCTGCAGTCGTGCTTGGCTGGTGTCGTGAACCGTTCCTGTCACGATTGGCTTCGTGCGCCATTACACGCACCACACTTGTTACTCTACTAATAACTGTACAATCGTTACCCACTATTAGGTAATATTCTCACGCATTTTACTTTGAATTTAACAAGTACTTTCTAATCTGGAGAAGACTTCGAGTATATTACATACGTAAAATACTGTATTACATGCAAATAATAGATACTACGTACACCTATGCATATTACATTGCGTCATACATACCTCCTAATGCTCGCAAAGTTTTAGTATTGAGTTCGATAGATGATTTATTTTGTCGAACGCGAAAGTAAAATACTCATGATAAAAAAAATTATTTATTTAAAATATATGTCCATCTTTATGACTTGCCATTTTTTTATGACCTATACAGTGTACATGGTATGGATAAGACTATAGAATCCATTGAACTGAAAAACATGAATGATATAAATGAATTTATAATATTAAAACAGTTACGATAATCCGATACCCAGCTGTAATATAAAAAGTGATAACTTAATACTTAGCGTAAAGTAAAATCTCTGTTCGCGTAGTAGGTGCATATTTTTTTGGCTATCTAAACTGTATTTTAAACGGATTTAAAAAAAAGTGATAACAATAAAATAGAAATTATATCGAGTACAAAAATTTATTTAAGTAAAGTTGTTTTTTGTAGAAATCAACGGTTTCGATCTCCGATAGAGAAATTGTTTTAAAAAAAAATCTTATTTCTACCTTCTATTTTTGTCAAAATCCTTTACCATATGAGGATCATTGCGACATTTCCTATAGTTTTACATTAAGCTATCCGATCCGATCCGTTTGCTTTTCATTTACAAAAACAAACGCTTCGCACTGTTTGACTAAATGACACTGCGTACTCAGCTAAGTTTTGGGTTCGATTTTTTTATTATTATAATATATATATATATATATATATATATATATATATATATATATATATATATATATTATTCAGACAACGTGCAGAGCTTTAAGCTGTTGAATGACGCTTATGCTTACAGCAGAAACATATAAAATGGTATTTTCAACGGAATCTGTATATTAAATATTTTTTGGAAAATCTTATTGATATAGATATTATTGTCGATACAGAGGCCGAATATATAGTTTTAGAATTTTTGTCTATCTGTACCCGCACCACGGAAAAACCACTGAAGGGATTTTGAATAAATTTGGTATTATGATAGCTAGTAATCCGGGTAGGTTATATAGGATCTTTTTACTTGCGGGAATATATCTCATCTCTGAGAAATCTATACTAAATGTTAAAACGTAAGTAAAGACGAACCCGAGCGGAGCGAGGATGGGTCGCTAGTTAATTATATAATATAGAGTCAATATTATATGGAATATTTTTTTAGATAAAAATAGTTTTGTACATGATAAATTTTGCTCATATTTTTTATCTATACATATACAGATAATAAAATTGTAACCAAGCCGAATCTGTACATTAAATATTTTTTGGAAAATCTTATTGAAATAGACATTATTATATACACTGAGGCCGAATCTATAGTTTTTAGAATTTTTGTCTCTCTGTTACCGCATCACGGAATAACCACCGCAGGGATTTTGATGAAATTTGATACGATGATAGCTGGTTTATCCGGGTCAACATATAGGATACTTTATACTGCGGGAAAATATCTCATTTCTGAGATATTAAACGTTAAAACGTAAGAAGGGACGGACCCGAGCGGAGCGAGGGTGAGTCGCTAGTATTATATATTAATCGTAGTACGATTATAATGAAGTGAAACCATATCATTTAGTGCTATCGTGTGCGTATTTCTCAAGTTCTATATTACAATACACTACACATTGATTGTACACAAATTGAAATTCTAGGGATCAATCATTATGTTCTTTGTGTTTTATCTATACGTATTATAAAATTCAAACTAAGCCGAATCTGTACCTTAAATATTTTTTGGAAGATCTCATTGAAATAGACATTATTATCGATGCAGAGGCCGAATCTATAGTCTTTAGAATTCTGTCTACCTGTCTGTCTGTTACCGCATCACAGAAATACCACTGGAGGGATTTTGATGAAATTTGGTATGATGATAGCTGGATATCCGGGTCAACATATAGGATACTTTTTACCGCGGGAGATTATCTCATTCCCACAGGAATAAACGTTATAACATAACCCAAAAAATATTTATGATCAGACTTTCTTGAAACTTGGTATTAATGCTCTTCAATACAATTAAATAAATACGTGTTTTAGCGTTTTTTGAAATTCATCTCATAAGGAGATAAAATAAAGGATAAAAATTTGCATGAAATCTACCTTTTTAAAGTTTTTTTGTTGTAGTTTTAGCGCGAGCGAAGCCGCGGGTTTTGCTAGTTTAATAATATTTTTATAACTTATCGTTTTATAAATGTTTTAATAATAATATACATAGAACCTCGACTAATCGACTCTACTAGTGATAAGAGATCTAGCCCAAAGAATCAGCATTGGAATTGTAAATTGTAATAATTAAGTGTACATTTGATTTGTATATTATATAAAAAGTATATTTGTAATTTCAATGTATTTTCTCGTAAATAAAGGGTGCTTAATAATTTATTAAAATAAAACATCAAAATAATTTATCTCATAATTATTTCTTTATTTTTAGATAAAGTATATTGTACATCCGTTTAACATTTCTATGACTGCATTTTCTCATAAAAATAACTCCAACTTCCTACCATATAATGCTAAGGCTTCACGAGACTAGCAAGCGATCGATTGACTCTAACACTGGGATTTAACAAATTGGACTTTGGATCATTGAAATAGAGCATAAAATCAGTCGCATTTCACTTATAATTAGGTAGATATATCAATAATTTCGGGTGGTAAATATTTTTACATTTTTAACCGACTTCCAAAAAAAGGAGGAGGTTCTCAATTCGACCGTATATATTTCTTTTTTTTTTATGTTTGTTCGGGGATTTTTTCGTCGTTTATGAACCGACTTTGATAATTCTTTTTTTGTTGGAAAGGAGATATCCCAAGAGTGGTACCATGATAAGGAAACCAGGATCTGATGATGGGATCCCAGTGAAATCGAGGGGAACTTTCGAAAATTGTAGCGGCGACTAGTGCGTTTGTTAACATTTTCATTAGGTTTTTTTTAACATTTTGACTATAGGATGGGTACACCACACACACCATGGTATAATCAAGATGAGGTTTTATAATAATAATTAGATTAAAATTAATATAAACCCTATTCATATATTTCTGTGTTGATTCTTCCTTTAAACGACTCACATCATTATTTTATTATAGATTTTTACTTATGTTATAATATTCCCTTTTAAAACAAAGTGGTACATACACTAAGGCAAAGCTGGTATGATTTTTGTGACATACATATTTGTTGCAATTATTGTAAACGCAATCTTTAGGTGTTGAATTTAATTTGCTTGGTAAAAAATACAATAAGCTTAAAAAAATAGGGTAGAGTCGAATTATTTTGCAAAATACACAATAAATTTAATTCAATATCACTAAATATTTTAAAGTTCATTAAATTTTTGTAGCGCAGCAGCAAAAATCTTGAAAGCCTTGATGAATATGTTTGTACCTAAGTTACAATAGGTTTATAATGTATAGGTATTACTATAGTTCGATTATTACATTTAGTTTATGTTATAAGTAACATCTACTAACACAAATCCCTCACAGTTATTTAGAATATCAGTTGTTTCCACTTCGTTCTGGTTACTTTATCTATATGGGTGTTTCCACAAAAATCGAGCCACTTTTGGGAGTAATTTGTCTTAATCATTTTTAAGATGCTGCTATATTTCCAATTAGTGCATACGATAGGTGATTAATTGATTGTGTACTATCTAAAAGGGCCAGTCACTTTATCTAGTATTTTAAGAAATATTTACAGTTTTGAAAATTTAGTTTATTTAGTTTTGTAAATTTGAACAATATTAGCTTATTTTGCTATAAAACAGATAAATAACAATTATTTACTAAATATGACTAGTGATTCTAAACAATCACTCGGTATCGTCATCACACTGGTGACTTTAGTCAAATAGTTCCCGGTTTCGTATCCTGAAAATAAGAAGAGCAATTATTCATTGTAGTTTTATGTATTACATGAAAATAATGATCTATTTATTCATATTACATTTACTTAAATGACTTTTATATTACCTAACATTATTTGATAAAGTATAATAATAATGATCGTAATATTTAAGGATTAGTCAATGTACTTAGTTGTCTTATTAATATTATAATATAATGAACGTCAGTCCCCAACCACTCCCGTCAGTCCCTAGCACCATTAAAAGCTAGGGCCTGATGGTTCAGGGACTGACAATTCCGAGTAAAATTAAACACAAAATGTTGTTCGACTACCGTACTAAGTTATTTAGTACGATGTACTGAACGAGGCTGACAAATCACTTGTAAATATTAATTAATTATTTATAATTTCCTATTTTTAAGCAATAAAATTCCTTACCTAGGGACTGACAAGGTAACTGGATCAACACGTATTTCCGCAACATCTGCCCCGTTTGCACTGATTTACAAAATGACCGCTGCAAAGCGAGTGTAGTCTATGGATAACGTCATGTATTACTTTAAAATCAACTAGTTAACCTTCACTCTACATTCAATTATGCCGCTAATTTAAAATCCATGTATAACAAGGGCCTGATGAATAAAGTCGTGGACACTAATTTCGCTTCAGGAAACACATTGATTGTCTATTCAAACTGCAAAAGATTGATAGTGTTAGGTGTAAGTACTTCAACATTAAAAAAAATGTTAATCAAGGTAAGTATAAATTTAATGTCTTTAGAAATATGGATATTCATACACAAAATTTTGGAAGGCGGACATACTTAGGGACTGACATTTGGAGTCAATAAAAAGGATTTCTGAAGTATATTATATTACTATTTTTAAAACAAATTGTGTATGAATAATACACATTGTGAACTGTTACTTAGCAATTTTGGAATTAAATAATATTAATTATATCAAGTGAAATATGCTGCGAACATAGAGTTGCCCTATTTTTGTGGAATCACCCATATAATATTATTTAACTGCGCAGTTTTAGCGCAGATTTGTTAATAAAATCTTTTCACATTATAACAACATTATTAGACACGAAGACATTATCTATATAAATTAAAAAGAGGTATTTTAATCTAGTCAACAAGTTGAAAAACATGTTAAATCTTGCCACTGCGAATTAAAATACGTATGGACACCTCGTTGGATTCGTTATGTAATTCGTAACTCGCACATAAACAATTGCAAAAGTTACAAACATTATTAAAGATTAAAAAAGGACTAGACCCTAGTTTCTTGCAAATTGCTCAAAGTATTGGTGCTAGAGAAATTTTAAAAACAAATTCTTAAGAAAGAGAAAATTTACAAAAAAAATATGTCGCGCCAATGCCGTAACGCTACCTTGAGACCGGCCGCTAATCATATTTTTTTTCATGTTATTAAATAATATTTTTTTTTTAAACTAATGTCATCTTGAAAGAAAAATATTCCATTCGTTATTAAAATAACCTATTGTTAACTATTTTTTTTTGTCTGATTTACATTTTACAAAATTATTTCGCTTCGTGGAGATCTTTTGGGAGTTTAAATGAAGTCATAAGCATGGGGTACTTTCAATTAATATCTCTTAGTTAAATATTATTTAAGCAACAAAAAAAAAATAAAAAATGCAAAAAAGGGGTTGAAAAATCTTTTTAATAACTTACGTATTTTAATTCGCAGTAGCAAGAATTAACACGTTTTTCAACTTGTTGACTATTTAGCAACCACTTCCATAATATTATAATCAATATATAATCTGTATTTAATATAATTACGAAGTGAACGTCTACACACTATAATTTAATTATAATTTAGATTTGACTAGAAATAATCAGTACCTATAGATTTACTTGGTAGGTATATGAAAATTATATATTTAATTCCTATTCTCTTTCCTATTCTCCTAGCTTCCTGTATGTCTTTTCGTTCTAACCGTACTGAAAAGTATTGATTTACAAAACTTATTACGCTTTTTTCTAGATTTGCGTAAGATGTTTCTGTTTCCGTTAAGCCAAAGATTACAATGTTCCTCTGTCTTGACTGTTTTTCCAAAAAAGTACAACCTTTTTCTTAGTTTTCCAGCTTTTCTTTAAGGTTTTCGTACTTTTCATCCATTATTTTAAAAATTTTCTTCCAATATGTAGTTTATATTTTGTGTAACTTGTTCTGTAACTTTTTTGCCCAATTGTACAATAATTAATTTCTGTTCGTCGAGTTCGTTTTGAATTTTTAGGAGCACATTTATGACGTCCTCCATGTTCATTAATTTTATTTCACAATATGTAATGTTATAAGGAATTATTCTAGTAATTTGGTACTTGTGCTGAACTCTTTTGATCCTTCTAGGTATTAGAATGGGGAACGGTCGTTTGATATGTATCAAGTTAGAAAGAATACTGGATATATCCCATAGATGGCGTTATTTTCTCGATTGAGTTTTGAATAAAAGGCAACTAAAGAATGGTGACGCTTTCGATAAGTTTTAATTTCATCTTTAGCAAAAGATTTTGCTGTTTTAATCTCTTTTCTTTGGTCAAATCTAAAGCTTTTTGACAAGGTCGTTTAGTTCTGATTGACTAATTAGATTTGGTTCAGTTATTGTTTGATTTCGAAATATCTCTCCACTTGAAGGGACGGCCTCGCTGTCTCTACCATAAAACTCGATGAACTCTACGAACTGGATAATGTTTCCGTTACTGGAATGTCTGGAGAATGTGGTGGCGGCATTGGCACCGATGCATTAACATATTCCACCGAGTGTTTTGATTTTTTTGAAAAACCCTTCACAGTTAGTGAATTATTAGTAATTTTTGGGTTTACGCCACTGCATTGGTACATCAAAAGACGTCTGTTTCATAGTACCTTTGTGCCATCCTATCTTTTCTTCAGCACTTTAAGCAACACACTTTAGGCACCCACAATTTGTCTTGATCTTTTAATTGCAATTTATAACAATTTAAAAAAAAAAAGAGAAATTGGCTTTTTTTCACTTTTAGGCGTAAATTGAACACAAACATAACAAAATATGTTCGGATAATTAACACAAACACACAGCATATTGTAGAATTATGAGTAATCTAAATGTTTTGATGACTTTTGTACACAGAAATGATATATTTTTATGACTATACTCAAAAAAGTATTACGAAAAGTATGCAACAAAAGATTTCCAGTATCTATCTTTTGGGATGTGATATCTAAATATAAATATGTTTTTTGTTGTTTACTAGGTATACTTTATACGAATTACCATTCGAGATATTGGTGATTTTTTTTGGTGTTGCATAGTGTAATTAATGGAACTTGGTTGTATTTTTTGTCCAACAATGAACACGGAGTCGATGTTTGCCGTGGCTCAGTGGCACTGCAGGCGCCCCTCCTCCAATTTTTATTGCACACTTGGCGGTCGAAGTACGGTGATGCAAATCGACCCTCGTAGTATTCTCAGTAAGTCGATTACTTCGGGTGTTTTTATTGATGTAACATTTTCATCATTAACTACTAATATTTTCTAATAATACTTATTAGAAAATAAATAACTTCACAAATACATCATATTAGACCTATTTATTTGAACACCACCTATGTATATCTAAGATAATTTGGGCGTATGCGATAATATCTCGTAAATGATAACATGGCGTTTATAATAAAAAAAAATTCGATGTTAAATCAGTTACGTGTTAAAGACCGCTATAGTTCATATTAAAAAAAAATGGTTAAGGCTAGGAAATATGTGGTGAAAAAGTATTTTGAGGGAATGCCAAAGCGCGATGATTTTGAAATTGTTCAATATGATCTACCTCCCCTCCAGAATGGAGAGATCCTTGTTAAAACAGAGTTCGTTGGAGTAGATCCATACATGCGTGCTTATAATAGAAGACATCCAATTCCTTATGACCAGTTCGGCTTTCAAGTAGGGGTGGTTGAAGACTCTAAAGACCCACGATACCCGGTTGGCACTAAAGTAGTGTCACACAAAGGTTGGTGCACACATAGTGTAATTAACGCAAATGTAGCATCATCATCTCCTATCGACATAGTGTACAAGGCTCCAAATTTGAATGGTTTATCGCCTTCTCTAGTTATCGGTGCGGTAGGTATGCCTGGAGCAACTGCATACTTTGGTTTTCTTGAAATATGTAAGCCCAAATCCGGTGAAACTGTCGTTGTAACAGGCGCGGCTGGTGCCGTTGGATCACTTGTAGGACAAATTGCGAAAATAAAAGGCTGCAAAGTAATTGGCTTCGCAGGTACAGATGACAAAGTTGAGTGGTTAGAAAAAGAGTTAGGTTTTGACAAAGTTTTCAATTATAAGACCGTAGATATTGGCAAGGCTCTTAAAGAAGCAGCTCCAAATGGAATAGACTGCTACTTTGATAATGTTGGTGGAGAAATGAGTAGTATTATAATGAACCAAATGAACCATTTTGGAAGAGTGTCAGTTTGTGGAAGTATTAGTGCGTATAATGAAGATATCGCAAATTTGCCTAGAGCTCCGATAGTTCAAATGGATATTGTAATGAAACAATTAAAAATCGAAGGTTTCTTAGTACATCGCTGGACTACCAGATGGCCTGAAGCATTTTCTGATCTCAGTAAATGGATCAAAGCTGGACAAATAAAGACCAAAGAACATATAACAGAAGGTTTTGACAATATTTATGATGCATTTATAGGAATGCTGGCTGGCAATAATACCGGTAGAGCGCTAGTGAAAATATAATTAAAACCTTTTTTGCAGTTACATTTCCTATTAATTATTTTGTTTTGTGTTGCGCGTTATAATAAATAAAATAATAAACTAACTGTATTTTTTTTTCAATAAAGTTTTATAAAGTGTTTTAATAGTACTATTACACTATTATATAATACATTATGATTATGACTATTATCAGTTCAAATAAAATAATCGTAATGTGCCATATTTCAAAGTTTTATCTATATCATTGATAATTCGGCCTATTCCGTGTAATAAAAATTATGCTATCTACCTAGTTGAAGAAAATATCATAAGTAACTACGTAAAAGTATTTAACGCATACTACAAATGAAAATCTATGATACTATGACATACATCTCACTATAACCTAGATATTATTAACTCGGGTATTTCACATGATTTCTAAGGGAACAAAAACGGTTTTTCCCACAAAGAATTTTCCAACATTTACGGATGCGAGGAAATATTAAGGTTTGTATAGGCTAACGACAAATAATGATAGGGACGATAACGGGCCACTGTCCCTTAAATAAACACTTATTTAACATAGGCGCGACGGACAGCCCTCTGTGCAGAGGGTGTTTCAGCGCTGTAGAATCAGTCGCTCATGTAGTCCTGGAATGCGTAGCGGTAACTTCTCAACGCAATGAAATCCTCGGAACTATGAAGTCGCTCCGTGAAGCCTGTGAAGTTCCCAGGAAACTTCTGCGCTAACGACAAAATTTACTGTACGTACTAAAACTAAAATAAAATAGAAATAGATATCTTAAGACAGACTGAGCCCTTAACAACTTAGCGTTTACCTTGTACGCCAAAGACATGCTGCCGCCAGCTTAGCAGAACCATCATGCTACTGTGTCAGACGTTCATCGATAAGTTAATTATGTAAGCTAATAACACTTCAGAGTAGCCGCCTACACTTGCGGCTTCGAATGACCTCAAAGACGTATAAATAAGAAAATAGATGTTCATTGAAGTATTTGACTACCATTTTATTAACGTACCAATGAATTTTCTTTATTTGATAACTATATTTTATCTGGAAATAATAGCTGACCCATAAATTGAGATCTGTCACGATCTACTTCACGCGATGATTTGTTTATAGCAAGATGTTTTCAAATATATTGATTTAGAGTTAGTTTTTTTTTAATTCAAAAAACAGCAGCATTCATTTAAATGCATTCACATGCAATAATAACTTTGATTCCTGTTTAGAGTACAGTTCTTCAACTACTACAAGATGTTGATATTAAAGGGAACATTCTAGCATTTGTAAGAAACTTTCTTTCAGATAGATCAATTAAAGTTAGAATCAATGAAACTTTATCTGACCCTGTTTCTATAGAAAATGGTCTTCCTCTAATTTGCAGTGGTAGAACATTAAAACCTATATTAAATCTAATTCAAAATACACTAAATAGTCTACTAGAATGGTCTAAAAAACAGGATTTAAGTTTTCAAAGACTTAACAGAATATATTATATTAAAGAATAAGAAAAGTAAAACTAATAATGATTTAATACTAAATGACCATATTATAAAAGAAGTAAATGATTTGAAAATTTTAGGTTTAGTATTTGATAAAAAATGTCTTGGATTACTCATATTAATAAACAAGTAATTGCTCATATTAATAAACTAGCGACTCACCCTCGCTTCGCTTCGGGTTCGTCCCTAGACAAAAACAAATCTATTCCACGGGAACCGTACATTTTTCCGGGATGATATATAGCCTATAACCTTCCTCAGTTATCGGGCTATCTAATGCAAAAAGAATTTTTCAAATCGGATTAGTAGTTTCTGAGATTATCGCGTTCAACCAAACAAACAAACAAACAAACTCTTCAGCTTTATAATATTAGTATAGATAAGTCAGAAGTTATAAAAGATTAAACATAATAAAAATATTATCATCAACTACATGGGGATCTGATAGGAAATGTTTAATAGATACGTATCATTCGACAAAAATTTTATTACGCTTCTATTATTTATGATTCTGCAAAACAACGTACATTAAATTCATTAGAAAGCATTCAAAATACTTCGATTATGTAGGTATTGGTGCATTTAGGACCAGTCCAATTATGAGTATTTTAGTTGAAGCTGGAGAAACCTCATTAGGAATAAGAAGAAAGCAACTAGTAACTGTATACGCTGTAAATGTATTACCCCAACCTGATACTTCTACTTATAATTACTATACAAAAACATCAGCCGTAGATGCCGAATATGAATCTCAAAGTAATTTATCGAAACCCTTACGTATAAGAGTAGCCAAATACTTAAATGATTTAAACATTACAGTGCCGCTTATACTTACCAAAAAATCACTCGCGTGTGCTCCCTGGAAAACCTATGAATTTCCTATTAACCTCGAGCTAGCCAAATATCATAAAGATCATCTCTCCGCATACATATAAAACATTATTTAATGAATTGCATAATAACTATAAAAATCACATTTTTTTATACTGATGGATCAGTTTTGAATGGAAGATCAGGATGTTCAGTGGTAACTGAAAATTTATCTTACCGGTATATTGACCCTTGACCGACTTGAGAATTATTATTCGATTTTTAGTTGTGAAGCAACAGCTATCCTCAGAGCTTTAGATTTAATACACAGGGAATCTAATCTAGGGAATTATATAATTTATTCAGATTCTAAATCATGTCTAACAGCGTTACAAAATCCACAAAATATTAATCCTCTTATTATAGCAATCAAACAAAAAATGATTAATCTCTTAGAAAATGGTTACAAATTTGAAATTATATGGATTCCAAGTCATCAGGTATTAAGGCTGGTAATGAGAAAATGGTTACAAATTTGAAATTATATGGATTCCAAGTCATCAAGGTATTGCTGGTAATGAGAAAACTGATAGTGAAGCTAGAAATGCAACTAATGAAAATGATATATTCAATATAACTAAACCAACCCACAGTGATTTACATAAATATATAAAGCATACAATTAAATTTACTGGGATACATTTTGGAAGACAGGCAATACGTCAAAATTATTTAATGTCAAAAATTAAATTTTTGATAAACCACCCCTGTTATTTAACTGTAGGAAGGATCAAGTAGTTATCACGAGATTGCATATTGGTCACACTAATATGACACATATTCATTTAATAACTAAAGCTGACAGAAACAAATGCAAGTGTGGTCTAGATTCGACTGTATTCCATATTTTGATAGAATGTCCAGCATATAATAATGAGAAGCGGTTATGTAATGTACCAAATAATTTAAAAGATTGTTTAAATCAAGATGGTTGTAAGAGAATTCTTTTTTTTTTTGAAAATGATAAATATGTACCAACTAATATAAATTACTGTATGTAACCTGTCCAATGTGGTCGCTAATGACCTTAGATGTTAAAAAGCGACCTAAAATAAATAAATAAAAAAAAAAGTTTTAATCATAATATACATAGAACCTCGACTTATCGCCTCTACTAGTGATAAGAGATCTGGCCCAAAGAATCAACATTGCCCTTCAGCGGGGGAATGCGGCTATTATATAAGAAGTATATTTGTAATTTCAATGTATTTTCTCGTAAATAAAGGTGCTTAATAAAATATTAAAATAAAACATCAAAATAATTTATCTCATAATTATTTCTTTATTTTTAGATAAAGTATATTGTACATCCGTTTAACATTTCCATGACTGCATTTTCTCATAAAAATAACTCCAACTTCCTACCATATAATGCTAAGGCTTCACGAGACTAGCAAGCGATCGATTGACTCTAACACTGGGATTTAACAAATTGGACTTTGGATCATTGAAATAGAGCACAAAATCAGTCGCATTCCACGATGACTTACTATAAAACCTCATGCTAATTAATAATTATACCTATATTAACTAGGTAGATATAACAATAATCTCGGGTGGTAAATATTTTCACATTTTTTTTTAACATTTTGACTATAGGATGGGTACACCACACACACCATGGTATAATCAAGATGAGGTTTTATAATAATAATTAGATTAAAATTAATATAAACCCTATTCAATTATTCCTGTGTTCATTCTTTCTTTAAACGACTCACATCATTATTTTATTATAGATTTTTACTTATGTTATAATATCTTCTTTTAAAACAAAGTGGTACACAAAGGCAAAGCTGGTATGATTTTTGTGACAGATATATTTGTTGTAATTATTGTAAACGCTAAAAGTGTTGAATTTAATTTGCTTGGTAAAAAATACAATGAGCTTAAAAAAATTTAGGGTAGAGTCGAATTATTTTGCAAAATAGACAGTAAATTTAATTCAATATCACTAAATATTTTAAAGTTCATCATATTTTTGTAGCGCAGCAGCAAAAATCTTGAAGGCCTTTATGAATGTTTGCACCTAAGTTACAATAGTTATATAATGTATAGGTATTACTATAGTTCGATTATTACATTTAGTTTATGTTATAAGTAACATCTACTAACACAAATCCATCACAATTATTTAGAATATCAGTTGATTCCACTTCGTTCTGGTTACTTTATCTTGTATATAATATTATTTAACTACGCAGTTTATCTATTTAATTATCCTAGGAGTTATATTAAAATAGTTGAGTCGATTTGCCAATAAAATCTTTTCATATTATAACAACATTATTAGACACGAAGACTATATAAATTAAAAAGAGCTATTTTAATCTAGTCAACAAGTTGAAAAACGTGTTAATTCTTGCTACTACTTCAACTTGTTGACTAGACTATTTGACAACCCCTTCTATAATATTATAATCAATATATAATCTGTATTTTAATATAATTACGAAGTGAACGTCTACACACTATAATTTAATTATAATTTAGATTTGACTAGAAATAATCAGTACCTATAGATTTACTTAGTAGTTATATGAAAATTATATATTTAATATACATATATAAAAAAATTGGATTTTAAACTGGATTCAAATTAACTTGGAAAAAATTATATTATTATATATATCTTTTACACTAATCACAAGAATTTAGTGACGCGATTACACCAATTTGTACGTCCGCTTTCATATAATATCTTTACTTATAATAATGATACTTTAGATATTAATATTATATTGATATACTAACAGATATTAAATATATAGTAGCTTTTAATTTCAAAATATTAATGTCTTAAATTTGTTTTTTAGTATGATTTTTGACGATATGACCGTTTGGTGTTTGTTCGACCTCTCTTCATATTTTTGAAAGAGAAATATGATTTATGCTAAAGAAAATATTATCTTTATAAGTACTTTATTAACATGAAAGAGAACAACACGCTTATTCACAAAGCCCTTATTATTATTTTAGAATAATTTACATGATAGTTATGCGACATCTTATCGTTTTAACGACGGTGTTTTATTTAATGTATGTTGCGTTGTATTTTATTATGTTGTTTACTTTAAAGTGAACAGCTAAGAAGTGAAGAAGTTTCATGCTAATATGATGGTGTGTAGAGTGCATTATCCTACTCATTAAACGATTTTGTTATTTTAAAAAGATAGGACTTATATTATTAAAGAGTTTTATTCATGATTTTTATATTTTATTTTTAAGATATTCGTTTTCTTCATATTATACTCGTATTATGTAGTAATTAAATATATTTTAAGGTTAATTTTGTTTAAATAGGCAAGGAAAATATTTTTTGGAAAATACAAGTTCTTAAAAAATTTGAAGTTTGATTATATTACAAATCGCTACTGTCTTTCGATATTACGATATTTACATTGAGCGTAATTCACATTATGGAAAGTACATGACTTAAAAGTAATACACATATTAAATATTAATTGAATTGATAAATAATAAAATCATTTATAAAGTATTTCTTTCTGGTTTTACATTAATTGGATTTTACTTTTTACTACAAATATCTGAAAATTATTTTTGTACAGTCCATAATGTTAATTGTGCGTTTTTGTGGAATGCTATATATTTTTTTGCTACAATTATAATTACTGAGGAAAAACCTGATATTTACATTTAATGTAATTTTACTGTACTTATAACGATTGTTATGTATTGCTACAATTACAGTTTCGTTGCCGAAGGTTTGGTCAGGTCAGAAAGACAGACGGTTCTTATATAGTTTAAAGACTATTTTCTACTAGAGATCAAATTCAAGAAAATAGTTTTTTTTTTATTATTTGCTTTTTCTGGTAGGAACTTAATTAATGTTTTAATTTTCCAAGTACATAGTTACAGATCCATTTTATTTATTATATAATTCCAGAACAACTTTTACATACGGAAATTTTATGTACAAAGATCTACGTTTGCTAAAACTAAGCGAATATATTAATCTCTATCTCTTTCTTTCTTTTCTTATATTCATAATAATATATTCTCTTTCTCACTCTTTCATTTATTTCCCACACTAGCTTTCAATCTCGCTTTTCCACAAGAGTGTATAATACAGTTTTATGAAAATTAATGAAAATCTATTTTATAGTAGATTTGAAAGAACGTTTATTATTTTATATTTTAGTATTTACTTTAAAAAAAGAAAAATTTTAAGAACACTGCGTTTTATTGTTCAATAATAATTGATGCATTTCTATGTCTTATTATAAAAGCATGCTATATTTTAAAGTTAGAGCTTTTTAATACGATTATTATGTACTCCCGTTAGTGACAAAGCGCATGCATCGATAGAAATACCCTTCAAAAGAGCGCTTGCCACATTCACAGTGAATTTTAGACATGTTTGATTTAAATTAATGGTAGTGTGGTATCTAATTTAATTTTACATGATTTTCATAATATCTCAAATACTTAAAATATTGATAGGTTAAAAGTATTTATGTTAAAGTGAGCATTCACTTGAATGTACTTTTATTTTATTGAGCTAAAAAAAATTAGTAGAAGAAAGTGTCCGCAACATTATACTTAGATCTTGTGCGTTTAATACTGATGGTAAAGTTTAATTATATCCTATAGAAATTGATAAAACCATGTTAGGAATTCTTGGATATTAATTTTTATTGCACATTTGGCGGTCGAAGTACGGTGATGCAAATCGACCCTCGTAGTATTCTCAGTAAGTCGATTACTTCGGGTGTTTTCATCGATGTAACATTTTCATCATTAACCTGTAATAAATAAAAAGATTTGTGATTAAATGTGTCATATATGTATTGAAAATTTAATTCAATAAAATTTTAAAAAGCAATTCTAAAGTTTTCTTAAATAAAGTTTATGCATACTGTGTCTATTTTTATTAGTTTTTATTTAATACCTACATAATATTAAAGCTTACGTTTAATACGCCAAAGTACATTAAGCCGTTAATGCTACTATAGAGCGTGAAAAACAAATACATAATGTTCAGGATATAGCTATCTCAATTCCGAATATACAAAAATCATACATCGTATTATCACAGCTTGTCACAAAAGTTACAACTAAACAAATACACAAACACATTCACTTTAATCGCAAACATTTCCATACATATAATAAAATTGTAACTAAGCCGAAACTGTACATTAAATATTTTTTGGAAAATATTATTGAAATAGACATTATTATCGATACAGTGACCGAATGTATAGTTTTTAGAATTTTTGTCTGTCTGTCTGTGACCGCATCACGCAAAAACCACTGGAGGGATTTTGATGAAATTTGGTATGATGGTAGCTGATTACCCGGGCCAACATATAGGATACTTTTTGCTGCGAGAAAATATCTCATCTCTGAGAAATCTATACTAAACGTTAAAAAGTAAGTAAAGACGAACCCGAGCGGAGCAAGGGTGAGTCGCTAGTTCTCATATAGGTAATCTTAGTGTGATTTGACAACATAAGTTAATATAATAAAAAACAACATCATAAAAAACAAATAATACTTTATTGGTTGATATTTCATGTATGTATAACTCGTAATTAAGTCATAATATACTGTTTGTTTTCTTTAAAAATTTTACTCTTAAATTAAAAAAAAAACAACACAATAGTCTATTCATTGAAGCCATTTTAATAAGCCTAAACATGATATCTCCGCAGTATTTTAGTGAAGTGTTGAGTATCTTCAGATTCCAAGTGGAACTGCAGCATCAGGCCTAGGTAGCCATATCATTGCAATGCCATTAATGATTAAATTAAAGGGGCACGTAAGTTTCAAATCCATTACATCTATGGAATTTGTTCATATCTTTGTACCGTCTAGAAATGAGCCTAGCGATATAGTCTGCAAACGGCTGAATGGATTTTCTTAATTTATAGCTACATTAATACATTCTCGATCAAGTCACTTTCAAACAAAACAAAACAAACGAAAATCGGTTCATACGTTTTGGCGCTACAATACCGCAGACACACACACACACACACACACAGATACACGCGTTAAACTTGTAACTCCCCTTTTTGCGTCGGAGGTTACAAAAAGGAAATGCAAATACCTGTAGTATGACGTCACCGCGCCGCAGCCTACCGTCACGCGCGGCGACACTATCGCTGTATACGGCGGAGATGTAACTCTGGCCCGAGTCCGGGTGGCTCTGGACGCTGAACCCCAGCCGGCTGTTCCAGCCGCGGTTCAGTTCCACTGTCACTATCTGTTTATGTGAACAGGGAAACTAGTATATAGTTAAGTTTTTACAATACAATACAGTAAAGCACACGATAATTAATTAACGTAGCCCCTCTACAAGTGCTTTGAAGTATGCCATGTGTTGAATAAGGAAATTAACTATATTTTTGTGCTCCCATAGCCCACTACTACACTACTTTGGGGATAGGTTGCTGCGACGCCTCATTAAGATTGGTGATTTCTGTTGGGTTTAGTGGGTAGTACTGGCTTTTTGTCCTAAGTAGTATGTACGCAGTTGGAATGCGTAAACACATTTCTCAACATTAAAGAAATAATAATTATGTGCTAAGTATCATTTAATCCATACGTATGCCTTATTTATCATAATAATTTTCACGTTCATAACATTAGTGGGATATATTTTTAATGTACCTATAATGGATTAAAATTATGTATCGTATTATTTTTGTTTTTATCTTACTTATTATTCAAAGGATACATTCATCTTTAAGTTCTTTATTTAAAACGCAGAGACGGGCAGAATAAGGTTTGTATTTTATCTATAAAACCATGAAATTACTAAATAATAAAATTAATTCCACCATCGCATTGATTGAATTATATTTAACCAATTACAAAACCAATAATTAAACTATTCAAAGTATATGAAAATATATATTTCCATAATAGAGTACTGTGCAGTATAAGTTACTCATCAGAGTCAATAAATGTTGAATTTTAAAAAGTAATCCAGCTGGTTGAACACAAAAGGAACGACTGATGCACAAACAACAGAGTGCTGCTACTCCAGTCGAACTTTATTGTATAAAATGTTGAGTCAAAAGTATTGTTCTATCTAGAAAATTAAACTATTTTTTGAATTGAAAATGAAATAAACGAATCAACAATTATTAATTAGAAAGTACTTAATGTGTTTTTTTTAAAAAGTTGCAATAAAATGTTAAGGCATTTACAAAAACCAGTACGAGTAGTTGTAACGAAATCCGTCTAAAATTAAGTATATACGTAATCGATAGCAAAATATAATAAATAGTATAAACATTATAAAAAAAAATAATATTAAATAAATATATTAAGTTTTAACATAGAAACATTTTTTCAGCAGTCATTTCTTTGAAATACTTCAAAACATTTTGTAATTATCTGTCTTTCAAATGAACTTCCGCCTTCACAATTTAATTACTTTCTATTAATTTTACAATAAATAAAAGTAAGCTTTTATTTGAATTACTTTGTTTGAATGTCGACTATTTTCCCTTTCTATATTAATTATGTTTTTAATTTACTAGGTCATGTTATCATTTTGAACTGAAATTTGACGAATGTACACTTTCGTGATATTAAAATAATATATGATCGTGTACCATAGACCTTTCGTGACGAGGAAGACGGATGGTGACCATTAGAACTCAATTATTCCACAATTAGGTAATAAATAAATGTTTTTAAAATGATAGTTTAAATTTAATATTTAGATAAACCTTACCGTAGGTTCTGTGCTCAGTGCTTCCACCGGTGTTTCAGGTTCGACGTTTTCCTTTTGGACGGATTCAATCTCTTTAGGTTTCGGTGGAAATTCTCCTGGAATTGGCTTGGCTTTTCTCTCGTTATCCGGGGACAACGCAACTCCTTTCCATTTTTTTAAACCGTTACCTGTAATTTATAGTAGTTGGAAAAATAAAAAAAATAGTTTGGTATACCTAATACTAACAGTCATACATTTACTTAAAAAATCAAAATTTTATGCACTGAACTATACAGACAGAAGCAATAGTATAAATTCAGTGTAGCATTTTTATTCATATATTTTATAAGGAACATCCAATCCACCAAAAACTCAAACACAAATATATTATTAGTCGTCTCAACATCGCAAATATTGATCCCTTGTAGAGCAAATACATACATATGTGTATTTGTCTTGGTCTTGTTAAAGCAAAACGTGACTCTCAATAAAGACGAAAAGAGGAAATTAGATTGTTATATTACTATATATGTTTGCTTTGTTTGACAGAGACACAATAAAATTGTAATAAATAATCACCATCGTCCTTATGTCCATCAGAGGCACTTTCGCTAGTAGTAGTTGTTGTATGCAAAACTGCACTCTGATACGCTGGGCTCGAATGTTTGAAGCGTTCATCGCTTGATAGTTCAGCGGGCATCGATACTGGCTCGTCCGAATCTACTGGGAACGCGGGTTCAGTAAACCTCTGTAGGGTTATATCTTCCTGGTACACGTTTGGAGCATCAAGTGTGTCATTGTCTAGGTTATTTAATTCGTAACCGTGGGGTGGTACTGAAAATGTTGAATGTATGTGTGAGTAGTGAATTATCTTAAAATATTTTAAGGGCATAAAAACCTTTTTTTTTTCTATTTATCGGACTTTGATGTCATAATTTCTCTATTTTATTTGTACGTATTAGAAAAAATAGTTATACGTAAAAAATTACGAATTAGATTTAAAAAATTATTTTTTTTGACATTTTTTTCTTTCATAAAATTATATTTTAGTCAAGTTTTATTAAATTATACAAACCTTCATTAATTGTAAAAAAATTATTTATTCATAAATAGAAAGACAAGTTATAAAATTTGCTTTACTGCTTTGTCTATATTTTTTCCATTATAAGTGACAGATAAGAAGCTGTCTAATATTATTTAAGTGATATATGTTTATGAAATCAAACAAAAAATCGATATGTATTATTTATAAGCATTAAAAATATTAACATGGATACAAGATATTCTTTTATACTTAATAGTATCAATTTTACATGATGGCATGACTCTACACTATTATATTTCTCTACTTTCCGCTTAATTATGCAATATGTTATGGGTGACAGCCGCATGGCGATTTTGTTTCAATATTCGGATATACATAAATAAGTATATACTCAATCTATTTCTTCTTATATATCTTCCGGGAATCGAATCCGCGGCGGTACTCTATGAGTGGATTTTTTAAAGTAGATCTCGTATATATTCTTAGTACAATGATGATTAGGTACAGTTACACGTATTTCACACAATCTATTCTAAATCAAACCGTGATGAGAGAGTTTTAATGTATGGTTTACTATTAAACATACATTCGATACACTTTCTATAGTGCGTGATTGGGAACATGCGTGTGCACGCGAGCTTATGTGGAATATTACAGATTTACCTATACTCTCACCAACTTTTCCTTGTTTCGAAGTTTAACAACACAATAATACTTACAAAACAAATATATAAAACAGTTACCTTTTGCAAGTTCTGAGAGAATATTTCTATATACAACATACATACGTAGCAAGTGTATACTTAAAGTAAATATAAGC
The DNA here is from genome assembly GCA_033884665.1 of Argynnis bischoffii washingtonia. Lineage (NCBI taxonomy): Eukaryota > Metazoa > Arthropoda > Insecta > Lepidoptera > Nymphalidae > Argynnis > Argynnis bischoffii. Next base: position 4,948,183 of record CM066611.1, read on the forward strand.
TTATAATATGGTAAAACGATCAATATATTTAAAAATGTTCATTAATTACTTACGAGGCATGATATTAATTTGATTATTTATTATGGTGTAATAATAGAAATTGCAGGGTAAGCCGTTAACTAAACTAATAAGTCGATGGTGTTAGTTCCAAAAGGTGAGTAAGTTTCGACTATTGTGCTGCTTTATGGGTTTGTCCAAAGCATAGGTACAGAATCCTTCAGGCCGTCAATTTGCTGTTTTGGATCAGTGTAAAGGAACTGCTGGAAACGCTTGTTGCTTCAAATACAATTAGCAAAACAAATATTAAAATACTCAGTTAAATTAAAAATTCTATTAAATTGATTTTTGCAGTTTATGATTAAATTAAAAGAATTTACATAAAAGGAATTATCCCACTTAAAGAAAAATAGATTTTCTTAGTTATATATTGATTAAGAAACAACAATAGTTTTTAGACAGTATACAGGCACAGGCTAAATACGGATATGGTATACGAGTATAGTGCGAGCCGACAGAGTCTCACCTGTCAGGCTTAGCTTTTGTTTTCTACAAGAAGGCGGGGCCGTGGGACTTGTGAGTGTAACAGAACGAGGCCGCTTCAATTCTTCAATAATTATAATATCCGTGTTATTAGATTCTATATAATCTAATAATGGTTGTTCCATGGTTGCCGATCTTTCCATGGTAGCGCGACGGTCTAACGTTGAGCGTTCCGTCCCCGATATTTCGGACGGACAGTCGATGGTTTGGGAACGCTTGAAGCTCTCAATACGTTTTGAGTGTGTGTCTAGCTTTACGTTGCAACTTGGCAAATCTGTGCGGAAAACCTACTAGCTTAGACATTGCGTGGTTATAGTGGTGCAGTGTTAGTGTCTCTATTTATATAGCAGTTGTAAACTATACACATACAATCAGTACTATTAGGAGATATCGCAAATATGAAGAAGTAAAATTTCAATATCTTTATAAATCAAACCGAAAGCAATTAAGCAAATAATAATAAATATCTTGTTTTAAATTGCAATATCCTCTAATACCTCATCCAATATATCATTTTTATATTAACGTTAATATATATAGACACATTGTCGTTAGCATTACATAATTTTGCAAGAAAAACACATTTACATAATATATTTACATATATACAAATATTAATACAGTTTCTAACCCTTGCACATTAGTACAAAATAGGATATTCGTGCGGAATATTGTTAACCAAAATTCATTAATTTAAATCACTAACCGGCACTACTTGTTCGGTCGCCGCAGTATTTACGATTGTTAGGTAAAATTTATGCACAATAGAATTCTACCAGCTTAAATTAATTTATTGCATTGTTTCTGACAGATATGGGTATTTATAATAATAAATCGGCTATTGCCCCGATACATCTATTTTGTGCGCCATAAAGCTCAGTTTAGAAATGTGTAGGCGCCTGGATGTTATTTAATTTAACATATTTGTATTTTGTGTATATTTACAAAGTATTATAGAAAACAATATCTATTTCTCAACAATTTTGTCAAAAAAAAAAAAATAACTAGCTTTAAATCTGCTGAGCCGATTAAAATAAAGATTATTATTATTTTTAAACCTAGACAACTACAAAAACACAATCATTTTCGTTGAGTTTACTACAAACATTTTTATTCGATATAGTTATATTTTAAATACATATATTCGATTTGTTTTTTAATTAAATAACAGCCGATTTCAACTCGAGTAATCCTCTTTATTACTGTGTTACGTGCTTAATACATGTAAACTAAAGTTTTTTATAAATTGTTCACTAAACTAAAACAATATTAATATTTATTTTATCAAACCATTATTTTCTTTCCATTATATAATCAATTTAAGAACTGCAATATATTAAAAACTTATGAAGCTATAACTCGTATTATTCAAGGGAAAATAGCATTCATTTTAATAAAATAGGAATTACCATTTCATTTCATTTAAAGGTAAAATTCCAATATGAAAAAATCAAACAACAGGTAAAATATGATCACATCGTAAATATCTCGTTTGATTATTACTAGCTCTATATCGAAAATTGGCAAATATATGATAATAGCAAACTATTTATATATAAATATTCCTAATAATATATACGTTTATAATAAAATATCCTTACCATTGGGTGTTTCATAATGGTTATCCTTAGTAAGTTTTCTATGTTTACGCGGAGATAGGCAAGGGGAGCGTGAGCCATCGCCCGCGTCGGGTGTGAGACGACGCGCGGCTAAGTCGCATAACATTGACACTGCTTCAGCTCTGTATATAAAAAGTTACCAACATTCTGTTAGGTAAACTGGGAGAATATTTTCTTAGTGTTACATTTACACAAATGTTTGACATATAAAATGAAATTATCTTTTCGGATTATGTCGCGGTTTTGTTTTAATTAATACCAGCAGACCCAGCCGCGCGTTGTTGTGGCACTCATATAAAAATCATTAATTTTGTAATAAAATCGGGATAAAAATGATCCTATCTTTTAAGTTGGAACAAATCACGCATTTTCAAAAAAATACGTTAAGATCCGGATAAGTAGTTTCGGAGTTCATCCCGGACCAACATCGTGACACAGGAATTAAGATATTAGTAAGTATTAAAGTAGTAGTTTGTACTACTCAGGACTATAATTTTTATAGTAATTGAGATCAGATTAGTTCTTGTGATACAATTAAAGAAGCGCGTACATTTAAATCCGGAAATAGCTTTATATTGTAAACTAACAAAACTCGCGGCTTCGCTCGCGCTAAAACTACAACAAAAAACTTTGAAAAGGTAGGTGTCATACAAATTTTCATCCCTTATTTTATCTCCTTATGGGATGAATTTCAAAAAACGCTAAAACACGTATTTATTTAATTGTATTGAAGAGCATTAATACCAAGTTTCAAGAAATTCTGATCATAAATATTTTTTGGGTTGTGTTATAACGTGTACTCCCGTGGGAATGAGATAATCTCCCGTGGTAAAAAGTATCCTATATGTTAAATAAATAAAGTCCTAAAAGTTAAATAAAAAGTATCCCGGATATCCAGCTATCATCATACCAAATTTCATCAAAATCCCTCCAGTGGTTTTTTTGTGATGCGGTAACAGACAGACAGACAGACAAAAATTCAAAAAACTATAAATTCGGCCTCTGCATCGATAATAATGTATATTTCAATAAGATTTTCCAAAAAATATTTAAGATTAGTTAGAATTTAGATACAATGCTTTTGTGTATTACTTATACATTTAAGTTATTGTAAAATATTCAAATCTTGAAAGGTCTCATTAAACCTATAAAGTTAAAAAATATCATTGGAAAATAATTAACTTTTAACACGCTCTAGTAATTCACGTAATAGGCTAAGAATTGTTATTTTATTCAATATTAATAAATAAATCTTGAATAATTCAATAAATTTTGAAGAAGTATAATAGAAAAGGCTACTTTGAATCTAAGATTAACTTATTAAATCAACAGACTTTTGAACATACCTACCTATATATGAGTTTAAAAAACCTATTTTATACAAAAAAGAAATATTTGTAAAATACCTTAAAGGCGGTTTAGGTCTATTAACAGGTCCGTCAGAGTCAGTAGGTCCTTCTTTGGGCGACATCGGCGACAGCGGTGTAGCGGCGTGGTCGCGGTACAGTCGCAGGCGCACTTCAGATCCGCACGCGCGGAGAAACGCGACTGCTTCCGCGTGCGACATGTTAGACATTGGCGTATCGTTCACCTGTACACATGTACATTTCATGATTACCGACAGGAAAGGCCTAATGTATGATACAAAGTAGTCTTTCACTCTTCTGTTCAGAAAGAATCTTAATAAAAAGTCTATAAAATATAAGAAATTTACCCTAGTGTGCGAAAAGACAAAGAAACATTTTTATTTATAACGTTTTTTTATTCTGTGCAGTAGAAACAGGGTTTTATCTTTACTTTGGTTTATGAAAATTGAATAACATAATAAATGGATTATGTTTTTCTATACTAATATTATAAAGGGGTAAAGTTTCAGTTTGTGAGTTTATGATGTTGTAGGGGGTAATCTCTAGATCTACTGAACCGATTTAGATGAAATTTGGTAAGAATATAGTTTGAGACCCCAAGAAGGACGTAGGATACTTTTTATCTCGGAAATTATTCATTAAGGGGGTGAAAATGGGGATGAAAGTTTATATTGGGAAGCAAGCCAGGGACGAACCCGAGCGAAGCGAGGGTGAGTCGCTAGTATGATATAAATAAAAAAAATTAAAATAAATAAAAAAAAAAATTAAAAAAAGGTGATATGAATTAAAAAAATAAAAATTTTATGGTTTACAACGTATTTATTTTTTTGTTCATACTTATTTAATTCCAACATGATTACCACTTGCCTTACGGTGAAGGAAAACATCGTGAGGAAACCTGCATGTCTAAGAGAACCTAGCAAGTTTTCGAAAGACATGTGAAGTCCGCCAACCCGCACTTGGCCAGCGTGATGGACTAAGGCCTGATCCCCCTCGTATTGAAGGGAGGCCCGTGCCCAGCAGTGGGACGTTAAAAAGGGCTGAATACATACTTATTTAAAATATTAAAAAGTTTGTATGTTGAGGAATACTCCATTATTATTATAACGTAGCGTTCTAATCTTAATGGGACTTTTATTATTGTATTGTGTTTGATAATAATAGTCCATAATATAGCAAAATTTTCTTAAAACTGCATATTATTTTCGTGGACCAGACTGGTACACTTAAATATAGCCAAATGCGAGGGATTTTATAAGTTTACAAAATACATACAGCAACTATTCTATCTCCCGGTTGTATTCTGCCGTCGCTTAGCGCCGGCTCTCTGACTAAAGCCCGTACGTAGTGCCCGAGGGCGCTGTGATCTTCCTTTCTCAGTGTAAAGCCAAGCGAACCGTTCACTTTTGTCATTATTATGTCGAATTCCTGGAAAATATATGTTAAATACGTGATCTATCCAAATAAATAAAATGGAAGTGTCTGTTTACAATGTCAAGATAAAGGCTTTTTACTAAATATATATGAAATTATATACGGTAATTATAAGATAAACACAATTTTTATTTTTTTTTGTCTGTCTGCCTGTCTTTTTGTTCCGGCTAATATCCGAAACAGCAAGACTGACTTTCACTGGCAGATAACTGATATCATAAGGAGTAACTGTTAAAGTTCCGTTTAAAAAAAAATTAAATCGTAGCTAGGAACGTACCCGAGCTAAGCGAGGGTAAGTCGGTAGTATGAAATACAATTGGCCAATGTTTAGGAATCTAGTAAACATTAGTCTTATAATAATTTCATTGTGTTAGAATTGAATGCTTCTCTTTGATCTTTGCTACTTCTAAATTGAACATTGGGAATTAAATTTGTGTGAAAAATGAAATATTTCATTAATAATTATATAAAATAAGAGTGATCTTTTCATATATTAAGAAAGTGGTTTTATGTTAAGAAATAGACTAATTAAATTATATGGAAAAAATTAAATAAATGAAAGAAGACAACATTCTTGCATCACATTTTATCACAAAGTATACAATGTGCATATACGTCGTTACGTTTATTTTCACATAATTATCAAGTTTGCAAGCAGTCTAACAAGTGTATCTAAAACTTGGCTTGGTCTCAAGCCTTTGTAATGGGATTATTGTGTATATTTATTATTTACATATTATATTACACACTGTACAGAATACTTACCACGGATCCGTCATCCTTTGAAGCGTAAACACAGAGTCTTATTAGGAATATGGGAAGAACGTGTATAAAAGCATATTTTACATCTACTATACGATTTATATTTAGCTCTACTGATATAGAAATAAAGGAGTAGGTTACTTGTTCCATTGTTTGACATTACTATAGAAGAGCAAAAAATTTTGGCATGATTAAACTTACTTTAAGAAATTCAAATGTTTGTGCAAGTCCTTAATTTTAAGTATTAAGTAATAAAAACGTGAACAAAAGAAAGATCACATCTTACGTGATATAGACGTTAAATAAAATAACCATAATATTTGTATTTACATTACCATACCACCTATATTATATATTATTTAATAAACTAAATATTACACAGCCATGTTTATTATTAAAACATGAAATACATTTCCACGGAGCATGATAGGCGATGAAATGCCATTGTCAATGCCAATGCCAATCAAAATATTGTTATTATTTCATTTATGACGAAGCGTGATTTATCCTTTGTAACCTAACACAATATGTCCTTAATTATGTAAACTGAACCAGGGACACTCGATAACCGCTGAATAAATGATACGATCGATCAATATGCAAGTCAACTGTAGTGAACAAATTAATGAAACCAAATTACTGTTACGTTTTATGGCTCTACCGCTTTACTGATACTTTTTAAATCCGTATTAAGCTCTATTAAAGATTTAAATAATAGGAAAAAATATGTAAAGTGCGGCAATTTCAGTATAATTGTGGCATATTAACTTTTATCTAAATGACTAGTTACAGAATCGCTTGAGGCAAATGGATTTAATCGTTACTTAAGCTATAATATTCTTTTCTTTTCATAGAAATAAGATAGTAGATAACGGTGTTGTAATTCCAGGTATGCTAAAAGTTTATATACATTTTTATATGAGAGTGTGTCCTGAATATACACATAAGTCACGTAGTGAAGTCCCTCTCCAAGTAAGAACTCTCAACTAGCTTACTTAGTGCTACCTAAAGACTAAAGAGCTTAAAGTGTTTGATCTACATACTCGTATTAACTATTCACGTGTTTGTTGCAGTGCTTGAAGGACTCGGAGTTGAGTAAGTTAGTTAAAGTTAAATGATCAAAGCCAACTGCAAGTAAAATTACAAGTGACACTTACACCGTATTGTATGTCGTAGACTGGTAAAGGTCTATCAAGATCTGGTAGATGTAAGTCCTGGGTCCTCCTATCCTCAGGACTAGCTTCACGCCTTCCTCTCCCTTCTGATGACGATGTTGTTGCGCTGCTTGTGGTTTGTGAAAGTCTATGTAAATAAATGTATATAAGAGTTCTAATACCAAGTGAACTGATCACTGTTAGTGTGGACACTGATATTTAAAATTAGAATTCGTGTAACTCTTGGTCTCAGTTTGTGTACTATATACATACATTATACATACCTAAGTATAGTGCTTTGATATTTTCTTATGTATCACTAATAATCATTACATAATAATAATTGCTATTAAAATAGATATATGTATGCTTAAATCTAAAATATTCAGACTACTTCAGATTTAGGCAGATTTAGGTCTTTCTATAGCTATATAATTTATTAATATTGAATTTGAAAAATTATATTAAAATTCTTAAGATTTCGATATAAAATTTGCCTGAAATATATAAGGTATTTTGGAATAAAATCGTAAATGTAAGCATTAATAAATGCCTCATCTAGTTAAATAGAATGCCGTGTTCAACGGAAGCTTTCACTATAAATTAATTACTATATGAAAGCTCAACTTACTTCATGACTTCCATACGATGTGATGATTATACAATATTTAGTATTTGCATTTCATTGTTTATTTTTATTAATAGTTACGTTGTTGAACAAAAACAAATATGAAGTTTTTACTGTAGGTAGGTTACGAAGAAGTTGTTAATTTCTAATTAGCTTCGTATGTGAAAAGCTTTTACAATTGCAGGAATGAAACTAGATTATTCAGGCCGGGTTTCCCACAGTGGGAAATTTCACTCGGTTCGTGACATTTTCTGTAACTCCACGTTAACAGACTTGTGGGCTCATGCTATTACTGAGTTGGAGTGAGAATATTTCCGTGACATAGATAAACTGGGTTGAAATAGTATTTTCTACACAATATTATATTTTATGAAATACTAAACGAAATATATACCTTACTTTAAATTATATTTTTCATTGTGGTCCATTAAATTAGTATTTGTTAATACAAATAGATATTAAAGACTTTCAAATGACAGATCAGATTAGCGAAAAATTGTTTAGTTTACTTTTACACACTAATGGGTTTTGTTTACACATTTCACACAAAATTTAGATAAAATGAAAGTATATTAAAATTTTAATCTTGCTTAAATATTTGTCAAAATATCTAACGTTATTTATATAGTTTCGACATAATTTTAGATTTTGTGTCCATGTGTTAAAAGCTTGGTTCTTAATTCCAAGAAATATTTTACTTGGCAAGCCATTATTACTAGAGAATTGAATGATATATTTTTATTGAAATTATACCTCAAATTCGAAGTTAACAAGCTCGGTTTATAAAAAGCTACTTAAATTGATAATATTTAGCTCAGTAACTGTGAAAATGAAGTCGGTTTAACATTAATAGAGTTCCCCATTTTGAATAACAAGCATGAATATTGGATATAAAAATGCTTTTTGCAGTAGCTTTATTTTATTTGCGTAACTCAAGAATACCAATTTCCTGACTTTTAATGGAGTATCCGAGATATTTCATTGTACGAGAAAAGATCGCTGTTAAGGATATCGATTGGCGAGTGAGCGTGACATGTCCGGACATGGAAAGTTTTACTGGTTGCTTTTGTTGCAGTTATATTGTCCGTTCTCTAAATTTAAATTTATTCTCTTTGTCTACGACTTATTCCGCGTTATTTATTCAATTTAAAAATACATCACAAAAAGTTTTCAATTAGATACGTTGAATTGCTTGGAAATGCATATATCGAAAAGCACAATTTTATTTACAAGAGGATCAATATCCAATTCACGTTATGATAAATGAACAGAAACAATCATCTCTCAACACTATTTTGGTGACAACAACCAAATAACGGCGTGTACCTAAGTCTTAAACAAAGCGCGCCTCATAGCTCAACGTCACAATAGACTGCATGTTACGAACGCTACAAATGCCTTTGCTTTATGGACTCCCGAGTCCGTTCACTGACGGCATGTAACAACTTCCTACACTTTTAATTGAACAAAGAATACTAGAACATTCTTCAAAGATTTTAAGTCTAGGCAGTCAAGTTGAGGACTAGGATTTGAATTCGGTATAAAATAAAAATATTTCCGACGTTTTAGTGCTGGTTTTAAATCATGTTGGTTGTAATACACATAATTAACAGACTTCAAAATAAATTAAATTTGTGACGTTTTCATCAAAAAAATCCATGAACATCCTACTTGTTCAGATTAAATTTTAAAGTCGATGTATTTTTGAGTTTAAAAAGTTATTATATTTTTATTTATATTTTTAAATTTACCCTTACAATTGATATTAAGTTTTTTATGAGCATGGTAGTTTTGTTACTAATAGAGTAACTAGGTATGTATATATGTATGTAATCGATTATTATTTTTTATTCAATAGAATGCGTAGAAAAATTATTTTAATCGTTATTAATCTTCATTGACTATTAGTTGTGATCTCACCTCGCATGTAACGGATGGCAGTTGAGAGGATCGAGTGGCAGGTGTGGGTGAGGCGTTCTGGCTGGAGGGGTCGGTGGGTCCGGCGGCGTGACACTCTCGAGGACGTCGCTCGGGGGCCGGCACACCCGTAGTTCCACCCTTGTTGACGCCGTGCGAAGTACTTCGAGAGCCTCCTGTTTAGAATAATGTAAATATTATTTAATACTGTTATGAATATTTACAACTTTAATAATAATTTTGTTATATGGCTATGCGTGTTGCTCCTGGAACTTCTCTGATAGCAGAGTGGACCGTGGAGCAAGCCCATGGTTGTTGTGGTCTGCTTTGGCAGACCTGCTGTCGGGGCGTCGTGGTTGAATGCGTAAGCGATCCTACGGCAGCCCATTAAGACGGGGAAGTTCCGTTAGGTTTAGTGGGTAGTACTGGCTTTGCCGATGAGTCCCACACTTCGTGAAAAAATGCATTTCTCAACGTTAAAAAAAATGTTCTTGTCGAGGTAGGAGGGCTGATTAGCGTCCGGTAATCAGCCGGTCATGACGATAAAAAAACACTGAGAGAGAACGATGCGGGTTGCTCCAGGTACTTCTCTGACGGCAGAGTAAAATGTTGGAGCATGGGTGTTGTGGTCTGCCTCGGCAGGCCTGCTGTCGGGGCGGCGTGGTTGGGTGCGTAAGCAATTCTGCGATGTCCCATCAAGACGGGGGAGGTCCGTTGAGTTTTAGTGGGTAGTACTGACTCTTCTTACCGGCGAGTCTCACATACCCACCTGAATGTAAGCAGGTGGTATGCGTAAATGTAGTTCCTAACGTAAAAAAGGTACATATAATAACGTAAAATAGTCTATCTGTATACGTAACTCCATCCAAATTCGTCCAGCGTTTCAGCTTGAAGTAGTAACAAACATATGTATGTATACACATAAACTTTCGCAATTATAATTATAGTCCGGCAAAATATATAACTTACAGAAATGTTATTAACGTACCTATAATTTTTTTAAGCCATTTTCCTTTTCCCAGACGCTGCCGCTGTATCTCTTAATGTATAAATTATCTTTTGTTAAACAGAAAACCATTTTTGTGAAAATATTTGTTCTTTAAGTATTTAACGTTGTAAAATCATTCTGTACAATATTTTATTCCAGTGGGAGGTTCCATTTTTTGATAGGTACATAAATGTTCACGAATTTAAGTAATTTATTATATAGTATACATGTCACATACAAATATAGAAATTTAATCTAGCTAAACATGGTAACGTTTTCCACGCCGATATCAAATACTTTACGTCTCCAAATACAACGTTGTAAACATTTTGCAGCTTTGTTACGGAAACAAGAATAAATTAACGTTTCGTTCGTGACGTAAATAACGAAATAATGTTTTACCAACGATTGAAACCAAACTGCCTAAAAAAGGAGCTGATATTAGTTTCCCTCGCTTTGGTCCAGGGCGTGCTTAATAGCTTAGCCAAACCGAGGTTATTGAAGCAATAAGCCATTTTGTGGGAATGTAAGTATCGATCGGGCATACGTCAGACGGTTGTTGTGGTGGTTTAAACCTTATTCTCTATTAAACTTTTTTTAACTTATTTTAACTTAAGTTAAAATAAGTTAAAAAAACTTAAAAAAAGATAAAGATTCATAAAAGCAACGTTGCTCATGTGAATATGCTATTTGACACAATATTTTAAAATAGTCTATTCTTAGTCTAATGTATTTTTATTATGGGTATGCGTAAGAATAACTTAATATATATAATAAAAATTTAAAACATTTTTTTAAATAAGCTTAACGAAAATCCAACACACAATATACGAATAACAAACATTGGAATATAATACTGAATATAGCCAGCGTTATTCAAAATTATATCCAATGTTTGAAAGGTTTTATTAATTAATGTACCTTATATTTAGAATCGTCTTTGACATTCATCAAACTAGTAAAAGCTTCATTAAAGACCGTTTGTAGCTCAGAGGCTCATCCATTTTGCGAGTGTAAACTATCCTTGAATAAAGTTTATTCCCTAATTAAATAGAGCGCAGTAATTAAGGCTAGAGTTTCTAGACTAATACTAACATTGAGGACAGTTGTGTTAGAAGCTAATTCGGTGGGACAAAGGAGACAATCTATTTTTCAAGTGACACTAGCAGCGGTTTTCATCTTTATTTATTCGCTTTGTGTACCTTATCGAAGTGTCAAAAGCTTATTATAGTTAGATATGAATAAAAGCTTTGTGTGGAAGATCTGGCCCTACCGCTGTAGATGTTCTTGTTAAGACGCAAAATAATTGATAGAGAACAACATTTCTTATTATTTCTACACGAGTATTTCTTTGAATTTCTTTTAAGTATAGCGACATTTATTAGTAGTAACTATTGTGTGGCAACCTAATTGGGTAAACATATAGGATTTTTCGTTGAATACTTTTGTATATAAAAGGGAAACGTAAAAACATAGTAAAATTCTAAACAATTATATTAACTTTTAACCTATTTTTTATAAATAATCATAGTATACTATATGTATGTATATGTATGCACTGGTATTATAAAGAGTAAGTTCTAATAAACCATAATATAAAAGAGCAGGTTCAAAGTTGTATGCACGATATATGAAATATAATTGAATTTCGTTGACTTAGTAACATTTTATATCGCATTGATTTTCCCATTCACTGAACGGTTGTTTTATGTTAAATCGATTCTGCTTTTTGTTTGCTTTCGCCCTGTGAAAATACAATTACGGGTAAAAATGCCAGTATGCATGAAAATATATTTTAAATGTTTTGTTTGGCTAACAATTAAACTCTCCTTTTCATATTACATATCGTTTTATTACTAAGGTAATAAATCCCATTAATATTATAAATATGAAAGTTTGGATGGATGGATGTTTGTGACTTCCTCACGCCAGAACGGCTGAACGTATCTGGATAAAATTTAGGACAGAAATAGATTATAGTGTGGAATCACATACTTTTTATCCCGAAAAAATTTACGGTTCCCGTGGGATAATTTGTTTTTATTTTTCACAAAACAAGGGATCGATAGATCTATTCCATACTAACCGTTAAATAGTATATAGGGACCTACCCGAGTAAAGCGAGGGCGAGTCGCTAGTAACAAATAAATAAAGAATACTACATATTTGTACGGTTTTATACTTAATCACGATTATAGTGCCTCCTTTATAAATGTTACAAGAAAAGATTTTCACTTTGCACAAGTATGTTTGTTAGGAAAAAACAGCTTGTTTTCAATGAATTCCGAAGTTTCTTCGCTCGCGTTATCTGCGACATGTGTTTACAGCTCTGACTCGTGCATATTGTAAGACAAAGTTTTCCAATGTTGGAATACCATACCGTACTAAGGAACTAGAATTTTAGCACTACAACATTCCTACAGCTTTGCTTGTTTTACATATTGAATTTCAATAATTGATGTTTAATTTTATCAAAAATACTATGCATATTGATCGCTTGGCTTCGATATATAACGTACATCAATCCGGACTACTTAATATTTAGTGTAGTAGTATTTATTAAATATGGTTTATATATGGTTTAAACAGATAGATTACAATTATTTCTTGTGACATTACTCGATGTGATTAAATGTTTTATAACATAACGAGCAAAACCCGCGGCTTCGCTCGCGCTAAAACTACAACAAAAAAACTTAAAAAAGGTAGGTTTCATACAAATTTTCATCCCTTATTTTATCTCCTTATGAGATGAATTTCAAAAAACGCTAAAACACGTATTTATTTAATTGTATTAAAGAGCATTAATACCGAGTTTCAAGAAATACTGATCATAAATATTTTTTGGGTTGTGTTATAACTTGTATTCCCGTGGGAATGAGATAATCTCCCGCGGTAAAAAGTAGGTATCCTATATGTTGACACGGATATCCAGCTATCATCATACAAAATTTCATCAAAATCCCTCCAGTGGTTTTTCTGTGATGCGGTAACAGACAGACAGACAAAAATTCTAAAAACTACAGATTCGGTCTCCGTATCGATAATAAAGTCTATTTCAATAAAATTTCCAAAAAAATGTTTAAGGTACAGATTCTACTCAGTTAGAATTATATATGTATAATTGCATGTAATTCATATGTGAAAATGTTAAATACAAAAGTATACAAATGTGAAATTCTATCACTAAAATATGTTATATCAACCGTTAGTCGAACTTTTTTTTAAAACTTTTCAATGTACTTAGAATATATACGAGTAATATTAAGCAAATATAACTTTGATATGTATAAATTTAGAACGCCATACAAACTACGACCTAGTTCAAGTGGAGGCTCCCTTATAATAAAGTTTACAAAGTCTAACTTTAAGGGCTTGTGAGCTGGATATTTATAACTGTGTCATGTTGTTTAATGTGTACATTTAGTGCTACTTGCGCCTGAGAAAGAACAAAATACAACTTGAAAGCCGACATTTCTCCGCTTATTACTAGACTACGCGACTCATAGTAAAATGTGTTGACATTTATATAAAAGTTTTTACGTTTATTACTATGTTTTCGCCCAAACCTAGTGTACCAAAACTTAGGCGTATGTACGCTATATTTGTTTCTTGTACCGAAACATTTGTTTTATGATTTTAATTTTGAAGTTTCAATGTTATTCCATATTTATTACTTTCAAGTAAAGTTTTATTTCGAGTCAGAGAATTTTTATTAGACTTTGTAAAACATAGCGGGTCTTATTTTTTTTTCATTTTAACTATTGAAATCAGTTAATACAGATAATTAAAATTGAAGTATCTGTTTATGTCAAAATAAAAGCTTTTTACTAAATGCATATGAAATTATTTACGGTGCTTATAAAAAAAATCAATTTTAAAATTTGTCTGTTTGTTCCGGTTAATCACCAAAACGGCTGGACTAATTTTTAGTACAAGCGTTTTATTTTATGTAAGAAATATTAATTTTATCGTTACAATGTAATATAATTAGTAATTCGCCTATGACCCACGTCTTTTCTTTTTTTTAATATACAATATTTCAAAAGTATAATAATAAATGAGTTCATTATAAGAGCACAAACACTCCGAAATAATGATTTTTCGTCATACTATTCGGATTCTTAAAAGTTGGAGAAAATGTGTGTTTAAGCTTCTGCTTATCGCCTATCACACAAGTATAGCTGTTATAGTAAGTGAAATTTTATATTCAAAAATTTATTATGAAATTTTTCAAACCATAAAAATATATTAGTATATTTTAAAAATCAAAACTTACGTAAGTGCTAAGTCCCGCTAATGGAACGCTGTTTGCAGATAGCAGCAAGTCCTTCGGTGCGAGCCTGCCAGTACGCCAGGCGGGTTGAGGCGGATACAGCCGTCGTATTCTCACGAGACCGCCACCCCCACAGACAGACATACCAAGGCCGCGACCGTCTTTTTCTACTACAACCGTGAATGTGTTTTCTGTAGAACAAGCAATCAGATTAGTTACTAAGTCTAAAATGACGTAATAGATCTAAGTCGTATACTAAGTAATATTATATTTCAAGAGGAAAAGCTATTAAATTAATACGTATAGATTATTGGTTTTAATTAGTTACAAACTTTCCTAAATTTATAAGCTTTTAAAATATGCAATGAAACGTATTGAATAGTTTTGTAGGGATTTATATACCGAAAATATTATAAAGCATTAGTGGGTTTATAAAATCAGTTCTATCTAATATAACAAGATAATTGGTATATCGGTTTGATGTGTTTACTATTGATAGATTATTCATAGATAATAAATATTACACACTATCTATATCTATAGACATTTTGTTTCATCAATTTTTATGTACTTGCTATTAAATAAAATACACATAATAAAACAGATGTTGTGTAAAAATTGTACACTCAGTATTTAAAAAAAAAACATTTTGACGCTTGTTTAGAGGTTAAAAAATTCCAAATGCATAGATTTTCGAATTTGATATGAATTAAAATTACCTCTGTTTCATTATAATGGGTCGAGTAAATTCCCTTTTTACGCGCCTTATATAAATCGTGCGCTATGTTTAATGTTTGTGAACAAATAGATACATATATTATCCATGAATGGGATAAGAAACGGTATAATATTTTAAGCGACAACAATTTACTTTTGTAATAACGCAAAAAGCTGTATTAATTTAGTTATCACGTCATAATTAAATATAGCATAAATATTTAGGTACTTATTTTAATGAAAATGTCAATGATTATGATTATGTCATGTTTTATGATTACATACATATAACACATACATATACATAACACAATACACTTTATGTGTGCTAATAATCCTCTATCTTCATACACCAATTATATAGGAACAAAACCGCGGGTACTACTTAGTTTAATATAAAGAATATATTTGAATTTTCATCAGTTTTACGAAACTCTTTTACGATAAACTAAATTTTATCTTCAAGAATTTCAATATTGCACTGCATAGTTTTACGTTCCAAATGGTATTGCATTGTTTAGATAGTGACGATCAGCTACGGGCAACTTCAGAAGAATGCTGATTTGTTTCACAGGACTGATTCGATCTAAGCAATTGCACTGTAAAATACAACTTCCTCGTGCTATGAAGTAATCTTATCGATTTTTTAAGAAATGTCGTTTTACATTTTCTATATTAGTCGTATAGATAATGCTTGTTAGAAATAGAGGAACATTGTCCACAGTTTAATCGATTATAATTTATTTCCCTAACAACTGTCATCAACATTATTACTTTTAATATTTAGTTACTGATATTAATAATTAAGATATTGTATTGACTAAACACAGTTTCTTAATAGATGGCAGGGCGGTACTTGTCAATAGAAAATTGCTTAAATAGGGAGTTGATCGAGTCAAGAGGGGAGTCTCTCACTGAGCGTCGAAGAGACGAAGTGCCAACTCACAGTTGAAGTGTGGTTTAGTGATTATCTAAATTAAACAGTGTATTTGTGTAGTGTATAAGTGTTGTGTATAAGTGCTGTATTTGGATACGTGTGGAATATAAGTGTAAAAGTGAGGTCAAACGAAGAATAGTTGTGAGTATATGGTAATATATTTAAAAGTGAGTATATATCTGGTTTTATTTACATCCTTATTCCTAACACCGTGGAGTAAATAGGGCCAAAGCCTGCAGTTTCAGAAGTGGGATGACAAAATTAATAATATGTGGTTTATTTTATCATTATGTATTTTTTTTTAAGTATGTTTACATATTCTATAGCATTAATATACATTATTTAATTTGTTTTATATGGGACTTTAATATTTTAACTATTATTTATTTGTTCATTTACTTTTTCGTTCTACCTTATTTTTTTTTTTATTTTTTTTTTTATGACACACTTAGCTCAGTTTACAGTGACCCTACTTGTAGTACCATCGGTCGCGGATTCGAGTCCCGCTGGGGCATTCAATTGTGTGATAAGCACGAATGTCTGTACTCCAGTTATGGGTGTTTATATTTATAATATTATGTATGTATTTATAAATTATATATGTGTAGTGTATCCACTACCTGGTATCCCTAACACAGGCCTCGTAGCTTACCATGAAACTAGATGGTGCTGTGTGTTAATGTCCCAACATATTATATTATAACAACATATGTTCAGTTGTTCATGTTATATTTGACGTAACATTTTTCTGTACTCTATGAATTGTTTTTCTTTTCCCCTTTCTTCTTTTACCCTAATTATCTAATAAATTAACAATAATGTATCAACATACATTTAGCAATGTAAATACAACAGCTTAGTAGTAGTTTAGTGTAATATGAGCACTACACTATGCGAGTAATAATCTTCGGCTTTTCAGTGGACATTCAAGGAGATTCACGTGCGTCGTGTCATATGGATAGATTGGCACAGCGCTCTCGGAGCCCAGTAGAACTCATGAGGTCAAGCTCAGTACGCAGCCCGATCCTCAATCAACCATGCTCTCAAATGGGAAGGTCACACCAGTTACGTAGCCCCGACGGGCTTCCTCCTGATAGACAACAACGAAAACGATCACGCGGAAGACCGTCGTATCGGTCTCGCAGCAGATCAACGAGCCGACATCGTACCAGATTAAGCAGCGAATCACGAAACAAATATCTTCACCAACCCCGTGTCACCAGCAATCGACAAGGTCGGTCACGTAGCCGTCGACTAGAACGATTACGTAGTCGGGAACGAAGTCGTTCTCGCAGTACACCACGCAGCCGGGAGTCAAGAAGAAGAAGCGTTCACACTCAGAATTATCCTAGTCGCCGTCATGGAAGGATGTTGGACGATGGTGAGTCAGCTCAGTTCGCTAATAGTGGATTACAGCTATTACTCGATGCACTAAAACATGCTGGTCGTACAGATAATAATTTAGATAAATTAGTAAATATGAATAATACCATTCCCGAATTCGATCCCTCGAGAAAAGAACAGACTATGACAATGTGGCTACATAAGGTTAATGAATGTTCAACTATTTATGGATGGACTGAAAAACAAATAGTTCATTTTGCTTTACCAAAATTACGTGGAATCGCCCAACGTTGGTACGAAGGTCTACCTTCTGTTCTTTTCTCATGGGATGAATGGCAAACTAAGTTATTGTCAGCATTTCCGTCTACAGAAAATTATGGACAAATGCTTAGTGATATGTTGGCCAAGCGCGCCCGATTTGGAGATTCACTGGAAACTTATTATTATGATAAAATTGCTTTATTGAATCGATGTGGTATAACAGGTAGTCGAGCTGTAGAGTGTATTCTTCATGGCATAGACGATCGGTCAATTAGATTAGGTGCAGAGGCGGTCCAATATGATAATCCTGATAAACTACTTGCATATCTTAGAAATGCCAGGAACAGTCGCACGAATGAGCGTAAAATTCCAAGGAGTCAATTCATGAATAGATCTCAGGAGTCTTCCTTAAAACAGATGAATGAGAGCACACGATGCTTTAATTGTAAGCAAGAAGGACATACAGTACCACAATGTCCACAACCGATAAAGAAATGTGGTAAGTGTCAAAGAATAGGTCATGACGCAGAGCACTGTTATTCTAAAGGACCATTGACAACGGATAAGAATGTTTTGCGAGTGATTAATGATAAGCAACTTGGAGAAAAATATTTAAAAACAGTTGAAGTCAACGGGATTCCTTACAAAGCGTTTGTGGATTTTGGAAGCGATTGTTGCATTATAAGAATATCAGATTTTATTAAATCTCATAACCAATATAAAACCGATGCGCTTCCAAGTTTAAAGGGTTTCGGTAATTCCATTGTTAATGTTCTAGGAAGACAGTTGGCAACGATAAAAATTGATGAAGTAGAAGCTGAAGTAGAATTATTTGTGGTACCAGATGAAGCTATGCATGTACCAGTTATGATTGGTCAAACATTTACAGAGCAACCTCATATTGTAGTCCACAAAACAAGCGATAAACTTGAACTTCTTCAAGCTTTTAATCATTGCAGTAAGCATTACAAAGTTAAATTGTTCTGTAAATGTGAAACTTTAGTTTCAGGTACTTCAGTTATTAGTATCTACACTGAGCCATTAGTCACAGGTGACGTATATATAGAAGGAGGATTAAGATTAATAAAAGATACTGTCTTTTCCGTGTTACCAGGCCTGTTTTCCATTAATGATAGCGGAGAAGGAAAGCTATTGATCAGTATTGTATCAGGTAAGAAAATTATTATAAACAAGGACTATTTGATAGCTCGAGGGTATATGGCAGAAGAATATAAGGATACTGTAGATCCAAAGGTGATGGCGGTTAATACTGTAAGTCAAGGTCTGTATCAACCGATAAAAATGGACGAGGTTAAAACCGGACCTAATATTTCTTCTGAGGAAAAAGATAAACTTTTATTGCTTTGAATAACTTTAGAGAATGTTTAGCAGCGAACTTGGCGGAATTAGGTAAGGCTACAGTTGGAGAAATGTCTATAACTCTGAATGATGAAGAGCCCGTAGTTTACCGACCATACAGATGATGACCACTTGTCGGATATTCAGTGGGGTCTAAATAATACTTTCAATAAGGGCATAAATCGAACTCCCGCAGAAGCCCTATTTGGGATAAGACCTACGGGATCTACTGAAAGTAAAATAATAAACGATTTGGACAAGAACAGATCTAATATAAGGAATGAAATTAACACTCATATTGAAGTATGCCAACAAAATCAAAAGGAATCATTCGATAAACACCGTTGTAGTCCTCCGAAATATAATGTTGGGGATTTGGTAAGAGTGGAACGCCAAGTACCTGCAACAGGACAGAGTAAAAAACTTGTGCCTAAGTTTCAGGGACCTTATAGAATCGCAGCTATTCTGGACCATGATCGCTTTGCCATAGAAGACACACGATTAACTTCCAAGAGAGGTAGAAGCTTCTCGACTATCGTAGCTATTGATAAAATCAAACCATGGCTTAATTTCAATAGACCACACGTAAGTGAGACACCAGTGAATCTGACGATGGGGAACCTTGTGAGTAACGAGTTAAGAATGTTTTATATTTTATTTAAACTTTAGCTAAATATATAATTACGAAATATATTTAATAAATAATATAATTAAATATGTTGATTAAATATAATAAATACTTTTCCATTGTTAAAATAATTGATTTTGCTATGTAGTAATAGATTTGTGTGAAATTAACGTTTTAGTATCATTATACATTGTACAACTTTTCTATCTTTATAGGAAAACATAATTGTGAGATGTTATATAATATATTATTGGTCAAAATGAATGGTTATATTTTTTTTGAATAAACAGCAGTTTAATAAAATGTTTACTATCGGAGAGCATTTCTTTGGTATTCAGGACGTAAGGGGCCTGTTGCCACGTATTTAGGACTACAAGAGGTTTGTTACTTGGTATTCAGGACGTAAGGGGCCTGTTGCCATGTATTCAGAATTACAAGGGGCCTATTACTTGGTATTCAGGACGTAAGGGGCCTGTTGCCACGTATTTAGGACTACAAGAGGTTTGTTACTTGGTATTCAGGACGTAAGGGGCCTGTTGCCATGTATTAGAATTACAAGGGGCCTATTACTTGGTATTCGGGACGTAAGGGGCCTGTTGCCACGTATTTAGGACTACAAGTTGGTATTCAGGACGTAAGGGGCCTGTTGCCATGTATTCAGGACTACAAGGGGCCTGTTACTTGGTATTCAGGACGTAAGGGGCCTGTTGCCATGTATTCAGGACGACGAGGGACCTGTTACTTGGTATTCAGGACGTAAGGGGCCTGTTGCCTTGTATTCAGGACAGAATCGTTTGAATGTATTAATTAATCAAGTTTACTTATGAATGGTTTCTGTGTTTTCTTTCCTGTATTTTATCTTTGATTTTTAGATTGTTTTCTCGTATGAGGTCATACGATTCTATTCGGATGGCCGACTGTCATCAACATTATTACTTTTAATATTTAGTTACTGATATTAATAATTAAGATATTGTATTGACTAAACACAGTTTCTTAATAGATGGCAGGGCGGTACTTGTCAATAGAAAATTGCTTAAATAGGGAGTTGATCGAGTCAAGAGGGGAGTCTCTCACTGAGCGTCGAAGAGACGAAGTGCCAACTCACAGTTGAAGTGTGGTTTAGTGATTATCTAAATTAAACAGTGTATTTGTGTAGTGTATAAGTGTTGTGTATAAGTGCTGTATTTGGATACGTGTGGAATATAAGTGTAAAAGTGAGGTCAAACGAAGAATAGTTGTGAGTATATGGTAATATATTTAAAAGTGAGTATATATCTGGTTTTATTTACATCCTTATTCCTAACACCGTGGAGTAAATAGGGCCAAAGCCTGCACAACATTAAAAATATTACGCAAACAACGTCGTAACGTATTTTAACATAATGGTAGTATAATATGGTATAGTATTCAGTCCATTTTAAAGTCCCACTGCTGAGCAGGGGCTTCCCTTCAATATGAAGGGGATGAGGCCCTAGTCCACTAAGCTTGCTAAGTGCGGGTTTACGGTCACAAGTCTTTCGAAAATTTGCAGGTTCTTGCATGATTTCCTTCACCGTAACACAAGTGGTTATCACGTTGGAAATCATGTTGGAAATAACACATAATGGTACTGTTAAAGATTTAATGTTATTTTAATTAACGTACGTTTGTATAATCTCCCTTAAACTTAAAATTGTACTTACTGCTTAACCTGTATTTATGCCACTACAAGACCTATTTTGACATGTACTACAATAGCATTTCTTAACATTTCTATAAAAGACTACATTTAAAATATTATTAATGTTCATTTTTTTTTTGGAATGTGATAATCTAATATACATATAAAAATCTTGTGTTACAGTGTTTGTGGTCTCACTTCTCCGAAACGGCTCGACCAATTTTATTGTTTTTTTTTTGTATATTTGGTAGGTATGAGAATAGGTCATAAAGTATTTTTCACCCCTACCTGCCCCCCACATTTTTTAATCGCGATTTTAGTATTTTTGTATCTCTTTGATAATTTATACGGCAGAACAACGTTTGCCGAGTCAGCTAGTAATTTATATAATTTACTAGTAACTTTCCATCACTTCGCTCGGCTGTTTAATGGCTAATCAATATAATAGTTAAATAATAATATTTGCTTTATTTATAACAATATTAATAATACTATTATATAATAAATAATATAAATAAGAGAGAGGCTATTTGCACGTAAGAAGTAAAAAGGGTCTCCCTCTAAATTATTATTATTTATCTATACACTTTATATTATATATAGTAAACTTTATACTATCCGTAACTAAATAATAAAGATATTGAAGAAATGATTTTACTATTTTAAATCATATCATTATGATACAATTTTATATCTCAAGCTCTTATATTAAAAATATTTAATTTCTTCAATGAATCCAGACGAACGCGGACAAATGTCGATTTACGGTCAATTTAAGTTCTTTTTATGCCAGTAACGGATGCCGAAGGGTGTCGGACATGAATTAAACATCACCTAAGGGAATCCACAGAAACAATTTTGGCAATGATCTCATTCAATTCAGGCCGTTCCTACGCAATTCCCTCCACATAAGGCAATTTTTAGGTAATTTGTGGACTTTTATTTCTTTTTCCTTGGGTTTGGAGAAGTGATTTTGTCAATCCGTGTTATTAGACGACTTTTGTGCTTCAATCTATTTTATTATTATATTTTATTTTCACTTTTATTGTGTCCACCTCAATTCTTCACTACTTATTGGTTTTAACTAGGTATTGAATATGACACATTAACTTGATAATTTTTATTGGGTCACATAGTTATCTATACATATAATAAAATTGTAACAAAGCTGAATCTGTACATAAATATTTTTTGGAAAATCTTATTGAAATAGACATTATTATCAATACAGAGGCCGAATCTATAGTTTTTAGGAAATTTGTCTGTCTGTCTGTTGCCGCATCACGTTAAAACCACTGGATAAATTTTAATAAATCTTGGTATGATGATAGGTGGTTGTCTGGGTCAACATATAGGACACTTTTTACTGTAGGAAAATATTTCATCTCTAAGAAATCTATACTAAACTTTAATATTTATATATTTATATAAACATTTCAAGTTGACTTAAGAGTACCAATATTATTATCCAATATTATTTGGTCTATTCCGTCTATCTCTACTGTAGGTATAACGCATTTAAGGCGTGGTCTAACAGTGTAAATTATCAAGTATAATACAGCACATACATATCTTGTTACCATCATTAAGTAGTGAAGGTTTAAATTTTTTGGATTGTCATACGAAAAGGATACTAAAATATAGCAATAAACAAAATTTTATTATCAAGTAGGTAGTCAACATATTATCCGTCACGCCACTGTCCAGCAGCAGAAATAACAATGTGTGAACATATACGACACGTTTTCCAACTGACTGAAGATGGCTTTGCATATTATTATCCTTCTCTGGCTTCAAAGCCGACACCGTTAGCGCTGTCGTGCCTTGTATCATTTATGCTTTCTATTTTGTTACATTTTTGTGGGATCCATACCGTAGGTGCATGCTACTCTCTTTATATTCTCGTACATCATATTATAAATCCCCAGCTTATGTAGTAAAAGGAATGTAGAGCTGAGCTCTTAGATGTAGCGTTTCTGCAGGGCTTTCAAAGTTTTAGTTTTGGACAATGCATGAAACATAGGGTTTCGTCGTAACTGAGTTTAACACCTAGACAGACAATACGTTTAATTAACTTCTGTATGTAAAATCTGGCCTAGAGTGAAAATTTTAATTTTTGCTTAGCAAGTTTTTATGCTGCTATTGTGTCAATGTAACACCGATCACAAAAATAAGTGATATATCTAATGCTTAGAGAAATGTTTACATTTTACACGTATCATTCAATTTTTTTGTTTAAAAATTTGTAATAAAACTACTAAATATTATGTTTTATTCATCTTTTATCATTCAAAAAATAACTTTTAAGTATAAATACTTAGTCGCTGCTATGATACCGATTCTATTGTATTTAAAAGTGAACAATGTCTTATTAAAAAAGAAAGAAACACAATACGTTGAAAAGTTAAACTCTTTGTGAAAAAATCATTAAACTTATATTTAAATATTATAATGAACAAAAATAGACTGTTAATCAAATTGCAAATATTACGTATATATGACGTAAATGTAGCGTGAATGTGACGTTGAAGCAAAGTAATATTGACGTAAATATGACGCCAGCGTGAGTGTACTTTATGATCTGTTCTCTGGTTGAATACGATTTACCGATTCCACATAATTTGAGTTAAAGGCTGATGCTGATAAAAGCGCTATAGGAGTGATAAATATTTTTTTATGTACCAAATTGCAATATGTTAGCTATTGTCTGTGGATTTGCTCGCATTTGTATTTCTACTTAGCTTGTCACATTATTCTCAAAATTACATGAGCATATAACTAAAATAGGAAACTAACATCATGTATCGTTGGATTTGTACGATTGAAATGACTCTCTGAATGAATCTTTACAAATTGCTAGGTACATTAGGTACTTCAGCATAATAATAGGTATATGTACTTTGTTTAATTAATAATAAAATATTACTTACTGGCTACTGCTTTTTTTTATTTTCTTAATAATAGTCCCCGCTTGATACGTTAGAAATCGTATGAAATGAAATTCAGCTGTAGACAACAAGAAATAGTGAATACCTTAGGTAATAATTGTGCATATTATAGTTACATTGTACAATAATAACTGTTCACATCACAACCTAAGCCAAAGTAGCTTTATTGATTTAATTAGTTTCTTTTCCATATATATACTATATACAATTGACAAACTATCATATGGATAGACAGATGTCACAAAGACAAACAAATACATATATTTGGTATGTTATGTAACATGTATTATTAAGTTTTAATGTTTTATTTCTCTTTATACAAAATAATTTTAAAGAAATTTTAATGTATAGAGATAAATAAAATAGAAGTGTCTGTTTCTAATGTCAAAATAACAGCTTTATACTAAATATATACATATTATGGAATTATGTATGGTACTTATAAGAAAAACACAATTTTTAAAATGTTTGTCTGTCTGTTTGTTTCGGCTAATCTCTGAAACGGCTGGACCAATTTTAACGGGACTTTCACTGGCAGATAGCTGATATTTTAAGGAGTAACTTAGGTTACTTTTACTTTAGAAAAACAATTAGGGTTACAGTTAGGGTTTCGCTTAAAAAAATTATAACGTACCTAGGGACGAACCCGAGCGAAGCGAAGGTGAGTCTCCAGTGACAAATAATAAACATGTGAACTACACATATACATATAGGTGATTTCCCCTATAACATTTACGTCTATTGGATGGGATAATCTTTCATTTTGAATACAATGGATTCTTATAAAAATATCTTATCACATTGAGTGCTCGCCCTTTAATCTAAGATGTCTCAGAATGGTCCTTGATTTATTAAAACACGGTAAAAATAAAGCAA
The DNA here is from genome assembly GCA_033884665.1 of Argynnis bischoffii washingtonia. Classification (NCBI taxonomy): domain Eukaryota; kingdom Metazoa; phylum Arthropoda; class Insecta; order Lepidoptera; family Nymphalidae; genus Argynnis; species Argynnis bischoffii. The sequence continues at coordinate 4,973,601 of CM066611.1, forward strand.
ATTGAACTATATAGTTAAGTGTGTATACACTTATATTTTTTATAAAAGTGAAGATGAAGATGTAAAAATTAAATATTCAAAACATTAAAAGTATATTTGAATATTGTACATTTTGATTTGATTTGATCTCTGAAATCCTCTTCATTCATATTTATGTCACTTTCATTTCAACCAATGACCTTAAACACAGCTTCCAGTGCCTTTGTGAATATCTTCGGGGATGACAACCCTAAAATTATTGCCTTACTCGATGACATCGGATAGGTCTTTTTCCCTGGTTGATACTTGAATGATGATTGATACGATAAAGTACTATTGGACTATATATTTTTCAATATATACAATATCTTTATAAAATCTATTGGAGAACCACATTTATAAACAATGGACAGTATAAACGATAGTCTACTAGTCAGTAGCTTTTCAATTAATATAAGGAAATAAATTTTTGCCCTAATGAACAGAAAAACTTACTACATTTTGAATCGTTTATTTAGAAATCCCTTACATTTTGTTGACATAAAGAATAATTCACTGTTCCAAGATTCCACCACTTCGTATTTATGAGTTAGGCAATAATTAAGTGCTAAAACGTTAAACTTACGAAAATAGTTAACTCGACAATTAGAAAATTATATTTTTATTTCAAAGTAGAGCTTGTTGCTTATCGGTTTATCAATAAGTTTAAGGACGAAAACTTTTCAATAATATATAAAATTAGATGTATTTGATTTTGTTTGGTTTAAAATTTAATACCTAATATTCAATATGAACGATACTTTACATATAACCAAATAAATGTTCATATTTGTAAATTTTTAAAAAAAGGTCAGACAGACAAGCCTAAAGCTGTACTAAATTAATTTGACTATATTTTTCTTAATTTACTATCATCATTAACATAATCTGCCTATTTTCATTGAATTTATTTCGTCGAATTTTAGCTCTAGGTCTAACAACTGCCAGTCATTTTGCGTAAATCGTCGCTTCACAGCTAGTGTGTTTTAATCACCGACGCAAAAGGGGGGTGTTATAAGTTTGACGTGTCTGTTTGTGTCTGTGTATTTGTGTGTATGTGTCTGTGTGTCTGTCTGTGGCACCGTAGCTCCTAAACGAAAGGACCGATTTTGATTTAGGCGTTTGATGATCATCACTCATTTCCTACTTGACAAAAGGGTCTTACTTAGTTTCACAGATCCGATTGGCTTGAAATTTAGTAAACTGTATTTCCAAGACTTTTTCAGTGGTATTTTGAGCAGATGCTGTAGCATTAAATAGTTAGCGGGATGTTCTCAGAAATTTACAGCAGATATAGCGTGTTTGGGCTTACAAGAATAGTCTCCATGAGAGTTATCTATTAGAATTAGTGCCCCCGAGTAGTTTAAAAAGAATGAAATAAAAATAAAATTAAAAAATTTAAGTAACCCCCGACACAGTAAAAACTAAAAATTAAAAAAAAATCTCTCTTGGCCTTTTAACTTCATTAAAAGTACCTAAACCTATTAATATTTTAATGATGAGATAAATTTTCTTTTTTTTCCTTTTTAGAGATTTTTTTGCGTAGAGGGTTACTTAGTACACTAAGATTACCGAGCCATGGTGTTTATTCTACAACTCATTTATCGCCCTGGTTGTACGACAAATGTGACCAGCTCACTACAATAATTCAAAATTGAAGTTTCTGTTTGTGTTATCAAAATATATAATATAATCAGCTTTTTACTAAATGCATATGGAAAGTATATGCAGTACTTACTTCTAATAAAATAAAAAGAAAATCTTTTATAGTTTTTATCTGTCTGCCTGTTTGTGCCGGCTCATTTACAAAAAGGCTGGACCAATTTTGACGGATCTTTTACTGGCAGATAGCTGATATCATAAAGAGTTACTTAGGTTAGAAAAAGAATTAAGGTTCCGCGCATAAAAATGAAAACCCAAGAAATTGTTAACAAAATCCGCGTAAGGTAAGTCGCTAGTTATTACTATATCTATAATACATACTATAACAAATATACGTGAATTGGAGATTAACAAAAACGATGACGCAATATAAAAGCGATGCGACGAATGCTAAACGCAGCCCGTAGGCTGGACATTTCGCCGGCTAACTTTGCCAATATTGGAACTATGAGCAACTAGCACATTCAGCTGTTGTTTCGAATTGGTACAAAGTGGACTTTAGTGAATAAATCGCCACGCGTTTGCTCTTTATAACGGGTTATAGTGATAAACAGATATAGGTTTACAAAATTGAATTTTTTTTATACATTAAATTGAAGTGTGTGACTGTGATTCCAAAATAGCAGTGTTAGATATATAACTCAGATTTATTTGCATAATAACAAAATATAATTGTGTTTTTCTTATATTATAAGTATATAATTTCATATGGATTTAGTAAAAAGCTGTTATTTTGACATTACAAACAGACACTTCAATTTTATTTATATAATAAAATTGAAGTGTCTGTTTATATAACGATTTCAAATATAAAATTATCTATACAGATATATGTAGATAATTTTATATTTGAAATCGTTACATACGTTTTAACTATAACATAAGTTAAATAATCTCTATATTAACTACATTATAAATAATTATAAGCAAGTGTACGCAACATCTATATTAACTTAAGAGTTTTAAAATTTACAGAACATAAAAAATAAGAGCACAAGCATTACTTAATCGTCATAAAATATTCATAAATCATATTTCAGTTTTAGAGATGCGGTTAAAAGCATGACGCCTGCCGTTGCTTGTAGAATTATAATTTGTGGTGTTCTAATTAAGTATTCATTCACAGCACAGATTAAAATACGAGGAGACTTAATTTACTTACGGGCTAAGTCAGTAAATATTTTTAGTGAAAAATATCGTGTAAAAAGAATTTTATATTTAAAGTGCTAGTACAATAAGCCAGTTGAAAAAGCCCGGATAAAGGTCATTAGTGCGATATCTAAATATTTAATGAGTTGCCTGAGGAGTAATGCAATCAAACAGTGCATCGTAGAAGAGATACGTGAGCTAGTTTGAAAAATCTGTTATATTTTTAAAATTTTATATGTTTAAAGTTAAGCCTCCTTTTACTTATTTACTTTTACGTAGTATGATAATTGAGGAACTATAAAGTCAAAAAGACTAATATTTCTCAAATTTACTTTGCACAAAAGTTTCAAAAATAATTTACGAAATATCGTTTCTAATTAATCGAGTTGAGGCTGAATTTTTCCAATACCTCCATGAGGAACTACTTGTTTAGTTATATAATCTTTACAAATTCGGTACGAACGTTGTTTTTCAGTACGGAGAATTCTAAAAATCAATCAACGTATCTACGAGTAGTTTTCAGTTCTACTGAATAATATGCCTCAGTAATTAACATGCATTTTTGAACGACTTCAAAAAATTTAGAAACTACTCATTGTGAGTGTATGTGCGTGTAGATATTACGTTTTTCTCGCCACATGTGAGATAATTTTAATGATTATTTTTTTGAAGTTATACTGCTTTAGGCGCATTATGAAAAAAATAGTAAGTAATATTTTTACGATGCGACACAGTATGAAATTAGTCGTTATTGGCTACAGTGTGAAGTTAGTCGTTAAATCTTCCTTTAGTAAAGTGTGAAGTGATGTTTATATTCGAGATATTTATTTAGTAATTATATTATATCTCAAGGGAGGCTTAACAATATATGAAACATTTCTAGTTTCCTAGGTACTAATTAAAAATAAAAAAAATCGCCCGTCAAACCAAATTTATTCTTCATATTATCTATGAAAATTATGAAATTCCAACTTATTTCCGTAAAATTAATATTGTGGTTAAAAAAATAAAGGCATATATTTTGTTTTCTTTAAATTTAATGAAACAATAACTTAATTGCGGTGTGCGAGTCAGTCTTGCATTTGTCCAATTTTTATATTATACACGTACAAGCGATTGACCACGGCCTCGTTCGGAGTTCCTGGGTGCCTCATGTAGATTACCAATAAATTTAAAGTTATGATTTTTAACACTAAACATATTTGTATCGCAATAATAAGTAGCCTATATAGCATGCGGCGGAGATGTAACACCCAGTGAGTGGATTTTCTAAATCGGATCTGTGGTTTCAGAGATTACCCGCTATATGTACTCGTATACAAAATTACAAACATTTCTCTTTATAATATTAGCATGGATATGGATAGTATACTCGTATTAAATTAAAATTAGCTAAGTTATTTAAAGTCAAACTTAATTTTGATATGCGATACATACTGGTTCATTTACAAAACAGCCAGAGTTAATAAACAAAGTGAATACAAGAAGACATAGTGGGTATATTATATCTGTTTTTGTTACATAGTATTTGCTTGTTCACCTATACATTTCTGGATCACTGAGTGCACAGCTCAGTGGTGCGTGCAATGTACGCATAAGCGTACAAATACCTACTAAATATGTACATTTCAAAAGTTTAATTACAATGTTTGTGGGAATAACTACTTTATATACCTTCGTGAGAAATTTTTCATATGTCAAACAACGTATTCAACGCTATATTTTTTTTAACCAATAAAATGTTTTATCCCTCTAATTAATTATATTAATGATCATACAGACATTAAATATTTACATATATACATTTTTTTTATTTTTAAAATGGGTGTGTATAATATAGAGCTGATAGCTGTACGGTATAAGTTGTTCGGTGAGGTTTCCTAATACTACATTAGGCTAAATCAAACTCAATATAGATTCATCATCATCAATCAGCCTATATATATATATATATATATATATATATATATATATATATATATATATATATATATATAGTAAGATATTAATATAGATTAAGAGTAAGAAACTTATAACCGACTGCTATACCAGAATGCTATCACTTTCATCTCCATAATGTTACAACTTTTTATGAATAAGAAAATGAGTATGCACACCATAATAATAAAATTCTTCCCATTGTCAAACTTCGAAAAAAATTATAACCATAATTAGCTCGACTTCTCACACTCAGTTTTTTAGCCAACAATAGCAATAGGGTATTGTTGGATTCCATTACACATGCCTATAAAGACGGTAATGGAAATGATTTTATGCGGTCTAGGTTTTTCTAATGTACTTACTACAAAAATTATTACTTGACATAAAAAGGAAAATTTTATGCTAATTGATTTGAAACACGTAGGAACGTTCATTTATTTTGTTTTTTTACGATTAAAAAGTTTTGTGGAAGAGAAAAATGTCGTAAATTTACCAATTATTATTACAAAATGTGCTATTTTATTTATTTATTAGATATTTATTTATTTATTAGATTAGTACAATAGTTTTTTAGCTAATTACATTAACTTTTAAGGTGAATACCACATGCAAATATGGAGATTTTATAAAGTTTACATTACATCTGTTACAATGATAAATTACTAGTATAAAATATTAAATTATATAAATAATAAATTACACCACCACAATTAAAATAATACACAAAGATTAAAAAAAGATTACAATTGGAATAATAAAAACAGGAAGAAGTGCTGAACTAAATTAGTAGTTAAATATTAGTTGTGAATGATGAAATAAAGGTAAATTAAATCAAGTATTGAATATAGTATAGGATATATATAAAATAGCATATGAAAAAAAATCTTTATTAGAAAAAATGACAGGATTGATTTAATGTGTTTTTATTTTAGCTTTGATCATTTAGTCGGATGAAGGGACGGTTTTAAAAACTCTTAATATTTATACATCCAGTTTGGAAAGCGAGCACTTCGTGTATATTTTGCTTTACCTACATACATAAAAATGTTTCAAAGGGAATTTATAAATCCATACGAAAATGTAAAATATTGCTAAACTATTTTCTTTTATGTTTTGAATTTAGGTTGTGATTTTTTACCGAAACGGATGGTAGAATATAAAGAATAGGCAAATAACATCAGCATTTCGCTCTAAGAGACGATTCTATTTGGCATGAACAAAAATATTTTTAAAATGTCTCTAGTCGCTTATTTTGTCATCTATGAATGTAAAATAATAAAACCTTAAACGAGTTTATAGTATTTTTATGACCAGATAAACCGAAAAATATGTTTAAAAGATAAAAAACAATTACTAATAATTTATTATTTAGTCGTAGTTGAAGAGGATTATAGTGCAATATGTAAGTAAAGTAATAAACAAATAAAAATACTACATTCTAGAAAAGTAGAACATTGCTGATAAGTCAAGTGAATATTGATCACTCATATTCTCTGTCAAGAGTGAATGGAATCGAAGCAAGGCCGCTATATGCACCAGCTGCGATCTTCTTATGCAGCATTATCCTTTATAAAGCTGAACCTTTTGTAGAGGTTTGTTCTATTATCTATAATTAAAAAGGAAAACAATAGCAACGTGTCCCACAGTTCTTAATTTAGATCTTTAAGTAACCTATTGCTTGTAAACAATAGGTACGTGTTAAAGTTACGTACAAAGTAAAAGTATGATAATAATATGTAAATGTAGAAATTTGAAGTGAGGGTTCAACAAGCAGAGTTCGTTGAAGGATAATACGTATATGGAACAGTGAATGACAAGGGGTCGAACATATAACAAAAGATAAATGTCGGAATAATTTTTAATGGGTTTGTTTACTTAGGGCTTAAATTGTTTTAGATTTAAATATTTGTACCCTTTTATCATTGTTTCACGTATTTAAGTCTTCCTGGCCGACTTTCGACCATACCGTCCAATCCTATGAAGAATAGCTAACTGAGTATGAGATATTATAATGCGAAACACAAGCGCTATAAGAGAGCTCTTTTCTCCTTACTCAATCTTTCACCATCATTTAGTGGGCCGACAATTCGATAATACTAAAGAATGTTTCGGCACAGGACTGATGGCTTAATGTATTCTGCAAGACAGGGGTATGTTACACTACCTATATTTTAACTTTGAGCTGCTTATCAGAATGCCTCTTCAGAAAAATAAATTGCTATTTTATGACGACCTGGACGTCAAGTTCAGTAACTTAAAATAGCCGTACATATTAGCTACTAAAGCAACCATGTCCAGGAGCTATGTAGAAGCACTTTATAGCAATTTAAAATCATACGATGGGAGATTTTTTAAATAATTATACACTCCAAGTATAAATGTTCAAAAGATATAATTGGTTTTAATTCAATAATTCAACCCTTAACTATCCTGTATTGCCAGTATAATTCTGCTTTACTAAATGGTTTTACATTTTATAAATATAAATAGATGCTTATAAAGTTAAAATAACGTTATCTATACACCTGTACAAATATTATAAATGTGAAAGTTTGTGAGTATGGAGGTTTGTTGCTCTTACACGCCAGAAAGGCTGAACGGATGTGGATAAAATTTGGCACAGAGCTAGATTATAGTCTGGTTAAACATAATTTTAAAGATGGATTCAGTAGGCATGATTACATATTGTGTAGTTAATTCAGGATTTTAAAGTTACGAAGAATGTGATCTTGATACCTTCACCCTTTGCATGAAAAGGAGTAATGAAGCTATTCTGTTCAAGATTTAGGAGTTTAATTACTGCTTAGCGTTGAATTTTCTGGAACATTGTGTTACGTGGTTCGGAGAATTGCCTTTAACATTATTAAATTCTGGAACTTTTAGTCACTGTGAAAACTTGTGATTTTTAAGTTTATACATATTATATCTCTGTATACATATGTGTACTTAAATATGATATTTGTTGACCTTTTTAACCATGAATACACTTATTATATAATTAAAATTAATTTTCACTAATAATGTTAACATGATGTTTGGAATTGAAATTGTGCTTTGTATAATAATTGTCTTAATATTGAATCCTATAACGACTCCGCCTAGTGTTTAGATTGGCTCAGGTATAGTAATTACAAAATTGCGTGTAAAGGTACTAAAAGCCATTGTTGTTTGTTTTAGCATCGTGTTACATCAATATTCACCCCTTGCGTGAAAGACGTGAAGTGAAATTTTTAAATAGCTGGCCTATTTTGAGCGTCGTTATTACTTTTTTGTGTGCCTGAATATATTTACGTATTCATTTTTATAGTTAAAAGATAAATAGCGAAAAAAATTCCGAGGCTACCAACATGACGCGAGGTTATGCTCTACGGACATTACAGGTTTGATCTACAGGTAAATGTTAGTAAGCACTGTGCTATTGCAGTGTTCACTTAATTTCATCCAAATTCATCCAGCTGTGTGCTTGAAGGAGTAATAAATCTACACAAAAATAAAATAAGAAACAAAAAAAACAACCATACACATTAACCACTTGACCAACAAGGTTCAGGAGCCATGAAAAAACACTCTAAAGCAAATAAAAATCATTCAGAGGTAGATTTTTTTTAAATAACCATACGCTACAAATATATAGATAGGTATACTAAATTAAAAAATAGAATATATATGGATATATAGAAAATATATAGAGATCTCTACGATATCATGGCTAAAACAATTCGCGCAATGATTGGGCTTCTAACACTGTAACATTTATTACTTGGCTTTCAAACACTTCATTCATTTTAATCTAATAAACTTTTACAAACACATTTGAATCTACAAGTTTTATATGTCTTTTCTAAGAAACGAAAGTAAGAAAAGCAGCATTTGTTAGTAGGTATATCCCTAATAGAAAAGATTCGTTTGAAGGGAAAAGTCAAAATATTCAATTTATTTCCATTCAATTGATGCCAGCGGCAATAGCTCTCGACGTTGGCAGTGAGATGATTAAGCGTCAAGAACAATCGAAAAGCGCAGCAAAATGGCGGTCTGATGGGTTTCAATTGGACAGCGGACAATTCAATTACCATGTCACAGGGAGTGTAAGACACCATCACGGCAGCCCACAAAACAAACTGTAAATCATAGCAACCAACATTATTTCTACATTGTAGTTTTTAGTTTTCAGTTTCGAAATGAAATATTTTATACATATAAATAAGTCTTCAATGAACAGTTCTTAAAAAAAATTTATTAATAAAGAGTAATTTAAATCATATATTTTTAGTTCAAAGGAAATATAGCTATATAATATGTATAGCTTTACTGTAAGGCTAACAAATTTCGACCGAAATTAAAATAACAATTTCAAGAAAGTATTATGTAACAATTTCAATTAAATCGTAGCTAGGACTTGTAAACCTAACGCATTGCCTTTTTGCTAGTATAGAGTTAGCGCAAATGACAAAGGCCGAGGTGAGCCTAGGGAGTTGTACGTAGGCCGTGCATACAAATTGAACGCCTAAATAAGATAAGCCGCTGTTTTGCTCTCACCACACGAAGGTGGATTAAAACCTACAGTAAAAACGATAATGGAAATTCCTTTTACAACAGTTTATTTTTAGCTTCAGATAGAGTAATATTTGATTCGAGGAATTGAATAAAAATACCTCAAAATAATAATTGTGTACATTTACATAACAAGGCAATGGTAGCCCAGTGGTAACGCGCTCGCTTGGACAACCGAGTGAAGCGGGTTCAAATCCCGGGTCTCGCACCTCTGATATTTTCATGTACGAATCATTTCTAACATGATTACCACTTGCCTTACGGTGAAGGAAAACATCGTGAGGAAACCTGCATGTCTGAGAGAACCTAGCAAGTTTTCGAAAGACATGTGAAGTCCGCCAATCCGCACTTGGCCAGCGTGGTGGACTATGGCCTGATTCCCCTCGTATTGAGGGAGGCCCGTGCCCAGCAGTGGGACGTTAAAAAGGGCTGAATACAATACATACATAACAGTGTATAAGTACTTTGGGTTCAGAACATCTAGTATCTTTTTAAGTTGACGCATGATCATTATTATTCTTAATTTAAGTAATTTTCATGGAACAAAAAAAAATTAGTTGAGTTTATAAAACGAAGCGTTTTATAAAACTAAAGTTTTAGCGACGATAATAGAAGCAAGGGCTTATTACGGATTCGGATAAACAGGTGTTCAATATGCCTTATCTACACATATAATAAAATTGTAACTATCCCGAATCTGTAAACAACACTGTAACTGTGTGTTAAACACCTGGATAAATTCTATGAAATTAATTGTTAATCGGACCACCGGCGGCTCGGCGGTCGTTGACAGGCTAAATATTTTTTGAAAAATCTTATTGATTTAGACATTATTATCGAATCCATAGTTTTTAGAATTTTTGTCTGTCTGTCTGTGATTGCATCACAGAAAAATCACGAGAGGAGTTTTGATGAAATTTGGTACGATGATAGCTGGTTATTCGGGTTAACATATACATACATAGATACTTTTTACTGCGGGAAAATATCTCATCTCTGAGAAATTTATACTGATCGTTAAAAAGTAAGTAGGGACGAACCCGAGAATGAGTCGCTAGTTGCCAAAAAAATCCTTTTCTTTCCTTTAAAACGAGAAAATTTAGGATCACGCTACAAGGTTGAATATTGATTTATACCCCTATCTTTGACCCTCTTAGAGTTGATGCAGAAAATTGAAAATACTATCCAATATATTTCTTTTAAATTCTAAAGTGGAGCTTACTACCACTAAAATTTATTTGTTACAGACAGAATATAATGACCATTGACACGTCTAAAACTTTAGTCTCTCCCGTAACCATGGTTGTTGTAAAGCATTCGAAACGTCTGGAACCAAAAATGAAAATAAATCCGTGAAAAAGTCCAAAAAGATGGTTTTATTTAAAATATCAAATATTCGGGTAAATCTACGAAAGTATTATCATCATTATGTTTATGTAATAAAAAAATGCTATTCATTGGGCATTCGCATTACGTAAGAACGATTTCACTATTATTTTATACTTTTGTGAACGACCGAATAAAAAGGTTTTTAGGAGAAACAAATATGAAAAGTGCCCGAAAAATTCGAGTAACGTAATTTTCCTATGAAGTCAACGATCGCAAATAAATTTATTGAAATTTGGATAACACAACGTCGTGTAGTCTAGTTTTTGTAATTATCAATTACAACTTCAGAATAGGTACATTAATTTTTTTTTAATGGTAACCATAAAATTTTAGATAGGTATGCATCGGGATAAGAGCGTATTTTTTGTAACATAGTCGTATATAAAAATTTTATCCCATAAAGTTATTAGGTGCAAAAAATATTGAATCTCTGCGCTCGTAATTCAAATACGAAATGTAGATGGAATCAATTTCTTGATTGCATTTTACGCTCAAAAAAATATCACACTACGTTTGGTTTTATTAATTAAAAAGTTTCGGAATCAACCCATATATTTAGCAAGTTCCGCGACTTTGCTTGCGCTTTCTGAGAACATATTATTAAAAAAAAAGTGTCCATAAATTGATGAATATTTTAAGCTATTGGTGCAATGGAGGTGTAGATCGATTAATGTACTCTAATAATAATGTAGGTTTAATACTAATGTAGGTTATAGAACCTACATAATATAAAATAAATAAAATTTAATTACATTTATTTATTTTGAGGTTAACTTGTAATCTAATGAACCGATTAACACACTTGTATATATTTTTAGTCAATATTGTTAATTGTAAATATAAAATGCAGATACTATTAAAATACACTTAGTTTTCCAGTGATAGCAAAAATTTAATTTTTTTATTATAACATGTAATAATCAGTTATTATTCTTTGTTTAAAATAAAACAACTTTTTAATTTAAAATTAAACTAAATATTTAACATACAGAACGGCTAACCAAAAAATTTGCAAGTGAAATTCGTTTCAATTTTCTTGTTTGTTCCTTTTTTTCTTCTTTATCGGTACATTCACAAAACACTATATTTCAGACGATATTACTAAAGCCCTTGAAAGGACAAAGCCTTTTTTGCATCCCGGTAATGTATCCGGGTGTCAGGGGAAAATGACAGCCTGTAAGGTTTCCCGTCTATAAAGATAAAAGGCAACGTTAACTCTTTGTTTGAACTTTTATGTCTTTTAAGTCCATTTAAAACATTCATTAGCGAGTATTTACTTTAAATAAGCTGGTACTATAAGCTTAGAATAATTTAAGTAAATTGAAAGCTATTAAAAATAATCTTTACATATAATAAAACTGTAGAGGTCGAATGTACATAGAAAAGAAATGCTAAAAACCGAGTCAGGGGGATGTAAGAAGAGAAATTTTGTTTCTCTGTCTGTTTGTACGGGCTAATCTCCGAAACTGTTCCTTATATCTCCGGTTAACATTTTATATATTTTTTATCCCGGAAAATTAAAGAGTTTCCGTGGGATAGTTAAAAAATTTATTGATTGCATTTAATGAAACTACAATAATATAGTTCATAAATCAGAGTAACAAATAAGCTACTTTTTATCCCGAAAAAATGTACAGTTCTCGTGGGATAGATTTATTTTTGTTTGTCTAGAGGCGAACTCGAGCGAAGCGAGCGTGAGCCGCTAGTACATAATATACGTGTGTGCTATAATCTTTGAAAGTGGTTATTTATTTTATTTGATTATTATAGTATAATACAACATACAAAAGTGGACCTACAAAATTGTTTGCACAGTTTGTCTGTGGGATCAGTCTTACAATAGACTTAGGTTATAATATTTAAGATTTAATTATGTTAAACTGACCATATAATGGTTTTTTAATAATTTGGCAAATTTACTTTTATTTGGTTCATGTCTGATATCAGCGGGCAAACTGTTCATAAGGTTCGGTAATAATAATTAATAGTTAATAGCCTTTATTATTTGTTAGTAAAACCATAAAAAATATTTATTATTAAACATAATTTACATTAAGAAGACAGTCAGACTGCACTTAAAAATCCTATTAGCAACCCTATCGCTTAAATGTTTAAAGCGGAAATATTCTACAGTAGTAATTTGCTTTAAAAGGTAAGTTCAGTTATTTTAAGCAGGCTTTGGCAAGAGAGTGTCTAAATTATTTACTTCAAAATCTAGTCTTCGCTAGTTTAGTTGTTACAAAGCTTCTATAAGCTCGTCAACTGTCCTAAAGTTAAAGTAGCTGTCTCGTAGCCATATTTACGATTGATGTAGTATTTACAACTATAATCTTGTTAGACGTCTTTCAATGAATTTTTAGATGTACGTTTAAAAATCAATAGATATATATTTATAGAATAAAATAATTAAAAATAAACATTTATATATCAATTTTTAATCGCATGCATTATGCATGCAAATTACCTATTAAAATTGTAATAATTGCGGGACGTAAGAAGTCATTCTCATTAATTCGTAACTTATAATATATATGATCACACATTACATTGTACTTATAACAAAATTGTATATGATCGCTGTCTGTTCATGAAATAATGGTAATAGATCCCAAAACAATGATTCTTAGAATTTATGTCTGTCTGTGCGTTTTAGCGCGCTAATCGCAGAAACCTCTTAACCGATTGGATGTATTGTGGTAAGCTTCACTTAACATTCAGTATTTGTTTTATTTCAATCGGTTCATAAATAAAAAGTTATGTCAATTTATAAGAAAAATAGTAATATTGGTAATTATACGGATTGGGATTAACAATTATAATATTAAAAAAAAACAATGATTTGGAATGTTCGATGATGATTCAGTCGGTGACCGTTCTCTTGTCGGCCTTTTTTACCTACCTTTATTCATAAATTTTAATTTATACATATTTATATGTAATGAGTACACTTCGAATGTTTCAATAACAAATACCTACATGTAACTCTTGGAAAATATAAATTAATTTTAAAATCTACATGCTCATGATTAGATAGTAATTTCAGTAGAACAAAAGGTTTGGCTATTAGATATTATTTGCCGATTTTTGTTTTAGTAACACAATATTTTATCATCTTTATCACTTCACACTCTAGTTTAGTAGTACTTAGTGTTAGTTTCGTTTAATTTCGCAATTACAAAATTTGCGAAAATTCACTCAGCAAATAAACTGGTACGCGGCACTTTCTCATAGCAATGACCTCTCAGATATGCCGAAAGCAAACAAAAGTTCAGGTCGGGTTGTTGATTTATTAAAACGTACATATATATGTATACAAAATTTGTCTTTTCGATTGTCCTGATTTCATTAGTAAAATGATTCTGCTAAACAAATTATACGGAAACATTTTTATCACAGAATACGGTTAAATTGTCAGTATTTCTATGAAAACGTAAAAATTCAATTGAATTTTCTTTATCGAGGTTAAACAGAGGATCGCAGAAGAATTATTTTAGTTCGAATGTTATTTGTATGAATTGCACGTGAACTAAAGGATTTGTTTTAAGACCTCTCATGTGTATATTAATAGTCATCATTATAAAAATATATTTATTTTTTACACCCTCGCTTCGCTCAAGTTCGCCTCTAGAAAAACAAAAACAAATCTTTCTCTCGGGAACCGTATATTTTCCGGATTAAAAAGTAGCCTATGTGTTAATGCAGACTGTAATCTATCTTTGTGCCAAATTTCATCGAGATCCGATCAGCCGTTCTGGTGTAAAAGAGTAATAAACGTCCATACTCACAAACTTTCACATTTATAATAGTAGTAAGATTAATATACTTATATACAAGCTCAAAATTGTATGTGTAAAACTACTTAGAAACTTTAATTAGTAAGCGAGAACACAGAAAAATATAGAAGTCGCTGTTCTATGAGTATGTTTCTCTGGAACGTATATAATTCATGGAAAAAAGGACACAGATTATTATTAGTCCACGTTAAATTCCTTTTAAAAATTACCTTAAACAGTTCAATAAATGATTAGACTCAGCAGTTGATAAAAGCACTATAATTTTATACCCCAGAATCGCAAGAGTGGGCCATTTTAAGAATAAATAACGCATGATCGTTATAATTCAGCGGAAATAGACTGATTCACGAAAAATGTAACGTAGGTGGATTACTCCAGTGAACATGATATTACAAAGATTAGCAAACGCAAAGAAAAAATTCCGAAAATGTTAGTATTTCTTTTCGTATATGAATCCTCTTGTGTCTTTTACATCGTATATAAACTATGTGTGTAGAATGTGATTTTGTCATAAGAGCCATGTTTTATGACAAAATCACGTTCCTTAGTTCCCGCTATAAAGTATAAGATTTATGACTTTGGTGGATATAACTATGATGCGCGCACGGTACTTTTTATGAAAGTTACATGCACGCTGCAGTGAGCGGGAAAATAATCCTTCTTCGAGAAGAAGCTCAAAGCTTTTTTAAACACAAACTTTTAAAGTGTGATGATCTGTATTATTCTGCATGCCAAGTTTAAATAAATAGCACATTCACTTTAATTTTATCAGGAAATGTGAAGATATTATACCTATGTATATCTAAATATCATAGCATCTTCTATATTATAAACGAAAATTATTTCAAGATTTTTTTATGAGAGAGAAAATATATTAAATATATTACGTATTAAACAAAAACTTTAATTTTAGAAGGATTAATGATAATATATTACTGCCGGACGGTCAGCAAAAATTAAATGCAAATTACCTTTAATTCAATAGTGCAAATTAAATTTATGGCCACTCTCAATACCATTTACAATAAATTTTATCATATTTCTCTATTACAATTATACTTATTCCGCCAAAGATAATAGATTTAATTTCCTCACGGATTGAGCTTTTTGTAATGTACGGTTAAATACCAACGCAATTATAAAGTAACTAACAACTCACCCTCGCACCGCTCGGGTTCGTCCCTAGTTACGTTTTAAAGTTTAGTACAAATTTCTCAAAAATGACATATTTTCACGCAATAAAAAGTATCATATATGTATGTTGACCCGGATAACCAGCTTTTATCATACCTAATTTCATCAAGATCTGTCCAGTGGTTTTCTCGTGGTGCGGTCACAGAGAGACTGACAAAAATTCCAAAAACTATAGATTCGGCCTCTGTATCGATAATAATGATTATTTCAATGAGATTTTCCAAAACAATATTTCATGTACAGATTCGACTCAGTTACAATTGTATTATGTATTATATGTTAAATACAGTTTTTTCTGAATTGTTAAAAAAACTGTCAATTATTATGTTAAAATTATATTTAGTTATGGTCAATACAAATGTACATAGACAAAACCTTTGTTTATAGGCAACTAGCTTTTATGACGGACCATTGAAATAAACGTTGCAAGGTTTAATACGTGGATAACTTGGGCCAACTACACCTTAAGTGAAACAGCACTTATATGAACATTTTTAATACCTTTAGTAGGTACATTCAGAACTGTAAAGTTATAAGAAGGTCAAAGTAGGTCGTAGTCAATTTGTATAGAGCTGTTTTTCCTAGTTAAAACTGTCGATAAAAAAGGTAGATATTATTTATCACGCTATACCTTTAAGGTATTTATAGACTCATCGCGATAATTGTTAAAAATAGAATATTCCACATAGGATGGGGTGCCAAAATAATGTTGTAACGTATATGTGAAATACTCACCATCCGTGATGAAAGGATATACTGCTCGCAGTTCTGCTTCGTATTGTTCAAGTGATATGGGCGGGACGATGGGTGGTACATAGTCTTCCTCGGGTGACCTCTCCGAACCGTAGCCTTGATCGAAGCCCGGATCTTGCAGCTTCCATACAGGTTCTGCATCGGATCCTGAGAATATTATAATGTCATTTATAATTTGTACATCTACATATAATAACGTAAAGAAAATCTGTTTATGAAATATTTTTTACAAACAATTAGGTATTGCATATTGCGTACAAAATATAGACCCCAAACAATAGTTATTGTAATTTTTATCTGTTTGTCTTACTGTTCATTTGTATATCTGTTTGCTTTCAATACAAAAAGTACTGAACGGAATTAAATGTAATTTTGTGTAGTGATAATTACTCGGCTCGACGATTAGGATACCTTTTACTTTAAGAAAATCTCTCATTCTCATGGGAAAATACAATAACTGGTTCAAGTTCGTTCGATTGGACCGATCGATTCAATAATTGATTATACAAAACTATTAATAGCTGGGTTAAAATTAACATATTTAACGTATCTAGGTATACATAATATAAAACAGTCGCTGTCTGCCTGTGTCCGTTTTTTCGCTAATAGAACGAGCGATTAACGGAGAATGTTTATGTACCTATATATAATCATTTATCTATTTAAAACGTATGTACGTAGAGATGCACCCAATTGAAGCGAGGGTCGCTAGTCTAGCATATTCACGTAAACGTTTAAATATCACATAACAGAGTGAAAGCAAATTGTTTTTAAATCAATTTCTTGTAAACATATTTATAAAAAAATCAAACACGATAGATAATCCAGGAAGTATTATTCCCCTATTTTTTGTAAATAAAATGCAACAAAGTTTAGAAAGAATTTCTATGTAAATTGTAAGAAGTGCAAGTTATAATAGGAATAGCTTTTTTGGATAACAAACGCGATAAGCTTGTTAAACACAATTAACTTAACAGTTTGAGTAAATATCTGTTCAGTCGTTATCAAGTTTAAAAATACTCTGCAAGCATTGAAAAAAGAGTAATTACACAAAATGAAGGGAAAAGGCCTGAGATAAAAGAAAATAAAATCTCGTTACGTAAGCATTATCTACAGCTTTATTCCTCACCCTTTCTATTTTGGAGAAAAGGCTAGAAAGTCGTTTTTTTTTTGTTTCGTTTCCATATTACTTAGCATCCTCTTTTCAATTCAATTTGAATTCTTAAAGTTGATCAAGTTGAAATAGTCTACCGTGCCTGAGTTACTAACCACTTTATGAATCTCGTACTTTCCGTTTTTTAATGAAACATTTTCCTTGCAAATTTCATTGGCTCCTAGTTAAAAGCATTTGTGCTGATTTTATAAAAACGTTAGGGGTTCATTTTGTTTAAAAATTCATTAACATGTAAATCAAAATACATATTTTGTTCTATCTATCTATCTACTAAAGTATTATAAAACTGGCTCGTGGCAGTTCGTGCTCCCTTCATATTTTTTTTATTTTATACATTTCTCATATTATAATATAAATTGTTGTAAGCTATTTTTTAACGTCCCACTGCTGCGTACGGGCCTCCCTTCATTAGGATGGGGGATCAGGCCATAGTCCACCACGCTGGCCAAGTGCGCGTCGTCAGACTTCACATGTCTTTAGAATACTTGCAAGGTTCTCTCAGACGTACATTTCCTTACGATGATTTTCTTCACCGTAAGGCAAATGGTAATCATGGTAGAAATGATTGTAAATTGCACATGAAAATATCAGCGGTACGAGACCCGGGATTTGAACTCGCTTCACTCGGTTTCCCAAGCGAGCGCGCTACCATTGCCTTTACCGGTTCATAAATAAGATTTGTATTATATAGATATACTATCCATATCTTATGAACCAGTTGAAATAAAACAAATACTAAATGTTAAGTGAAGTGAAGTGAAATCGGTTAAGCCGCTTCTAAGATTAGCGCGTACAAACGAACAGGCAAACAGGCAAAAATTATAAAAATAATTGTTTTGGGTTCTATTGCGTTAATAAATACCCCCCGATAATAGTTCTTCTAAAATATCTTCTACGTGAAAACAGTGATCAGTTACACGTTTATATTTTACAATAAGATATCACGATCTAATAATCCTACATTTTATACGTTAGGCTAAGGAAGCCGTATTATATAGGATCTAGAAGTTTACTTTATACTTAGTGTAAGCTCTCTTTTTCAATTCACTTAAAGCTCTGTTGTTTTTAATATAACAATTTAGATTTTGTTACAAGGACACAATGTAGGCCTTGTTTGTATTATAACTAGGGACTCACCCTTGCTTCATTTCGAGTTCGTCCCTACGCAAAAACAAATATATCCCACGGGAACCGTAAAATTTTCCAGGATATGGAGCCTTCCTCAATAAACGGGCTATCTAATGCAATAAGGATTTTTCAAATCTGTTTAGTAGTTCCTGCGATTAGCGCGTTCAAATAAACAGACAAACAAACTCCGCATCTTTATAATATTAGTATAGATGATGATATTATTATGTGGACTTATTTTAATAATAATATATATCATACATATAATATTTAACATAAATAGAAGTACTAAGGAGCTTTACTTTTTCATACATTTAATTGAATAGGTACCTGACACAATTTCAAATCGTAGTATTTAAATATACCTAATATAAAAGAGCTCAAATTAACATTTTACTTAGATATTTTATACAATAGCGAAAAACATTATCAGAAACAATGGCTATTTTTGGCCGTGGCTCAAACAATACTTTATTATAATTATGTATTATGTCGTTAAAATTCAACATTGTAAGTAAACTATGCCGTGTCTAATTGAGATTGTTCTCTGATACCTACTGTGCACATATTTGTTTTAAATATTTAGTTTTACAGGTATAATTTGAACAATCATTAGTGATTAATTTTTAGCGTGTAGATACTACACAAGTAAATTCAAAGTTTTTTAGAGGTTACGATGACATTTTTTATATAACCACAGTGTTCGCAATATTGTTCTATTATTGCATATAATATGTATGTATGTATTCAGCCCTTTTTAACGTCCCACTGCTGGGAACGGGCCTCCCTTTAATACGAGGGGGAACAGGCCATAGTACACTACGCTAGCCAAGTGCGGGTTGGCGGACTACACTATACACATGTCTTTCCAAAACTTACTAAGTTCTCTCAGACATGGTTTCCTCACGATGTTTTCCTTCACCGTAAGGCAAGTGTAATCATGTTGGAAATGATTTGCACATATACATTTATTGTGTGTTATTTAAATAACTAAGTCGTCGGTAAACTTATTAAAGAAAAAAAAATAAGAACCGCCATAAGTTACCAAAATTGACTCATCACTTTCATTTAATAAATACAAAATACGTGAAAGGAAAATACAATAGCAGTAATAGGCAACAACAAATCTTACGTGAACAAAACATGTTTGGAAGAACAAAGGTAAAATATCGGTTTGCATGCTACGGATTAGTTAGGGGCTTTCTAGTCAGCGTTACTAACATTGATTTATGGAGGCTATGCTTTCGGTACATTTTGCAGCGTGGTTTATGAATGTATGCAAATGTGATGCTAGCATACAATTTTCCGCACTTGCTTTTAAGCAAGCTTAGGTCAGGGCCACAGTGTGATTTGAAAGTAGTACGATAAATTTTCGTCACTGAAATTATATTTAGGAAGCATGACCAATATATTTCCTATTTAACATTTAGCAGTTTTTACATAACAGAACTGGTAATAAAAATAAAACCTTTATTGAAGTACTAGCGACTCACCCTCGCTTCGCTCGAGTTCGTCCCTAGGCTGATTCCCCATACAAACTTTCATCCTCATTTTCACCCCCTTAAGGGATGATTCCGGGATTAAAAGTATCCCATGTCTTTCCCAGGGTCTCAAAATATCTTTTTGCCAAATTTCATCTAAATCGTTTCAGTAGATCCAGAGATTACCCCCTACAAGCTCACAGATTCACAAACTTTACCTCTTTATAATATTAGTGTATAAGTTATATATGATATAAAAAGTTGTAGATATAAATGCACTGATGCGGTATATTAATATGCAATTAGAACACAAAGGGGATCCAGCTATTAGACACAAGCGTATCATGTACTCGGATATTCTACGTTGTACTAATGCGATTCTCGTGTAACTGTGCTTATTCCTTTCATTACTAATTTTGTAGATTGTAAATATTTCAATATGTCATTTGTTAGCCGAAATTATGTATAATATAGGTAAATATAATATAAGTAAGCGTAACTAGATATTATTAAAACGAATGTATAGATAAGAATATTTGTTTAACCTACCAAAGCAACATAGTCACCTAAGTGACTCAGCTCTTAAAATGAGAATAAAAAAAAAATAATGTCGTTTGCAATTTTTACGGTATAATAATATAATTTATTATTGTATATCAGTTAAGAATATTTAAAAGATGGAAAGCTGATATTCTACGTACCTAATTGTGTGAGAGAATTTTTAAAGAGTACAAAAGAAAAACTATCTTGCTTTTTATGACGAGAAATACAAACTCTTAATGAATTATACACCTGGTTTCATCAATAGACGGAGGAAAGGTCCCCATGTCCGTCCATTGATTAAAACCTGTTCGGTTGTTTTTAATTTTATCGCGTTCAGACAGACACACAGACGACAACAGACACAAGACAGACTTAAACTCTTAACTTTGCTGTTTATGTCACTATTTCGATTTTGCCATACAAATTAAGGCTAAATCAAAATAGTAACATAAACAGTGAAATCATGCTACGATTTTTGATTTAGAATTTTTTTTTGGCGGGCTCCATCTATATAATTCTTTAAGTAGTCCGAGTTAATAATATAATTGGCTCTGAATATTCGGACCACTATTATAAATGCGAAAGTTTGTATGTCCAACGACCATCCAACGGATAACCATAAGCCACTACCTAACCAAAATGCTAATTTGACTGCCGACAACAAACACTAACAGCATTAAATCTTTCAGAAAGGAAAGTGTGTTTATTTTAATTATATGTTATTATTTCCTCATATACTTGTGTATACACTTACACGTGAGTGAAGATAAAAGAGAATATTAGATAACGAAAGATCTAATTAATGAGTATAACAGTAATAAAAGCTTCTTTCTGCACACCGTAGGTATACGACGCGTGCGCGTTTAAATAATTTTGGGTATAATTTAACAATTAATAAATAAATTTATTTAAATTAATATATCATTTTAGCAATCGAATATTTAAATATGTAACTTTACATAATAAATTATGCGAGGCCTATTAATTTAATGCTTACATTTTCAGTCTGTGGTGTACGCCGCCTATAATAAATCGCCTATACTCTAACAAACACATGAATATGGTTAGGTGCATGTTTTCAATCATA
Source organism: Argynnis bischoffii washingtonia (assembly GCA_033884665.1). Classification (NCBI taxonomy): domain Eukaryota; kingdom Metazoa; phylum Arthropoda; class Insecta; order Lepidoptera; family Nymphalidae; genus Argynnis; species Argynnis bischoffii. The sequence continues at coordinate 4,995,465 of CM066611.1, forward strand.
TAAATATTAAACTATTTCTATGATATGCTGAAAGTTCGTTAAATTTGGAAAGAAGTGACTAGGTATACTGACATCTGATTTTATAACTTTTGTTTAAAACTGACATCTTTATTACATGTATACATCTACATACTTTTGTTTAAAATTGACATCTTTTTATTGCTACTAATGGTTTTCCAAGTATAACTACCAAGCTTTAGTAATTACTTCTTTATTTAACTACTTCTATAGAATACCCTACAACTATTACTATCACTATTCAAACATTATGTTCCTACCGCGGATAATGATACTTTTAAAATATTAATATTTAAAATATAACAAACTCATATTTGACTTATCGAAGTTTTAAAGTACGAGGGACTGGTCCCTCGCTAGTGGCCTCCAACCTCCCCTTATAGCCACCCCGAGCCTCGCTAAACTGGTCACTGTTCTGATTTAGTCATCAGTTGACTAATTTAATTGATTTCACTGTACTTATCTCTATAGGATCAGGGGCCGACATCTTCCTTTAAAAGAAACAGCAAACTTCTGTAACACAAAACAACACTTTAATTATCACCAATACGCAATAATTAGCTTCACTTAGCATGTGCACCGGGCAACCGCCTTCCAACGAATGCCCCCCAGCCGCATTGCGTGCTCAGTTTTATAGTGTTTTGGTGGTGGGGGTTTGCCCGTTGCACGTGCCGTGCACAATCATAAATGGCGCGCCGACACGGCCATGCTGACATGCGCACGTCCTCGTGCGATTTATCTGAAACAAGTCGAGTTAACTGCGTAGTCCGTTCGCTCATCCTGACTTAATAATTATTATCAGCCTGACACTAAGATCATTTTGATGACATGGACTAACCAGCTAAGTGAACCGCTTCAGTCAACCTGATGAGGTATGACTAGGACTACACTTCAGCTAGACCAGTCAACTAGAAATATGAACTTAGATTATAATATTCTATCCAAAATTTGACTATGACTATACTTCACATTCTTAACCATCTAGACAAGTCAATCCCAACCAAGATGTGGCCTGGACGACACCTTTCGTCATTGCATACAGCCAGACAAGCCAATCTTAGTCGAAATGTGACCCGGACGACACATTTCGTCTCTATTACAGCGCGACAAGCCAATCCTTGGCCGGATATGACTCGGACGACACATTTCGTCTCTATTACAGCGCGACAAGCCAATCCTTGGCCGGATATGACTCGGACGACACATTTCGTCTCTATTACAGCGGGACAAGCCAATCCTTAGCCGGATATGACCCGGACGACACGTTTCGTCTCACTTATAACTAGCAATCATCCAGGACAAGTCAGCCCTCCGAACGGACCCGACTCGGACGACAATTTTCGTCGGATGATGCTAAGTACATCACTGTGACAAGCCAACCCACTGCATGGGTGTGGCTCGGACGACAAATTTCGTCTACTCTCTGGGACTCAGACGTGTGCCCACCACCTAATCACTCTGGAATAGTTAGGACGACACTCTTCGCCCAGGGTCAACCATTTAGCAACAATTTCAAACCATTCACCATATACGTCACACACTAAGTACCTAGCAGAAAGTCCAGTAAGCAAGCAGTACCTTCAGCTTGGGCCTCATCGTGTCCCACTTCTGATATCGAAGTTTTAAAGTACGAGGGACTGGTCCCTCGCTAGTGGCCTCCAACCTCCCCTTATAGCCACCCCGAGCCTCGCTAAACTGGTCACTGTTCTGATTTAGTCATCAGTTGACTAATTTAATTGATTTCACTGTACTTATCTCTATAGGATCAGGGGCCGACATCTTCCTTTAAAAGAAACAGCAAACTTCTGTAACACAAAACAACACTTTAATTATCACCAATACGCAATAATTAGCTTCACTTAGCATGTGCACCGGGCAACCGCCTTCCAACGAATGCCCCCCAGCCGCATTGCGTGCTCAGTTTTATAGTGTTTTGGTGGTGGGGGTTTGCCCGTTGCACGTGCCGTGCACAATCATAAATGGCGCGCCGACAGACTTAATATTAAAAAAATGTAAATAATAAAATATAAATAATCAACATAAATTATAACTAGCAAAATTTGGAAAAACCATATGATCTTATAATTAATAATGAATATCCAAACATGGTTTATCAAAATAAAAATAATCAATTGTGATACTAAAATTAACAATAATCAATTGAGCAACTATAATTAACACTTTTTATCATTTATAACTTATAGTCGCGGCCTACTATCTAAACTCGTCATTGAAAGTCATGTATAAATCGGTTACGCCAATATTCTTAGATCGTATTTTCTGCGGGAATCACATAAAATCCTATTTCAGTGCACTGAAAAAAGGGATAATTAAGTATAACGAGACAGATGTATTTACAAACAGACAGAAAGAATCATAGACAAACACTACAATTTTAATGTTTTCTTAGACTTACGCAAATATTTTACATTTTAAATAAATTGTTTTTCTCCTGTAACTATGTTAGCTGTAAGACGCTCGAAATGTCGGGAACAAAAAATCTAAATAAAAGCGTGATAAAATCCGAAAAAATAGTTTCTTAAAAATCCAAGTTAACACAAGCTACAACCATCTTTAATTTAATTTTAGAGCTGGTTTTACTAAAACACTACAAATTCTCCGGCAACACAAGTGTATCTTGATTGATTTTGTTTCAGTCACTAATTGTTCCTTTGTTCCTCATACACTCTGATATTTGTTGTGGAATACTGATTCCACAACAAATACCAGAGTGTATGCGGCAAATACATTGCATAATTCTAACAAGCCCTATTGTACTTACACGATGTGACACATACGAGTACATAGGTCCGGTTCCAATTGAATCATTTTCATATGAAGTATACGAATATGTACCTATGGAAAAGGTACAGAAAACGTAACTACTGTAAACCTAACCTACAAAAAAAATAGTGATATTAATTATTTTGTAAACGATTAAATATTTTTCACGTTTCATAAAAAGTTGGGGTTTATTTTACATACCTATATTTAAAATAAAAATGATGAATAATTCAATCAGAATTTAGTGGAAAATGCTTCAAAAGTAAAAGAAAATATTTTAGTTCGAACATTCACAAAAAGGTACTTAGACTAATAAATATTGTTAGTAGTTACCGTTAATAATTATGTATCATTTTAAAATGGTTACACTAAAATCGCAATAAAAAATTAAACAATTACATAGAAAAACAAAACCTTTTCAGAAGTTGTATAAGTAGCAATAAAACTTTTATTTAATAAGACTAAAATCATTAATCATTTATATTTTATAAAATTGCTTAAACTTTACTATAAGGAGATAAATGACAGGTATTTGAATTTTCTTAGATGAAAAGAAGGCTTGGAGATTAATTGAAGCACTGCTAGGGTCTTAAAAGCTTAGATTAAAAAGCTCAAAAGTGTTATGAAAAGACTGCAACCTGCGCCTAGAGCTTGCAAACAGCCTTACTTTACAATCTGACAACGTGAACAGTTTACCCTTGTAAAATGATTGAATAAGAATCCTGATATTTTTAATAGTTCCTTTTAATGTTATTTTAATATACAAAATCGTACAGTTCATGCTTTTATAGCTGTAAATCTAACGAGGTTAATCGAACGAACTAATTAGATTTTTTTTTTGGAAGTTGAAGCTGTCAAATATTTAATCTGAGATTTAATATCCACTGTGAAACTTTTCAAAATAACTACTAAAAATAATATAAAAAATATTTTATTTAATATCTTGGTAATATGTTTATATAACTTTTACGTTTTACCATAAACAGTGTTGAAAATAAGAAAACTAGAGCAAAAACGTCATTATTCAACTCCGGCCCCGGCACCTGATTAAAATTTAAATATAAAGAATGTTCTCGCTTATAACACCATAAAGGTTTACCTTTACCACCCTGAAATAATATCCTTTAGAAATTTTGCAAACATTATAAATACTATACGCATATTAAATGATTTATCACTAGAAATATTATACGCCGACATATCTAACTCGACGTAATTTTAAATGTCATTGTTATTTTTTGATCGCTTGCAAATCACACGGCAAAGAAATAGAATACCTATTCTTAATTATTTTTTCTCTACTTCATTATTATGCTTTTATGGATATTTAGCACTATTATTCTATGAAAATATTATATCACACAGTTTCAATACAACTTTTAGGATTGAACAAATAGAAATGAATTTCGGCATTGTAATAATAATAGGCCATTTTCCTTTTCCACTGCGGAATAGCGATAAATCAACGTCATGTAAAGTCCAATCTAACAGGCAAATTGGGATTAATAATGGTCAACAAAGAAAGCCTTCTACGTTTATTCCGTTGATTAGTAAGACAAATTTGTAAAGAAATATTACTAAAAGTTTGTGGGTTTCCAACTGATTGTATTTATATAGTCTTTACAGCCACTGCTTTATTGTGAAATGTACAAGTATTATAGAATAATTTATATTGCTATCTTATAGTTTTATATATAGCTAAAGGTATTTAATTTTTTTTAAAAAGAAGGTAAAGTAAGTAAGGACTATATTAAAATCACCTTTAATTTATGCCGTAGTAAGGACTCACTAAACTTCGTCCTTAGCTTGCTTCCCAATACATTCTTTCATCCCCATTTTTACTCCCTTAAGGGATGATTTCCGGGATAAAAAGTATCCTATGTTCTTCCCAGGGTCTCAAACTATCTTATCAAATTTTATCTAAATCGGTTCAGTAGATCCAAAGATTACCCTTTACAACCTCAGAACTTACAATCTCACAAACTTTACCTCTTTATAATATTAGTAGGTATATCTGTGTACAAAATTTTATCCGAATCTGTCCAACTGTTTGTGTGAAAATGTAACATATAAATAACAAACAAACTTTTACAATTATAATAGAAGTGTTTGCATATCTAAATGAAATTATATTTATATGCTTTACTAGCAAAGACAAAGGCAAACCTATCCCACGGGAACCGTATGTTTTTCGGGATAAAAAGTAGATTAAAAAGTAGCTAATTCCAGACTATAATCTATCTCTGTGTCAAATTTCATCGTTCTGGCGTGAAAGTGTAACAAACATCCATACTCACAAACTTTCACATTTATAATATTAATATGGATTCGTTTGAATATACGCAGTAGTTAGAAAGAGAAATTCAAAGTATATGATACAGAAATAATATAGAAATTATCTAATGATTTTCGTGTTAAAAGAGAACGAATGCCTAATGAAAAATCACAAAATGTACGTACTAGTTTTCTAAACAAACATGACTGTATATCAAGAATAATGCAAGTTCTTTCTCTTACATATTTATTTGCCATGAATTCATAAAATAGCGGCTCCCAATGCAATATCTAAGAAAAATATGCTCATAAATTCCAATAAAGATACCTTAGATAACATTTCAATAGAGTAACTGAGCTGAGGTAAGGCTGAACGAGTTATTGTTACCCTTTTCTTTAAGTTTATTTTTTTCCTAACATACCCTGGAACTTAGCTTTTCTCTGCGAAAAGCAATGAAATTTATATTATATAAAATTACTAGCGATTTACCCTCGTTTCGCTCGGGTGCGTCGCTAGGTATGTTTTATATGTATAAATAAAAATAGTTATTGTGAATGTACTTTAAGATATAGAGACATGCTATGGCGCACTTTTCTGTAGGCCTTATAAAACCAACAATTTGATGTATCTCTAAATGGATACTGGATGGATACAAATCTGAAATAAATGTTTTATTTCATTATTATTATTATAAGTATATTGTCTCAACTTTCGTTGGTATTTTGGTTCCGAAGAAGGGCATCTACCAAGTCTTTCGGTGACCCTATGGGGGTTTATTATAATTATTATTAAAGGTTTAACCAGCATTAACCATGTAAGCTTACAAAAACATTTTTATTCTCAAAACATCTTCTACGCTCAGCTGTTTTGTATAAAATAGTAACAAATTATATTAGATACACAAATCTTGTCCATCACTCTTTCTATTAGTGAAAACTGAAAACCGTATCAAAATCCGTTGCGTGGTTCAGTAGAAGTAAGCGGAGCAAATATTGTGTTTTTTCATGGGAATGATATATTTTCTTGTAGTAAAAGGTATCCTAAATTTTGACCCGAGTCATCACTATACAAAATTTTGTTAAAATTCATACTCTTTCCTTGAAATTCACACAGATATACAAACAAACAGATAGAAAAGTTACGAAAAATATTATTCTTTCAAATCGGTTAATTACGTATTGAAACCAATAAACATTTCCTAGTAATGGTAACCTACCGTTGATCTGTATACATATAATATATATAATACATAAAAAATAATAAGTATATTATAAAATTTGCAACTGTTCATTCTTTAATGTATAAGTTCGCCATCATTTGCCTCTTAGTAAGTGGAAGGTTAGGTTGTCCTTGACCTAAAGTTATTTAGGGCAAGCCTGACGTCATTCGTGTCTCTGATCCCCAAAACCGGTATCAGTTAAATGACAAGCATGCTTGGAATGAAATAAATAAACATACATCTACTACATTGCATACATCCGTTCGACTCGAGCCAAAAATTTGTGTAGCTTTCTAATCGGTAGATACAATTGCAATGACTAAATGTGCTCTGTAATCTATACATATTTTTTTTAAGTACCAATAATAGCAGGTCCAGTTTTTACATTAACAACATATTTTTCAAAAATATTAAAAACTTTTTTGTATGTTTCCATGTACATAATATTATCTACCACATAAAGACAGAAGAAATGACAATTATGATTTAACATTCGTTTCTTCTTTAGTGAGCTTAAGAGGCTTTTCACATATCATTATAAATCAACAAATATGTTGGGACATTAAAACATTTAGTTTCATGGTAAAAAGAGGTCTGTATTATGGATACCAGATAGTTGATACACTACACATATATAACTTTAAATACACATAAATTATAAATATAAACACCCATGACTGGAGTACAAACATTCGTGTTCATCACACAAATTAATGCCTCCAGCGGGACTCGAACTTGCGACCGCTAGCACAGCAAGTCAAATACATTACGAAATACAACAATTACAACACATTACAAAACATTACAAACTGAGCCAAACGTGTCTTCAAAATTATATAAAGATAGTACTGAAATTCAGTACCTACATGTTAGGAATTTTTATCGCACAGTAGTTTTATGATATATTTTTGAAATAGAATTAAATATGAAGGTTTTAATTTATTAACATTCACAAAGTATATTGTATAATATTATTTCGTATGCCTTTATAATATAAGTGCACTTATAAAACGAGACAATAAAGCATGTAGATATTTGTTTATGTTCTAAAAATTACATTTTTCATTTGAATATCAGAGCTCTGAAATGGTTTATTGCAGTTGCACCGTGTACGAAACACCGGAACTTTTAATTAGAACCACAATCATAGCCAACATATTTATTCACATGAATTTCCTCTGACAAAAACATATGTAAATATATTGTGAATGTTAAAACAAACTTTTTTATATTTGAAACATGACTTTTAATTAGTTGAAAACAAAATACATTCGTTTATATTTCGTAAAGTAAGTACTTGCTGATATATAAATTAAAATTTACGAACCTCCATGGTTGAAACGTTGAATGACGAAGATGTGTATTTATATAATTTTGTCCTTTTACTTATATTAATAATCTTATAATCTTCAACAAAGAAACTCTTATTTTTTAACAAATTCAAGTTAACGAACAGGTACGTTATAAGTTTGCTCTTAGTATATATATCTAAACGATTAAGCCCTGTCTTACTGTTATTAATCTCCCTTTATTTCACATAAAATTTAATATTAAATTTTGGCTTCCTTAGAAAGAATTCGAGTAAAGCGCTTCAAACGCGCCTTCATAAACTAGACGTAAATGATTAAAGTGAATCTCGTTTCCATAAAATTACAGTAGTGTTCACATTCAACGTTTAAAAAAAAATCAATGCACGAATAGAAGTACGTTAAACATTTGCGACGTGGAGAGCTCTATATGCATGCGAATCCGATGCAAAGACAAACTAGGGGATATCCGTTTTAAAGATATTTTTTTTTACATTTTCGACTTTATACGTAAGTGATATGAGACGGGACCGTGGAACGTAGCCTTTATGCAAACCTAACGACCGCTCTGTAGTTCTACCGGATGTTCTGAATTATGTGATTATTATACAGTTCAAGCATTCGCCTTAGGAGCAAAAGCGAGGTCTATTAACTTGCTCGGTTAAACTAAAATCTGCAATCAGTTTTCACGTTTCTAAAATTATTGTTATATTTATTATAACATTGATTTTAATATTTTCTCTCTGTTTTACAAACATGGGATAACCTATTAAAATAATAACTGTGTGTAGACTTCTTATTTGTTAAAAAATTGTTAAAATATTTCAATAACTTATCTTGTCGAGTCAATTCTGGCAAAAAGGTCACCTTTTTGAGATTGAGCTGTTATACGATACTATAAATAAAAAATTCAAAAGAAAATGTTAAAAGTATTAGTATTTCATAAGACGTCTCTAATCTAATTTCCTTAATCATATTTTTTTAAGAAAGTCTAAGAAGATTAATTTACCCTCGCGGCTATTAGGCGTTTTATCTCCTGAACGTTTTATATCTTGATTGAACCTATATAAAGGAACGGCAGCTTCCATTTTTTAAGACAGATGTATTAGGTGTTCCTTACACCTCATACATCTAGTTATGTAATTTTCGTTACATTTATTTTTTACATTGAATTTTATAAATTGTAGCATAAATTATAAGCTTTAAAAATTCAGTGTTTTATTCCTAACAAACGATAAATTATATAAGATTAGAATTGTTTTATTTAATACGTGGTAAGGAAAATTCAAGTAATGATCGACATAATAAAATACCTCCGACATAATCAAACAAAGTTGTTGTTGCATCACATTGGTCGACACAGGATAGGATAGGATATTGTCTTTTTATTCATCTGAATATAATTTTTAACTAAGCCTGCTATTCTGATAAAATTAAACATTGATCACGTTCTCAAATTCATGTTTACCTAACTTTAAAGCTTAGTGAGCACTATCAAGAAAAATCTATTATAAAATCTTTTCCGTCCCATATTTTCGCTCCGAGCTTGCAATTTTATGTACTTAGATCTACACCAACTTTATACCCCAAACTTTCTCATTCTCCGATCAGCAGACTTGTACGGAATTACAAAGGAAACTTGGGAAGTGTTTTCACGAAAATTCAAACGTACAACCGTCTGTAAGACTGAAGGCATGACAAAGTTGCCTGAAGTGACTAATAAATGCACTTTTAGGAGCTTGTCGTAGTGAAAATACCAAGCTTCTACATACATGAAGGTCGCGTGTTTAAAAACCAATTTTAAAAATATATGTATATTAAACTTACCAGATTTAGACACACGGTAGCGTAAACCACGCCCACTCTTGGGATGACATCGATTATACGTTCCGAATTCTCCATAGTTATTGTTTACACGACTGTAGTCAGCTAAATGTCGGTTTCCATCCAAATGGTTGGGTAGAGACCTATTCCAGCCCATAGCATCACCGACAACTGACCCGCAGACTGACGATTCGGTCTGACTTTTCGTTTCTCCATTGCAAAGATCGCCACTAGAACGTGCTCTACGGCCTTTCAGGCCTTTTGCGGAATGTTGGCTGATGTTTGAGCCCATTGCGAGGCGGGACCTCAGGAGGGCCCCGCCGCCCTCATTGCGCCAATCTTCTTGTGATTCGGTTTCGCTTTCCGAGCACGCGTCCTGCTCTGTGAAAGAAAAATATCATTATAATTCGATTGGTTTGATATAATTACTTAATACTACTTAAAGTTATATTTTAATTTAAAACAAGATAAATATGTATAAAAATATTACTATTATTTTCTATTTCTCTGTATACCTATAGCATGGAAAATAAATTAAAAAATATTATTATGTTTTATACATATGTAGAAACTTTAATTGTAAGATGTAAACACGAGTAGAAGTTTATATTACAAAATAGTATTGTTGTAAAAGTTTGTGATACCGCATTCTTGATTGCTTCCAAGATCTTCGATTCTGAAATCCGTGCTTCGGTATTCAGATTGCGAACTATTGCAAACTGTGCTTATCAGGAATCTTTTAGCTTAAAATTCAACTTTTGTTACAATTGTCTTCCACGAGCTTCACGCAACAAATTGATTGATTTCTGAAGAAGCGCATTTGGAATGGAATCTATCGTAGAATTTACAACAACGATGAAGAGCAGAATACACATAATATTGTTTACTTTAAACTATTATACGTTTTAATAATTTGTTCCATTTTAAAGTATATCCTTTTCACCTACACTTATTATACTACTGCATTATTTTTATCTGCCATTAGATAGGTCTATTATGTTCGTTATATATAAAACATAGTATATAAACAAATACTACTATATCTTATATAATACTGTCGCATAAAAATATGGTCTAGATTCTGGGTTCACTTAAATTAAAAAAAAATAAAGAATCTGATACTTTTATTTAATATATATCACCAGCACCTACTTTCTTGCCAAATAATTCTGATTATAATTGAAGTTATGAAGTATAGAAAATATATAGAAGTATTATTGCTTCTAAAAATTGGTCAGGATTGCCAGATTTTAAAATGAATTTTTTTTGTGTGATATACAAAAACGCAGCATAATAGATAATGAGAGAAATAAAAAAAAATTAACAAGGGTCATAAATTGTACCCTTAACCTAAATATTAGCAATAAGTATTTAGACAATCAGTGATACACAATACTAATAATATGACAACCTTAATTTAGATCTTAAATTAAATTAAATGATTAATCTATTAAGTGTTAGATCGATATTTAATTTTGCCCTACCAATATTATATTTAATACTACTTATAAAATATTGTCACTACCTTTTTAGGCACGAATATATGGACTGTTCGGAAATGAGTAGTTATGGTTATTGTGAAAAATATTACGTCATAGTCATTTGAAGTAAATGTTTTTAAAACAGACTTATCAAAGCTTTTTTATTATAAATTTTAACAATCAGTACGAAATATTCCTTTTGAGTAACAGTTTTAAAGTCACAAAAATGCGACCTTATTTGGTTCGAAATGAAATCTCGCAATACAATTAAAACTCCACACAAATGATGCTTCTTTTTTAATATTTCGGCATAGCCATTCTTTTTCAGGTTTATTTATAAAGTTAATGACTTTCTTTAGAGGACTATACTAATTAATCGAACAAACCAGGTATTTTAGTTAGGAAGTAATTATTAATCCAGTTACTGTACAACTACTACATAATTATTTGTCCAGCTACATTGTTTTGTTTTTTTTTTTTTTTATTTAGAGTATAGATTTAAATTAGAGCATGGGTAAAAAAATATTTATTTGTAAGTTTTGATAGGGAAGAATTTTGCCTTTTTCTCCCGCCAGATGTCGCGATCACAATTGCTCTTAGTATATTGTAAAGCTCTAAATCGTGCACAGGTAAGATGCGAACACAAAGGAAGCAAAAAACCAGGTACACAAAAGATATCACAATAAATTGCTTAACCTCAGACTGAATTTAAATAGGCAATACGTGTGGCGCCTTCCTTTCAAGAAATCTTCCCCATTTTCGACTATATGACAGACATGACTTGGAAAACGTAGGTTGAGAATTTGGTAAATATGATTGCATAACGTAAGTTGGAGCCACGCTACGCTTCGTTTCCGCCTCAGCCTTCTCGTTAGATCTTTTTGTATCTCAAACCTTCAATATTATAATTGCTTTATGTTATTTAAGATTTAGTGACAGTTTCAACTCGAAAATTAAAGATGTTGTACAGTATCAGAAGACTTGGGAGTGTCAAATTTTTTTTGAGGATGCGCTACAATTTTTGAAAGAATGAGAACAAGATAAATATATACATTTTGTGTATCTTTCGAAAGCTTAAAATAAAAATGGCCGTCCTACATTTGTAAATACCTATAATTTTTCTCTTATCCGCATTGTAAAGTAAAAATATATATAAAAAAATATCAATAGCCGGACTAATAAAAATAATTCTAGTCGTACAGTAACTGTATCAATAATAATAAATTATTCGTACAGTTACTGTATCAATAGCTTCCGCCTTTTAGTTAACGTTAACATAGTGATCGCACAAATTGATCATGTTCAAAATCAATGAATATATATATGACTAGCGATTCACCCTCGCTTCGCTCGGGTTCGTCCCTAGCTTGATTCCCCATACAAACTTTTATCCCTATTTTCACCTCCTTAAGGGATGAATCTCAAACTATCTTCTTACCAAATTTCATCTAAATCGGTTCAGTGGATCTAGAGATTACTCCAGAGATTACTATAACGTCACAAACTCACAAATTCTACCTCTGTATAAAATTAGTATAGATAATATATAATATACATAATAATTTTAATATAAAAATAACATCTATATTATATATATTAGATATTTTTTTTACTAATCAGAGTTTACTCGTAAATCTACCTAAATTACTACTAATCTTCTTCTACTGTTTGAAATATTCTAATGTGACCCAAGTCCCATGACAGGTACTTTTCTCATGCTAATGAAATTATGTTATTAATTCCCAACCCCTTTATCCCTGCACAACCATTTGTTTCCCAGATTAAATTGTATTTTGCTGTAAAATAACTGCTCTGACAAGTTGTATTTAAGGCTATCTACTCGTTTTGACATAGTACTAAAATACTACGATTTAATTTTACTGATAAATTATATCTATAAAATATTATTTTTAGCATTCAATATAGCATTGAGTAGTAAATAATGCAGTTTACTTTGAAATGATTAAAAACTATGTGTCAAGTTTAAAAAAAAAACTTTTGTGTAAAATTTCAGTCTTCTTTCTAGATAGCCTCTTATTGACTCAGCATAATGCAGACGCGAGGGGCATTGTTCCCCATTCGCTTAAAGACTACGCTAAGAAAACAGTTCTTTGTTAAAAATCCAAAGAGAATAACAGCGTTGGCCTCATATGCAAAATTGAACGGGAATTAATCAAATTTGAATAGATGATTGAATATATAATTTTGTTAGTTTATTATGGTCTTTTTTCTTTCCATTAGGCGTTTTTTCTGCCTACAGCGACGAGCGAGCCCATGGTTATATCTTCGAACACTATTTGACTGTCGTAGGTTTCGATCAACAGTAGTTCATCGAAGGTCGCAGGCATATTATAGACTCAGCTATTTTAGAACATCATTAACTACTAGAACAAAACAGCTCAGTTATTAAAAACTATTATGTTATGTTATGGAAAAGTGGTGCTCAGACTTCAGTCTGTAAACTAAAACTGCGCGTGTACCGATGATGACTGATGTTGACACAATTGAACCATTTATTCCACTTTTTTTATAAAATTCATATTGGTCGGTACGTTTAGTAGATTTCATTTGAATTGATTAAAGCCTCAACTGTTCAAAGAATAGAAAAAAAAGATGGCTGATACTGGTTTCTTTACTCCCTAATATTCTTTAGGGTGTTTAGATACTTTAGAAAAAATGAAAAAGGTAAAGCGATCGTCATTAGATAATGTTTGAAACCTTCAGGCTTCAACGGTTTTATTATTATTAGTTTCTCATAATATTGTCACTGTGCCAACTTGCACTAAAAAAAATAGCTTCATCAGCAGACTTTAAAAATAATATAAGAAATAATTAACAACACATAATTTAAAAACATTTTCTTTTATCATTGACAACTTCGTTTGGCTTCATTTATTGTCCTTTACGCTCTGTCTATCATATTCTCTTGATCTGAGGTTGAAACATTATAATTATATCACCTTAAATGTAATTCATTTAGAAATTCAGAAATAATCCGTAGATCAATTGAAGGGTACAGGCAAAGAACAGGGAATGTCACAATTTTTGTTTTTTTTTTGTTTTTTTACTGGTAACGAAACTATGTCTATGATACTTGCATTCCCAACCATTGGTTTTTACAAATACTCAACGAATGTCGCTACAAATACTTTTCATTTATCTATGCCCAAAGCGACAATAACTGGAATTATCCATGACATACCGAAAAACAAGGAGGATTGTCCAAGAATCTATATACTAAAGAGTTACTGCATACTTTGGTCTCAAAAAAAAATACATCTAAGCTTTAAATTGCTTCTTGCTCATAATAATCTATTCATTAGGACATTCCCTGTTCTTTGCCTGTACCCTTCAATTATTAAAAACTAGCGAGTCACTGTCACTTCGCTCGGGTTCATCCCTAAATACGTTTTAACAGTTAATATGGAGTAGAAAGACTATAATACATATATTACATACAGACTACAAAGTACGTAGGTACAAAATAAACAGTTCTGACATTTTCGATTATCCACCTTTTTTTTCTGGGTTTTCCCTAATTTTTTTTATACTTAAACCACCGCTGACTTGGGGGTGTCCCCAATAAAACAAAAAAAAAAAAAAAAAAGAATTATTCAAATCGTTCCAGCCGTTTTCTGAGTTTTAGCGAGACAACCATCCAAACCCGTACAGCCGTGTTAGTGTGAAGTCACTTCCGATTTATTCAAGTAATAAAATATTGACTGTAGATAAAAGCTATATATTACACTAACGATTTACCCTCGCTCCGCTCGGGTTCGTCCCTTGTTACGTTTTGACGTTTAGCATAGATTTCTCAGAGGTAAAATATTTTCCCAGAGTAAAAAATATCCTATATGTTGACCCGGATAACCGGATCTTTATAGCCCATCAATCTGTCCAGACGTTTTTCGTGATGCGTTTCCAGACAGACAAATAGACAAAAATTCTAAAAACTATAGATATCAATAATAATGACTATTTCAATAAGATTTTTCAAAAAAATATTCAATGTATAGATAAAAAAAATCAATTTCTGTCCCGCCTAAAAACACAACAGAAATAATTATGCATTGGGATAAAATAATTTATTTTATTTATTTATTTATTTTTGGGAAACAAACAGTGACTAAAAATCCTGATAAATAATTAAAAACTAATAAAATAAAAATATAATGTAACGTAATGTAAATAAAATAAATAATGTAACGCAAAAATCTATAAATACTTTAAGATAAATAATTAAGTTTCAATTAAGATGACAAGACGTTAACAGCGTAAGGGGTTGAAAGCATTCCAAGAGATCCGTTGACTCGAGCCGATCCGCCTAAAACTACTTCGGTTTGATTCACATCACTCTTCTGAAAAAGCGCTATTTAACGCAGCCCTCTCTTGCATTTTTAAATATCTTCTATATAATGTACATATGTATGCTTTAGAGAACCGAATATTATCGTTATGGTTTTCGGAATTAATATACTTATAATCTATATAAACTCGCTTTGTTTACAACTTTCATTTTAAATAAAATATTATAATAAACTATCTTTTCGGATACGTCGGGAACCAAAAATCAAAATAAATCCGCGAAATAATCCGAAAAGATAGTTTTATTTAAAAGGTCAATTATTCGCGTAAATCTAAGAAAGTATTATACAACTTTTATTGTTTTGCTGTTTTGTAGAGCAGGTGGAAAGGAGCTATGTATGTATGTATGTACATGTATTGGACCGAAATAGCCATCCGATACTGAGTCTTAACTGTTCCAAATCATATCTATACTCTATTGATAATAACAAAAGAAATAAGGAAGACAGAGACATTTTTTCTACAGTCTTCAATCTTAATTGTTTTTTAATTAAACTCTTTTGAATTTACATTTCCATATACATCTATAACTGTTTCACTTAGCAATATATCTATTAGAATGTTAACCCAATCGAAATCGTTAAATAAATTCATTTGGTAGATGCAAACGGAAAAATATTTATGGCGAATTTCTAACGCAACTCTTTTATAGTTTATCCCGAGGACCTTCGGGTGCGGTTCAAATAGGATTAAGGCTTTATTAACTTCAAAGCGTGCCAGAAATTGAAATAGATTGAAGTAAATAGAGAGGAAATTCGATTGCATAGTTTGCTTATGGGTTACTTTCAACTTTATAAAAAATATTAAGATTTTATTATTGTTTGTTTTTTTTTTAATTTGTCCGCTTTTTTATTTACCTATAATGGTTTCACTTCTGAGGTTTTTAGCGTGATTGAAAAATATTAGAAGTAATATCCACAATATCTATTTTTACGCTAGAGGCCACATGTTTAGTTCTCACTGGGGAATTAATATTTATTTCGACCATATAAATATAAGGGGTTAAAGTATGAAATTGCCGATTTGTACAGAAAAATTGAAATTCGTTTATTTTTTATTTTAACATATTTATTTAATCAAAATAAATACCATTATTATCTAAACATTGCTGGCATCTAATAGGAAGGTCATTTATATGCGATAGAACTCTGGTGATCTAGATCGACAAACTGTGTGAAAGCATTCTGTACTGCCTCCTGAGAAGAAAACTTTTTATCACGTAGAAAATTGTCCAAATCACGAAAAAAATAGTAGTCCGTTGGAGCAAGGACTGGCGAATACGGAGGGTGACAAATGCTTTCTAATTGCAGTTCCTGTAAAGTTAAAACAGTTTCTCGTGCTGTACGAGGTCACGCGTTATCATGGAGCAATAATGGTGAAGATCGATTCATGAGTCGGGGCTGTTTCACTACTAGTTTTGCTATCATTATTCGGAGTTCGGCACAGTAGACATCTGCCGTTATTGCTTGACCAGATCGGAGAAAGCTATAGTGAATAACACCATGCTGAGACCACCAAACAGTTACAATTACCTTTTTATTGGTAAGCTTTGCTTTAGGACACTGTTGCGGCGTTTGACCTGGGGTCAGCCATTGCATTTTTCGCTTACGGTTATCGTAAACTTTTCATAACATGTCACAATTCGATCCAATATTCCTTCATTTCTGTATTGATTCAACAAGGCAACATAAGTTTCAACACGCGTTTCTTTCTGCAGATCAGTCAAATCATAAGGCACTCATTTTTCATTTTTTTTTTATTTTATTGATTTGACGCAAATGAGTCAATATTGTTGGTAAGGTTAAACCATGTCGATAATTCCTGGGTAGTCTGGCTCGTAAATAATATTTGTATAAATTATATAGGTAAATGTTTTCCGAGTTTCAACAAGGTGAAAACAAATCTCAAGTAATATAGTATATGTAGATATAAAAAAATAGTTGTAATCCATATCCATACTCCATAATAATATATAAATTATATAAATGCGAAAGTAACTCTGTCTGTCCGATCCGATTTAGATGATATTTGGTATGGAGATAAGACCCTGGGCAGGACATAGGATAGTTTTTATCCTGGAAAACATCCCTTGAGGCGGTGAAAAGGGCGATGAAAATTTGTATGGGGAATCATTTCTCAAGGGATATATATATATATATATATATATATATATATATATATATATATATATATATATATATATATATATATATAACATATACCAAAACAGCATTTTTTACAATTTTTGTCTGACCGATTTTGACGGGACTTTCACTGGCAGATAGCTGATGTAATAAGGAGTATCTTAGGCTACTTTTATTTTAGAAAAACATAGGGCCCCACGAAAAAAAATTAAAACCAAATTAATTATTTTTTTAATTTTATTTTTTTAATTTAAGCGAGGGTGAGTCGCTAGTATATATATGTAATACTTAGATGCGAAATTAAATATTAAAGTAAGAAAAAAAGGGTATATGTATTACATGTATTTAAAAAATAAAGAACCAATCATTATCAAAAAGAAATACATAAAAAAGATTTCTCGTTAGTGACACACATATTGTGTGAAAACAAGCCTGCGCCAAATTAATTAAGACCGATTATCCCTATTCTCGTTAATTTTGCTTTATATTGGTGAATGTGAATAACATCCCTAAAATTCTTTATAATAGCATTTTTGGCATTTTAATGATTGTTGCGTGTTCATATTCATGAATCTGCCTCGTTTGTTCTGTTTTATATTAAACAATAATATTTTGCACGGAATCTAATACGATGAACATTTTTTTTACTTTTGAAATGTTCTATTTTTAAGTCCGAGTGTTTTCATGTATTACTCACGATTATTTAAAGACTGCTTTATTTATAAAAATACCTGGAGTTGAGAATACACTCACGTTTTACTGATATAAAACGAGCTAAAAATAAAAGTAGACGCAATATATCTAACTAAAATAAATATATATGTATAAAGATTTTTCAATGAAACAAATACAGACTTTCTTTTCAAAAAACAGTATGATAAGAAAATGTGATAATAAATGGCATAATATTTTAATGGCAAGTAAAATTAAACATTATATCATGTAATGATATAATGATAATTATACTATCATTAAGTTTTAAAGTTGGTTATTAAATAATGTTAACAAATATAACACATATTTTTTGTATAACTCTTAGTAATTTCTTACTCATAGTAACTGCTGTCATTCAATGTGAACATTAAAATTCATCATTCTATTTTCGTTTAACAAAAGCTTGCACGGGTCACTACACAAAATAAAGGATTTTAAATTTTTAGCTTTAAAGCTCTGAAGATGATATAAACGGCTACCGGATCTGAAGTAGAGAGCACTTGTCTCCGTTTGAGTGGAGCAAGCACTGCACTTTCAATAATAATAAACGCAGTAAACCATTGCATGTTTAGTTTTCATCATAAAATTTACACGAAATATCTCTTAGGATTTTTAATTTGCACATGTTGAGAGATTAATGAGTGTGCAATTTTTAATATCTAAAAAAAAATTAAATTTCATGATAGAAAATGCCGCATAACATACAAACAATATACCTGAACCTATATCGACTGCCTTCTACTTTTTTGAGGTCGGTCGACAAAATATACAGAATTTCAACTTGGTTTTCAAAGTTAAAAGTTTAGTTTTTCCCAGATAGTGTTTTGTTCACGTCGAAAATGCTAACTGTATACGTCATTTAAAGAAAAGAAATAAAAGTATCGAATAAAACTGTGAAAGCTCTGCAGTCTGAATACATATTCATGCTTCAAAAAGATTGCTGCTTACCCGTATGCCAATTTCTGGTATTATTAAATCTTTCACAAATTCTCTTAGGTAAAGGCACTTATCGAAATAAAAAAAGTGTTTAATAGGACTATTTAATTATATAAAATATAGAAAAAAATCTAAGTGTTTAGCTCATTTGCTAATATCATGTATTAGGAGATATAAAAGTAAAGCCACGCTCTCATTCTCATTCAGAGCTTTTTAACGTCTTACCACAGGGCGCGGACCACTATAGCCATTCTCTACGCGGGCAAGTACCTTCAGGATTTCGTCTTTAGAAAACTAATTTGATTTTCTCTTTTTTAAGGTTTTTTCACGACGTTTTCCTTACCGTAAGGCGAGTGGTAATCATGTTGACAGTAATTTGCACATAAAAATATTAAATGTGCAAAATCCGGGTTTGAACATGCTCTATTAGTTTTCCATGCGTCCGTGTTACCACTGGGGTATCACTGGTATTAACAATATAAATGCTGCATTTTGACGCGTTGTCGTTTCGTTTTTGGAGTTACGGATAATAAGATTATCTTTGCATTCGATAAAACTTGATTGAATTTATAACCGATGAAATGAAACCTAACAATGCTTTACAGCAAATTTTATAAATATTAAATTATAGTTGTTTTAATAAAATCATTTAGCTCAATTCTAGTAAAAAGAACGAAGTAAAGACAGTCTTATTCAGTCTATCCAAAGCGACAGCATGGGTTCATGAGATTATGCTATCATACAGTCTATACACGGACGTGATCAGTTAATTTATGGAAGGATGGGTAATATTTAAACTTAATGGTGGCACTAAAGAAAAAGTAACTGGTTTTGAAGTCGGTGTATCTTTTTAGTTAAGATGGAAATACTTTGCTTGTTCATGTTAAACTAAGATTTCGTTTAAAATAATGTCATAGTTTCCCAACACTTATCTGTACTAATATTATAAATGCGAAAGTAACTCTGTCTGTCTGTCTCTCTATTACCTTTGCACGCTGAATCCGCTGAATTGAGTTAGATGATATTTGATATGGAGATAGTTTGAGATCCTGGGAAGGACGTAGGATAGTTTTTATCCCGCAAATCATCTCTTAAGGGGGTGAAAAGGGCGATGAAAGTTTGTATGGAGAATCATTTCTCAAGTAAGGGGTATTTTTTTTTTCATTTTTAAAGTAGTTACCTACCTACTTACTTTTCTATAATACCTATGTATGTACATATATTTAGTTTATCCTATACTAACCGTGAAAACGTACCCAGGGAATAACTTAGTCTGTTTTTTTAGTTATTATCCGTTTCAATTTAAGTTGGTTCAAATTTGCGGATTTATCTGCAAATATTATATAATAATACTGCCCAACAAATGTACATATATATAACTGGATAGAGGTAAAAATTTTATGTTATAAATTAATACTTATACCTATAAAAAAGTTTAGGATATAGAAGCCAAAATGATTTCCCGTATCACTCGAAAACATGTGACTATAGTCACAGACAGTACAACTATGAGCTAGGTCTCATTTCATTTAATCAAGGAGAATTATAAGTAAAAGCGATATAGTTTAATGAAAAATAAACATGTGATAGTGGGGCTAGATTATAAAATACAATTTTATACTTTCGGTTTGCCTTTGCTCTTCTCTAACATTACTTACTAATTTTAAGAATAGGTATACGGCCAGTGCTTGTTGCTTGTGCTCAGTGTGCCATTTTAAAAATAAACTCCATAACTCTCCATCTTATAGACTGACTATGCAAAATCAAAGTCAATCTGTTGTTCTGTTGCTGCAAGAAGGAAAAGCTAACAGACACACTTTATACATAAGTTTGGGAGTGAGTGTGTGAATGAGGGAGTCTGAGTTATGTTTTTACTCAGTAACGACTCGACGGAAATTAAAAAATGAAGATCTAAGATAGCTCGACATGGCCAGGATATTAGATTCACATCCACAAACTTATTTTTTCTTGCTTCTTTGCATGTATTATACGAATATGAGGGGCAAAAGCGAGTGACCTATAGGTAGGTATTATGTTAGTATGGACTGACATAAATAATTATAATAAAATTAGAGCTATCTTATCAAATCTCGGTGAAGTGGAATGTGTCATTATTATTAACTTAATGATTAGTAATATCAATATCTCTATCAGCACCTGCAACGCAGTAGTTGACACAGCGATAATCGTACCTCTACTAAACTTTACAAACGTTATTCGCTAGCGTTAAGACGTTCCTCTTATAAATTCAAGAACGTCTATGATATATTATAAAACTTTCGATAGCGTGGATCGATAACTAACGTGCGAGTAATATGTGAGTTATGTTTGGTAGGGCCAACTATTTGCTTTACTAAGGTGCTTATCGTACCAACACACGCGATGTAAGTCGATAAGGTTAGGTACATATAGGTATCTATTGTCTACAATTGATGGTGACTGAGGTTTTAGGTTACCTATATATGTAGATAATTTTAACCTTATGTAAAAATCATGAGATATATAATATATTTAATATAATAGCTATAGCATAAATTGAAACAACAAGAATTATGTTTAAAATAAAATGTTAAAAATTATCAAAACACTAGCTTAAGCTCCAATCGCAGGGTGGATAGGTACGTCAATAATAATTACCAGTGTGTATCCAGGATATATGTTACCTCAATTTCATATTGCCCTCAAAATCTATTGAGCTTTTAAAATTATCTACAGCGTGAAGAAGTAATAAACAACCTCCTTTACTCACAATCGGTGAGATTTATAGTCTTACTTTGATACAACATTAAAAAATATTTTTTTTCATTACTGTTATTACACTCGTTATTTTTCATCAACACATTCCTATAACCTCGAATTAAAGAATCTCCTTGGAACTGAGATTTCTCTGATTTAAAATAGATCAAGCAGTTCTTTTTCAGCCCACTAGCCCGGGGAATCCCTTTTATATCGTTGTAAAAATAATGTCTATATGTAATAAGTAGGCATGATTAAATTCTGAAAACAGTATATCAGCACTTATTTATACTTAGCATTTAGCAAGATTATATAGAATGTTTGTTGAATTATATGTTGATAAACATTTATCAGCATAGTTCGTTCCATATTACAATCCCAGTCAAAATATTTTGGTAATTCAAGGTACATACTCCCTGCGGTTTTGTCGGTATGTGAGCTTCTGTTTATAGGTACTTTCAACCGATAAGTGTGTTCATAAGAGCGACTTGCATAAAATAAAATATTTGCGTAACGTAGGGAAAACCAAACTACGTTTAAAAAATCCATCCTATGCAGTAGAGTCGTGCGAATAAAAAAAACACTATTAAAGTGTCAATATTTTAGTACAGAAGTAAAAAAAATGTACTCAAACGACAACGGCGACCGACAGGAAAAATTGCCAAGTGACAAACAAAAATTATTAATAGAAAACTTTCTATAACCCTTACGATCCGAGTTTATTCCCTACGGCACATCTTGTGTTTGTGTACTTATATGATGTATTTTTTGGACGTATTTATATAATATTTCTATAAAAAGTTAAGGCAACTCTCCATCTTCATTTTATTTCTATAGTCAACCTTTATTTTTGTTCCTCTTTTTTATAAATTGTCTGCGAATTTGTATTAGAATAATTAGTAAAGCTATTTATAAACCGTACATAATTAGTAACTAAAGAACTACACAATCGTTGTGGCATACATTTCCGTCTAGTAATTCCGAAAAGTAAAACTAAATAAAACAACTCTTTATGTCAAATGGCTTTTTCCAGCATAAAAAAATCTACGAGTTTAGTTAGAGCTTAAAAATTTAATGTTTTCGGTTTTAACATTTTTTTTAAACTACTATTCTAAATCGATCATAGAATATTAAATACACTCATCAATTTTATTTTAATCTGTTCATTTTGATCTATCGCTACAGATTTCTTTGACTTCACGAGTAAGAACCACAAACGTAAATTAAAACCAATACGAATTAAACTACTATGACAATATGAACCCTGACAAGCGTGAATATTGAAAAACTGGAACTCGTCTAATTTTATTTTACTTAACGCCAAAGAATAAGTTTATATCAGAAACTAGCGACTTACCCTCGCTTCGCTCGGGTGCGTCCCTAGGTACGTTTTAATTTTTTTGAGCGAAATCCTAATTCTTTTTCTAAAATAAAAGTTGCCTAAGTTACTCTTTATAATATCAGCTATCTGCCAGTGAAAGTCCCGTTTAAATTGGTCTAGCCGTTTTAGAGATTAGTCGGAATAATCAGACAGACCGACACAAAAAAAAATTGTGTTTTTCTTATAAGTGTACCGTATATAATTCCATATGCATTTAGTATAAAGCTGTTATTTTGACATTACAAACAGACACTTCAATTTTATTTACCTATATAGATAAGTTAATATTTTTACGGTTGAAAACGATAAGAACATAAATTGCATAAATTTGTCACGCATTTATTTATAGCGAAGTATCAAACTTTTACTTTTCTTTAATAATAATTATGTAATAATAAAAATAAATAAGCAAATAAATGTTTTGTAAAATCGTCTTTAAAAAATGATAAATATGTAAAATTGAAGTGTCTGTTTGCAATGTCAAAATAACAGTTTTATGCTTAATGCATATGGCATTATATACGGCACTTATAAGAAAAACATAATTTTTAAAATATTTGTCTATTTGTCTGTTTGTTCCGGCTAATCTCTGAAACGGCTGGACCAAACGGGACTTTCACTGGCAGATAGGTGATATTATAAGTAGTAACTTACGTTACTTTTATTTTAGAAAAAGAAATAGGGTTTCGCTCAAAAAAACTAAAACGTACCTACTTAGAGATGCACCCGAGCGAAATTATTATAATTTATTTTAGACAAATTTATATTTAATGTAACTTAAACATTTATTGTTAACAATTGCAATCAGGATTCATTTTATAAACCTATTAGAAACCAGCATGGACAGACTATGAATTCCAAGTAATAGTCTAGATACGCTTTTCATAAAATAGCAGTTTAGTTAAACATAAATTCCTTAGTTTAATCCTGTAACTATCTAGGGAGAATGGACTTAGCGGCGACGCGACTCGTCTCGCACTGCGTTATGTATTTTTAGCGTCGGTATGCATCGCCCACCAGCATATTACCACTGTCAAGTTCATTACTCACTCATCTCTCTACACGTATTTGTAGTTCTTAACACCTTGAAAATAGAGGTCATGTTACGTTAACAAACAACATTGACACTATTTTATCTCATTTGAAATCTTAAATCTTGCATATTAAGATAGAAATTATATTGTGCATTTTAAAATTAATATAGTATGCACCAATTTAGCTTTTTAAAACTAGTCCAATTTTATATGCTGAGTAAAGTATTGGTCTTATATTTGTTATTAATATTACATATTTACTGGTTTTTATGTATTGGATTATTAATTGTTGTAATAACAATTATACGAAAAACTAGCGATTCACCCTTGTTTCACTTGGATTCTTTTTAACAGTTAGTATACAATATAGATAAACAATATAATATAAGAATATATATAATACATGACGAGTTTCATATCCCTTACTTGAGAAATGATCGATTCTCCATACAAACATTCAACCCGATAAGGGATGATTTCCGGGATAAAAACTATCCTATGTCCTTCCCAGGGTCTAAATCGGTTCAACGGATTTTTAGTTTATCCATTTCAAACAAACATATAAACATACAAAAAATATATTTTTTTCTCTTTATAATATTACTTAGTATACGAGAAAAAGAATTAAAATGGTATCTATACCGATTGAAAATTAGTTTAAATGAAAGTAGTCTACTACTGTAGGTAATTTTTGTTAAAATTATTATAGGATCACCTTTTGGGCCTAATCTATTATATAGATAACTAGCGACTCACGCTCGCTTCGCTCGCGTTCTTCCCTAGGTACGTTTTCACGGTTACCTATGTTTATACATAAATATTAGCTTGCTACTTCTAAGACATTCATTTAAATTATAAAGCGATTTACCCTCGATTCGCTCGAAAGCGTACGTTCACGATTTCATGGGTTTGAATTTTACCCTGATTCTTTTTCTAAAATAAAAGTAAAAATTAGCCGGAACAAACAGACAGACGGGCAAAAATTGTAAAGAATGTTGTTTATGGTACTACTACGTTGCAATTTTTATTATTTCGCCGATTTCTTGATTGGTTTGGTTTAAACGATTGTATTCTAATCAAGGTAGTTTCCGAACTGGTGGTGCCATACATTTTTCAAATACAAATCGTTAGTTTTTGATTTGAAATCGGTTTGGTTTTTTTTTAAATAATAAAAAAGATACTAAATGTAACTCTTTCGCTAAAATCAATTACAATGTTGTGTAGCAGTTCCCGAGAGACATTGGAATATGCTAATATCTCACTCAATACACCAATAGTTCGGTATTACTACGTACTATATACCTGGGGAATAAACTTTTTTTTTGTAAAAATAACGAGTTTGATATTTCGTTGCAGCATAAAAGAGATGCAAACGAAAAATCGCACGTTCGTATTAGTATGAATACTAATAAAAATTAAAATATTATCTATACATATAATAAAATTGTAACGCCGAATCTGTATAATAAATTATTTTTTAGAAAATCTTATTGAAATAGTCATTATTATCGATACAGAGGCTAAATCTATAATTTGCAGAATTTCTGTGTGTCTGTCTGTGATCACATCACGGCAAAATCATTGGAGGGATTTTCATGAAATTTGGTATGATGATAGCTGGTTATCCGGATCAACATGTAGAATACTTTTTACTGTGGAAAAATATCTAGTCTCTGAGAAATCCATACTAAATTGTAAACGTAACTAGTCCCCAGTCTACTACTAAATATAATATTTAATTATAAACCCTTTTATCACATTTATCTACTGAATTAGAATTTGCATTACGTGTTTTCAGGATTATTTCCAACATATTATGTTTTATAAGTAATAAATAAATAACACATTTTGTGAGCCAGAGTGTTAAAATAATAATTTTATTTCCCTTTCAAGTAATAAGGAAGCTACATTAATTTCGTTAGATAACGTAATAACTCCGAGGATATGTTTAATTAGAAGCAGAGTTTTGTCACATCATTCATCATGTGTTCCATTAGTTTGAATACGATCGATCAATTAATATACACGCGTCGAATTACTAATTACTAAATATATTATAATGGAAGGAAATATTCTCATAGTCAACTGTAATCGAGGCATATAATGCCTATATTGTATTTGTAGGCGTTTTTAAAAACTTACTTTAAATATCATAAATACTGGTGAGTTTGTTTGTTTGTACTTCTTTTACACAATAACCGAGTAACATGTGTATTTACATAGAGAACTTTTGGGATGGAAAATGATATGTCACTTTTTAATGACCAACTGCAAAGAGGAGCAAAAGAGAAGAACTCAAATCGTCGACGATTGTATATTTTTGTCAAATTGTAAACAGAATATTATAATCCTCTTTTAATGAATAGCACTTCAAAGTTGTTAAAAAAATAGGGAGCTTTATATTCTTATTCAATACGATTTATTTTAGGTATTTAATATTTATCGGTCCAATAATAATTGAGAATCTTATTATATTGAATGAAATAAATTGTATTAAGCTTACTACTATCACAGAAGAGAAGTATTTGTTTTTACCTAACATATACAGACATCAGTCTCTCACAAAGGCTTCTTACTGTTATTTGTTTAGCTTACTTATGATATTGCGACCTTGTTATAATTGATTTTGTAACGAGAAAATAAATAAAATAAAAATAAATAAATAAATATCCCAAAGTAAATACTTTATACATCTATAGGTACCTACTTTCTTAAAATCTGGGTAGACTTAATTTGACAAATATATTAATTACACTAAATCTCTTAGACGTTTATGTACCGTTACACATTTCTTTTCATCACTTAAAACAGTTAATTTAAAATAGCATAGTGATTATCTTCATTACGGCAGCGCGTCGATCATCTACGTTGTTAGTGCTAGCGCAATTGATCAATTGCTGTTTACGCAGCGCTCGTTGATACTGTGAGCTGTAGCAATTAATTCACTTTTTTTTTTAAATCTCTTAGATATCTCTTATATTGGAGTTTTTTTTATAATAAAACAGTAATGAAAGTGTTTTTACGAAGTTTGTCTTAGTACTCGTATTTAATAAAATATAAACAAAATAAATATAAAATTTGTATTGGAGGGTAAATGAAATTGTTTTATAAGTAAATAGGTACTATAGCGAGTCACCCTCGCTTCGCTCGGGTTCATCCCTAGGTTGATTCCACATACAAACTTTCATTCCCATTTACAACCCTTAAAGGAATGATTTCCGGGATAAAAATTATTCCATGTCCTTCTCAAGGTCTCAAACTATCTTTTTATCAAATTTCATCTAAATCGGCTCAGTAGTTCCAGAGGTTACTTCCTACAGACAAACTTACAAACTTTACCTATTTATAATATTAGTATGATTAATAATCACTAGAATTTAAAATAGAACTCATGTAAACATTTTGTGTATAAATAACATAAGTTTTTTTTTTAATTTAGTTTTTTTTTTAATTTAGTTTAAATACATTAGCTGAACCTTTAAAAGTTAATAAAAATAATGAGCACAGAAATTACCTATGTAAATTGGTCGGTAATTGTTAATAAAAAATTAACACTTAACATTTGCTAACCGGAAGCTTACAAGTACTTAGTACCGGTAGCTATCTGAACTCTTCGAAGATAATATCTACAAAATTTGCTATCTATTTTAATCAAACAGAATTATTTATTAGCAGATAATACTTTGAGTGTTCTTGTGGTATTTCCTTAGAAAACATATATATCGAAGATACACTTAATAAATATTATATGGTAGAGTTTATAATATTATAAAATGCGAATTCGAGAAATCCGACTCCGTAAATTCTTTAATTTATAGGAAGCCACCTAGTCCATAAATCGCATAGGGTATATGGTCTGGTTCCCGTACGATATTCGAAGCAAAGAGTACATATACATATGTATTACAGTTTCTATAGGACGTGCGAGGCGCAGTTAGAGTGAAACTCTAAAAAAGAAATATTCATGAAACACTTGTGTTCATTAAAAGTTTTTCGTTTTTTTAGTTACTTGTGTACTACTTATGTTTCTTATCTTTTACAATTTAAAACTTCTGTGCCTGGAGAGGAGTGGCACCAACAAACGTGGTACAACCTGATACTGAAAGCAATTATTTTTTTTTTCAGAACTTCGCAATGTGCTTAAATAAACAATATTAATCGATGAAGACGGATATAATAAGTGAGAAATGAATCGGTAAACTGAAAGAATAAAACAATTGACGTCGGATGTCTTTTAAAATACCAAGTTAACCCCTATTTTAATATTGAATAGCATTTAAATTTTCCTTATTATTATTACAATGGGAGTTAATACAAAATAGTCGTCATTTCACAAATGGAATTCAATACAATTTTATGTAGCCTTGTATATTTTTGTAGTTCTAGCCTTGTGATAACAGGAAATATACATACATATATAGGTACTTACTTAGGTAAAAACTTATTCAAAAGTTTCTTGCAACTAAAGTGGTTTCCATTTCCTTATCAATTTTTATGGGACTGCCCGGAAGATAGACCTAAAATGAAATGGTCGTTATGGTTTGTTATAATGGGTGTCCACCGCGTCCTTTTTACCTGACCGAGCCTAATTGAAAAAAGGGTACGATGCCATGAATGCCGAATTTTGTTGGTTTTTAACTATTGAAGACCTATCAGATATTGACTATATTACGGTCACCCGTCGCAAGACCTTTGACGACACGTTTGGGTCAGTTAGTAATGACCAGTTTTTGTATTTGCCGTGCCAGCGGTCGCGGGTTCGAGTACCGTTGGGGACATTCATTTGTGTAATGAGCATGAATGTTTGTTCTCCTGTCATAGGTGTTTACTGTTTATATTTCAAATATGTATGTATTTAAAATTATGTATGTATAGTGTATCAACTATCACACATATCAATATGGTATCCATAACACAGGCACCATGGAACTAGATGGTGCTATGTGTTAATGTTCCAACATATTTATATTTTACTAGTGGCTCACCCTCGCTTCGCTCGAGTTCGCCTCTAGGAAAACAAAAGCAAACCTATCCCACAGGAACCGTACGTTTTTCCGGGATAAAAAGTAGCCTATGTGTTATTCCAGACTATAATCTACCTCTCTGCCATATTTCATCCAGATCCGTTCAGCCGTTCTGGTGTGAAAGAATAACAAACATCCATACTCACAAACTTTCACATTTATAATATTAGTATAGAAGACATGAAGTGAGCACATAATCAAGAGTTTCAAAAATAAATACTTTATTTGATGCAAATATTTTGCACAAGAATAAACCAAAATACTGAAGTGTATTTCAATAAATATAATATTTCATGGCTTGGTCACATCATTTAATTCATGATCAGTTGCGCATGCTCCGGTAAGCGTAATAAATTACGCCGTGAATCGTGACCTTTCAGATCGAAACGATTTTGGGAAACATAAGATCTCAGAGTTATTTCGTCGCAAATAATTTAAGGAAAGAAGGAAATCTGAAAGTTAAATTTATGAATCAATCAGCGAGCACTATATTTGTGTTTGTTAAATATTTAGTAGTTTCTTAGTATTAGAATATTTTTTGTCGACTTTTAATCACCTTGCTTCCGTGTTCCTTATTATCTTCGCTCAATTCGCTATACCGATTGACGATTACCAAATATATTGAACCTAAAACTCAGTCAAATCATGCCTATTTAGTTTATATTTTAAATAAAGTTTGACAGATATCAAGTATAAGTGAAATTTTTACACGCCAAAAATTACGGTAATTTTAATTTATTATAATATGAATTCTCTTTATGTTTTGGTAAATCGCAGTATTAGTCACTAATGCTGCTAACAATATTTCATTAAAATGGACCAACGCCCTACAGAGAGAGTTGAGACATTTTTATTGAGCGCAATTTATTCTAATTGTTTTCGCCCTCGTAAATATTGCTCGAATATAGGTTAGCATCTAACGTTTTTGGATTACAGACGTTAATAAAATAACATATTTGGTAATTTTTTTTATTAAATCTGATGCAATTATTGAAATTGACTAAATTTGATGCAATTTTCCCAAATAAGCAGTAGGTAAAGTATAAAGCGCATTACATAGGATAGGTAGTTACTATATATTACCGAACTGGATACAGCTGGTTGTAGGATTCAGGATTAAGCAAATCAAATTTTCAAAACTTGTGACTAGAAAATAAAATATTTCTTTATTGAAGGATCTTAAAAACATTCTATGAAGCACAGAAGTCAGAAGCCAGTCAGTCAGTGAGAGTCAGTAGGTACCTACTTTGCATCCAACAAATTTAGAAGTCGGAGGTTAGCTTATTTCACTTTAAGGATAAATTCTCAAGCTTCACTGAAAATGCTCCAACCATTTATTTCTCCTATAGAGATTACGCTTGTGACATAAGTGGTTTACCACAATAGTGCGGAGGTTGGCCTCAAACCATTGGATTATCGGAGTCGCTTTAAAATATTGGTAGCCATAAAATGTTCTGTTATAATCATACACTTATACAATATAGCTTATAACTTGCCTAAAATTTTTTCTCGAATCAAAGTAGATACTAAATAAATTTAGTTTTGAAAAGAACATCTTTTATTTTGCTCTTAAATAAAACAAAGCGGTTGACATTGACCTCAAAACGTGAGGTGTTCCCAGAGCAACGATGGCTCTCTGGAGGCATGAATGTGAAGACTTGCTAGAATGCATAATAAGGCTTTCGTTGAACCGCGCTCACTTTCGTAGTGACCCCTAATTCGTCAAGCCATTTCGTCGAGATGAAACAACCATTTTGTCGCCAGATGAAATATCCCATTTAACGAGCCTTTTCTGGAGAACAAAAACATTCATTACCATCCTACTGTAAATATAAATATTCAAACCATAACTTTCCTTCGAACCTTTTATAAACAAAATTCAACTAAAATAATGGTGTTTTGAAGTAAAGTTGAAGTATGCATAATATTTTTAATTCACTTGTAAAGACAAACAATAATTTTCTGCAGCTTGAGAATCATGTTTGCGAAAATTTATTATAAACAATTACTTATACGTTATGATAGGAAGTTGAAACTTCAAAATAGAATAGGTATATCGAGTAAAAGACAACGTCTAAAGTCTAAACAATTATTAGATATAAAAGGTAAATTCGTTCACTGAATTCATGGGAGACAACGTACATATAGCACAAGCCGCTGAGTCTAAAATCTTAAAATTTTGTACAAGAGTTCCTTAAATTTAAACAAAAGTGAATATTATAGCAAGAATTTCGAAAATTCATCCATAACGAGATTCAATAGAAAATCCAAGAGGTCCAAAGAAAGTTTTGAATGCAAAGTTATTTTGAAGTTACTAGGCACATAGCTACATAATATATAAAATGCTACTATAATTTCAAACACGCGATCAAAATTGTATTTACTTTGAATATAAAGTGTGTTCTGGAATTTTCCTCCGTCTATTATTTCAAAAATCAAGAATTACTCTAGAACGAATTTGATGTATTTCAATGAGATTTTATTATTACGTAGTTAAGTAAAATATTAATAATAAACTAAATTAAAACTATAGCGAAAAACATTATAACTGGCTAAATAAATTTAAAGGATTATTTTAGTTGACTTAGGGGAGTTTTAACGCAGGAACACGGTCATTTTTAATAGCTGTGGATCAAATACAAAGTATAAAAGCGGGCGTAAATCGGCAGAATCACGTAAAACGTTAGAATAAATGGGTATACTACATATACAATAGGTACTGGGTGGCAGAATTGCTTTTAATTTTTGTAGGCATACTCTTACCTAAATGACAATTTTACAACACGGCGTTTAAAACACATTCAGTTACACATTTCAAGGATAGAATTTCTATTGATAGATAGAAATGTTACTTTTTTTCTATTAGTTTTTACTGCCGTCATAAATCCTCATCTAACATAGTAAATACTCATTAAATACATATTTACCAATGAGATAACAGCTTAAATCCAGTAAGTAGTGACTGATAAGCAGTCTCAAACAAGAGAAGAGTGAAACAGTTTCACTCGAATATCCAATAGTGGAAAAAACATTTTAATCTGAATAAAATTAGTAACCAGTATTGGTATTCTTTTATAAAATATTATATAAACTAGCAACTCGCCCTCGCTTCGCTCGGGTTCGTCCCTAGATAGTAGGTATGTTTTGACGGTTAGTATGGAATGGATAGACTATACAGTATGCAAACATAGGTAAGTATGATAAGTTTTATATCTCTTATTTTAGAAATGATTGATTCCCCATACAAAATTCTACCCCCCTTTTCACCCCCTTAAGAGATGATGATCGAAGTTAGTCAGAATATCCATTGCAATTTGCAATTTATAATAGATACCTCGAAAATTCTCCACAGAAGCGAGAATATAAGCGAACATTTACATTTTTCCATTTAATAAGATAAAGCTAATTTTAACAGTTATTATTTGTAATATAGTTAAGCTGTATTTTTTGACCAAAAGGATATGCCTTAATCGTTTTTTATTTTAGGTATGTTACGCGATACCTTCGCAGATTGTGAATCCATATTTATAATTTTTTTATTAAATAGAACCTAAGAGTAGGACTCGTATAAAATTAAAATTTTATACATTTTAACTTTTAAGCGATTTTAAAGTCGTACATATCTTTTCGTTAAAAAGTAATTGTCTATTTCAAAACTTAGGAAACTATGAATACCGTAGTCCGTAAACATTTACCTAACAGTTCTTTTGCTTAATCTTGATCAGTAAAGAAAGTGAAAGAAATTATGCAAAATCGCATTAAAATGTGAGAAAATAAATGTATTTTAAAAATGGAAAGTTGAATGTTGATTAGTTAAATAATAAACTATGCATATTAATATTCTCTTAGAAAGTTATGGGATATTGTTGTAAAATGAGTGCGCAAATTTTATGGTTAGATATTATATTTTATTATAAAAGTAAATGGATTTTTAAATTCCTTATTATCGTTCGTACATATCTGAGGTATTGCATGCGGTTTCGCTTGTAAAAGTAGGTTTTTATTTTAGTTAATACATTAGGATCTCAAACTAAGTACTTTTAAGGCTTCATATAAATAACAAAAATGGAACCCTTATAATTCGACCATGTCCGTCTGTCGGTACCTATAATACAGCCGGTACCTATATGGCCTACAGAAATTTACCAGGTATATAGGTGTCTTATATGAATTCAAGACGGATAGAGATAGACAATTGTGTAGTCAACTTATAAAAAAACAAGTAGGGGTGACAGATCATACAAAAAATGTGTGAAAAAAATATTTAATTCTACATCCTACCCTTGGTATTTCTGGATAATTATTTTCTTACATAAAAATATTACGTTAAACATTTCTGGACATAAATTCGACGTTGCGTGCGAGTTAAACTCGAACTTGTCCGATTTTTTGTTCTAAGAAAATCGATAGCCATAAAACTTTGATGTGTGTTTTAATCGAGACTATAATTCATCCAACAAAAAATCTCTATTAAAATTCATTCATCCAGCTTCGAGTGATGCGCGACTAAACACTAAATAACCGATTTCCTGTGATCTCATAATGAAATCTTTAATAGCAGACGTTATACCATACTAACGTTATGTTCTGCCGAAAGTAGTAGCATTATTGTTTCTTATTCATTAGAATATAATTCAAATAAAATAAACATTGTCACTTTTAGTATTTACCGCAGTTATAATGTGATTGAATGAACTGCGACGTGTTCTCTTGGGGTAAGCTTAGATGCTTAAGACGCTTCAATTTAAGGTTATACCTAGTTGCTGTTGATGTTACAGTTACCTGAGAGATTCTAGATGCCTTTGTTATCATCTTATCTTATAGTTATTTTAATACGATATAACAGAAGAATATATGTAATCCATAACATTAGAAGGGTTTGAAGGTAATTTTATTTGGCCTAAACATATAATAAAATCCACGTTTACAGTTTTTATAGTTTTTGTATTTGCACGCACAATTCCTTTGCTTATCTGACTACTGTAGAATTTCGATAGTGGGTACTTTCTTGGAAAGAGAAGTAGTAGTTTATAAAGTTATTTTTCTGATTGGCATAATTCGATGTGGGACCGAAGATTTATATGAAAAAGATCACTTCTCCTTCTTTCGCACTTTACTGCAACGTTGTCCTTATGGGGTATTTTGTGGTTGTGAACTAAACAGCGAAAACGGGCGAAACTGTAGTTAAAAGATAGTACAAAATGTCGTTGCAAAGGATGAATATATGTATATCTTGTAGAAGTCAAAACCAATCCATAGAAGTAAGAGTAAGTATTTTTATATTAGTATTCGGCACGAGACGTGGCCATCGGCAAAGATGACTTTGGTTAATTCAGTATTCGGCGAATGCAAGTCACAAAATATGACATTGCAGAAACTTATATATGTTTTTTCCTTCTAATATATCAATAAAAATTACATTTGTAGTAGCAAAAGTAGTACCTGTACATGATACCTTCATTAACCTAAATAAATTAGCTACATTTATATAAAAAATTGTCAGTCTTTCAAATTCAGCTTGCTTGTACGTTATATGGTACTGTCTTACAATGTAAATGATTTTTTTTGTAAGTTCTATATTTTATACTGTTAAAGTTTAACTTTTAGTTAATTAACTAGGTTCAAACGTAAATGGCTATAGTAAACAAACAAACTTGTATCATCAAAACCACAACTAATATTAATCTAAACTTAAATCAAAATGTCAAAGTTCACTTACCAATAAAAGCACTGCAATATGAAACAAAATCCGGTTCAATTCAAACTCAAAAGCAAACAATCGAAAATACCACAGTCCACACTACGAATTCACATAATATAACGGAACAGAACGGTTCGAACTCAAGCAACAAAAACACAATCGTAATATATCATTTAGAACCGTGTGATAAACTGGAATCTTTACGTAATTATGTAAAAGTTGTTTAGGAAAGTCAAAAATCGTCCCGGTATACAATACACGTGCTGATACCGGTCGAACTCGACCGGTCGACGTGCCTCGAGTGCTGTCAAACCGAGCAGCTGGTACGCGATCTTCGTCGCTCTAGCGGGCAAACGCACAACTAACTTAAGTCCTAAAGTAAAGTGGACTAAGTCACACTACGCATTATATTGCTATTATAAATTTTAACTTACATTTGATTATTTATTTATTATTTTGATGGTCAAGTTACATTTCGTACATTTTGCTTTACATGCGGGATGAATGATATAAAGTCAATGCATAATTAATTAAATAAAAACCTAAAAAAATATGACAGAGAAATTTGAATATTGAAAAATTTACTTACATATGACTTGTGTGAATCAAAAAAAAAACTTAAATGAAGTAAAATATTTTTAAAATTTCGTGCTGTTGCAATTCAATTTTTAAGTATTGACTAAGTATAAAAATCCCGTATACAATCGTTTGCCTGAAGGCATTCCAAGCGAACCGCGTCATGGCGGCGCGTCGGCGTTGGGGAGGGAGGATATTGACTTGCGACGCCGTCACTGCGCATGTACTTTACCATGTGTTTCTGTTTTTAAGCCGCTCATACTGCTAAGAAAATTATGACTATTTCTTTGTTTATACTGCGATCGTGTGCAATTACTGTTTCGCAATCCACTGTAATGGTATTTGCTGGGCCATAGCCGCAGTGGCGCAGCGGATATAACGATATACGACGGAATGACCTCGACAGCCTTGACCCTAAGTAAAAATTAGCTCGACGTGCTTACGTTGTTTGCGATTGATGCGACTATAAATAAGTTACCCTGGCCTTTATACTCTTCACATATACAGTTACCTATATCTAAAGCTTGCCTATTAACTGCTCCAATGTATTAGATACCTTCATAAAAAATAAACTTCAACATATACATATATATTTTTAAAACGCTATAATATTGTATATATCAGAAATTTACAGTATATTTATTAACTTGCTTTTATATTGTTCTATTTAGATTTAAATAATAAATATTTAGTTGTGTTATTGTTTCAAATAAAATATGTTTGTAAAAATTATTACTTAAAGTACTTAAATGAATAATTAATTAAACGTATGATATGAAAAAAATGCATATCTATATTGCGCTGAAATTAATTTTCTAATGAAAAACGTAGTTCCTCTAAAAAAATTATTCCTTAATTTATACTTAACATATCTAAAAATCCAGTTTGCTTGACCTACTTCGGAACTCAAGTGTGACCATTAATTTATTTCTAAGTTTGTTTCATATTGGTATAATGTGACTGCAGCTGAGCATCTCAAGTGTTGGCTTGAAGCCAATGAACGAAGATTTCTTAGATGTCACTTTTTTCGTCGGTTTTCTTCACGAAAGGCAAAAAGGAGCGGAAACCATTACATTGATTTATGAAACAAGAGGCGAAGGCTTCGAAGCTACACTAAAATATGAAGCTACATTCCTATACGTCTATATATCACATGGGATATTAATGGTTTTATTGAAGCGTTTTATATTTAGATATATACCTACTCTTTTACTTTCGAAATTCAGATCATATAGCAAGGCCAAGTTATTGAGAGCTTCGGTACTTTACCTACTTAACGTTTTGCAAGTATGAGTATAATATAATAATACACTTTCTATGATTAGTACTCGTATTTACATATGTGTGTTTTATGACAACTGTGAAAGTAAAAACACTAACAACTAACGCACAATAAGATTTTTGTAATCTCCATTACAGGGAGCAAAATTATGAGAGAATGAACTTATTTGGGTAGATTATTGAAAAAAAAAATCAATTACGCAATAATACTTAATGTAGTGACTATTTTAAAATTAAAGTCTGCTGATTATTTTCAAGGGATTTTATTCTTGTACTGGTATTTGCACGGCACTGGCGTCAACGACAGCGGTATATCGTTTACCAGAAAAACCGGCCAAGTGCGAGTCGGACTCGCGAACGAAGGCTTCCGTACCATTATCTATAAAAACGGCAAAAAAATCATGTCTGTTGTATGGGAGTCCCTCTTAAATATTTTGTTTTATTTTAATTTAATTATTTATTTTTAAAATGAATATATGTATAACTAAATATTCTGTGAATATTTCAAGCGTCTATCTGTTGCCATTATCAATCCTATTAAGCAAAAACGAGCAAAAAAATCACGTTTGTTTTATGGGAGCCCCTTATATATTTATTATATTCTGTTTTTGTATTTGTTGTTATAGCAGCAACAGAAATACATCATCTGTGAAAGTTTCAACGGTCTAACTCACGGTTCATGAGATACGGCCTTGTGACAGACGGAGAGACAGACAAACAGACGGACGGACAGCGAAGTCTAAGGAATAGAGTCCCTTTTTACCCTTTGGGTACAGAACCCTAAAAACGCACCATACATATCTACAAAATACTCTTATATCTATTTATAAATATTCTTCCTTTTCCGACTGTCGGGTTAGCGTCGATGCCGTGTTGGCGAGCGGACAATGAGGTGCAGTTAAAATTTTAGCTAATAAAATGGTTTCACTATTAATAAAATAAAATATTATTTTAATAGAGACTTAGTTCTTAGATAATTGCTAGAGTTAATTAAAATAAAACCGTTTATATTACTTGTTACTTGTTGTTGAAATAAATTAATGTTAAAAAAATACATTTTTAAAAACAAGCTTTTATATATCATATAAATTAAGTAATGTAATAAATGGGTTTGATTTAACTTAAAGTTTAATTTTTAGGTATTTATTCGTACTTTTCTCAGCAAACCCTTTCATTTGATAGGTATCCATATCATGGGGATGCATGAAAAAACATAGTCCGTCATCGTTGGGAGTCCGCCATGTTGGATTTAGAATGACGTCACTTATTTAAGCGTTGTCATTTAAACTAAACGTGTATGCAAAATCTCAGCTTAATCGCTTGAGGATAATTGCTTTAAAATTCAGTTGCAAGATTTGACCCGAACAAACATTGATACAACATTACAAGTTAAACAAAAGTTTGTAAAAATGTCAGTGCACAAGAGTAAAAACTAAAAATAAATTCATTTGATCAGTCAAAATAAGAGTCCGAAGGTTTTATGTTTTATCTTATCTTATATGTAGTTGCTAATACTAATATAGATGTTTAATACTTTCGATAAAAAAATAACATATCAAAACTAATTAGGGAAATGTTATTTCCCGGAATAAACTACGGCAGCACTGCATAGAAATATTAAGAGAACTAAGCAGTAGTTACACAACAAAGTTTTAGTAACAACCGCTAGAGGGCCGGTACCTTTCCTTTATACCTCTGCTTAAAAGGAGAAAATCACTCATGGAATTTTACACAGATGGCGGTATTAATATGATCGAACGAGATGTTTAACACCCTCTACTGTATGAATACTGATTCACTTATTCAACTACAAAAAGGTCACATAAACTAAATATTACCTAAGTAATTCTGGGAAATAAATAATCGATTTAAATCCTTTTAATACATAAAGTATGTTACTGGACAATATTTATGAAACGTTAAAGTTTACAACTTAGATAACTTCTTTACTTACAAATAAAGTGCCTTTCTGATTCTTCGAAACGGTGAGCAATAATAATAATTGACATATACATAGGTACCTAATATAGTTATTTCTATGATATCAAGGGGCAAGGCCCAAAAAAGTTAGCAATCTGTTTTTTTGCTTGTACTGCTACGTAATTATGCCGATTTTAATTGGACTTTAGAACAGGACATAGGTTACTTTAATCCGGCGGTGAAAGGATTCACTAAATCAAAGAGAATTAGGTAAAAAGAGACGTAGTTAATCTTTTACCCGGGAAAAGGAAAAGCTCGTGCAGGGTAGGAAGTTGATTTTTATATATGTTTTGAAAAATTATACATATGTAATTAACTTTTTTCTTATTGCTTATTTGGGTTTTAAGCCTGAGGGCCATACCGGTCAAGAAATAAATTTAAATTCTCGACATATAACATGATTTTTTTAAAAGGGATCATAGAAAACAGTATCAGAATACGAACTTATATTTGTTTTTTAAGAGTTCATTGTATATTTACCTATATTATTTGTAACTTTTTGTACATTTACTTTAAATAGTGTAAGTACAGTAAACAGTAAACATGATCATTGTCGCTTACAACTCATCAAGGTCGATTGACTGAGCCTAAACACGATATATTTGACCTAAAATTTTTAAATCCTTGTAGCTGTATTAGGTCAAGCTATCATATTACTAAGACTGTGGTTTTACAATCATGCATCAAAATTCGATTGATTAAAAAAGATAATTTATTATCAGACTACCCACTAGTATAAATGCGAAAATTTATATGTGTGCGTATGTGTGTACGGATATATCTGTTACTTCTTTACGCTGAAACCTTGGGCAAAGCACCCGAGCGAAGCAAGGGTAAATAAGTAGTGGCTTAAACTAGTGAGTTTACACAATCAGTCCATCCCTTGGGGGACTAAGATGTCACAGACAGACATAGACAGACACGTTGGCATAGGCGTATAGATAACCACCTACGCAAAAAGAGAGGTGTTATAAATAAATTTATAACAGGGGGTAAGATATTGATAAACAAATCAACGTACTACCTTATAGTTTGGGATCCGGTGGTGATTTAGGCCTATTCAATTATTTTGTAACGAATTGAAGGTGAATGGATTATAGGAGAATCGAGCTTAGGTCGTGCTGAGTTTTTAATTAAAAATTAATTGGATTTCTATTAAAAATCGTATCTACTACTACTATCGTAGCATATAGACATTTAAATTTTAACTCACTTTATTTTTAACCGACTCCCAAAAAGAAGAGGTTGTTATAATATAAATAGGCAAAGACAAAACAGTTCAGTACGTTTTTCTCCTCTGTTTGTCAACCGATTTTCTTCTTTTTTTGTTTAGTAGCTATTGACGAGCTTTAGTTTTATAATAAAAACAATAATATTATGATCGAACACCGATCACTGGGCGAACACTAGTTTTTATAATTTCAAATGTTTGTCGGTAATTTTAAAATATCTTCACCATGTTAGCTAAATATATAATTAGGTTATTTGCACAATGTTTAACCTTATGTTCAAAAAAATTTTTGTCTGTTGTCATTGTACTTTTACTGGTGGATAAGGAAAAGAATCCTGGAATTTAAAAATGATTTTTTATGGTATTTTCAGCACAGGTAGAAGTAAAAGTTAAAGGTTGAAGAAGAGCGAATGCGTGTCTCTAACAATATAAATAAGCGTATGGTCGACTTACACTGCCCGTGTGCTAGGGTGACCACGACCATAGTTGCCAACACTGCAACCGAGGCTTCGGTCACGGTCACTTCGTGCGTCTAAAGCCTTAGGACGGGCTAACGTAAATAAAATTCCCTATAACAGAAATCCTATTTAACCATGATATGGTAAAATATTTTACATAATTTTATAGTAAAAAACTAGCAAAACCCGCGGCTTCGCTCATGCTAAAACTACAACAAAAAAATTTAAAAAGGTAGGTTCCATACAAATTTTCATCCCTTATTTTATCTCCTTATGGGATGAATTTCAAAAAAACGCTAAAACACGTATTTATTTAATTATATTGAAGAGCATTAATACCAAGTTTCATCGTGAATGTGATCATAAATATTTTTTGGGTTGTGTTATAACGTGTATTCCCGTGGGAATGAGATAATCTCCCGCGGTAAAAAGTATCCTATATGTTGACACGGATATCCAGCTTTCATCATACCAAATTTCATCAAAATCCCTCCAGTGGTTTTTCTGTGATGCGGTAACAGACAGACAGACAGACAGACAAAAATTCTAAAAACTATAGATTTGGTCTCTGTATCGATAATAAAGTCTATTTCAATAAGATTTTCCAAATAAAATATTTAAGGTACAGATTCGACTCAGTTAGAATTTTATTATATGTATAGATTAACAAAAAGTACCTACTTGTGTAAGAACTTCAAAAAATAAGTTAAAATGAAGCACTTGTTAAAAAGAGGTCATAAGTTCTTTTTTATTGTTTAATTTAGGATAAAATATACATCACGAACATTGCTGCGATTTGCTCTTCATATTATTCGATTGACAGTTTTTAACAGCGTACTTTATCTGAATTAGTAGTCGTCGTAGTTTGCAGTTGGAATGTATTAAATCCATAACAAACCTTGAAAGGAAGCGGAAGAATAGAATTCAATGTTAAAAGATTAAGCAGTATTAAAGTTCTAACAATATTATGTTACTGTGTTATGCTCAGAGTATATCAACCAATTATTACCTAACGAACCATATGACAGCTGGACCAAACAACTGCTCCCCATAAATCAGCGGATAATAGAGTGTAGCATTATGTTAACACAACTTAGACCTTTAGAAATATTTCCTATATACTAAGAAACTTTACTAGTATGAAAATAAAGGCGTTTTCGCCTACGCAATAACGGTAGTGAGATTTATGGACCCTTTAAACCTATTTTCGTTTTAGTAACACCTTACTGAATATTAATGAAAGGCATCCTAAATGGTATAAAGTATAAAGAATCCAAAAAAACGTATTTCCTTGGAAATTTCCACTATATTTGTTATTATATGAAAAATAATTTAATTTGTCTAGGTAACAAAAAAAATATAAAATACGTTTTAGTGCCTTATAGATGGAAATTTACGCTATTTTTTATACATACAAAAGAAATCGAAATTTAAATAGGTATATCTGGAGATTGTTTTTTTGCTAGAACGTGTTAATAACCAGAACTGTGAGCCCATTATGAAAAAGTTGAATTTTTTTTGCACGTAACATATATATATGTGTGACATTTGACCTCTATGTAGAGGTCGAATGTCTGTACATAGGAAAAAATGCTAAAAACTGAGTCATGGGGTGTAAGAAGAGAAATAGAACAAATCCAGATTTTCTCAAATTTTTGTTTCTTTGTCAGTCTGTTTGTCTGTTTATAGGGGCTAATATCCGAAACTATTAAACCGATTTAAATGAAATTTTGCATGGTGGTACCTTATATCCCCGGTCAACATTTTAGATACTTTTTATTCCGGAAAATTTAAGAGTTCCCGTGGTATAGTTAAAAAATTGTAGTAATTTATACAGCTTAATACACAAAAACTACTGATTGGATTTTAATGAAAATTTACAATAAAATAGTTCATACATCAGAAGAAAAAATAGGTTACTTTTTATCCCGGAAAAATGTACGGTTCTCGTGGGATAGATTTGTTTTTGTTTGTCTAGAGGCGAACCCGAACGAAGCGAGGGTGAGCCGCTAGTGGATGTATAAAATAAGTGAACGGAGCCGGGTAACTTAACTAAAATGTAACTGTTTATTAACATTTATATTACTTACTGAAAAATGGTTTAGAGCAGACAACGCGCCGCTTCTCTCTTAACTTGTTCTTAAGTATCCTTCTCTTTAAGCGGTTAAGTACTACGTCGGCCTCGTCTACGCTCTCAGATGAAGAAGTGCGGGTAATCCGCGTGGCACCGCTAATAGTGTGTCGTCTTTTTCTTATAAACATGCTTGAACTTCCATGCCAGTGCTCTATTTCTGATATACCTCTCCTGTACATTTTCAAACGTTTTTTCATTTCACAATCGGCTGCTATGTCTGTTGAAATATTGATAAGGTCGTTATCGGTCGTATTTTCTTCAATTTTACTAGATCGCCAAGCTTTTTCCGAATAAAATGTCGGAGATTCCTTGTGTGTTACTACTTCGCTTGAATACCGTGCCGGTGTTGATGTTTGACGTAGGTGTAAAGCAAACCAATCCGGATTAGAGCTAGTGCGAGCAGGTAAGCTTTTTAGGTAAGTGTTGAGAAAAGATACTTTATTTGGGGGATGTTTGTAAATAGCGTTAGATTTTGAACGGGATAACGTATGATACCCTTTCGGGCGAGCTGACAACGTAGCATCATTGAATGACTGTGATGTTTGAAGTCCTAAATACACATTTTCCGGTTTGTCAAAGGCTTCTTTGTTGGGATCCTCAGGTTTATTAAGAGACGTGGTAGAGGATTGGTATGAAGTTTCTTGCGAATCGGATATATTGTTTTCAATAATTTCGTTAGTATTATTTGATAATTTATCAATAATTTCGTTAGTACTATTTGATAATTTATCATTAGAAAGAAAATCTTCGCAAGTCTCATTGTCAGAGCTTTTATAGCTGCTTACTTCGCTCGGGCCTTCTGAATGGAAGGGCGTGGTGTCGAGGCTATTTATTTGCAAATTGTGGAAGTTGTTGTTTATAGTGAGTTTACTTGGAATGTTTGAAACACTGCTAACATCCTTTATTATGTAAGAGGTACTTTTTTTGTCGTTATTGTCACTTATTTCTACAGGATTTCGGTATACTCGAGTAAATACTCTGTCTCCTGAAATTGAATTATGTTTTCGTATTAAATGTTTT
Source organism: Argynnis bischoffii washingtonia (assembly GCA_033884665.1). Taxonomy (NCBI): domain Eukaryota; kingdom Metazoa; phylum Arthropoda; class Insecta; order Lepidoptera; family Nymphalidae; genus Argynnis; species Argynnis bischoffii. The sequence continues at coordinate 5,039,088 of CM066611.1, forward strand.
CTAATTATATGCCTATAGTCCTTCTCCCGTAGTGATTGGCTCGTTTTTAACAAAGGTTCGTTGCAGCCGGAGCTTTTAATTGATATATTGTCATCATTGGTTTCAATTAATAAATTTCCTTCCGAATCAAACAGTTGAATTGTCGGGAATTTAATTCCAGGGGAGAGATTTCGTGTTCGTAGTTCCCATTTACTTTGACTAGGCTTCCTTAGTTGTATACGGATTACGTTGTCGTCTATTATTGGCCCATCACTATCACTCGAGTCCGTTTTTTTCGCCATTTTGCAAATTTTTCTCTATTATTTACTTCAGACATTTGTTTTAATAATCAGAATATAACTTTAGAAATTTGACAAGCTAATTACTTAACATTAATTCGTTTGTTTACCGTCAGCTGTTGCTCATTTTGGCATATTTCCAATGATTCTTTGACATTCACTTTAAAATAACACCAATGTCAATTTTGTTTTTCAACACACGCGTATACGTAAATTTCCGTTATATTTTTATGATTTATTATATATTTATATCGATATTAAACTAACACCTGTAACTACACTGTCACTAATACATACTGTAATGTTTTCTGAACACACTGTAGCATAAAACGCGGTGTTGCAATGGTTGCATAAGTAGCATGTTCGGCGGTTCCTTGCATCGTCTAATGATTTCGTATGGTATCAATTTGTGTAATAAAATGCGAGCGTCTAAACAGATGATCTGTTCAGTTGCGACTGTTGTTCTTGTTACCGATAGTTTTCGACCCGCATTTTACTTGAGCGTGGGTATTGCTCGATCGCGACTCCGGACATTTCTGCACTGAGAGCAAACTGCTAAATAGACTCGAGGCACTATAAATAGTGAAACGCGTCGGCAATCTGGCTGGCTCCCCTTGAACCTAGAACGCGTAACAAACATAATCTGCGTCCACGCAACTGTTTACACTGACACAGTTTTTCATTTGGCCGCGAGGCGTAACCATATGTACAACTCAAGTTATACGCAACTAGTTTGCAATAATGTCTACAGATATCTAAAACAATATGGACTCAAATACCATTCGCAGTAGGAACTGTTGATGTTGTTTCATCACATAATGGCTTGGTTAATCGTTTTAACAAACACGTGGGTAGCGTTGAGGATTGGCAACATCAATATATTATGTTTTTAAACATTGTAGGAACCATCACGTGCAATATTTTTCCTCTATTTTTATTACATACTAGCCTTAGCTTTAGACTTTATGTGGGTCGAACGTGCAAAGAATGCCGTATTTTTATTTGTTAAATAAAAAATAATTTGTTTTCCAATATTGCAATGGGTTGTTATTAGTATTAGTTTTTGCCTGCGGATCCGCTCGTGGTATAGGGACCTACACATTACACATACTTATGTTGATAAATTCGTTGAATATTACGTATATACCCAGCATAAAAGCTTTTCTGAACTTCACTCAAATTTTCATGTAATACTAACTTTTACTTTTAAAATTATATTAGTGTCATTTATAGAAATTTAAATAATAATAACCTTTTAATTTTAAACCTAATTTGAGGGCACATAATATGTTTGGATACAAACTGTAGTTTGTACTAATATTTTAAGCGCTTCCTAAATCAAATGTACATGCAATAATAAATGTTAGTGGTCACTATACATGAGCGTTAATACTTGAAGCCGTCATATAGAACATTATAAAAAGCATACGTTAAGTTTAAAAGTGGACTTTATTTCCGTAATTTTAAAGTTATATTTGAAATGACAGGAATATTAACAAATATTTCGGCAATCTCGAATTTTACTATCTGGCGGTCAAGCGTACCTACTGTAATGGTCATAGCAATCTGATTTTATTTTCGCTTTTTAATTTGTTGATTTTAAATTACGTACTTTTTGTTTAAAAAAATATTTAAATGATAATGTTGTTTAAACTTTCTGCATCCTATTTCTGCATTTTATTTTATATTCTACTAGATCGGAATGAATATCGGTTTGTTTGAATAAAAAGTTTACACTGTTAATATAAAGATAGGTACTAGGCAGATATAATATTATCTGTTATACATATGTTATATAATAGATAAAGTTCTTTTCTAAGTATCAAAACGTAAAAATGACATTTTTGTAAACTCTACTTTTTTACAGGTATTGATATTATTCTAATCTATTGGTACAAAAATAATAACAGATATTCAATCTATTCATTTAAAAAAATAAACACGTCATTTTAATAGAAATGCCTGACGCAGATTAAATGCAAATATTGCTATAGCCTGACTCCACTACTGCAGTTTTGCTCATTGAGATATGTCAGGCGGCTCGCGCTAAAGTCAATTGTTTATTCAAGAATACTTTATGCGCTTGGTGCTTTTGATTGTGTAAAGTCTAAGGCAACATAAACCTTTTATATGACAAATGACGACACATGATTGTTATTAAATTTAGTGTTACGTAAATATTTATTTATCTTTATACTAAACTAGTGACTTACCTTCGCTTCACTCGGGTGATTTTTTTTTTGTGTTGGGACATTAACACACAGCACCATCTAGTTCCATGGTAAGCTACGAGGCCTGTGTTATGGATAACAGATAGTTGATACACTACACATATATAACTTTAAATACATACATATGATAAATATAAACACCCATGACTGGAGTACAAACATTCGTGCTCGTCACACAAATGAATTACCCCAGTGGGACTCGAATTTGCGACCGCTAGCACAGCAAGTAGGGTAACTACAAACTGAGTCAAACGTGCCGTCAAATTCCTAGGTGCTGGCAAATTTCACATACAGGCGACTCTATCTATGTAGTAAATTACATCCAAATCGATTTAGCCATTTCAGCGTAAGGAAATAAAAACCTTTACCATGAAATCTCATCACGAACAAAGAAAACTTAGTTCAAGTAAATTCAAATTCAATTCAAATTCAAAATATTTTATTCAGCATTAAATTATTATAATTTTTTATTGAACGTCATGAGTCTACTACCAATTCAGAAAGAAGAAGCCTCAGCCCTGAGAAGAACTGGCGAAAGAAACTCAGAGGGACTAATATTTTTTTAATAAATTATAATTTACAATATTTCTATAAAGTTGAAGTAGCCTGGAGGCGATCACTTCATTCCCAAGGCGTGTTATCTTCTATAAAATTATTTATTGTATAATAACCTTTAGCACACAAAGGTTCTTTAACAATTTTTTTGAATTTGGCAATAGAAGCTTTTTGAACATTTTCTGGAATCCTGTTGTACAAGCGTATATACATCTATACAGATAAATAAAATTGAAGTGTCTGTTTGTAATATTAAAATAACCGGTTTTTACTAAATGCATATGGATGTATACACGGTATACACCAAAACAAAATTTTTTACAATTTTTGTCTGTCTGTCTGTCTGTTTGTTCCGGCTAATCTCTGAAACGGCTGGACCGATTTTGACGGGATTTTCACTGGCAAATAGCTGATGTTATAGGGAATAACTTAGGCTACTTTTATTTTTTAAAAAGAATCAGGGTCGCGAAAAAATTAAAACCCATAAAATTGTGAACAAAATCCGCGTACGGCGTACGCACCCGAGTAAAACGAGGGTAAATCGCTATACAATTTAAATTAAATGAATATTTTAGGAGTAGCAAGCTATTTATGAACCGTATATTATTAACTGTGAAAACGTACCTAGGGACGAACGCGAGCGAAGCGAGCGTGAGTCTGTAGTATGTAATATAATTTAATCCCTATAATAAAATATTATAATTAATTTGAATATTATAAATACGAAGGCTTGGATGGATGTTTGTTACTTAATCATACCAGAACGGCTGAACGGATCTGGATGCAAAGCACAGGGATAGATATAGTCTGGATAGGGACAGACTATAGTCTGGAATAGCAAATTGATTATTTTTTAACCCGAAAAAACGTACGATTTCCGTGGAGTAAATTTGTTTTTGTTTTACACAAAGCAAGTGATCGACTATCTTAATATGCAATATTAACCATTAAAATGTACTTAGGGACGAACCCGCGCAAAGTGAGGTGAGCAGTGTTGCCAGAGAGGTTTGGTCAAAAGTTACGTTTTCATCCATGAAAAGTTACATTTTTAAAGTAAAAGTTACGTAGTGGTCATTTGTAACCGACTTCTAACAAAAAAAAAAAAAAAAACACTCGTTTATTAATCAATTTTGATAATTCGTTGCCATCCATGAAAAGTTACATTTTTAAAGTAAAAGTTACGTAATGGTACTTTTTAACCAACTTCTAAAAAAAAAAAAAAACAGCATTCAGAGCCACGTCTGAGTATGATGTGGAATGAAATAGTAAATACTTTTAACTTTTTAAACGCGCCAGTTCCAGATACCTTCAATTTGAATGCGTTTTACAATAAAAATCTAGTATTACAAATCTCGTTCTCAAAAGTTACGCAAATTGCCTTAAATATAAAAATTACTTACATGTTACGCGAGGGGGTCAAAAGTTACGAAAAATGTAAGAAATGTAACCTTCTGGCAACGCTGGAGGTGAGTCCTAAGTCCTACGCTAGCTAGTGTCAGATAAATAAAATTGGTAGTTAGCTGAAGTTGTGTTTCTCTTCATTATTTATGAAATTCAACATTCATACCCGGCTATGTTCCGGTTCCGGCACTCCGGCTTCTTTATTTTCGTAATAATCCTTCGATTGTAGAAGATGAGTCATGGCTAAAGGAACTTATAAAGTATAGACTAGACTAGACTTATAAAGATATAAGTCGATAGTCGCCTGTTAAGAAATAATTCTCTTTGGTGAAACGTTCGTCGAACGGAATAGCCCAGTGTCCCTGGATTATGCCATACCTTTATAGGTAACAAATTTAATATAAATAATAACTCGCTACACATCCTGTCTTTTTTTCTCTTGCTAATCTAAAAATCTAAATAATCAATGGGAAGGGACGGGACGGGACAGGACCGTGACCGGACCGTAACCGGACCGTGACCGGACCGTGACTGGACCGTCACCGGACCGTCACTGGACCGTCACCGGACCGTAACCGGACCGTGACCAGACCGTGACCGGACCGGAACCGGAACGTAACCGGACCGTGACCGGACCGTAACCGGACCGTCACCGGACCGTAACCGGACCGGAACCGGACCGTAACCGGACCGTCACCGCACCATCACCGGACCGTAACCGGACCGTAACCGGACCGTGACCGGACCGTAACCGGACCGCAACCGGACCGTAACCGGACCGTAACCGGACCGTGACCGGACCGTGACCGAACCGGACCGTGACCGGACCGTGACCGGACCATCACCGGACCGTAACCGGACCGCAACCGGACCGTAACCGGACCGGAACCGGACCGTGACCGGACCGTGACCGGACCATCACCGGACCGTAACCGGACCGCAACCGGACCGTAACCGGACCGTGACCGGACCGTGACCGGACCGGAACCGGACCGTGACCGGACCGTGACCGGACCGTAACCGGACCGTCACCGGAACGTAACCGGACCGTAACCGGACCGTCACCGGACCGTAACCGGACCGTAAACAGACCGTGACCGGACCGTAACCGGACCTTGACCGGACCGTCACCGGAACGTAACCAAACCGTGACCGGACCGTCACCGGACCGTGACCGGACCGTGACCGGACCGTAACCGGACCGTGACCGGACCGTAACCGGACCGTGACCGGACCGTCACCGGAACGTAACCAAACCGTGACCGGACCGTGACCGGACCGTGACCGGACCGTGACCGGACCGTGACCGGACCGTCACCGGACCGTGACCGGACCGTAACCGGACCGTCACCGGACCGTCACCGGACCGGAACCGGACCGTGACCGGACCGTGACCGGACCGTAACCGGACCGTCACCGGAACGTAACCGGACCGTAACCGGACCGTCACCGGACCGTAACCGGACCGTAACCAGACCGTGACCGGACCGTAACCAGACCGTGACCGGACCGTAACCGGACCGTGACCGGACCGTCACCGGAACGTAACCAAACCGTGACCGGACCGTGACCGGACCGTCACCGGACCGTGACCGGACCGTGACCGGACCGTGACCGGACCGTCACCGGACCGTGACCGGACCGTAACCGGACCGTCACCGGACCGTCACCGGACCTTAACCGGACCGTGACCGGACCGTAACCGGAACGTAACCAGACCGTAACCGGACCGTGACAGGACCGTGACCGGACCGTAACCGGACCGGAACTGGACCGTAACCGGACCGTGACCGGACCGTAACCGGAACGTAACCGGACCGTAACCGGACCGTAACCGGACCGTCACCGGACCGTGACCGGACCGTCACCGGGCCGTAAAAGGACCGTGACCGGACCGTGACCGGACCGTGACCGGACCGTGACCGGACCGTGACCGGACCGTGACCGGACCGTGACCGGACCGTAACCGGACCGTGACCGGACCATAACCGGAACGTAACCGGACCGGAACCGGACCGTAACCGGACCGTGACCGGACCGTAACCGGACCGTGACCGGACCGTAACCGGACCGTGACCGGACCGTGACCGGACCGTAACCGGACCGTGACTGGACCGGAACCGGACCGTGACCGGACCGTGACCGGACCGTGACCGGACCGTAACCGGACTGTCACCGGACCGTAACCGGACCGTAACCGGACCGTGACCGGACCGTCACCGGACCGTAACCGGACCGTAACCAGACCGTGACCGGACCGTAACCGGACCGTGACCGGACCGTCACCGGAACGTAACCAGACCGTGACCGGACCGTGACCGGACCGTCACCGGACCGTAATCGGACCGTGACCGGACCGTGACCGGACCGTGACCGGACCGTAACCGAATGGAACGTAACCGGAACGGAACCGGCACGGAACGGAACAGACCGTGCGCGGACTGTAAACCGGAACGTAACCGGGTCGTAACCGGACCATGACCGGACCGTGACCGGACCGTATCCGGAGCGTGACCGGACAGTCAAAGAAGATTGGCGATAAAACAGTCAAAGAAGATTGGCGAAAAAGACAGTATTTTTGGTAGGTATACGAGTTGTATCATTGTACGAGAGAGTACAACTAACTTTGAAAAGATGGAGTAGAAAAATGTGCAAAAAGTTGCGGTAGTTGAGCTTTATATAATATTAGTTATATAACATAAAGCAAAAAAAATTTTTTGTAGTCTGAACACGGATGAAACCGCGGGTTCTGCTAGTTGTCCATAAAATAAATGTCAACAGTTGACGTTACATGTATTGATTTATTATTAAAGTTGTATTAATATAACAAAAGTAAAAAAAAGATCCCAAAAAAGTGCATTATTGTTTTAAATAAAATATTGTGAGGTACTTAAAAAAATATTTAATATTATTTATAAAATAAAACAGTTTAACTATTTGCGAATCAACGACGTCTATTATTATCTATCTAAGTGAACAAAAATAGCCCGCAGAATAGTTCAAATTAGTGATGTCCAATTTCTTTGTATGGGATGAGGCATCTGTACTAGTATAGTATTATGGAATCTGTGCTTTTGCATTTATAACGTCTGATTGGCATATTGATGATTGGCAGTTGTAGGTGTGGGCTCTAGCAGTAGGTATTCTAGTAGATTGGTGTTATATTTTAACGTGGAGGACAGAGATATAGAATACTTCTCATCCTGGGAAAAAATGTTACCACATCATAGAAGATGATAGAAGAAGAGTTGCTTAATAGAATTTAACCAGACGTTTACTGACATCACAGACAAAAGCTTGTGATAAATGTGCATATTCATATTTATACAATTTTTATATGAGATTTAAATAGATTAAAAGCAGTAATTAGTTTCTTATTATAATATAAGGGTTGCGGAAGGGCATGATTCAATTATAACGGGTTTGGTCCCTAGAGTGTGGGCGCCGTAAAAAAATACTCGGAACATTTAGATTTCCAAAAGATATCTATAAAATGTGTATTGTTATATTTTTTGGAAATAACGTTCAATATTTCATTGAGGATAACATACCTGTCACGGACTTGTCGTTTTCACGCCTATGTAACTGATATTTTAGCATATTCCTGATATCTATTTGAGGTTTTTCTAAATCTTTTATGATAAAAATTACACTGAAAAGCAACGACCATTTTTTATATAATAAGATAGATAACTTAAAACTTCTAAATATTTTATATTATTTATTTTATAAATCTATTTAACATTTTATTGAAGTTATTTTACTTAATAATATACATTCCTTAATTAAGTCATCTCAGAACTGAGGTTCTTTTTTTTTAGAGTAATTAGTAGGTAATAAAGAATTTATAGTAAATGTTATAAAGTGCACAGACACACATATTTTTTGGTTACTATATCATATAAATTTAAATTGATTCCAAAAAATGTTTAATCTGATAATATTAAAGCATGAATATTTTAGTCACGCCTTTCATCACTTTTGTATACCATTTTTATTTTAGACCCGCACAGCTTATAAAGCCATTAGTGTTGATAAATAGACTTAGGGGACGTCAGGTGTAGGCAATAGATAATTAGTGAAAAATGAATGTCGATATTGGTATAAAAATTGTTTCGTATAATATTTTCCCTTCCTTTTTTCCATGAATTATATACGTTCCAGAAAAACATACTCGTAAAACAGCGACTTCTATGTTTTTCTGTGTTCTCTTTTACTAATTGAAGTTTCTAAGAAGTTTTACACATACAATTTTGAGCTTGTACATAAGTATATTAATCTTACTAATATTATAAATGTGTAATTTTAGATGTTTGGATGTTTGGGTGGATGTTTGTTACTCAATTATGGCAGAACAGCTAAACGGATCTGGATGAAATTTGGCACATAGATAGATTATAGTCCAGAAAAGTACCTAGGCTAGGTACTTTTTATCCTAGAAAAATATACGGTTCCTGTGGGATAGATTTGTTTTTGTTTTTCTAGAGCGTACCCGAGCGAAGCGAGGGTGAGCCGCTAATATTAAGTAAGTATATAATAAATACTTAAATAGTACAAAGAGTATTATATATGTATGTATGTTATTTAATTTTTATCTACATACTATGATCGTTGTTCAAAGAAGTTCACAGTAAAACCTTATTTCAGAACTTTTAATAAAATTGAAAGAAATGTTATATTTTCTAATAAAACTTCTTCTTCTTTTCTACTAAAATCGTATTTCAGTTATTTCTTACTAGCGACACACACTCGCTTCGCTTCGGGTTCGTAACTAGACAAAAACAAATTTATCCCACGGGGACCGTACATTTTTCCGGGATGATATATAGCCTATAGCCTTCCTCATTTAACAGGCTATCTATCTAATGCAAAAAGAATTTTTCAAATCGGATCAGTAGTACATTACATTATAATACATTTATAATATAAGCGCGTTCAACCAAACAAGCAAACAAAGAAACAAACAAATTCTTCAGCTTTATAATATTGGTATAGATTTTTTTGCCTTACAATTTTTTATGAGAAATTCTTATTTTTACAATTTTGGGACAAAAGTTTTCTACTATTTTATGAATTTTATGAAAATGTATAGTTTGAGTTTGGGTGTAGGTGGAAGTCTTCGGATTTAGATAATCTTTTTAGAAAATCCTTTGACGTTTGTAGAAAATTACATTATCTCTAGTATGAAGAATTTTTTGTTATAAGAAAGAAGTGTTTTTATGCTAAAAAAGACTTCTTTAATTGAAGTCGTTAGAGCCTGAGTATAATATTCCGTAATTAACTTGGATTTTAGTATTTTTAGTATCTACTTGATAAATATATGATATTCATTATACTTTCATAGATATTTTTATAGTAGTGTTGATCAGAGAAGCCGAGTTAGTTTATAAGTACCTACTAGAGACTAAATCTCGCTTCGCTTCGGGTTCGTCTCTAGACAAAAACAAATTATATCACGGGAACCGTCCATTTTTCAGGGATGATATATGTAGCCTATAGCCTTCCTCGGTTAACGGGCTATCTAATGCAAAAAGAATTTTTCAAATCGGATTAGTAGTTTCTGAGATTAGCGCGTTCAACCAAACAAGCAAACAAAGAAACAAACAAACTCTTCAGCTTTATAATATTAGTATAGATGTATGTTGAAAGGTCTGACTTACTCCTACCTATATAGTTAAACGAATGTTTTCAACTCACAGTGACTGATACCGATGGTTTAACCTTCGATGACTAAAAGAGTTATACTTCTAAATGGCTATCCGTCCGACTGAGTGATGTGGCTCATTCCTAATTTGCAAATAGGACTTAATAGGTGTTTGGTATGAATCCTTTAAAAATGTTGCAATAAAATATACTTATTTAAAAAATTACATAATTAAATACGAATTAAACTTAATACAATTTTAAGGGCAAACTGAATGCTTCAAAATATTAATTACGTTTTTTATTTAATGTGAGATATGAATTAGAATTATATGTATTTTAATAATAAATTATTAAATAACTAAAGGTTCTTTCCCACTAAAACGATTTGTAAATGAAAACTATAAATGTATATTTTGTGTAAATGGAATGGTGCTTCCTTACTAAGGTCTGGCGCGGCTCCAAAAGACGCTCTTTTGTCTTCGCCGTCAGTTTTAAATGATGTGGCGCTATCTACAATAATAAACACCTGTTTGGTGGCATGTTTGATTTATGTTAAATGTAACAGATATACGTGACTATAAACTTTGAGGAGTACAAATAAATTTCATAAAACGTAAGTATATTTTGCCTATGTCGTAAAAACACTAAAAAAGTTGTTTTTGTTTGAAAGTAGCAATAGTTTATTAGTTTGTTTATTTTGTTTGTGTAAACTATATTTGAATATGCCGGCACTGTTGTAAATAATATGATGTTGCTTGCGAGCTAACTCTTGTTATAGTGGTAAATAAAAAAATAAAAATAGCTTTCTATCAATCTTTTTTGCCAAAGAAATCCTAAATCGTCCATCATAATCGTAATAGCGAATGAATATAATAATACCTTCAGTTACCCAAATATTCGAGGATACCACTTAGACATGCGAAATGTATTCACCGAATTGAATAACAAGCGGCCAAAAGGAATTCATTTAGATTTGCTTCGTAATGGAAAACCCGACTCGATAGAAATATGTTTGCGTACTATTATTATAATTGTATTTTATTGTATCAAATTTTCTGTTGATGTCACTAGAAACTACAAATATCTATATATTTGTATTTTCAATAGATTAGATAGATTTCATATAAGAATATGAAAGAGATTCTAAAGTATAAATCGGGCTACTGTGTATTATACATATTATATCTGAATTTGGATTAAAATTTAGTCTACAAAAAGGATATAGCCTGGAGTTCGTCTAAACTTCCTCGGTAGTGTAGTGGCTAGTGTGTACGGCTGCACATTCGGAGATCTTGGTTTCGAGTCCTGGTCCGTGCCAAGTTTAGTTATTCTTTCTGTTAAAAAAATTCCAGTAACACCCCGGAGTTGAGATGTTGGCGGTGTTCACTCTAGAAGATCACGTAGACTGTCAGTCCTGCATTTGATCTCTCACCGGTCGTGTCAAGTTAGCGTTCCATCGGAATTTGAGAGTGAAAGAAATAGAGTGTGCACATTGTGTCTGTGCGTACACTTGTGCACTAAAATATCTCCCGCGTTAAGCTACTCTCATCGAGATTGACCGCTGTGGACGAAATCGGTCAGGCCTACATCATTATGACCTGGAGTAATACATAGATTACTATAAGTAACTAGTAAATAGCTAGAGAGGAAGGAAATAGAGTGTAGCGAAGTTAAGTCGCTAGTAAGGTACTTTTTTTAAATAAATTCGTGTTTATATTTTAGTTGTAAAAGTCAGATATTAATAAATTAAAAATAGATGTTAAAATAGAGTGAAGCATATTATTTAGAATATTATAACAAGCAACTGTAATGAAAACAAAGGAGTCTCAATAATGAACAATTAGATTCAGAATAATGTTTATTTTCATGACACCTACATACCTTTTTTTCTCACGTTAGGTTATATTAGTTTTACATGGAAAAATTTATAAATTTCAATGTAATATAATTTCTAATAACATACACATTTATAAAGATTTTAATAACATGTTAGGTCAGCTACGATAAAAATATATCGATATAAATGTAAAATATTTAGGAAAAAATAAAGTTATCAAGTAAACTTTTGACCTGGATCTAAGCGCAATCAATTTGAATTTCAAATTGAAATATGAAGTGTCCAATCGACGCGATGACATCGCCAACGTGTTAAAGGTTTACTTCTTTTGAATTCATTATTAGAGAAATAAAAATAGGATTAGTTTTTTTGAGATTTTTGGTATTGGATTGATAGTATTTTGCCTTATGGTATCAAATTCCAACACGCTTGCCAAGATTTGTGATTATGGAATATACCATAAAGATGGCCATTAATTTTCCCCCTAGTATATGGTAATGGTAGCCTTGTTAATACTGGTTATACTAGTGGCTTGATTTAACATTGAAAAATTTTCGCACTTATAAAAGTAACTTAATAAACACGAAATTAGTGTTATCAATGTTTCTGCGGTTCTTACCAGCACTATTTCTGTAGTAAGAATTCAACGTCGGCATACAATATTCGCAATCCATAATGAAGCATAGAATCTTATTTAAATGTCGTCATATATTACACTATTGTAGCTATAACAATACTTCATTAGAGCTTATATGATTTATACTTGTTCCCAAAATCGAAATTTAACTATTGTGATTGAATGAAATATTTCCGAGGAGAATGATATTTTGCCTATTAAATTCATTGGTGAATGGAAATTGAAACCTTTTGTGGAGTTCTAATCCTGTCCCAAGAGGATAATATTAGGTAAAGTTTAAGGTATATGTTACAATGTGTGTTGACGTATTATACGCTCGCACACACAAAAATATATAAAAATTATACTTGTTTTTTTCTAGTAATATAAAAAAATATCAGCAAATTTCTCAAATTTTCATTAGATTTCTACTTTTTCCTTTTTAACTATTTTTTAAGTAACTTTTCAACTATTTTAGCTCCTTAGGCGGAATTCTAATATAAATATTTTTTTATTTAGTTTATGGTACGTTTAATATTTTGCTCTTTTATCGATAATACTATGTTTTATTAAAAAACAAAATTAATCGTCATCGAAATCATAATCGTCAAGCGCAATAATCGTAATCGTAATTGCTAAGTGATAATCGTTTCATCACTACTTTAAAATGAGTGTGCCGGCTTGTGGCTTAAAGTTACTACGAATAGGAAATAGTCACTACAAAAATCGTCTTCAGAATGCTATTTTATAACATTCGAATACCTAATTTTGACATGCATTTTTATTTATTTTTTATTATTTGAACAGAGGAGTTTCAATATTTCACATGACTGCACTATAATCGAATCTTCATGAAAATGCAGTATTTTGCCTGTAGTGAGCTCACGCTAATATGTCACGACCATCAATATCAGCAGTCAAAGTTAAAGATTGATCTTCAGCTACAGCAATCGCATTAAGTTACTGCGGACCATCGACTATTTTTTTCAGAAATTTCCTTTTTCATGCTTCACGCATTTTCGTTTATTATGTGTAGGTATGTAGATAATATATTATCTATGATATTAGTATTGATTGATATAAGTTTTATTTATTTTCATTCAAAATTAAGATATGGTCTTAGTTAATATATTATCTATCTAATATCTTTAAATGAGCAATTCTTGTATATTTATTGATTTATACATACCGGCGATCTCGGAAACTGCTCTAACGATTTCGCTGAAATTTGGTATGTGGGGGTTTTTGGGGGCGAAAAATCGATCTAGATTAGTCTTATGACTGGGAAAACGCGTGTTTTCGAGATTTCGTGCGGGTTTCTTTCGCATCATTCGCAATTTCGCACGCTTGTCAAGCGGCCAAGGCGCAAGATTAACAATTACAGGTACCCGGGTTCGAATCCCGGTCGGATACAAAGATTTTACTTTTGTTTTTTTTTGTATTTATTCAAGTTTTTAGTCTTTTATTGTTTTTAAATCAAATTAAAAAGAAAATTGTACCTTTGGCCAAAAACTCCGAGCGAAGCTCGGTCGCCCAGGTACTTATCAAATGGTATAGAATGGTTTAAAATATGAAAAGTAAAAAGAAATCAACAGTTGCAAAATATTATTATTGATATATGAATAATATTTAATAATTATTATTAATTTTACATTAAAATTCATTTAAATATATTAATTGCTGAGTAAATTAAAGTTTGTCAATCTCTATTTTCCATTAACACTCAGCCAGTCGACTAAATCAACATAAAACGTATAAAGAGCTTAAAAGTTAAACTGGAAACAGCTTGTTTTAATCGAATAGTCTAGTTGGTTGAAACTGTAACAAACGTAATAAAACCGTGCCATTTCATGCCAAGCAAACAATTTTCATCATCGCTCTTTCCTTTTCGATTCCGTAAAAGTAAAAAGGATAGCTACAATTGAAAAGTGAGAAACAATTTGTGTTCTAACATAGTTTGATGTACATTGTACCTACATATGTACGAGTACGTGTATATGAGTATACTAACGTCTAGCACTACAATTGGATGGTATACGAAGCATCGATACACATTATAATTTGATGATTGGTTTAACGAATGTATTGAAATTTATTCAACAATTTAAATAATTTTAATTTTTCGATTGTAATTTGACAATATTATGGAAATTTAATTTCACAGACAGGAAATTAAAAAAAATATATTTTTCTCATTGTTATGTAATGTTGTGCTATGTAATGACATATATTTTATACAAGCGACTCATCCTCGCATCGCTCGGATTCGTTCCTAGGTGATTCTTTAAATTGACATAATTTTTTATTTATGAACCGATTGAAATAAAACAAATACTAAATATTATGCCTAATATGGCTAAGCCGTTTCCGAGATTAGCGCGCACAAATGCACAGACAAACATACGAAAATTCTAAAATTATTGTTTTGAGTTCTATTGCGGTTAATAAGCGAACAGTTATACTTTTATCATATGTATAAATATTTTGTAAATTTGCTAGATGCTCTCGGCGAGTATGGAACGCGTATGAAAATTGCTTACTTTCTAAATTATCAATATTTTTGGATAGCGTCATTTAAATCGAAAAGTTTAAAACTTATGAATTATTATAAGCTATTGCATCACGGAAAAGCATTACCGAGCTGAAAGTACCTTGTGGTAGTCCAGATACTTTTTGTAAGCCAGGTGCCACACAAGTTTGTTCTGTAGTTTGTTCGATAAACCAACACAAGTATTGTTTGCATAAAAAACATACAGATATAAAACTACCTTTAAAGACTTTCATATTTACAATATTGTTAGCAAATCTTAGCTCAGTTAACTCAGGCTTGATCAGCATGCATGTGATTTCCAGTGTTTTCTCTGTTTCAAAAAAACGTCGCTACTTCTAAATTATATTCACTTTCAGACATTTAAATAAGACAAATAGTCAGACACTGTTTTGTGTTTAACGATACGCCGTTTACAGTGTAAATCGTGATTTTAGAAGCACCCTTCGATGTAAATAATATCAATTGCCAGTTAGTACTAATACGTCATTATCAATTTGAAAGTGCAGGAATAAAATGACTTCTGAATTTTATTGAGCGCGGAAATCAGCTTAATTTGTTCCAGTAATCGAGAGTATTGTGCATCCAATAGCCACAATTTGGAATTCTTCCAACAACTTGTCGTTGATAGTTTTGGAATAAAATTGGCTATATCACAATATTTTTCGCACTAGTAATAATATAATTTACTGATTTGCGTGTAGTGCACAAAATATTACTGCGTTTCCAGTGTTGAATTTAATCACACCGTAGTTAAGTCATATTTTTAAGGCTAGAGTGTTTAAGTAATAAAATTATGCGTATAGGCTTTTGATAATACTTTACATTTAAACTTAACTTTTCGAAAATGTTAGGCACCTATATCAAAAAGTATATATTGGACGTTACAAATTATTTGTAAGTTTTTAACTTGAAGTTAGAATTGTGAGCTTTATAATGTAGTATTTTGAAATCGTTATGTAAGCATACCTGTTTCCGTAATGTAGGTACTTGTTATTCTTTCCAGGATAATTTCTAAGAAATCCGTGCGAATTTCCGAGAATTCAATTGTTATCGTACACGCCGGCGTGTATGCGGTCCTCGAGGGGTTATTTAACATAAATGTTTTTGTAATAACAACAAGGTTTTATTATTAGAAAAAACAAAATTATATTTATTAGCAAAAACAAAATTACTATTAAGAACATTGTTTGGGAAAGTAAAGTGTTTTATCCACAAACGATACGGTAATTTGACTTTGAATCTCTTTTGCACCCTCGTCACTTTGACGGTATCAGTCAGAGAGGCCACTTACAACATGACTGAAAGTACATACGTGTAAACAAATAAATACCTATCAGTAGATTAGGATTTTAAATAAACAAGTCTTAGTTGGTATACTTATTTATTATATTTTACTGGAGAGTGCATTTTTTTCATGTTAAATATATGTACATTTATGACCTTACTTCCTAGTCTTACATTTTTATCAAGAATTCTTTTAAATTAGAATCAGTAAAAAATAAATGAATTTTGAATAAAACTATCTTTTCGGATTTTTTTGCGCATTTGTTTTGATTTTTGGTTTGCGACGTTTCGAATGCTTTACATCAATCATGGTCGCGGGAGAGAGAATTGAATTTTATTGTTGTTACTGTTGTTAAATTATCTCCTCGTAACCCAAATGTAAGTCACTGAGGTTCTTGAAGTCTCAATGAGTATGTCACTAACAGATCATGATAAGAGTCTGATGATTAAGCGTTCCCCACGTTGTGACAGTAACTCCAAAATTTTGACTCCAAAAGTTTGATCAAACTAATCAAAACACAATAATCTACAAGAAATATAAAATCAATAAGTAATACATATTATAAACATTAACTACATATTATAGTCACTATAAGTACAGTCAATATTTTTATTACAATCTACTTACATATGTTGTTATTGTGAGTGATCTAGGTAGCTTAGTTAGGTCCTCTTTTGTTCTTTTTTGCCAATTTATTTTATTTATTCACACACCTGTTACATTTAATTTTTTAAAGTTAAAATATCCTATAGTTAACCATTAAAATAGCCCTAAATGTAACATTGAAATATGAGCAGAAAAATTTAATTTTAACATTCCGCTGCCCACTGAATAAAAGTCTTAAAATGGAATGTGTGCGGAGTGCAGAGGCGTGGCAATAAAGACCGAGCGTAAACCACAAAGACAATTGCTTTTTATTGCAAACATAGAAAGTGTTGTTATTACATTATTATTTAGGAAAAACCACAACTAGATTTGTATATTTAGGTAATAAAAATATTTTAGTTAACATCGATTGTTTTTCTGAATTTTATTATTACTGATATATCTTTATAAAATGGACAAATAATGAAATCCTATTAAATTAAATAAAGAATGGATTTAAAGTGATATAGTATACTAACGTTATTTGAGAAAGACAATCTCAGAAACTCCATAATATTACACTCCTTGTATTTCTTTAAAGTATGGTAAAGACGTAAAATACTAAATTCGTATAAATTTAAGATTATTTATATTGCGCAAATAAATAGTGCAATTTAAAAGTTTTACAAAAGAGAAGTCATATTAAAAATTATAAATTTTAACTAGTACCTAAACATCGATAAATTAGTAATATTTACTTGTACTACTATAGTATATTATGATCTGTGCTTATAAACAGTTTGGTGGAACCTTTATATTCATGTTAAAGTGTGTAAATATCGCTAGTATATTTATTAGTAAGTTTATTTTAGCGCTATATGTAAAATAATGTTATGTTTGGTTAATTCCTATATTGCTTACTAAGGAGGATATGAAGTCGGAACAAACAATTTCTGTCTGTATGTAGAAATATTATATTTTATATTATATTTTCATGTGTGAATCATTTCTAACATGATTACCACTTGCCTTACGGTGGAGGAAAACATCGTGAGGAAACCTGCATGTTTGAGAAAAGCTAGCAAGTTTTCGAAAGACATGTGAAGTACGCCAATCCGCACTTGGCCAGCGTGGTGGACCATGGCCTGATTCCCCACGTATTGAAGGGAGGCCCGTGCCCAGCAGTGGGACGTTAAAAAGGGATGAATACATATGTACATACATTAATATTATAAATGCGAAAATACTCTGTTTATCTGTTTGTTTATTACATTTTCACGCGTAAGCCGCTGAACCAATTTTGATTAAATTGATTTAAAATTAATTGGTATAGAGATAGATTAAACCTAGGAAGGAAATGTGCTACTTTTAATTAACGAAAATAAAATTTCAAGGGGATAAAATTGGGGGACGAATTTTGTATGGGGATATGAAAATTTAAATTTAAATATGCTTTGGTAAGAAATAAAGAGTGTTTTTATTTCTATCAAAAATTATTCCTCAAGGTGATATTATAGGGAGACGATTTAACTATTTTCTATTGCATGTTTTTATGAAAAAAAAGTTAGTTTACGTATATGAAAATCCCATGTTTTGCTTACTACTAAAAATATATAGGTAGATGAGTTATTCTGGTAAATTATTATTTTTTAAATAAGAGAAGGTATTTTTTTATCGAAGTGATCAAATGAAGCGAATGCGTTTCGTCACAAAAATAATGCAAAAACACACCTAGGCTCGCATCCGAGCGAAGCGAGGGTAAGTTACTATTATGATTTACATATTTTTTATACATCATTAAATCTAATACTCATACCATTAAATCTCATACTCTCCAAAAGCAGACGTCAAGAAATAGGATTTTCTATAATAAGATCGACATACGATGAATACGCACTTTAAGGCCTTTGATATCTTCAATATTCAAGTACTACTTAATCATATGTTTGCAGAATTGAATAACAAGCTGCCGAAAGGAATTCACTCGAAATACCCTGTAATTGAAGACGGGGAGTTGAAATATGTTTCAAATAGCAGGCTGTTTGAAACATATTTCAACTTTTTTTAGCTAAAGTAAAAACGTTTCGAATAACAATTATATACTCAACAAACAGGCAGTGGCAAGCAGTGGTAAAGCGCTAGCTTGGGAAGCCGAGTGAAGCGGGTTCAAATACCGGGGTCTGATATTTTCATGGGTGAATAATTTCTAACATGATTACTATTTGCCTTACGGTGAAGGAAAATATTGTGAGAAAACCTGCATGTCTGAGAAAACCTAACAAGTTTTTGAAAATTAACTGCCTCGGTGGTGTAGTGGCAAGCATATACGGCTGCACACCCAAAGGTCCTGGGTTCGAGTCGCGAGTTGGTTGAGTGAGTGAGTCTTTCTGTATAGTTAGCAACAGTAACAGCCTGGAGTTGGGAAGTCGGCGGTGTTTCACCCTTGTGCCTCAGAGAGCACGTAAACCGTCGGTCCTGCGCCTTAACTCTCACCGGTCGTGTGGAGTAGTCGTCCCACCGGAGTATGAGAGTAACAGAAATAGAGAGTGCACTTGTGTCTTGTGCACTATAATATCTCCTGCTCGTAGCCTAGTCTCAATGAGATTGACAGCCGTGGCCGGAATCGGATAGGAGGACATTATTATTATTATTGAAAATATTGATTCACTCCTCCGTTAATGTTGCTTACATGATCAAACTATATTATACCTATGATTGTACGCTTAATAAAATACTTCGGTATAATACTTACGATGAATAAGCTAAAAAGTGGTTTAGACATTTGCAAGATAACATACATACATGAAATATTAAAGTAACATCTAAGTTATCTTAATTCCATTGACATAATATGACCAATATAAAAATTTCTAAATTATTTAAGGTTTTTTTATGTGCTTAAAGATATGCATAATAGAGTTATCATTTTAATATTTACGAGCTCATATTTTTGATAAAGTTTGTAGAACGTTTGAGAAAATCCTGTGTATTGTTAATTATGTTATGTATATTGTTAATTTTACATGTTCTAATAGTACCAAACGACGACGACAATTGACGACATGTTTGGCTCAGTGTGTAGTGACTCTACTTGCTGTGCCAGCGATCGCGGGTTCGAGTCCCGCTAATGGCATTCATTTGTGTGAGCGCAAATGTTTGTACTCCAGTCATGGGTATTTATATTTATAATATGTATGTATTTAAAGTTATATATGTGTAGTGTATCAACTATCTGGTATCCATAACGCAAGCCTCGTAGCTTACCATGGAACTAGATGGTGCTGTGTGTTAATCTCCCAACATATTTTTATTTATATTTTTATTAAATATACTTATGTGATACAACGCTACCTTTCGAGCAATATGTTTTATTCCTCTAGTCTCTACTATCATAAAGTATATAAAGTTATAGCTGATTTTAATATTGTGACTTCTTAAAAATGTTTATTTATATTATTACCAGAGTACGAAATCAATCATTATTTTAATTAATTCGATATAATTATTTATTTAAGTAATAGCCTTCTGGTAAAGATGGATAAATTTCAAGCATTCATCAGAGGGGTGGCGACCTAAATTTTAGGTGGAATGTTTGGCGACCGTTGCTATAGCACAAGTTTCGCAATCGACCGGTGCACCATAGAGTCATACTGCGTGGTACCCACAGTAATGCAGTGGTATAAACTAAGGTTAACGAGGTGACGAGGCCACTTGTATACATACTTTTGCTTATTCTTATTACCACAATAAATGCGACAATTTAAATCAAAAATTAAAAATGTATTATCGTCCTTAGCATATTATTCTTTGAATACTTAGCAGATGTTAATATGTTGGACTAAATTTTAACACTTACGTAGGATAAGTACAATTATTATATTGCAATATTATAAACAAATATTATTTTTAAAAGAGTATATTATGAGTTTCTCGCCTGATATTTTTAGCAGAATTGTCTTCCGTGTTGATGATAGCTCATTGGGCCCGTACTCATGAGTCTGTTGGACATATTAGGGTTAATTCGACAATATTTTATGTTTATTCGTATTCTATAATGTTGCGTATGTCTATCTCTTAAGGATAAAATACTATATCCATTTTAATACATTAAAAAATTGGCAATTATAATGCGGTTATGTAAAAGCTATTAAGTATTAACCTATATCATCAATTGTATCCAGGGACGAACCTGAGCGAAGCGAGGGTGAGTCGCTAGTACTAGTATAATCATTTGCTTTTCTCAGTAATATACTCCCTTACTATTCAGAACATCTTTACAGTATGAGAAAGATAGATACGATATAGTACACACCATGATAAATGATGAATTTTTTTGTTACCCTAAATAAATATCACGAATTTCACTCCTATATATAATAAATATAAATCAGTCAACTGATTCGTTGCTCCTGTAAAAACATATTGACTTAGCTTCAATTAAGTAAATCTAAATGCATGATATATAATAACAAAGTATATCTACATGTGGCTACTGCATTTTCGAATAATAGTTATCAAAACTTACAGTTGAAACCTCGCATGCGGTCTGTTTATCAAGTTTCCATTTCAAATAGAAAATAAATTATAACTTTAAAGCAATATTTACTTTTTATGAACATACATACTATTAACTATTACTGTACGATGTTTTAAATTAAATGTAATAAAATTACTACTCAAGTTCAGTATATGCAGTTTTTCTATTATTGAAAGCTTCGCTCAGGTTCGCCTCTAGACAAACAAAAATAAATCTATCCCACAGGAACCGTACACTTTTCTGGGATAAGATATTCTATTTGTTATTCTGATGTATGAACTATATTATCGTAAAGTTTCATTAAAATCCAATCAGTTTAATTTTGGGTACTAAGCTGTATAAGTTACTATAGTTTTTTAACTATCTCACGGGAACTCTTTAATTTTCCGGAATGAAAAGTATCTAAAATGTTGACCAAGGATATAAGGTACGATCATGCAAAATTTCATTTAAATCGGTCCAAGAGTTCCGGAGATGAGCCCGTACAAACAGACAAACAGACAGAGAAACAAAAATATTGTAAAAGTTTGGATTTGTTCTATTGCTTTTCTTACATTCCCCTGATTCGGCTTTTAGCATTTTTTTCTATGTACAGACATTCGATCTCTACAATTTTATTATAATATATATAGATTACCATTACATTAACATAGGCAATGTTCCAAACAAAAAAAATCTCTTTACATCGTCTACACCTTTTAAAACTTACAGTAAATTAAAACTGAAATGGACGCTTTAATTGAATTACTTATAATTGGTGTACACTAGTCGATACAAATTCGATAAAGCGTACCGTTTCACGCCAACAAAGGTTTGTTTCATTAACATGCTTCCCTTTCAAATATTCGAAAAGAGAGCAGTACTATTAACATTGACCTAA
Source organism: Argynnis bischoffii washingtonia (assembly GCA_033884665.1). NCBI lineage: Eukaryota > Metazoa > Arthropoda > Insecta > Lepidoptera > Nymphalidae > Argynnis > Argynnis bischoffii. Next base: position 5,061,490 of record CM066611.1, read on the forward strand.
TTGCTGCGTTTAAAAAGTTTAGACAAAATGCGCGTTATTGAATTGATAATAAAATATATAACACAGAGTAATAACTCTTAATAAGAGCTATTTTTAACTTGGATTTAAAAAAAACTTTTTGGTTACCTAGGGATTATTTTACCATTAAAATATTTATGCAAAAAGTACATTGCCAATTATTTAGAAGTTAGATGTGATATGAATTAATTTGTATTTCAAAAATTTTACCGATAAAGCGCTAATATTTACGGTCTATACGTGAATGGGCTGCACAATGTGAAGAATTATGACACCTGTGTGGATGACAACGAATAGAAAGCAGTTCTGTGGTAAGCCGAAGTATTCTACTTAATTGTAGATTACTAAAATTTCTACTAGGGCACTAAGAGCAAATACTCTATTACAAAATTAATTAAGCTAATTATTGTGTAATGAAGTATGTAAATAATATATCAATTCACGGAAGATATTTTTGTCTTCTGTGATCAATTAGTATGAAATAAGCCGGATACACCACAACCTTCACAGATCTGTTAACCAGATGAATCATATTTTTTATAAAGTTTCAATAATTCCACGTTCCACAGGGATCTAGTCTGGGCCCTTTGTTGTTCAATGTCTATATTAATGACATTGTAAAAGTGTTCATAAATTGTCATGTATTCTTGTTCGCTGACGATTTGAAATTAATCAGAACGATTAAAGACGTTAATGATGTTCAGTTGGTTCAAGACGATTTGCACAGACTAATGATATGGTGTAATATGAACAAAATGTTTCTCAATACGGAAAAATGTCATCTCATAAAGTTTACACGTAAAAGTAACGTCATAGCATCTAAATATTATATTGACGGCAATGAACTACGAGAAGTTGATAGTGTCCGGGATCTAGGTGTCGTTGTTGACAGTCGCTTAAGTTTTGTTCCTCACATGGACACGTGTATAGACATGGCTAATAGATCTTTGGGTTTTATCTTGAGGTGCTCAAAGGACTTTAAAAGAACAGATACCCTGATTGCCCTGTTTAACTGCTTGGTTCGTACCAAATTGGAATACGGTTGTGTTGTATGGTCCCCACATTATAGCAATCATATTAATAGAATTGAGCGTATTCAGAAAAGGTTTTTACGAATATTGTCGTTTCGCTATAAAATGAAAACATCTACGTACTTTAACAGATTAACCCTATTTAAAACTCATACTCTTGAAGATCGAAGGAAAATATTGGCAATGACATTTTTGTACAACTTATTTAATAATGGCATCAATTGTCCAGAGATTCTTACTGAATTTTCCATAAATGTACCACGTAAGATCCCTCGCTATAAATGTGATCTTTTTAAAATTAACATGTTTAGAACCCAGTTAGGCAAAAACTCGCCTATACCACGACTCGCATCGATTTATAACTATCTTTCCAAAACAATAACAGAGCTAGATATATGTCACAACTCTCGAGCTGAGTTTAGGAATAAAATATATAATTTTTTTTATGAACTTTATAGCTGATGTATCTCATTTGTGCACACTTTATTATACTTTTATTATACTTTTATTATTTGATTATGATTTTATTTCTTTATTGAACTTATTAATTATGATTTGTACTTATTTGATTTTGGTATAATATATTTTTATTAATTTAATGACATAGTTTAGGAACTAATGATGTTTTGTTTTTTAATTTAATGCATGATGTGATAACCTGTAAAAAAAAGTACATTTATCTTTAATTTGTAAATGTAATCATGAATGTAATAATGTAACTTTTGTTGGTTATCCTAATAAAATAAAATAAAAATAAAAAATAAAATAAAAATAATAGATAAATACGCCTAAAATAGCTTGCCTATCGAAATCCTAACCAGGCTATTTTTAAATTAATTAATTTATTTTTTCGCAGTTACGAGTATGTTAACCAGGCGAATTTTGTTCTAAGCGATAGTAAATAATATAAAGAATATGCCTAGGTAGCTTTGCCTACTCATTTCTTAAGCACACTACCTGGCAAGCGGGTATAAACAGGAGTTACTATAGGTAACTTCACGGATACTATAAAGCTACCTAAGCATATTCATTGTATTATTTACTATCGGCTAGAACAAAATTCGGCTGGGTAACAGAACGGTGAAAGAAAGAAATTAAAAATAGCGTGGTCAGGATTTCGATAGGCGAGCTATTTTAGGCGTATTTATCTATTATTGTAACTTTATAAAAAATGTGTCATCTGGCTAACAGGTCGTTGAAGGTCGTGGTATATCCGTCTCCCCGGCTATAAATGAGAACAATATTTTATGCCTGCTTTTTAAATGATCATATAAATATATTATTAACAATCACCTGAAGGCTAAGCTTTGAAATAAGGTTTTTTTTTATTATAATAAAAACATATATGCATAAAATGTAAATTATTAACTATAAAATATCAAAAAGGATTGATTTACTTCAAAAAAAGACTTATTTTCTGCATATTTTGGATAAAAGAAAATATCAGACTGTCTGGTGCTGTAGTTTCCATTGCAATTATAAAAATTTGAATGTAATCATGAAGGTATCATGAGAAAGCATATAATTAGGTACATATATTTTTAAATTTATTTTTTAATGGATAAATGTATTTTTAATTTTAAACTTTAAAATGCTTCTTCTGTAAAGTAATGAAAACCTGAATCGACAAAAGTAAACGCTAAGAAAGGATTTATTTTAAAATTCAAACCCTTATAAGAGTGGAAAGTTTAGATGGGCTATAATATTTTTTATAGCTGCATATATTTTTTTGTTTTATATTAAATCAAGGCGGAGACGAGTATCTAGTTTTTAATACTATAAATTTAACATCAACGACGATGCAGACTGACCGATAGTGGACACAAGCTGCAACTTTAATAGCGTTAGTCAGCTGTTGTGAACGCGGCACTTAGACCTAGTGTCCGAGTAATCTAATAGGACATGATCGAGACTTCCCTCCTTTAAACTTGTTAACTGGAATTTGCGAGGGTAATCTTATAAACTAATGATGGAACACTAGTTAAATTTCTTATACTAAATTAATATATGTATTTTGCCACTAAACAAAAGAATTGAATTGAATTATATGTATTTTGCAATATCAACATTTCTTTTTTATAACTGTTAGTCCAATCTCTGGCAATTATTTTAGAAATTATGTTCGTCTCACAAAAATCGCTACGTTTCTTGAAAACCGCTAAACGGATGTTCATAAGACTTTTTTTTAATTTCTATCGACGAAAATATGCATTAGACACGGACTAAAAAAATATACATGCGGGCGAAGTTGGATGCTGTAGCTAGTTATAAAACTGAAACCATATTTTAATTTATAAAACAGCTGGCTTTGAGAGTCTAATTGGTTAAGACTATTAATTTACGCAAGAGGTAAAGTTTTCTTGAAATGTCGCCTTACAATGCGAACCATCTCGAGCAATCCATGATATCCAGAGTTATGCTGCACTTTGTTAAACGATGCTGGACGCACCAAGCGGGAACTATAGTAATTTCGAAACTTTCTGAGTGGCTATTAAATTCATGAAATATATTTTATTCTACTAACGGACAGATTTGGAGGTAAGTTTTAGATATTAAATTATATACATATTATGTATAAAATGATCTGCATCTTTTTCAAAATTATAAAATTAAAATGGTTAATTTTTAGGTGCATCAAAAACAGTTGGAATTATTGTTATAAGATATGTTGTTTTACATAGTTTAAATGATATTAAAACAATAATCTATAATTTGCTTAAAATTCTTGTTGAAATTTTTTTAGCTGCTCTTCAATAGGAATGCTATCAGACAGAGAAAATTCTATGAAAATATTTTATGTTTCATTCGAACTATAAAAAAATATTTGCGTCCTCAGGGCCGATCCTAACAGTGGGACGTTAAAAAGGGCTGAATACATACATACAATAATTTTTAAAGTAGTCCAGTTGTGATTCGTTATTATCGAACAATATACATATTAGGGTGGTCCTTATTCCTAAGAAAAATTTTTTTTTTTTTTAATTTCGCGGGGCACTACGTAATTTGATTATATACCATAAGAAAGTATTTCAGTATTTTTTTTGAATTTTTTAAATGACATTTAGAGGTCGCTACCAAGGTTTGAATTTTAAATAAAAACTATGACTAAGGGTATTCACACAATCAAAAAGATAAGCTGTAAGACGTATAATTTAAGACGTACGCATGCGCAAAAACCAATTTTTAACTTATTATGATGTTAGTGCGCACGCGTACATCTCAAATTGTACGTCTCATGGGTTTATGTTTTCGATTGTTTGAACGGCCTAAATCTCGACGCGTCGGTACAGAAGAGAGGTCGAGGGAAGGAAGGGATAAGAAGCGATTGTTTATGCGAGTTTCATTTGCACGTAAAATGTGATATAAACACCTAAATGAAACATTAATGAAACCATCATTTAAGCTGTCCTTCAATGCTTTTTGTAAAAATTTTGACAGCTGGTAGCGACCTCTAAATCTTAACAAAAAAAAAAAAACAAAAAGAACTTATTCCATATTTAGAGGTATATAATCAAATGAGAAAGTGCCCCGGGGATAATTCAAAAGTCGAAAAATAAGGACCACCCTAATACATATGTATAATATATATTTTATTTACATATGTAACATAGTCGAATCTGTACATTAAATAATTTTTGGAAAATAATATTGAAATAATCATTAGGTATTATCGATACAGAGACCAAATCTAGTCTTTAGAATTTTTATCTGCCTGTCTGGGAGCGCATCGTGAGAAAACCACTAAACAGATTTTGATGAAATTTCATATGATGATAGCTGGTAATCCGTTTCAACATATAGGATACTTTTTATTGCGGGAAAATCTCTTATCTCTCAGAAATTTATATCACACATCTCAAACATACTTGACCTTACGTCTCACAAATGAAAATTATTTAATATATAATTTTGATTTTGACCTTGTTGTGTAACTATGTAGGTATATATTAATTTATTATATTTTTTATTATATTTGTAAAAATAACTCTGCCTGTCTTGTTTGTTACTTTTTTCACACCTAAAGTGTTAACGATTTCGGTGGGCAAAAATATAGAGATAGATGCATAAAGATGCAATCAATAGGCTATGTATAGATGATGACCTGGAGATGACAGAGATTACTGTTTTTTATTTAATTTGACAAAAAAATAAAATTTGAAAAATATTTATCTTTGTATAATGTCATAAATACATAAGGTACCTAGCTCGCTGGTATTTTATAAAGAACGACAAGAAAAAAGATAGCCCAGTTCTAATGTACTAACCATATTAGAATGTCTTGTCTTTTTTTCGTCAAGTTAGACGTTTATTGGTTTTTTTGGAGTGAAATTATTATCGTCATTCATTACCGCCCCAATTTGCCGGCAAGGGGTGTGAAGCATAATCAAGCGTAAAATTACTTTCGTAAGACTGATGACCGAAAGGCGCTAGCACTAGCTCACTAAGCAAAAATAGGTCGTATTATACAATACATAAAAACTTTAAAGTACGTTGGAACATTACATAAAAACTTTGACTGTAGATTAAATAACGTATTACTTTTTCTAAAAGAAATATTATTACTATAGGAAAAGTTTTATATATTTTTTATTTCCTTACAGGAAACTTAAAGTATGTACAAATAAAAAAAGTGTTATCAACTGTGTTGGTCTGCTGTTGAAATACGCGTCACTTTAGAACATCTAAATAGACTATTGTTCACCCAGCAGCGGTGGAAATTCAAACGTAATATTTTTTTTTATTGATAACATTAAACAACTAAAGCATTTCAATAGCTAGGCACTGAACAAAGAAAAAAAGAAAATCGATCGACAAATAGAGGAGAAAATAGTTCTGAGCTATTTTGTTTTTACGCTTCGCTCCTATTCACCTCAAGAAAAACAAAAACAAAGCTATACCTTGGGAACCGTATATTTTCGGGATAAAAAGTAGCCTGTGTTTTTTCAGACTATAATCTATCTCTGTACCAAATTTCATCCAGATCTGTTCAGCCGTTCTGTAGTGAAAGAGTAACAAGCATCCATACTCACAAACTTTCACATTTATAATATTAGTATAAAATCTATACTGTTCTATCTATACTATACTATACTATAGATAGAATAAATTTTCTTAAATTGATCGAACAGAGCTAAAATACTTAAATATTAAACTATCTTTTCTGCGTGATCCTATGCAAATTGTGGGTCAGGTTTAAGTGACGATAAATATAACCCATTAGCGACTTACCTTCACTACACTTCGGTGAAGGAATAAGCCCATGTGTACTTTTCATCTTAAGGATACAGAAAATATAAGAAAAGAGCGGGAATGGTGCGTAAAAGTGTACTTTACTTAACGTTAGTTATTTATTGTTTTAAAATAAACTGTTAAATAAAAAGTTTAGAAATATCGTTTGGAATAAATTTAGAAAAAAAATGGGTATAACGGATAATATTTTACGTTTTAAAACATTTTGACATTGTATTGTTTAAAAAAATACATAAAAATCAGGCTTTTCCTTCGCTATACTTCACCAATATTAAGTCTAGCTGATAATTTTAAAAGGGAATAAAATTGAATTCAGTCGTAGTTTGACAAGGAAATAACAAAAACTGATTTAACAATTACAGATTAACTAATCAACGTAGTTTAACTGACATTTACAAAATACGACAGTGACAAGAGGTTATCTCTCGTCTGTGGTTTAAGCTGCCATTGATATTAAGGGTTTTAAAGTTATTATAATAAACTCGAATACCCATAAAGGTACCTATGTACAGGTAATAAGCAACACTTTCTTAGATTTACACGAATATTTGACAGTTTAAGTTTCTTCCGTGACCATATTTGCTGTAAAACATTCGAATAGACGGGAAATAAAAATACAAATAAAACCGCTAGATGAAGATATATATTTTTGGAAATGATTGGATAAACGTATAAAATATACTTTAAAATTAAACACGACAGACAGACTGACAGATACAAAGCTTTAATGCTTCGAATCGACCTTGAATGAACCCTGAATACAGTATTTTTTTCATGTTAACGTAATATTAGCCCAGTGGTAGCGCGCTTGCTTGGGAAACCGAGTGAAGCGGGTTCAAATCCCGGGTCTCGCACCTCTGATATTTTCATGTGCGAATCATTTCTAAAATGATTACCACTTGCCTTATGGTGAAGGAAAACATCGTGAGGAAACCTGCATGTCTGAGAGAACCTAGCAAGTTTTCGAAAGACATGTGAAGTCCGCCAATCCGCACTTGGCCAGCGTGGTGGACTATGGCCTGATTCCCCTCGTATTGAAGGGAGGCCCTTACCCAGCAGTGGGACGTTAAAAAAAAAGAGCTGCATACATACAACGTAATATTAATTAATCTTTAAGATATATGCGTCCTGTTCATCATCTTAACTGTCTGTTTAAAAAGATACTTAATAAAATTATTTACTCACATAAGTAAACTAAATGATATAAAAATATGAACATTCAAAATACTTCATTGTATTGTTTCAAGAACAATAACTACTTGTCCTGTTATAGAGCATATTCTTGCGGGAAATCATTTTGTACCAAATAAAGAGAGCACAATACATACATGAGATACATAAAGAGAGAAACAATTTTTGACCCTCGTCAATTTGATACGTCAGGATAACTAATATCTGTTTATTGTCACGTTTTTGTTCCAATGAGATTTTGTTAGTCGTTAACAAGGGTAAGTGGGGATAAAAATAAATATAACCATTATGCAAAGAATTGTTAACTAAGGTAATCTTAACTGAGCTCTCTATTTACGAAAGGGCTACCTTATATATCACAGTTTAATTTTTTTTCTTAATTTTTTAAAAATATTTGTCAACTTTAGTTGTAATGAGTAAATATGTTTTAATATGATTTGTTCCTCGAAATGTACTTACCTAAACTTTATCTTTTTTACTTAGTTATAACTTATAAATATTTATATTTACTTAGTTATAACTTATAAATATGCAAGCTGTGGTCTCCTATAAGTGAAAGAGCACACGTACTGTAAGTCTTAATTACTTTTTATGTTTTTAAACCATGTATAGTGTGTTTCTTTTGCTGGATTTCTCTTTTTTGATCTTACAAAATAAAATAAAATAAAATAAACATGCGAGTTAAATAACTGAATTTACTAAGAGATCTTAGTAAATTCAATTCAGTTACATAAAATTAGCTTAAACTTACGATAATTAAGTAGAGATTGATAATACCTAAAGCAAATTTTAAATAAGCTTTTCATTAAGTACAACGTAAAAGGCTTACGTACCAACCGGCATTGTGTGCAAAGCTTTTAAAAGTTCTATTCCATGACCACTTCTGTAGAGTGGATATAGGGAAATCAATATTAAAGGCAGGTTTGAAGTAACAGTTCTGAATAGGTAAAAAAATATTATACGATTTTAAATACGGACTCGTTTATTTATACTTCGCACCTACGAGTATATCTAATAATGTGCGAATTATTATTTTATTTATATTCGATATTCGAATTAGTGATTTATATAATTGATTTCATTTCGTATAATATGACCTTTTTGTAATTGCTGTTTTTTGTTACAAAGTAAAGGCTATTTTTATAACTATAATTTGAAGTAAATAAACTATTATTCCGAGTCTTGCGTTGATGTTTTGCATGGATGCATGATCTGTGTTTGCATGGATATTTAGTAAGATTTTTTTTATGGCAATGATAATAATTATGATGTAAAAAAATACATAGCAAAATGATTTTGGAAGGTTTCGACATAAGACTAATAGGGTGTTATGGGAAAACGTATTGAAAAATAAATATGTAAAAATATTGGAACATTTACCAAAGACAAAATATTCCTTTCATATTTTCTAACAAAATGCAGTACAAGATAATAATTCTCACTATCAATAGATTTACGCCTGAAAGGACATCGCATTGCCGACAGTCGGTTCTGGGAGAACTTTTAAAATTCAGTTTTCTCTCAGTTAATGCCCCTAGTAATGTGATAATAGTAAAAGTTAACTGTATTACATTTTTAGTTCATTAATGTCAAATATTTTTTGAAGAGGTAGGTATTTTAAAATAGTACATTTTAACAAACATTTTTTAATTTAAAATTATTTTTATGTACATAATTTTTACGAATTTCATAACCTAACTAACTAACCCGGTGGTGAACATTATACCTTTTAAGGTAATTAAATTGAGTATATTTTAAACACTATGTCAAAGAACTGCACTCTACTACATCTCAACCTAAAACTTATAACTTTATTATGTGTAATATTTTTTTTTATTCAACAGTACTACTTACACATTTTGACATATTGAAATATAATACATGCCCAAATGTTACAAGTTACTACATATCTAAAAGAAAACGAATGCTACGAATACTGTTATACCTATAAAGTGTCTACATTGGTGGAAAGTGGAGACGAATGAGTATACCATCTTCTCCTCGTTTAAAAATGCGCAATAGAGAAAGGCGAAATAAGGAAATTAAGTTAATTAATTAAATTAAAATTAAATTAATTAAATTAAATTAGAAATAAAAAAAAACATTATTTTTATTCTAACAATTCGTTTCATACGAACACGTAACAGCAAATTTAAAATCTATATATTGGTAAAATAGTTTTAAAAAAAACTACTAGACTATTTTCATCAATTCAACAAAGTAAATATCCGAGGAAGCAAAATATTGGAATAACATGTGATTGGAATATATTCATTACATATACAGTGTACGTATAAAAAATATATAACATATTGTGACTGTAAAAAGATTTCATTGCATTCGAGATCAGGGTTTTTTCATGTTCTAGCGATCAATTTGTCTACGTCGGTCTGACAGAGAGCTATTGTTCACGGTTGTGCCCGCAATATCGTCTTACGTCTACTTAACTAATATTAATAGGCCTAACTGCCTCTTTATTTAAACATTTTATTTATGAACAGAAAAATAGAAATAATTTTGAAGTAACGTTTAATTAGTGCGCTAGTATGTATAAGTTCTGAGGGTTTCATCATTCAAATACACCATTCCTAGCGTTTCCCCGCGGCTCATCCGAGTTATTATAGTATAGAGCTTACTCCAAAAGTTGAACGTTAAAAGTTCATGAGATAGAAAAATACTGTAACTTCTTAGTAATAACTTAAAAGTTTTTTAAAAGCTTAACTAGAATTCGTGGACATTAGGCATTACTTAGCTAACATCATAACGTAGAGCTTTATAATACATCTCCATTCAACAGCAATATAATTCGGGATCAAGCTTAGGGACTGACGTTCAAATATTTGTACGTGGAGGGCAAGACTATAGATATTAAAGAATTTATTATTTTTGAGCAAGAAATCGAGCTTTTGAAGATATGTTCTCATCCATGTCATCATTGTTCTGAATTTGAGAAAGCATTTTTTTTTTACTTTACTGTAGGTCCTTATAATTTAGGTTAAGATGTTACACGTTCTATCATGTATAAAGTACCGCAGTAACAATTCTAATAATACATCTATACATATAATAAAATTCTAACTAAGCCGAATCTGTACCTTAAATATATTTTGGAAAATCTTATTAAAATAGACATTATTATCGATACAGAGACCAAATCTATAGTTTTTATAATTTTTGGCTGTCTATCTGTCTGTCTGTCTGTCTGTCTGTTACCGCATCACGGAAAAACCACTGTAGGGATTTTGATGAAATTTGGTATGGTGATAGCTGGTTATCCGGGTCAACATATAGGAAAAATATTTCATCTTTGAGAAAAAAAATACAAAAAACTGCTCAAAATAAAACCATGTTGAAACTATAAACATTTTAGCAAGGCAACTTACAAAATAGGTCAAAAATAATTATAAATGGCTTTCCTTGATAAAAAAGAACATATCAATAGCTATATTTTATACATAAAAATAACTCGACAAATATTTAGTTAGGTGTACTTTAGAAAACTATTACCTACTAGATGTCGCCATGAGTTTCTAAAATACACAATTTTCATTCGAAAAAATATTTCTGTATAGATATCACTTTTCTAAGGTCTCATTGGAATTACTAGCATTACTCGCGGTCATAACCGTGCCCAAATAACCAAAAAATCTAAATATTTGGTTTAAAAATTAGTAATATATTAATTAATCTATATAGACTATATTATCTATATACATATTATAATAAAATTGTAACTAAACCGAATCTGTACATTAAAAAATATTTTTGAAAAATATTATTGAAATAGACATTATTATTAGTGCAAAGGCCGAATCTACAGTTTTTTAGAATCCATCTGTAATAGCATCACAGAAAAACCACTAGAGGGATTTTAATGAAATTTGGTATGATTACTGGTTATGCGGGTCAACATATAGGGTACTTTGGTACTTTGTACCGCTGTAAAAATCTCATTTCTGAAAAAAAAATATATGTAAAAACTGGTAAGAATAAAACCGCGACGATTGTATAAACATTTTAGCAATGTAACTTACTAAATATGGCGAAAATTATTAAAAATTGCTTATCTTGAAAAAAAATCCAATGGCGCTATTTGATTCATTAAAATAATTCTAAAAATGTTTATTTATGTGTTATTGAGATATTCCACAACAGATGTCGCGTTTTTAAAATACGTAGTTTTAATTCCAAAAAAATAAATGTACAGATATGACCTTTCTATGATTTTACTAAATTACCCGCGGCTCTACCCGTGTTCAAATTATCAATAAAACAAACGTTTTCCCTTTATAAGTTAGTAACATATTAGTAATATTTTGTTGGCCGAAACAATTTTCAAATGAAAATATGTGTAAATTATTATTGTTTAGGAAATAATGTTAATGTTCGTAAATACTTTAATGTAAAAATTGGGCAAATATAAGTCCAACTCGCGTATTAAAGGTTCCGTATAGCAAAATACTGTGTTGTTTTTCTTACTTACGTATTTTGTTAGGTTAACACTAAAATAAATACGAATAATATATACGTTTCCACAATATCGACACATTTTATCAATTGTAAAAATAAGTTCGTTTCATACCATTTTTTAGGTTTAAGTTTATGGTTGTTAAACTGAGAAAGCGGGTAATTAAAAATATTCCATATCTGCAAGATAATTTTCGATAAAAGAATTTTAGACTGTTATACCTCACCTTTTTTCAGCTTTTTGAGACTATTTCTTGAAAGGTTTTTCAAAAAGGTTTTTTAGGTTGAAAGGAAGGCTTAAAGGTCGCAATAAAATGCTTACGAGTTTAATCATAATAGCCGAGCCATATGAAATAATAAAAAGCATTTACTTAAAATTGTTTACTCATTTACTTTAATTATGTACTTCTGAAACTTTCACTTTCCTCAACACTTTCCTTTGAAAATTGTTTCGGAAAATATTACTATCTAGCGCTAACCCATCCCTATTTCGCAACAAATTATTATTAAGAAAAGTTATCATTATGTAATTTAAATAATCAGCTGAATAAAAATTGATCAATAGCTGTCTATTAGTAAAGAAATTATTAAAATTAATTTAGTAGTTTGTGAGTTTATCGGCCAAAACTAAACAAACAAACAAAACAGAAGTATAGACATACTATAAACGTTATTGTTAAAACGAAAACTGCAATATTATTAAATGAAATATGAGATTAGCGACAGAACCTTTGTGGCATTGTCAATCATCACCATATTTAACAATCATAAGTTGCGCAATGAAATAGGTTAATTATGTAAGAAAATACTAATATGTAAAACCTAAGAAATTGGTTTTTGGTCACCTGAACGCGGGTGGAGCAGCGGGCAATGCTAGTATATTAATAATATTTTCCTACTGTATTTGTGAAGAACATCGTGATATTATAATGAAAATATGTGAGTTAAAAGCTCCATTTGCAAGTGAGTTAATATTACTTATATTATGAGCACTATCCGTATTTCATTATTTTTCCCGCCTTCGCGTTGCATTAATGGCATCTCTTTTCGATTTTCTAACTGATTTTAAAATATTAAATTAATAGAAAAGTTTACAGAAGAATTTATTAATCTAAATGAGTAACTCAGTTAGTCAACTTAACCCACAAACAATAAATACATTTCAATTGCAAATTTACATTCCCTCGAGAGAAATTGTATATTATCTTAGGATGAAAATTATACATTATGTATGATAACTATTATAAACAAATCGACATTTAACATCTAATTTTTACATTTTCTTCATTCCTCGCTTATAAAATTTCCATAATCGATTATTTATCTTATTTATTAATATCGCTACAGTCTTAGACAAACAGAAGAAAGACACAGATATTTGCCTAATAATAATATTAGTTTATTTATTTAGTTTAGTTTCTAACGTAGCTTTGCCCGCATAAAACTGTATATTTTTTCATTATTATTTCTTACTAGCAAAACCCGCGGCTTCGCTCGCGCTAAAACTACAACAAAAAAAACTTTAAAAAGGTAGGTTTCATACAAATTTTCATCCCTTATTTTATCTCCTTATGGGATGAATTTCAAAAAAAACGCTAAAACACGTATTTATTTAATTGTATTGAAGAGCATTAATACCAAGTTTCAAGAAATTCTGACCATAAATATTTTTTGGGTTGTGTTATAACGTGTACTCCCGTGAGAATGAGATAATCTCCCGCGGTAAAAAGTATCCTATATGTTGACCTGGATATTCAGCTATCATCATACCAAATTTCGCCAAAATCCCTCCAGTGGTTTTTCTGTGATGCGGTAACAGACAGACAGACAGACAGACAAAAATTCTAAAAACTATAGATTTGGCCTCTGCATCGATAATAATGTCTATTTCAATAAGATTTTCCAAAAAATATTTAAGGTACAGATTCGGCTTATTTAGAATTTTATTATACGTATAGATTATTAGCCCACCCTTGTCCACTGTTGATCGTTTCCTCTATTGAATGCCTGGTTGGCGTTCCTTGTCGCTTCAACCCAAATCCATTTACTGTCCTTTTGTCTTAAATCGTGGGCCGATGTAGTGTTGTGGTGGTTATGGTGCAGCGCGTCCAAAACTACGCGTGCCTGAACGCGGTCCTTACTCTAACACTTGTCGGATTGGCTTTCAATAATTATGATTTTTTCTATGGATGGGGCGTTGTTCACAAACATAGCGCCTTCTATTGAAAATATTTGAGTGGAGATGATATTATATTAGGGAATGAGATGTTAGCATATTTTTAAAGACCAATTTCTCCACTAGGATAAATTGGATATAAATTATACAATATCTATGTCTCAAACATGCCTGCGTGTCAAGTTTCCTTTAAGAGTTTAATTAATTATGAGTTAAATACAACAGTTTACAAAATTTTACTAATATTAAAAGGATTTTTTGATTACCCTCTAAAATACGTTTGGTATAGACATAGCTAAATCAACAATAATTTAGTTACCCCGACCTTTAATCTGAGGCGGTGCTTCAGTGATGGTTTTCCGATCCTATTAACCGCAAAGCTGAGAGTTGATTAACTATAGGTTGTAGCGAGGGCAAACGATCGTGGATATTGCAGCTTGTCTGTAACACTTCTCCTTGAGATTTTACCGAAGTATTTGCCTAACACGTGCTCAATATTCAATTTTGTAAGTAATAAATTAACTATTCTATTATTTACAATAGCCCAATTGGATTTTTTATCAGACTGTTTTCAAAACTTGCTAAATTTTCTCGGATATACAGGTTTCTTCGTAGTTTTAAATTATATTGAAAATTATTCTGGTATGAAAATATAGAGGTTTAAAGGCCGGGATTTGAACCCTTTTGAGATACGTATAATCTTGGAAAATGACAAACTTTTATAAATTTTTAAATGTTGTCGTCACCTATTTAGTATTGACCTTTGTCAAATAAGAAAATTTTAACGCTATATTTTATGATTCTAGACTCAGCAGCTTACAATTTGTGGGATCTGTCACAAATACATCAAAATCGCATATACATTGAAAGAACGATGAAAACACGTCGCAGGGTTCTAAAGAAGCCAGGTACCTATATAAAGGCACCAAGCTAAGCGAGAATATGTAATAAATTATTTTTATTTTATTTCTTTATGAAAGGAATGCAGTATGTTTTTTAAAGTAACTGATTGCAACTTCGTCTCATAAGAAAGTCAAGTTGACATGGAAATTATAAACGTATATTTTTCCGCATTTATTTTACCTTTTATCGCATATTATTTTCTTATTTTATGTTTGAATGATTCCAAAAATGAGAGTAATCCATTCGTATTTGTGTGTTTGTTTTTTTATGTAGGTATCTTACGCGTAAAGTAAATCAATTTTCAGGTTTATTTTCTTGATGAACTGATGGTGGAAGGCCGTCCCATATTTTATAAAAGATATCCACCTCTAATGGTAGAATTACCTACTTATAACTTTTAAATACATGTTTAGTTAAAATATATTAATTTATAGTAGTTTAGTAACATTTTATTCTATTAAAATTGTATTTAACATATCTTCTTAAAATATATCAAAGAGATTAATGTCGTTGAACAAAGTGGGATTGCACTTGCACTGCTAATATCGATAGGTTTCCAATTGAAATACTTTAACGAAGTTACTGATCCTTTTTAACTCCATTTGTGTTAGATTCGAGGGCTTGTGGTAAGTTAATTAAGTAGAAATAAAGTTTTAAAGCTTATACTTGTATTGTTTTTCTATTTTTCTTTATTTTTATAAGCTTTTGTTTAACTTGTTTCGGTGTATTAGCCAGAAATACTTAAGCCATTATAAAAAATGATTGCCAAGAAGCTAAATTCTCGTAAGTAGCTTCGTTTTAACGAGATGTTTTTTTTTCTTTACGAAAATTATATGTAAATTTTAAACAATAACCCATTCAACATAATGGGTGGTATTATTAAAACTTTAGTATTAACTGCTATACTAGCAATATATTTGAATTTTATATAATTTAATAGAGTTAACGAAAAACTTTAACTACAAAATACATAATAAATGTTCAAACAAAAGCTTCCCCCGTAACCAATATGTACAAATAATAAGGTCAAAATAAATTATTACTAAGCTCATTGTTTTACTTTTGCTTAATTAGTATTTGCACAATTTAATGGCCATATTGTCCTAAAATTTGAATGATACGTTTCCCAGACCTCCCACTATACATATACCTATCGTTTTCGATTACATTGAATTCCGACAAACGTTAGTAATTTCGGTTCATAAATTATTTATTGCTTCTAATGGTGGAGGGACTCTTCAACTACATAACTTTAAATATTTTTTTCTGTAATAATAGAAATTAAAAAACCTTATATAAATATAATTATAATTGCATTCTTAAGGCAACATTATGCCTTTATAAAGTAAATTGAAAACTTACAACAAGAAGTTTCTTTTTACACGAGACACTCACTATATTTGATATTTTTAGGAAAGCTCAAATAAAAACTCGAGAAGTAAGTTGCATATCTAAAAAGCAATTCTGGAACGTGTATTCATAGACCAATCCTTAGTGAAGCGGTTGAGCGACTTTCACAACACCCTTTCATTAAACGAGGTCACACCTTCAAATGATATAAAAATAGGGTAACTTTTGTTATTTTATCATCAGGAAGAGAAAATCTGATGGATTAAAACAAAAAAAAACTATTACAAAGTGTAATATATATTACAAAAGCTTCTGTTTTAGAGAAATATCCATTGTATTCATGTTTTGAAGTTATTTTTTGGGTTAGTGTTTGTTTGAAGGACCGGGATAAAATTAAGTATATATTTTACATACATTTTATTTACTTACATATATTTTACATAAGTTTTTATTAATGCTACGTCCTTTTAATTTTATATTCATCATAAGATATGAAATTTATCAATAGGCAATAAAGAAATTCGTATACGCATTTATAATATAACTTGGTAGAAAAAGCCATTATATATTCCTAATAGACTGAATCTTAAAGGCTAAAAATAAAGCTACGAAATTTGTAAGAGTAATATGAAACAACTGTGACCAAGAACGCTAGTTCACGAATTTTAAGAAGCCTTCCAAAATAATTATTAAAGTTCTCCAGTATTAGACTCTAAGACGATGGATAAAGTTTTTCCGTTATTTTGTATTGGCCTTACTAATATAATATGTTTAATATATTTTCTATAAAAAATAAGAAATTACTTACAGTTTCGAATCAAATTTGTAACAATAAATTAAATAAAAAATTTAAAAAAACACCAACATAATAACATATTTATTGAGACAATTTCAATTTGAGCCCAAATACTATATTCAGATTCCAGGTGATGCATCAGGCTAAGGTTACCATAGCTTTGAAATGTCATTGAAGTAACGAGATACCAAGTTTCGAATGGATTAGATCTGTGGAAGTTGCCAATATCCTTTTACAATATAGAAAAGGGTTAATAATTTATAGCTAAGAACACTCTCGATTAAATCACCTTTCAAACAAGAAAAAAACTAAATTAAAATCGGTTCATCCGTTTGGGCACTGCGATTCCACAGAAAGACACAGATACACTATATATACATATTAAACTTATAACACCCCTCTTTTTGCGTCGTGGGTAAAGAATAGAGCCCTAAGAGATCCACTTACGTATATTAAATCCTTATCATCAAGCATCAAGACAGCTTTCTGTATATGAGTCCGTTTTGACCATACACATTTTCATACATATATAATTTGTATACCGCGACCAGTTTTCGTTATACTTAGACGTCATTGTGCATGTTTTTTATTGTACTTTTAATAGGACTAGTAAAAATTTAGTTCCTTAAATATCTCCCTGCTATACATGGGTTTCCTATGAATATGAGGGGAAGTAGACCATAGTTCGTCACGTCAATATCATTTTCATTTCCTAAGAAATGAAGTTTCCTCACGATGTTTTTCTCCAATATATTATTAATAGTAATCAAGTTGAAAAAACAATTTGAACTTATAAATTTTAGAAATGCCAAACCTGGGCTTAAATCCTGCGAACGCATTACCAACGGGCTACTACTGCTTTATTTTCTTTATTGCAAATTATCCCATGGATGATGGAAATCACTTTTTTGACCTGTGTATTTACCTATAATATATTTCTACATTTCGAAATTACATCAAACGTTGCTCCTTTTTAAAATTAAATTATATAAGTATGGTTATAAGTATATTATATAGCTTTATTTATATTATTTGTTCTACAGTTTTTAACTGAATTATATATAAAAAATAATATAAATAAAATATATATTTTTATAGTATTTCGTATTTGGTACAGAATAACTATAGGTACTTTTATTAAATGTAATTCGAAAAATTTCAAATTCCAAACAGACAATACTCCTAATACTTTATTAGATATTAATTCTTTATTTAAAACAGACAATATTTATAAAACCTATTACCAATAGAAAAAGTTATGATTGAGTCCAGCAGAAAATTTGTAAACAGTATGTTTTATAAAATGTTGCCTTTATAAATCATGGCGAGTTTATGTTTGCTGAGTCCCGTAACGATGACAAATGATAGAGTAGGTAATAATAAAAACTCCTATTCTTAATTACACTTTTTTTTTAAATAGAAACATTGGAATATTAAAGAAAAAATATCACATATATGTGATTTTTTAAGATTTTTATATATAAAAAATCAACTTTTAACTGTTTGTTTGTATGTCGATTTATGTGTTACAATATGATTGACACATTTTAAAGGCACATTGACTAAATTGTAAAACCACGTTGTGTCTAAAGGTTAACGTTTGTATAGTCGTAATTATTAACATTAGATTAAATATATTTTTTAACAATAAATTGAACTAGTTAGTTTTATTGAATCTATTTAAAAAATATCCCCGACCCTGTAATACTCGTAAGCAACTTAAGGCTGACCTATTAAATATTCGGGTTAGTTTCTCTTCCACGATATTAAATTCCGAAAGAGACGGAGTATATTTGTAAGAATTGCCACGGAAAGCTTATTTTCTAATAATGTGTACGAAAAGTTCTAAAAGCTATTGTAAGATTTTAGTATATAATTTATAGATTCTGAGAAAGTTTGATTTTACCGCCAATACATACGTACTACTTGGCTCGAGTTTTATAGTTGACCGTCGTCCGGTCATAAGACCAGCCATGACATCAGGTACTTCTATAGATTGCAGCCTAAACTGTTGACTGAAGTTTTTGTTGTTGTTTTACTGAAGATGATAGATGATGAAGAGGTCGCGTGGTCGATGATGAAGAGGTGGCGAAATCACATGGGCACGAATCGAATGTAAGTTAATGTAATCTAAGACTAACGATTAATAGTAACTTTCGAATGTAGACTACTTTTTATCGATGTGTCTTATACGTAAAATAAACTCAAGTAACTAATATCCTAGGCATAGAAGTAGCTGCTGAGTAATAAAAATAGAAAAATATAATCAATTCATATGGAGTATGGAGTATAGAATAAATCTTCAATGACACTTTTATTTTGTTGACAAACGCATTGTGCTTTGGAAAGCGTCGCCTGCATTGGTTGCATACCGCCATTCCCAAATACCAGTTTAGAGCAATTTGGCATTACGCCCACCCACAAATCATTCTCGACTAGCTCTAAGAATCTGAATCATAAATTTTGAAGTTAAGGTATGGTGTAGATTGTAGGTATATTATATGTATATGATGGTTTTGTTTAAGATTTAATTTTTTGTCTGTTTAAACAATAAATTTAATTATGGCTAATGAATTTTTATGGGTTTTGCTACCTTTTTCATTAAACTACTGACAGTTGGATGATGATATCCAAATGAACTTATTATACGAGTGATGAGGGTTTTTAAGAGAAATTAACCTGTGTGTTCTCCCGTCATAGATAGTTTTAGACACATGTTTCCTATGCAAAAGAACACATCTAATTTTTCCGCTGCCGACTGAAAGAATGACAAATTAACTAACATGTTTTTGCATTTATTGTATTATAAATAATATTTTTAAAGTTATATTTCTTTTGGTATGTTTGGAAAAAATATGAGAGTAACATTTTTAGGATGCGCGCGCACAGCGACAGCATAAAAGCGACATAATAAAGTTAGCTGCATTCCTTTTACAGAGAGTTGTGACATATTATGGGATGAAATCTTTAGCTATTGATCTGTTACGCCAAAGAAGTATAACTTCTTACGTGCGCACATAAGTTCACTCACACGTTTTTTTAACAACAACAACAAGTTAATGCTTAGTAAGTCAATAATTAAAAGCTACTTAATAGTTTCAAACAATCAAATTGCATCATCGAATTTTTTTAGTTTTTTTTTTCTGAATTGAACAATTATTGAATGTAATGCCTTGATTCAATTTCAATACTTGTTTACACTAGACTTGAAGTTGGTAGATATTACAAGTTACGTTAGTTAAGTTCTACTTGTTAACGTAAGCTAGGATCCATGGATGAATAAATAAAATGAATTAAGTAGTTTGAGATATTTTATTATAAATTTTTATGGAAAAATTACTAGTTAATAACTTTTGCCTCCATAGGCTTTTAAATAAATATGAGGTAATTTTTTTTGGCTCGTATTATTTAGTTCCACTCTCGATATCCTGCAAACTACTATAGTAAAACTTGTTATAAGTTGTAGAAAAACTTAACGTATACCATAAATAAAATATAAATTTAAAATTAACAAAATATTAATACCATTGTTGTCATATTTTATAAAAAAAAACAAAGAAGTTATAAATTCGCTAACAAAATCTGAACGTTAACGCTGTATTTAACAATTCTTTTCGCGTGCCGCCTGTTAGATGCAGGTGGTGCTGGATTGTTTAGGAAAAAATAAAATCGCTATTTATTCCGCCCGCGAACAAGCTCTTGTTATTTCCACAAAAGTGATCTGCATAAAAATGCACTATCTCTTTACAATTTCTATGCAGACGGCAGTAACTTTAAAGCTGAACGCTTTTACTGAGTATTTGGAAAAGGGAATTTAAAATATAAACGAAAGAAATCTAATTCCATTCGTATATTGCAAACTAAATTTACAATTTTGGAAATAAATTTAGAATCTCGAATATTTTGTAATTAAAATGGAAACGTTGGTATGTTTACAATTGCAGATATAGAATAATAACACAGAAATGGCACATCTTAAACCGAATTTACTTTATGTACTACTATGATATAACTGAAACAAAGTTAAATTTAATACGGCTTTTTGCACATTATGATTAGTTTTGACGTCTATTTATACCATGTATACACGTTTCCATTTTAATGCCATACATTTATTTTTCTTAGTTAGCGACTTACCCTTGCATCGCTCGGGTGCGTCTCATGACGCCTAAACAGTAGCCTATATATCACTTCGGGTAATAAGTCTATTTGTTAATTAAATTTTGTCCAAATACAATTTTAGCATGAATAAGTAATAAATATACACACTTACATACAAAATTTTGGCAAATATAATAGACCGATAACATAGAGGCTAATTTTATAAGGTTTAATTTGAAATTTAATAAAAACATTACAATAAAAGTGAATATTTATTAATGTTGCCAATTGATGGAGATACATATCCAGAATAGTATCAAACAAAAAGGCATTAAAGCTATGCCCCATTTTATGATCGGTGTACAATCTGGAGGTCGTAATGTTGCAGATACTAACATTAACGGCCAATTTAACATTATTGACGCCTTCAACCAAGAATGCTGTTAAAACCGAAAAAACAAATCCACGTTCTACCAATAAATTTAAATATACAGTTACTTGATGTGGTAGGTTTTTGTTACTTAGTTTTTTTACACGAGCTTTACATAGCGTCATTAATAAAAAAATGATTATGGTCGAACTTTGACCACTGGACGGACACTCGGTCAATATATTTAGATAGGCAAAGACAGTTCAGTACCTTTTTCTCCTTTGTTTGTCAACCGATTTTAATTTTTTTTGCTTAGTAGCTGTTAACGAGTTTTAGTGTTTTTATGAATAATGAATATAAAAATTTTGGAAACCATTAATCTTTTCTATAGAAAGGTAAATTATATTTATATGCATATATTTTTCTTAAATATTCAATAATTATTATCGGATCGGGTAATATTAAAACTTAAGAAATGATTGTTTCAGCCAAAAAAATGTTTAATTTCAATTTAAAAAAAATAATCAAAAAAGAGCAATTGATGTTAGAACGTATATTTCTTTATCTTTTATTACAGACGAATTATTTTTGACGAATGGGGAAGTTACCTCCATAACTTAGCTTTTACGTTGATGTCCCGCGTATAACTTTATCGACGGATCACGAAGCGTTCCCATTAACTGTCAGTATCGCATTGAAATATGTTTCAATTACGTAACTGCGATGGAAATGGAACTGAGGGCTATTAATATTTGCTTTACAAAAAGAGTAAAATAAAGTTGATTTTATAAAAAAACTAGCGACTCACGCTCGCTTCGCTCGCGTTCGTCCCTAGATACGTTTTCACGGTTAGCTATGTTTATACATAAATAGCAGCTTGCTACTTTTAAGATATTCATTTAAATTATATAGCGATTTACCTTCGTTTTGCTCGGGTGCGTACGCCGTAAGCGGAGTTTGTTAACAATTTCATGGGTTTTAGTTTTTTTTTCGAGGAACCTTGATTCTTTTTCTAAAATGAAAGTAGCTTAAGTTACTGCCTATAACACCAGCTATCTGCCAGTGAAAGTCCCGTTAAAATCGGTCCAGCCGTATCGGGGATTAGCCGGAACAAACAGACAGACAGACAAAAATTGTAAAAAATGTTGTAAAAAGCGGT
Organism: Argynnis bischoffii washingtonia; assembly: GCA_033884665.1. NCBI lineage: Eukaryota > Metazoa > Arthropoda > Insecta > Lepidoptera > Nymphalidae > Argynnis > Argynnis bischoffii. The sequence continues at coordinate 5,084,302 of CM066611.1, forward strand.
TATTTTAATATTACAAACAGACACTCCAATTTTATTTATCTTTATAGATAAAGATGTCGTTTTTACATCACTTTTATGTAATAAAATACAGATATAATGACAATTTAGATCTTATTTTCAAACCTGGTAGTTTTAAGTTCTTAGTAATGAGCATGACTGAAAATTATTTGAATTCACCTTTTATTATATATTATTTTATTATTTAACGGTAGGACAATATTGTGTTTTAAATAAATAAAATAATAATAACAAAATAGTGAAGATAATTATTAAGAAAAACAACTGTTTTATTATATTAAAAGAAAAAACATATTTAATAATTAATTAAAATCTATATTTAATCAATTTAAAGTATATACGTGAAAAAGTTATTCTATTTATCTAATGGTAACACTTGCTTTTTTAATAGAAATTAACCGACAGGTGTGCGAAATGAGATAAAAAATATGTGAGGAAGAGAGAGAAAGAGAGAGTATGTAATTGTCATTTCCATATAAACATGTGTGCTTAAAAGCTTAAGAGAACAGAACCAAATAATTTAAAAAGATAGATATTGTTGGTTCAATAATAAATTAAATTTTCAATGCTACATAAATGTTCATTTCATTGCTCACGCAAAATGTGTTGATTAAACTTCAATCTTGAGACAAGATATCACAAAGAAGATCAAACAGCCGCGAGCGGTTTGTTTCATCGAAGGCAGAATTAATGTCATAGTGCATTTTACGCCATTTGATATTACTCGTATGTCATTTTCATATTCGGATCAGATTTTATATAGGTATATCTAGTATATAACATAATAGCAATCTATACATATAATATAATTCTGAGTCAAATCTGTACATTAAATATTTTTTGGAAAATCTTATTGAAATAGTCATTATTATCGATACGACTACGATTATACGATTTTAGAATTTTTGTCTGTTTGTCTGGAAACGCATCATGAGAAGAACACTGGACAGATTTTGATGAAATTTGTTATGATGATAGCTGGTTACCCGGGTCAACATATACCTAGATACTTTTTACTGCGAGAAAACATCTCATCTCTGAGAAATCTATATTTAACGTTAAAACGCAACTAGAGGTGAATCCGAGCAAAGCCAGGGTGAGTTTCTAGTATTATATATAACCTACATACTAAAATTTGACAGCCATAGCGTACATATTAGATTTTGATAGCCACATTTAGACTTGGATAATATCTTAATAAACATAAATCTTTTAATAAAATATAAAATAATAGAACACTTAATCAGACTTACTTTTTGAGAAAAAAAAAATTTTTGTAATGAAGAAATATTTAAATAGATGACGTAAGAACAAATCAGGAAAGCTTAATATAGCAAGTAAAATTAAAAACTGTTAATCTAAAAAAGTTAATTATTTTCAACTTCTCATCAAAATTCCTTAAGCGCCAATTGATTCTATCTTATCTTTCAACTTGTTCATTAATACGTCACATAAGAGTAGATGTTTTATTAATAGAAAACGAGCTTTTCTGTTTTTGAACGTAATAGAAATTCTATAAACTTTGTTACTTTTCGTATTTTTTAGCGGATTTATTTTGATTTTTGGTTCCCGACGTTACAGCAATCATAGTCACGGGAGAGACTAAAGTTTTAGACGTCTCAAAGGCATTATATAGTTGTTACAAATGCGTCTAAAACCTTAGTCTCTCCCGTGATCATGATTGCTGCAAAGCATTCGAAACGTCGGGAACCAAAAATCAAAATAAATCCACGAAAAAATCCGGAAAGATTGTTTTATGATTGAAAGATGATGATGATTGATCTGAGAAAGTATTATATGAAACCAATTAAGTTCTCCTACATATATTTAAAAAGCATTCAATTATATTGTCTAATAAATACTTTGAAGTTAAAGCTAAAGAGCTCCACCTGGAAATAGATTTATAATGTTCTTCAAAAGATGAAACATCGAATTTAGCAGGTTTTGAAGGTTAGGAAATAAGCTTTTTGGTCTATTGATTATTATTTCAATTATTCGGCTTACAACAAAAACTTCTCCTAAGGAGGACAAAATCCGCATCCCATCTGTGATTTCTCTTTTGTCGTGTCAGATTGTTACTTTATTAGTAATGATAGGAAATAGAGAGTAGGTACCTGTTAGATTTGCTAAGTATTTATTATGGCTTTTGAGTGCAATACCTATGGTGGTCTCAATTACCAGAAATGTATTATACTTAGAGCAACTCTGCCCGTGTAGTCCATCCTATGTAAAACTATATTTTAAATCATGAATAAAAATGATAAAGATATTACTATTGGCGGAAACAGCCTATGTGCTATTCTGATGTAGTAGTGTTAAGTATTAGGAATGCTAACAATGTTATTCTTATGTTGGTAAATACATAAATTTAAATATAGTATTTTAGGTTGGACACACTTTTTAGATAATTTATCTTATATAATTAAACGACCAATTCTTGTATCTTAATATCTTTATTTATTTATACCAGCGATCTCGGAAACGGCTCTAATGATTTCGCTGAAATTTGGTATGTGGGGGCTTTCGGGGGCGAAAAATTGATCTAGATTAGTCTCATGTCTGGGAAAACGCGTGTTTTCGAGTTTTCATGCGGTTTTCTTTTGCATTATTCTACGCAGAAAATGGTCGATAATTTCTTACACTCGGATATAATAAACATTGTGGTCAAGCAGGCAAAGCGCAAGTTAGACAGCACAATACGCCTGGGATCGAGTCCCGGTCGGAATACAAAATTTTTACTTTTTTTTGTGTATTTATTCAAGTATTTAGATTTTTTAATCTAAAAAATACGATATAACAAAATAGAACTCTGAGCGAAGCTCGGTCACCCAGATACTTATTCCTTTGTCTGTCACAGTGGTTGGTCTAAAAGTAAGTAAGTAGTAAATACAAATTAGAATAGAAACGTACATTTATTATTAACGGGAATAAAAATAATAAAATGCAGGTAAGACGAGTTTAATAATTGGAAAACAAGACTTAGAGGACTAGTGGCTAAATGTCTAGATAGTCTACTCATTGCAGTTTAATTTATTTTAACACATAATTAGTTAAATATACATAAGTAAGAGTAATAAGGTATAAGTCAAAATGAAATATATCTTTCTCGTCAAGTGTCAGAATAAACAATGATAATGAAAGACGTTTAATTTATTCCTCGGCTCAAAGAAAAACAAATGCCGATGGACTGTCTGCTCTATCATTAATCTTAAACAGCTTATAAAGTATCCACAGAAAAAATTCAAAGCGAATATTAGTAAGTATTTTAACAAATCGCTCTAAATTAAAAGAAAGTATCGAGCCTTAAATTAGATTTGAGAGAAAAATTATAATTTAATACTATTTTTACCGTATAGTATACATAAGTAAAATATAAATAGTATATTAAAAATAATATTTTAAAGAAAAATATGAAAGTGTGATACATTTTTGAAGATTACCACTTAATATGTCATTAACTTATGCTATATCATAGCGCAACTGCGTCCCTTTTAGAGTGCTTTTAGTATAATCACTAGCCTACTTTACCTTGTAAAGGATTAAGTTCTAAATACCTAGTTATGAATACATTATTGAAGCCTATATAAACATGTTTTCTAGAAAAAGGGGCTTATAATTTGGAAAAAATATTATAAGCATTTTTTACTATAGTAACTAAACTCAATATACTATCTTCACACAGAAAAAATGTGACAATTAGTGCGAAATAGTCTGAGTTATAGTATGCCACAGCTCAGACTGTACAGTATTATATCATACTAGCGACTCTAGTCCCTAGCTTGCTTCTCAATATAAATTTTCATCCCCATTTTCACCCCCTTAAGGGATGATTTCCGGGATGAGGATTATGTCCTTTCCAGGGTCTCAAACTATTTTTTTACCAAATATCATCTAAATCGGTTCAATAAATCCAGAGATTACCCCCCACAACCTTACAAACTCACAAACTTTACCTCTTTATAATATTAGTATAGATTATGAATTCTTCTAAAATATATAAACATAATGAATTTCAAACTAAAAAGTTATACTTAATTCAAAACCATCAAAAAGTTTTAAAACCTTAAAGTAATTCTTCCACCCTTAGATGGAATTTGTTCTTAAATTTTTTGGGACCATCCTTGAGGTTCATTTAAATCATTATTGAATGAACCCCTCGCTTATGAAATGATCACTCGGTGAGATAATAACATATTGATATTATTGATAACCCATAATTACTGTGTTTAATTAATGTATGTCGGGGGAGTTTTAAATTTCTAATTTAAATTTGAGAGCTACGATGCTACAGACCGAAATACGCTGAAAGAAATCGTTACATTTATAGCACTCGTCTTTTTCTATATAGATAGCTTTGTTAAAAATGATTCACCATAAGCAATGTTATATTTTTAAGTGCAATACTCTTACATTCAGGTGGTCCATGATTTGAACAATTTTTAATCAAATGAAAAAACAGTTGTATTTATGAAAAAGATAGAATAGTTGAAAAATCGTATGAGTAATTCATCATATTTTCGGCTTGGGTTCGCGACTTTTTATTGTTCACTGTGCGAGTCATATTGGAATGCTGTTACTGTTTTATTTCTATTTCAATTTTGTAATATAAATCTGTCTTGAAAACAGCACTAAATTAAAAATTATTTGTAAAACGATGTGATCATTATATTTGAATACGAAAGATTTATAATTATATTTTGTTCAAATTACATTCTGAAAAATGGAAATACAGGTGGTATAATTTTTTAATATTTCTGGAAAATTACTTATTGCAATTTGTTCGCGCGGAAGACGGATGCTTTTATGGAAGTTATTATGTAAAATTACGATAAAATATTATATAACTGCCTACCCTGAGGGATGCAAGGGATATGCAAGGGATATAGCGGGATATGTTGTGCGTCATATTAAGAAAACAGTCGATAGGCTAAAAGACTCGCGCGTGTTTTCACTAATATTGTTCTTAGTCGAGGGCTTAATTATTAAATTTTTAACTACAAGAGCAATTACATTTCTGTTTAAGGGCAGTATACGCAAAAACAATGAAATGGTCAATCAATAAGTTTATTTTAAATAGTGATTTTAAAAATAATCAAATCTAATGCAACAAACAAAACAAAAAAAAACATACCGACTTTCAGACTAAAGTAAAAAATAACTGAACGGGGGTTTTGATTTACTATAGATATCTAAGCGAATATTTTCGAAGTTGTTAGCCGGTTTATCATCTAATACCTACAAATGTTTTCAAGGTATCATGCATATGACAGTTAGAAGTAGGTAAAAAAGACTACTTAGACCTGTTAACATACCTACTTGAAATTTCATGTTTTTTCATATATTTTCGAAAGCGGTATACTCTATGTTAAGCAATATTTTATATTGCTTTAATAAAATATAATTAAAATACACAAGATCGGGCTTGATTGATCTCTGAGAAATTCTAATAAAAATACACACAGACGAACACAAGAATTCGTCCTTTTTGGAAGTGGGTTAAAATATTTTTTTGTCATAAGTATATTATATATAATTATTTATTAATATATATTGTATAGTTGTATAATTTTGTAAATTTTTTTTCTATCTATACAGATAAATAAAATTGGAGTGTCTGTTTGTAATATTAAAACAAACGCTTTTTACTAAATGCATATGGATATATACACGGTACATGTACGAAAACAACATTTTTTACAATTTTTGTCTGTCTGTCTGTCTGTTTGTTCCGGCTAATCTCCGAAACGGCTGGACCGATTTTGACGAAGTTGTGAACAAAATCTGCGTACGGCGTATGCAATAACGTACGTACGTAACATAAACCGCTATATAATTTAAATAAATATCTTAGAAGTAGCAAGCTACTAAATAGTATATACAGATACAGAATAGTAATAGTAATACATAAATATGTACAAACATAGCTAACCGTGAAAACGTACCTAGAGACGAACGCGAGCGAAGCGAGCGTGAGACGCTAGTATACGATAAAATGCTTAGTATGCTTTGTATATTTATTTCGTAAAATTATACATCGATTTGCTGTCAAACTGTAGTCGCAGGTGTCGTAGTATCTGGAGTTATCTCGACGTTTTATTTGCGAAGAGCGACCCTCTTAATTAAAATATTCTGGGGAATGAAACTTTTGTCTAAATGAAGGATTATGCTAATTTTTGTAACTTCAATTTAAGATAGCCCTAAAGGATATTTTGTATTTTAGTTCCACTTTTTATGTAAATATATAAAAAAAGTCTTTAAAATCGACAATAACGGTTCAGAAAAATGGATCCGTACTTTATGAAATCGAACCAAATTTAAAGACATTGAGTATTCGTTATAGTTTTCTTCCAAAGTTCTTTTCCAAAATGCTAGTCTCAATTTTATATTTTTAACTTTGATCACTTTCATATCTAGTATGTTAGGAAAATAAATAGTCACATGAGAGATAATTTAATGATTTCCTTTTTTAATAGATCCTTAAAAATCCCCGTTTATTTTATTAATATTTCTTTTTTGTTTCCACAAAGCTTACCGTCATGGGCTAGCTATTTATTTCAAAATGCTGTATATTTTAGATTAAAGTAATAAACTATGTCGATGATTCAAATAATATAATTCATTAAATGTATTTGGACAGAATGATACATTGTTCTATATTGTTTTAATGCATAAAGGTACCATGTGATGTTTATGGTAGCAGCTGCTCTTACATCGCACCTCGTAAAGTATGATATATGTGCATATCATGTAAGTACAATAGTGAAATGCAAAACCCTTCTCTGGAATATGGCCAAATATAAATGGTATTGCCTCGCTAAAAGCCTTTAACTTTAACTGTTCGAAAATCTAGCTTTATTGATACTATATAATATGATACTTAAACAACATATTGTTAGTTGTATCTAAAAAGTACAGGAAGCTACGAGTGAAAACTCTTTTTCTGGACAAAAGGCGTGGACTCGTGAACTCGTTAACGTCGATTTAGAAAACCGTATTTCGGTATGGCAATAAAATTATTTCTCAATTTTCTCTTTTGACCAAAAATATTCTAGTATTAGCTTTTCTAATTTTTAATGTAGGTTCTGTGTGAATTTTTTATAGAATGAAAAATATAAATGCAGTATCAAAATCGGTTTGATCGTCTTATTTACTTCCATAAGGTTTAAATTTTGTAAAATCCTATATTTTATCTATGTCAGGATAGCAATACACTCTCAAAATTAAACGTTTTTCATTAAAAGTACTGTACAAATAAGTAAGGAGTGCACGCCAGCCAACGTTAGATTAATATTTTGATAGATCCCTTTGAAGACAAAACTCGGTAATCCTCGACGAGCGGCAGAAAAATAACATACGTTTTGTTTATTTAGTACGTAATATCCCCCAAAATATTTTTTTTTGTATCAAACACATATATGTATTTGTTTCTATCTAATATATTCTTATTTTAAAACTAAAGTAATTTTATTTAAAAAATGATTTTGTAAATAAAACACATTGTACATAGCGACATCATTGTGTACTTTATTAATTACACCATTAATATAGACTCGTACAACATAGCGTAACATGATCACAGCTAGGCATATATATTACTATAAATATATATTGATAACTTCTTTTTCTTAGTAGTACTAGTAGCTATGAAATAAAATAATAAAAATATATTACATATAAAAAAACGTTTTCAAGATAAAAACTATAATATAATAAAAATTATAGTAATATGTATAAATTATAATAATCTTAATTTATATATTAATATAATGTATTGATATAATCCATTACAATATGTATGATTTATTAATTGTACTATATAAAGTGACAATGTAAGGGGTTAAATTATAATATAGGCAAATTATACATGGCGAAAATGAAGTTGAAATGCTGTCTCCTTAACTAAGTCAGAGCCTGAATTTTAGGTGACAGACGTTCCGCTTTCACAAATAAATTTGTCTCTATTTATATGTCATGCGAGGGCTCCAACAATATAACAGTTATAAATAAATAATGACTTTATAATTTTAATTGTTTCATAGTTATCTACTTGTACATTTTAATACATACTTTCTATGATCATGTTACGATGCTAATACTTGAATCCTATACATTTATTGTTATATTCGTTTAACAATCAATTGAAAACATTGTTTAATTTCTATAAACTACATTAAAAATTGTGTATATATCACATAATGTATGTTTTGATATCATACTTTATTCTATTGTTTTATAATGTTTAATAATAAGTATATAACCATTTTCGTAAGTATAAATTTCATTCGACTAGAATCTAGTCACTAGATGGTATAAATAAAAAATGTTTTCAACAAATGAAATAAGTTAATTATATAAAATATAAATTTTAAATACAATTCAAATTTTTATTATCAAAACGACTAAAATAAACATTCAAGTACACACAATCAACATTAATTAGGCATTTCTTAATCTATATATAAGAAAGTTAATACATGTGCCTACTATGTAAATAAAAATAATAGTTACATAATAATAAGTGATATGAGATAATGATCGTAATACATATACGTATTGTCTTTTCATTTAAAGTAGTACATCTTAATTCTAGTATACCTATTGCCAATTATAATAACATCATACTTCTGTCGCACAAACTGTGTTAGTGTTATTGTATTTTACTTGTTGAAATGACTCGCATTAAGCAATTGTTTAACATATGTATATCATTATATGTAAGAAAATGTTTAAGTGATGTCATTGATATGTTTTGTGTTTAAGAATGTTGAACAATACACACTATTTAAGTTCGAGCATCAACGAATGCTAAATGAAACAAAATAATTGCGTTGCCAGTTTTTGATAAACTTGAAAGTTTAAAAGGTCCTAATTTTTATATTATAACTATGCGTCAGGAAAAACTTAAGAGGAAAATATTCCAAAATTTTGCAAATATATATATGTCTGTAATTTTTCACAATGCTATTAGACTCAACGGTGATGCTACTTTATACTTGTGATAAGTGCACAAATAGATTTATTTTTTTTAGGAAATGAACTACTGTCTCTCAACAAGATTTTGGGCTTTTAGTGAAAATTATATACACATAGCATTAATAAGTCAAATAAAAATATATATAATATACACAAGCTCTGCAGAAATCGTTGCAAGGTTGTTAATTTTTTCTTGTTTTTACTTTTGTATCAAGCCTTAAAGGTCTCGTTATAAATACAGGAAGTATGAAATATACTCGTACGTTAAGAGTAGATCTGATGAAAATTATTACAAATTACGAAAGGTACTTGTTTAAACTTTCTTGTTTGTTTACCTCAAGCTTTTGGCTTATTTGTAAACAATACCTTATTAGATGTTGGAGATGAATAGCTAATTACTTGCTTATCAAGTATGTACTCGTAAAAGCTTTCGCTGTATTTTATTACGTAGGACCGTGTGTGAGATCACCGTGTCTGAGTGTATGCCAATTTAATGCATGTATACTACTGGCAACGATATTTATTATGATGCTCAGAATGAAACTGTGGCTTATGTACATTTTATATAATATTTAATCGTTTGGAAAGTTAATCGAGTGGTAGCTTTAAAAGAAGTGCCTCGTACCAGACCGAGATGACCGTATTGCGATGTTAAGCTGACTGGCTTCTAGTTATTCTACGATCTTTTGAGTTGGATACTTATTCACAGTATCCAGCTACTGCATGTAAGTAATAAATAAAAAATGCTTATCTCATCTTACAATTTGTAAACTTTCAAACACTAAAATGATGTACATTGGTGTTACCTCCTGGTTAATTTCTAAGAAATCAATTGTTAACTGGCACACCGGTGTGCCCGCGACTCTCGACAGGTTAAAGTGGATAATATGTATGAAAAATATGCCTTACATTTCTAGCAAGAAATAAATAGATTAAATTAACCATTTTGCTCTCGAATAAAATTTACAATATTACACATGTAGATCTATAAGCAGATCTCTAAGCTCGGCTTTCTTTTATATTGGTTCAAAAATTAGTATAGCCATTGTAAAAACATGCCTTACTCGGAATGAAATCTATGTAAAAGAATTGCTAACCAAATACAAGATAAACTGAGTTATACAATCGGCAGTTAATTTTTTACTTTTAATATTCCACGAAAGGAACTTGCTTTTATAGTGCTCTAAAGCAAAGTTGGTGCTTTATGTAGCAAGCACTATAAGCAATATTAAAATGTTATATAAAGTATGCGCAGGTTGAATACTGTAGGTACATAATAACGTAATGTGTTTAATGTGTAACATACCTATATGACATACGTGTGTCGTTTTATTTCCACACCGGAACACACACAGGATGTTGACTCCATTCACGCTAATAACAGTTCAATTTTATTTATTTCAATCCACGTAAGTAGAAATTATTTCGCTCGTACCTACTGTAACGTAGAGGCAGTACATTTTAATCTTCTATCAATATCAATCTTCAATATATTACTCATGACATACTTGATTTCTCCATTTCATTGATATTACTTCAAAAGAGTTTTATACAAATTAAATACATAAATATTTTCCATATTTAATTAAAACTTTTAATTATGTCAACTTTTTTAATCAAAACTGTTAGTGGGACTTATTAAAGTCATTAATGACTAATTTTGTTTACTGGAAAAAAAAGAAGTATTAAGTAATAAAAAGAACTTTTGAAACATTCGAAATATGAAAAAATATAAAATAATTAGTTTCAATCTATTACATGTTATTATGAACCTGAGTTCATATGTCGGTTAGAGGAAAAGTAATGCACTTAGATAGCATTTAAATGTAATTAACAAAATATAGTGAAAGAAAAATACATTATACAATAATAAATAGAATAAATCGATTAATTACATAATAGCAAAATTGCAAAGCTGCAATATTATAACAACTAATACTCTAATCTTCAGTCACGTCCATCTTACATAAGCATTTACAAAGTTGCAGCGAATTGAACACTTTACAGTTAGATGTTATTAGAAAAAACCTATAAATGATTACATTATTAAATTACAATTTTATATAAAATAAATCTGTAAATCTATTTTAATAAGGTATATTGAATATGATTTTAAATATTGTAACTATCGGTTTTTTATATTATTTTATTTTCATTGACTTGTTCACTAACAAAAATGACTACATATACAATTTAACAACAATTCAATATCGCTTTATATTTTAGTTATTTCCATATCTTCGTAACTAGCCGACACTTGAGTCCCCAAACCACCATTCTAGTCTTTGCATGACATGAATTTTATTTGAACTAATTGGTAAAAAATGTCTACTTTTATTATTTTTGACATCTACGATTTCATAAGGCTTCTTTGTAATAAACTCCTACGTTGATCTGTAACAATAATGATAAAAATATATTACACAATGGTTTCTGCTAATATTACATAACACGAAAGTATGTGAGGATGTATTTTGTTGCTATCTTAATGCAAAAAAATACTGAACAGACTTTGATGAAACTCTGCAGTTTTATAGCATTTTACTAACACATTGGATATATATATATATATATATATATATATATATATATATATATATATATATATATATATATATATATATATATACTATACTATATTACCATATCTTTAAAAATTATATATATATATATATATATATATATATATATATATATATATATATATATATATAAAAATACACGAATGGAGCAGTAGGTTAATGCTAGTATAATAAAAAATAAATAATTCAACCCTTTTTAACATTTAACTGCTGGATACTGACCTCCAGGCCATATTCAAATTAGTACTTCACCGTATTAGCAAGTGGTTATCCACTATATTAGTAAGTTGAAAATGTTTTGCAAATGAAAATGCATGCTGCGTGACTCGGGTTTCAACCCGCTTCACATGATTTTCCAAGCGAGTGCGTTATCAATGGGCTACCACTGCTTCTATTATTTTATTACTTAGTGTATTCAGCCCTTTTTTTTTAACGTCCCACTGCTGGGCACGGGCCTCCCTTCAATACGGGGGGAATTACTTAGTATTTATTTATAATTATTTCACAAATATATAACGACGGTCTATTGCAGGTTATGTGATTAATTGCTTTGAAATTATACGTTTACGTGTTAGTAACGGTTTAAAAGAAGTGGTTTGTGTAAGCCTGTTTTAATAGAAGCGATTATACTCGTACATATATAAATTTTTAGCTCTTGCTTGCGGCTTAATATAAATAGAAATTCTTAGGATAATAATAAAATTAAATACCCATAGATGATAGAAATAAATAATCTATACATATAATAAAATTCAAGCTGATATATCAATATGAAAATTTAAATATTTTTTGGAAAATCTTATGGAAATAGCCATTATTATTGACACAGAGGCCGAATCTATAGTTTTTAGATTTTTTGTCTGTTTGCCTGTCTGTCTAGGAACTCATCAAGAAAAAACCACTGGACAGATTTTGATGAAATTTGGTATGATGATAGCTATGTATCCTGTTCAAGATATAGGACACCTTTTACTGCAGGAAAATATCTCATCTATGAGAAATCTACACTAACCGATAAAACGTTTCTGGGGATGAACCCGAGGGGAGCAAGGGTGAGTGGCTAGTTTATTTATAAATCTAATATAGTAAAAAAATTATATTCACTCACAATATCAGTACATATACACTAAACGACGTGTATCGGACAGCCGTCTTTCGATCTGACGTTATCCAAAGGTGGCGGTATCACCACATACGTGTCGCGACTAGCAAGCTCTTCTCCACCTGCGAATAGTGGTGGTGGGGGGATGACGTCACTCTCCACCTCCTCCTCGATCACCTCCTGTCTCCTCCGCCCAGGCATGTAGTTCATCACACAAGTTACCGCGATTAGGAACAGAAAGAATACAAACACCACATCGAACATTATTAGGAAGTTAACCATTACTAGTTGCATTCTCAGCAGTCACATTATGCGCCTTCATACATCGGTACACATCTTATTTCAGGGCATTTTTGGTTTGTCTTCGTAACCTGAAACAATATAAAATTAAGGATTTTTATTTTATATATTATTATAGCCGCAGTGATTTTTGTTACGTTTGCAATGGGATAAAAACATTGCCACTGGTAAACGTATGAATATGGATTTACGATTCTGTTAGTCACATACGTTCCTTGAATTTCGTAAGGTATCTTTACGTTCTATAAATTGCGGGATAGATAATATAAATACTTTTATACTAGGACAGAATCTATACATATTATTATAAAATAAAATTCATTTGTCTGTTTGTCTGTCTGAAAGCGATAAACTCAAAAACTACCGAACAGATTTTTATACGGTTTTTACCAATAGATGGAGTAATTCATGAGGAAGGTTTATGTGTATAATTCATTAAATTTTTATGTAAATTAGCTGAAATATAACGATGATTGTTCTAGATGTCAGAAAAAATCTCTTAAAAGAATCTTCCTATTAAACTGTAGCAACGCTATGTGCATGTACATACCTAGGAACGTCACGTCCAAATCATTAGTAAATATTACAATCATTCGAGTCTATATTATAGTCCAGTCAAAATAGACATTCACCGTGTCGTGAAAAATCCAAAATACCCATAAACCACCCTGCATAAATTTTTTTTCACACTTAGGATCGATGGGGACTTTTCACAATTTCATTATAATGGTATCCCAAACGTTCATGTAAATTTTCAGCTTCTTGGGAATTTATGCAAGGGTACTCCTATTTTTCTGGCTAACTTGATCGGACTATTACTTAAGTTAGGTGCAGAATTGAATTCGCAATCTAAACTTAGTGGACAATATTAGTCAAAACTGTGTATCTTAGTGATAACTTTATATTCTATTAGCAATTAAAGTAAATAAAACATTATTTAAGACTAGCGACTCACCCTCGCTTCGCTTCGGGTTCGTCCCTAGACAAAAACAAATCTATCGCACGGGAACCGTATATTTTTCCGGGATGATATATAGCCTATAATAGCCTTCCTCAGTTAACGGGCTAATGCAAAGAGAATTGTTCAAATTGGATTAGTAGTTTCTGAGATTAGCGCGTTCAACCAAACAGACAAACAAACAAACAAACTCTTCAGCTTTATAATATTAGTATAGATGTTTCGTTGTGGTAAAAGTGTGATTAGTTTTTATCTATATACTTAAAATCTTTGAATAAGTATTTGTTACATATTTATGCGTTTTATGGATTTATTATTTACCACGAATCATCTAATTGAAATATAAGTTTTAATATTATTTAATTTTAAATTGCTATCTCATTCCTGCTGCCAAACCGGCGTTTACATTACACTTTTGTTATTTATATACAAAAATAAATTGTTGCTTGTTTTTTTTGCCAAGAGTCTTAAATAAACATATTTATTCCTCGCCCTAAATTGCCATTCCCTTGTACTTTTCCGCTGATATAACGCTTAGTGAGTATTACGAAGGTTCAGGTCCTACACAGAACTCATTTTGTAATAAAGGCTTTTTGCTTGAGCAGCTTTTGTCTCCTTTATCAACTCTCGACAATTTGCAATTTTATATTCTCATTAATAGGTAAAGTTCGGAGAAAATATATTAATATTTTTATAAACGTCTTTATATGTTTGAGGTTGTTTTCGTGGATTTATTTTGATTTTTGGTTCACGACGTTTCAAATACGAAAAAACATGAAAAAAACACGAAAAATTTCGAAAAGATAGTTTTATTAATCATAGTAGTATTATGACTTTTTGTGTTATATAATTTAATTTGTAAATACATAAATTAATGGTTATATTAATTAATATGTATTCATCTAGATAGGTTCATTAGTTTTGGAGCTTATTCGATACAAACAAAAAAACAAAAAAACAAAATTTTCCTCTTTGTAATATTAGAATAGATTATTATTAATACCTAAACATCTCAACAAATTTACATCTCCTACTTGTTCAACTACATATAACATAGTTGAGATTCGGGAGACATTTTGTTAATATTATTTACCTATTTTTATTTTTATGAAGAAATACAGCCTGTATTAATTACAGCATAAAAAATATTATAGTGAAATTAAAACATAAATTGAGAGAGCTTTAATCGAGGAATAAAATCAGGTAAAAGCCAAATGGCTCATTTAGGAAACTTGGAATGTATTTAGACCGGACTATTTATTTTTGGAAGCAGATGGTTGCAGCTTAGTTAACATAACGTTTCGAACTAGAGAAAATCTCTTTGATTACATCTAATTGAATATATTTACACGAGCAATTCTTGTATATTTATTTATGTATTTATTTTTTTATTTATACTGGCGATCTCGGAAACGGCTCTAAGGATTTCGCTGAAATTTGGTATGTGGGGGTTTTCGGGGGCGAAAATTCGATCTAAATTAGTCTTATGTCTGGCAAAACGGGCGTTTTAGGGTTTTCAGGCGGTTTTCTTTTGCATTATTCCATGCAGAATATGGTCGATAATTTCTTACACTCGGGCATAAGCATCGTGGTCAAGCTTCGACTAAGGTGCAATGTTAACAATCACAGGTGTCTGAGTTCGAATCTCGATCGGATACAAAGTTTTTACTTTTGTTTTTTTTGTATTTATTCAAGTTTTTACTTCTTTATTATCTAAAAAATACGATATAACAAAAAAGAACTTCGAGGGAAGCTCGGTCGCCCAGGTACTTTTATTTATATTATGTAAGTAAAGCAGGGGTAGTGGCAAGGCAGTGGTAGTGGCAAGGCAGTGGTAGCCCAGTGGTAACACGCTCGCTTGGAAAACCGAGTGAAGCGGGTTCAAATCAAGGGTCTCGCACCTCTGATATTTTCATGTGCGAATCATTTATAACATGATTACCACTTGCCTTACGGTGAAGGAAAACATCGTGAGGAAAACTGCATGTCTGAGAGAACCTAGCAAGTTTTCGAAAGACATGTGAATTCCGCCAGCCCGCACTTGGCCAGCGTGGTGGATTATGGCCTTATCCCCCTGATTATTGAAGGGAGGCCTGTGCCCAGCAGTGGGACGTTAAAAAGGGGTGAATAGATACATACATACATACATGTAAAACTCATTAAATGAGGCTATTTTAGCAAAAGCATCTAATGTGTTATCAAGTAGTTTGGTTAAATGTGAAAAAAAAAATTATCATCTAAGTTGACAAATTATGATAATATATATTTTTTATTTTGCAAAATAAATTCACTCATTCATTTTATAAATGGTAATTCCTTATAAAAACGAGCGTTGTTCGAATCAATCTTAAATCTCGTTTATCTAAATTGTGGTCTTAAAAACTGGAACGAACTTTATTCAGGAGATCATGGGCGGTTTTATTACGTCTGATTTGTTTTCAGGATTGAAAGTGACACTGTGAACTCCGATCACGTAATTATTGGGCTTCTATTGAAAGACTGACCTACATTGGAGATGAGACCATTTTTCATTTGTTATTTGTTTACGTGTGTATTGTTTGCTTTTATGAGATTTTTTAGTTTATATATATATTTGTTTAGTTTTAAATATGTCAGCTCACCCCAATTTATACTTATAGCTAAACATGTACTTAGAGGCATTTTTATGAATTTTCTTCGCCTATAACAGGCAGAGTGAACTCAATGGTTAGTGTATCTTACTACTATTTTAAATGAGAAAGATTGGACGGAAGGATGGATATTTGTTACTCAATTACGCCAGAACGGCTGAATAGCACATCTAGAATAGCACATACATTTTTATTTCGGAAAAATGCAAGGTTTCCGTGGGATAGAGCAAAGGATCGACTATCTATTCCCTACTGACCGTTAAGACGTACCTAAGGACGAACCCGAGCGAAGCGAGGGTGAGTAGCTATTAGTTACATTTTGTTCTATAAAAACTGTGCTATTGATATATTATTATTATTAATATTGGACTATGAAGTATCTATATGAAAAATATTCTTCTAAAAGAATCTTAATGTTTAAATGACACAGAGTAATCATTAGATTGAAAGATAAAGAAAAATATAAACGGAAAATCATCCAAATGTCTTGCGTAAAATAACGCAATTATGTTTTTCTGATATCTTGAATGGTTTATGTCGAGTTGTCTTGATAGATTGACAACTTCCACGCATTACGTTTTCTTAAGGACTGAACTATTTAGTATACCTATACATTATAGAGTACTGATATTCTTTAATTTATATATCTTATGTAATTTTTGGTTTTCCTACCTAATATTAACGTTAAAGTTATTAAAACAACACTTTTTCTTTTTACCATATTACGTGTTCAGCCCTTATTTTAACGTCCCACTGCTAGGCACGGACCTAGGTTCTCTCAGACATGCAGGTTTTCTCATGATGTTTTCCTTCACTGTAAGATAAGTAGTAATCATGTTGGAAATGATTTGCATATGAAAATATTAGAGGTGCGAGACCGGAATTTGAACCCGCTCCACTCGGTTTCCCAAATGAGCGCGTTACCACTGAGCTACCACTGTCTTACCACATCACGTCAGTTAATATAATCTATTATTATCAATCATTTATAATTTATGAAGTGTTGATTAATGGGATGATACTGTTCAAACCAATCTGACGATAGAGCACTTGTTCAATTATTTACCTTAATAAAAAAGTATAATTATTGAAATCGGACTAGGTACTATTATAGGATTGCAAAAGATTGCGTGTGTCTGTTTGTGTCTACCTGTGAAGAATTTAGATGAAATGTCTAGTTACATAACGAGGGTAAGTCGCAAGTACATCTTATATATTTAAATGAGCAATTTTTATATATTTATATCTTTATATTTTTATTACTTTATTTATTTATACCAGCGATCTCGGAAACGGCTCTAACGATTTCGCTGAAATTTGGTATATGAGGGCTTTCGGGGGCGAAAAATTGATCTAGATTAGTCATATGTCTGGGAAAACGCGTGTTTTAGAGTTTTCATGCGGTTTTCTTTTGCATTATTCTACGCAGAATATGGTCGCATCGGTAAGCATCGTGGTCAAGCGGTCAAGTGCAAGTTAGACAATACATATGCCCGGGATCGAGTCCCGGTCGGAATACAAAGTTTTTACTTTTGTTTTGTTTTGTATTTATTCAAGTTTTTAGTTTTTTTCTTATCTAAAAAATACGATTTAACAAAAAAGAACTCCGAGCGAATTTCGGTCGCCCAAGTACTAATAATAATTCAGCGTTCTCTGTAACGTCCCACAGTTGGGCTCGGGTCTTTCCTTAATGAAATCATGCCAAAGTACACGCTGGACTAATGTGACTTGGTAGACATGACATGTTTTTTTGAAACTTATTATGTCTCTTAGAAATGCTGGTTTCTTCATGATGTGTTCTTCATCATGTGTTCTTTATCATTAAAGCAAGTGTCAAGCAATCATTTGAAAATTATTCGCACATGAAAAACTGAGAAGTACGAGTTAAAACCCAATTAACTTTGTTTTTCTAGTGAGTGTTTCTTATAACATACAATATATACATAATATTTATATATAAACGTACGTTTGTATATAAATAACGGTACTATTTAAATAGATACAAATAGTTATTTCAACTATACCTTAGGAGAAAGACTACTATGCTATTGCAGTTTTTTTGTAGGCTTCATAGGACCTATAATTTTTAACCGACTTCCAAAAAAAGAAGGAGGTTATCAATTCGACCGTATATATGTTGGTCTGGAGTCGATGTGATGATGGACCCGAAAGATAGTCGAGGGAACTCCTCAACGATTTACAGCAATTACCTGGTGTTTGGGCTTGATTAATTTATATTGATGATACGTCTACACTAAAAATGGAAAAATAAAAACTTTTAAAAAAAAATAAAAACCGACTTCCAGGCACTGAAAAGTAAAAAATAACTAAACGGGGATTTTCATTTAGAATAGATACTTAATCAGATTTTTTCGAAGTCGGTGCCAGCCAATACAAATCAAAGCACACCGACTTCGAAAAAATCTGATTAAGTATCTATTCTAAATGAAAACCCCCGTTTAGTTATTTTTTACTTTTCAGTGCCTGGAAGTCGGTTTTTATTTTATTTTTAAAGTTTTTCTAGTACATTGTTTTGACGTATCTCTTAAGGTTTAGCCAGTGTTAGACATGTAAATTTCTAAGGACGACTCGATAGAACCTGTTATTGTGTTTTCCCGTGGGAATGAAAGATTCCTGTTTTATTATATAATTAATAAATAATTCATTAATTATAATTATTGACATTGATTGACAAAATTGTTGATAATTTTTTATCATAAACATTAAATATTTTATTTACGATATATTAATTAATAATTAATTAATATATGGAGTATAACACAAAATAGCAAGTCACTAATTTTAGGGCGATAAATTGACGGTTAAACGATAGGTCAAGCAAGCCATTAGACGGAATTCGTATATTCTGTTTCTATCTTAGACAAGGGGTGAAGGTTTAATACAAAGCCGGCTTTAATTTCACAACTTTTGGGTTCGTATTTTGCTTGAGGTTTATTAAATAACATGGCCATAAGCAATTTCAATTAATTTGATTTTATTATCTATATTAAAATACAAAATGATTTAGTTCTATGAAGCTTAACTTGAATACTAATTATTAATAATAATATGATAGATATAAAAAATAACCTACGACACTAGTACTGTAATAGAAACACTTAAACTTAATTAACTTAATTTAAACTTAAAAATATAACACAGTAACAAAACTGTATTCCAACAATAGACGGCCTTAACCTTATTGAATAAAAATAAGCGCTGTTCAAACCAACTTTTTGTACGTTGTGTGTTTGATGTGTATGATTTCTTGATTTCTGCTTCTTTAAATAATGGCAGAATGACAAAGAAAATATCGCTTCTGCCTAATCCATACATCCGTACTAATATTATAAATGTGAAAGTGTGTTTGTTTGTTTGTTTATTTGTTTGTTGGTTTGTTTGTTTGTTCGTTTGTTCATTCCTTCGTTCGTTCGTTCGTTCGTTCGTTCGTTCATTCGTTTGATCGTTCGTTCGTTCGTTTGTCTGTGTCTGTCTGTCAGTATTTCTTTCACGTCGAAACAGAGTGCCAAATATAATAAATGTAAAAGTAATTTTGTCTGTTACCTTTTCACGTTTTAACTGCTACACAAATTTTGATAAAATTTGACAAGGACATAGATTGCACCCTGGGGTCGGACATAGGCCACCCTTAATTCTGTCCTGTTTATCATGCGATTATAAGAATATTAGAAATCAATGTTACGGTACGAGACAATTAGGCATGCTTGGTGATTATTTGATTTACTTATTATTATATTATACATAATTACCAATAAGATTTACGTAAAGTATATAATTAATGTTATTTTGAATATCATCGTTAAAAAATATTTAATTACCAAATTTATAATTTGTAGTCTTATTTTGTTTAGGATTGATGGTGACATCTAATGTGCAAACTTTTGCTATATTTTCAATAACGTCATAGTAAAATGGCTGTGACATACAAAATTGTAAGGATTTTGCTTTATGAATGAACAACTAATAAAAACTGGTAAATTTCTTCAAAATTTTTAACGTTAAAGTTAATTCTTTATTCGGGTGTATTTTTGGACGTCCGTTAAATGATACTTTCTTTCTTAATGAGCACTCTTTACCTTGAGAGGTGATCCTTTGATAGATAATTAATTATGTTGTTCACCAGTTTTTCTGATGAATTTATTATTATTAACTTTTTTCTTCTATTTACTTTAGTAAGTAAAGTATTTTAAATTCATTTTTTAATGATAAAATGTCCAACTAAACCCATGGGAAAAATAAAAAAACCCCTTTACATAACGTACGTTTTTATCCCGTGGGAAAAATACGAATAATGTTTTAGAATATAATCGCAGTTATAATTTATAATTATGTTTGAGTCCCAAAAAAAACAGATATATTGTCATACGTATTTCAATATTAATAGGTATACTTAAATAACACAATACATTTAATCCTTCATAACTGATGGATCGTGTTACCTTACGATGAAATCTATCAAATAGTTAATTCGCATAAATCATAACCACGGAAACTACATACCCCAATGAAATGTTAATTTCTTACGCTAAATACCGCAGTTTCCATTTTTCAAAATAAATATAATATTAATCCTATTTCTTATTCAATATTCTAAGCATTATGATATATTAAATATTATTCTTTAGGCCATTATATTTCATCTAAGAACCTTCTTTTAAAGTGAAGATCGATTAAAACTATGTTAGCCTTTCTAAAGATTCCTTTGAATTGACAGATAGATGAATCAATAGAGATATAGTTATAAAAACAATAGAGATATAATAGCTGTAGTTCGAGCTTTCAAATAAGAGAAAACAACTATATGGGCTTTTTTCTCTAAGCTTCATTAATACAAAGAAATAATTGCAAAATAATTATTTCATTTAATGAGGTCTTAATAGTACACTTCTGAATTGAAATATTTTATATAGAAAATGATGTACAAATAACAGCTAAGAAAAATAATTCACGATGTCCATTATATAATGAAATATACAAGAGGGGATATAACTTCATGCTTGGAACGTTTTCCGTAACTGGAGCATCCTTAGGATGTGGACTTACGGAAGTACCAAGTTTATGCCTTTGAGGAACTTTACTGTGGGATATGTATTTATGTTTGCTTTGTGTATTACCGTACAATTACGTGTAATTCAAAATTCAAAGTTTAATTGTGTCGGGTATGCTAAGTTACATAAACGTTGTATATGTATGTAGTGTTATATTATTATACAATTAAATTATACACAATTTTACTAGATTTTTCTTTTTTAATTAACTGAAAAGTTTTATTGCTAATTATATTAAAATATATATATGTATATATATATTATTATATAAATAGCATTATGTATTTATTGGATGTAAATGTGGCAACTGACTCTGAAAAAAGAGTACAGCGGGTTCAAAATACCCAATCTCGCACCTTTGATATTTTCATACTCAAACATCTTTTTTAAATATCTGACGCCAACGCCAAGACGAGCCAAGTGAAGAGCAAGGGCACTACCTACCTTTTCTCGAAGCGCTTGGAAAATGTTTTTAGTGGGATGATTATTACGTTTTTAACAATAAAGAATAGCGTTGAAAAATTTGCATGTCTTAGAGAACCTAACTAGTTTTCCAAAGACGTATATATTTTGTAAACCTGCATTTCGCCATCTTTCTGGACTGCGACGTACCTACTGATATTGACGGCAAACTCGTGATTAGCAAAGGGACGTTGAAAGGGCTGAATTGGTATTGTTATTATTGTGATAGGTTTAATGGAATCGGTCTTATTTGCCATTTTATTTATTTTCTAAAGCTTTCTAAACCCTCGGTTTGAGCCAATGGTTTTCCATTCAAATTTTTCCACCCTTTCTCACCTCCTTACAAATTGTATTAAACATATTATACGAATACTCTGCCAAAATATGAACTCTATATTCACAAGCTTCAATCAATTATTATTAATCGAAGGGTACCAGTATACAATATACATATTAATAATATATAATAATAATAATATATAAATAGAGATTACTGGTGACTTGTCCTACTTTACTATAATAATTACAATGTAGCCTTCATGGTCCCCTAATAGGCTGAATTGTGGAACACATCCAAATTTCTGTTTCTTTTATTATTTCAAAATCCATATAATTTTTGCCATTTTTACTTACGGTTATATGCATTTGTGTCATAATTGAAAAACACAGTGAAAATTTCAGTCGATCAGTTTGGTGTTAATTTTATTGATGTAGTCAAGTAGTTAGGACATGTAAGATTAGATATTATATTTATATATTATATACATAGACACTAAAGTAATTTTTACATAACACATTGCAAACATTTTATAAAAAAATGGAGCACATTCTGTTAACGCAAAATCATTATATTCAGATTTTCCGTTGCTGACTTTTAAAATTCCCGTAATGTATGAGTTCCCACACCGTGGCATTATTCTAACGAGCCTTCATTATTTTATGTGCAAATAACAAAGTAGTGCATGATTTATATAATTTTTATGATATTCGTGTCATATTTGGAATGTTATCTGATATATGTAAGTTTTTACGGTAAATATGGACTATTAAATAAATAATTTTTCAATTATATTTCTTTTAAATAGTAAATTCTATAGCATTTAAAAAAGCTCATAATAATTTTGTGATAAAGCAACGGAACCGATTTTGATATTTTGAGGGGCGGATTTAGGAATGAGATATATATGTAACACCTAATATCAAATGAAAGGGCTCATTATGAGGTACTATGATATAAGCATATTTATTTATGATATTAGGATATATATATACTTCAAAAGATATTAAAGAAAGGCAATTTTAAAGGTTCCCTATCTTTTTATTTTTCTTTATTCCTTTTTTTTCTTTTAACTTATCTTTTGTAAATGTTAAACAAATTCTTCAAAATATTAATTTTTAAAATGTTTATTGAATTGGTATCGTTACAGCTCTGACTTACCTACTAGATATAAAATCATACAAAAAACTAGTATAACCTTTTCAAAAAGTATATTTCTTTAAAACGGCTATAAATAACGTCGTTATTTCGCCTTGTTTTTCACACGTGCCTATTTTCAACATGAAATGTTCTATAAATCCTATGGAGCTCGCCGGCGACGTCTCCACTTTGTTTGTTACTACTAAAATTGGAACATGATAGGGTTTCGCCTTCCATTTTAGGAACGTTTTGACAAAATTGAATACCGAATAAATTCGATTTCCTATGTAAAGTATAGAAATTCACGTAACAATGTAGAGCTTTCTTAAAATATTATTATCCTACGTTTTAATATTTTTGTTGATCGTGGTACGTATATATATAGGTTATGCATCTTATAGGATATACTCGTACATATAGTATTCAATTTCTATTTCAAATGTATTGTATTTAGCCCTTTTTAACGATCCACTGCTGGGCACGGGTCTCCCTTCAATAGGGGGCCATAGTCGACCAAACTGACCAAGTGCGGGTTGGCGGACTTCACAAGTCTTTCGAAAACTTGCTAGGTTCTCTCAGACATGCAGGTTTCCTCACAATGTTTTCTTTCACCCGCACATGAAAATATCAGAGGTGCGAGACCCGGGATTTGAACCCGCTTCACTCAGTTTCCCAAGCGAGCGCGTTATCACTGAGTTACCACGGCCTCCTATTTCAAATATTTATAGGTAAATGTTTTGAATAATCCTTAGAATAATGAATAAGTGTTTAGGAAAGACGGTTGTTAATGAGCATTATTAAAACTATCGTATTTCTCTTGAATGGGGTATTTTAAATACGTCAACATAACGATTGATAATTATCCATATTTTTATTTTCCTTTTGGCAATTTAAGATTTACTTTTATCAAATGTATTATTAGCATATTAATATGTAGACAAAAATAAATCAATTAGACTTTGTAAGGCTACGACGATAAGATGACGACTTCATATTTAAATAATAATTTTTGATAATAAGTGAATCTTAGAAAGAAAATAATACATACTTACGTTCTTTTTACCATAATGTTAGTTTTATTATGATTCACGATTAAAGAATATCTAGTAAACTTTTAGACAGGAAATAACTTTCCTAACACGTACAGTGTACACGATACAATATACAGGTGTTTTTTGCAATATGCTTTTGGTCAAAGATTTTTAGTATTACGGTTTATAAAGTGTGGTTAAATTTAGAACGGCACTATTTTATTTGTGTTTTTTTTTAATTTAATAAAGATACCAAAAAGAGGAGAAATATCTATGTGATTTTTTTACTACACGCCTAACTGTGTTTCATTTAAAATATCTTTTATTAATACCAGTACTGAGTACGTAATGTCTTTTTACTGATGAAAAACGAAGATTGAGTGTGAAGTCCTTTGTAAATCAACAAGAGAAAAGGAGAAAATGTAATATGACATTTGTATTTTACAAAAGCTTTATGTAGTGGTATTTTCAACAAGATGTTTTATATGCTGTCTATTTAAAGTTAGAATATTATTACATGCTACAGTACGTTAAAACGTTGTACGTTGACGAGTTCTAGAGCTTATTGCATGTCAAATCTTTAAAACCAGTATAAAATATTTTTGGTTTCTGCGTATAAAAAAAACAGCTATGAAAACTATTTTAAAGTAATGTAAAGTGGTAAGAAGATGAGATAAACAATAATAGTGATGTAATAAAACACTTTTTTTATATACGACATGAACTAATTTAGTTTTGATTCATAAAAATCCTTTTGCTTCAATTCAAATGATGATTAAATAAAGTTAGTGACATATTTTGTCAAAATTTGTTTTTTGTTGCATATTATGTTTTACCTTTTTGATTTTTTTTGAGTTACAGAAAACTCATGTTTTATTCTTTCTATCTAATATTAAAGAACAGGCACTGTATAACTTAATAACTTTGTTCTATTTGTAGCGTAATTGTTCAGACTTAAGTTCATATAAATATTATAAATACAAAAGTGACTCTGTCAGTCGGCTTGATGGTTGGTGAGTTTACTGGTTAAACCCATTTTGTTCAAATTTAGTATGTAGATATCTTTAATGATAAATTTTATTTGATATCTAAGCTTTTTGCGTAAAAAATATGTTTTTTTGAGAAAATGTGTTAAGTAAAAAGCATTCCTCGAAACCGTAGATCGTTGCTAGTATTAAGAAATGCCTTACATGATTTTCCTGACATAGTTTCTTGTGACATCATCCAAAGAAGTGCATCTATATGAACATATTATGTATGTGCCTTTAGTGCGAACTGGAAAGTAACTAACATTCTCCGTAGGAGTTATTAATGTATGTATATGATAATAATTATTATAAGATTAATAATATATGATAATTAAAAGATATATACTATTTATGATAATTATCATCGTTAAAAGTAAAAAAAATACCAAAAAGAGGGTCGTGGGTATTACCTGTTTGTAACAACTATATAATAAACAAATGAACTTTGAGACGACTAAAAACTTATTCTTTCCCTTGACCATGATTGTTGTAAAGCATTCGAAACGTCGAAACCAAAAAATCTAAATAAATCCGCGAAAAAAATCCAAAAAGATAATTTTATTTGAAGAAAAAAAAATGAATTAAAATTATATGTAGTTAAGTAAATTACAACATTAACCATATGCCAATACCCAAAATCAATTATATCCTAGGTATGATAAGGCAGTTAGGATAGGTTTGATGACCCTTTAGTAATAACAGGCTTTGATTTGAACATCGATCTATTATAGGGTGTGAATTGAATTAACCCCTATCTAAAATTTACGATCTAATGTTGACGCAGGTGGCAGTAATCGTGTTACTGTTCGCGTCATGTTGGTAATATATTTGGTTGCGGTACGTTTTGGATGGAGTGTTTATAAGTCGACATATGAAGATTTATGCTCTTACTAATGAAGAGGCTTTCATTTGCTAACATGTTATTTTATATAACTTTCTTCGATATACAGAATTCTGAATACGTTGGAAACGTACTGAGTGTACGTTTGATATTAAAAGTAGTTTAAACCTTTTTTTTATTTTACCTTTGCTTTTTATTACTAAAAGATAATTTAATTTTTATTTTTTTTAATGTGACTTACAATAAATCATTTGATTTAAATTATTTTTAAAATAGAGAATTGTTTATTTTAATTTTTTAACATTGCACTCATTATTTAAATGAGTGTCAATTTTTTTTTGTAATAATTGTATTACATTTAAAAAATATTATACCGTACCTCTATCGTTGACCTAAAATACCTAATTAAATTTAATTGAACTTACTTTTATAATTTTTTTCTATAGTAATTCCAATAATAAATTTAATGAAATAAAAGGTACCTACGTCGTAATTGTAAAATGCACTATTGTAAATAACAATTAAACCATTAACAAAGTGGAAATAAATAATTTTCTGCAAAAAAATTTTTTTATGAAATTATTATTTATTAAAAAAATAATAATTTTTATTATTTCTTTCGCATCACTTAACTTACGTTTATGGCCACATAAACCCAACCTATTCGTCACTCACGTCACTAAAACATGTCCACTCGCGATCCGCCACCGTCGGTACGCGCCAGCCGGCGTCGGGCGGCAGACTGAAAGCCCCGCACTCAGACACCCCTAGTTTTGATTTACAAACACAACTGTGCCAGTTTGACAAACTCGTGACTTGAGACAGGGTATACTTTTGGTCACTTAAAGGGTTATATACGTTTGACTGATTTTCATCTTTATATTAAAAAAGCTTGTAAATTAAGTTAATGTTTTAAAACTACATATAAAAGCCTAAATGTAAAGTTTTTTCTTAACTATTACTACATGTAAATAACATATAGATATGAAATTATAACGGAAAAGATACTATTTATACTAAGTAGAACTTATTATCTCTATGTAGAAGACTAGCGGCTCAAAGAAAAACAAAAACAAACCTATCCCACGGGAACCGTACATTTTCGAAAAAAGTTGTCTATGTATTATATAGTATGAGCTATATTATTATACAGTTTAATTAAAATATATTCAGTAGTTTTTGCGTGAAAGAGTAACAAACATCCATACATCTACATATCGAGACATCCATACATTCTTGCAAATTTTCGCATTTAGATATTTAGTTCAGGCAGAGCTTAACAATTACAAGCTTGTTTAGTCAGAATCAAATGTAGAGTCAAATTAATAATCAATCAAAATTAATCATTTAGATTACTAAATTAATGTAACATATAAAATAGCTTTGATTATATCCATAGAATCTATAATTAATTGTAATTGTAGGTATTATATACATATATGGGCTTACCTACGGGAAATGTTATTTATATACTTTAAATTATGTCAATTTTGTAAATATTAAGCCTACATATTTATGACCTTTCACGTTCAGTTTAATTGAAAAACAACTTGCGATATAAATAGACGAGTAGGTATATGGTGACTCGTCTCATTTAGCTCTTCGTTTTTCGCGAGTATAAGAACTGTATTGGCTTTTAGCATCGCGCTTCTTAAGAGTATTTGTATTACATCAGAAAATATTATGTATAGTCAAGTTATATGTAAAATAAAATTTACGCATCGCAAACAAAATATTTTGTAGAGTTTATCTTTTTGTTGTACTCGTTCCAATTTTTTTATATTCCACGATACATTTGATGTGTGAGAATAAAAGGTTAAAAGATATAACAATAATAATTGAAGTGTATTTGTAAACGGACTCGCTATTTAGAAAATAATAAAATTACATCGTGGTTGCGTGAAATAAGTGCAAATCATTTGCGTATTGTTGTATTGATAGCAAAAAAAGAGCTTAAAAATATTTGTAAATACATATTTTTACCTTCATGTGTTTTAATAATAACATTAATTTAAAAAATTAAGGTTTCGGAAATATATATTTTGTACCACTTATCTAAAAAGCTTTTTTCAAAATAATTTCACATAAACAGAAATTGTTTTTTTCATGTTTTGAGTTTTCATTTAAACTAAAACATTAGTAATGGGTTTGTATAACATAATTGAGTTCTTTTTAAAATATTGTAATGTGCAATCATTTATATTGATAAACTAGCGACTTACCCTCGCTCCATTCGGGTTCGGTCCTAGTAACGTTTAATGCTTAGTATAGATTTAGCAGAAACCAGATATTTTCACGCAATAAAAAGTATTCTATATGTTGATCCGGATAATCAGCTATCATCATACCAAATTTCATCAAAATCCGTCAAGTGGTATTCTCGTGATATGGTCATAGACAGACAGGCAAACAAACATTCTAAAAACCATAGATTTAGCCTCTGTCGATAATAATTACTATTTCAATAAGATTTTACAAAAAATATTTAATGTACAGATTCGACTCAGAATTTTATTATAATCATGTAAATATAAAAATTGATAGATGCAGAAGAAATTCTGCCTGTCTGTCTGCTTGGTTTTAACGGCTTTTAACTGTTATTAACCAAAAAGGTACGATTATATTTCTCAAATATTTATTTATTTTATTAATTAAAAAAATAATAAGTGGTTTAAAATAAGCTTTCTACTAAAAAAAAAACATAACATTACAAGTTGGACACGTGGTAAAGAGCACAAAATGTAAGAAAGTATAGAATTTTTGGTGGATAACTTAAAAAGATAATCTCAAAGTAACTATTAAGTTTAAGATAGATTATGGTTCAAAGATTGATTAGAAATTTTGTTCATTTTTACTAATTTAATTTAAAAAATTTATTTGAGCGTACTATATAGTATAATATGTTATTAAATAACTAAACTAATTGACACAAGATATTGCGACAATTACTATTGTATTTATTATAATATTGTATTTGTGTTTAAGATAACATTTCTTAATACTAATTAAACTCCTTTATTTGCAAAGTTGATTATAATAGAGTTAAATAAGTAAATACTTACGTCTATACTTATATTATAAAAAGGTAAAGTTTATGAGTTTATGAGTTTGTGAGGTTGTAGGGGTTAATCTCTGGTATCACTGAACCGATTTGGATGAAATTTGGTAAGAAGATAGTTTGAGACTGTGGGAAGGACATAGGATACTTTTTATCTCGGAAATCATCCCTTAGGGGGGTGAAAATGGGGATAAAAGTTTGTATAGGGAATCAACCTAGGGGCGAACCCGAGCGAAGCGAGGGTGAGTCGCTAGTATATTATGTAGTAAATGTTAAACACAACAATTATTTTAAATTATATAACGACGACTTTTAGGGCTTTATATGCCTATTATATTATTATTACTTTTATTACTATCATCATACATATACAGATCATTAATTTTTGTGTCCAGTACATTTAAAGAAACAGCTTATGGAAGATGGACAGACAGATATTTGAACGATCTTATTAGGCCTCACAATTTTATTGACTGACTTCAAAACGAGGATATAGGCAAAGTAATCCATTCGGGTGTATTTTTTCTTGTGTATGTTACACAATACTTTCGTTGATTATATTATGAATCGATTTCATCATTTTATTTTTAATGAACCTGCCACGCGTAATCGAATTTTCACCTGCTGCTGTTTGATCAAGATTAAATTTTGCAAGCAATTATAGTTCCAATGACATCACAATATTATTCTCGTACTAGTTCATTTAGTGGGTAGTATGAATAGCTGTATATCTTAAGGTCCTAGATTTGAGTGCCGGACTAAGAATAATTTTTGGAGTCTTTTTTCTGTTTTTTTCTGTCAAACAATTCTTGTCGGTGTTAAGCCCCTCATTGAGCGTGTTAAGCCGTCATTTCTGCGCCTGATATCCTACAGGTACATTGAACTGCCGTCCTGAGTCAGTGAGAAAGGATTAGTTAAAGCGTACTTGTGAACTAGAGTGCACAGCTATTTGCACAGAAAATATTACAATATTTCTTGCACGAATATCGTGGTTGTCGTAACTAAACTTCGGTCTAGAAATATTATAAATATAACTCCATTTTTTTAGTCGTTATGCAGCATTAGGTTAGATACCTTACTAAGCAATTCCAGTTAAAACCCTAAGAGTGTCCCTCTTGTGAGATTTAACTGAAAATTAAGTAATAAATTCTTACGTCGTAGCACTTTAATTTTAGTACAGAGGAATGCAAAGGTATGCAAGATACATAACTTTTAGGGATTAGTGAATTCATTTAAATATTAAAGTTGCAAAAATTGCAGACGATGCCCGAAATAATTTAATTTCAAGCTCTAATAAAATGCCCCTCGCGATTTATTTTAGCCTTAGATCAATTTAGCTGATTAAATAATTAAGTTCTGTTGGGTGACCTATGATCTTTGTTAGCTCTTAGTAAATATTATTAGTTATGCTATAGAAGCGTTAACTAGAAAGGTTTTTATTTCATTAAATTAATTGGATGGAATCTTAACATAAAACAGTGTAATAATTCTATATAACTATACTTATATTTTATATACACTGTGTGTTTAATTATGTTTGTTATTTCATCACACTTAAATGGCTTGATGGATTTGGTTAAAAATTTGTACATAGATAGATTAAGTATAACTTGGAGTAACTTATAGGCTACCGTTAATGATTTTAATGTTTAAGATATGCTTATTTTAATATTTTGAATACAAAGGGAAGTCGGAGAAAAATCGCTAGTTTACCATCAACAATTGCTAAGTGTGTGGATTGTATTTATTTAATTCTATTTCAACTATAATTAATGCAATCACATAAATAAAACTTTTGCTATGTAAAATGTACGTTAGCATAATCCTCGGGCTCAGAAAACTCTCAATAGCGGATATGTCCAAATGACGTGCTGGGACAATATCCGTTGCGATCGCTCACGGTCTCCAATTATTTGCTCGCATGCTCTTCCTGTATTTGATGTGTATTGGGAATAGTTGATACATCACGGCCTATAGCCCTTGCTCTTATAATATGTTTCAAAGTAAAATATGTCATAGTCTACAGTCCCCGACGGATTATTATATATAAATTTACTACAGTTATTAATGAAAAAAGTATCACCGTGGGGGCGACAAAATCCCAGCGTAGGACTGTGAAATGCTACCATTTTATTTGTTTTTATAGATATAGAACGATTTGATCATTCAAATATGCATATTTTGAAAATATGCCATGAAAACCAGCCGGTTGTTAATACATTTTATGACGTTGTTATTTTAACAACTTCGGAGAGGGAGACTTTTTAATCCAAACTATCTGTTTTGTAGGACAACATTTATTTTATTTAATGCTGGTTTGTCTCAAGATTAAACCGTAAAATAACCTGTTAGTAATAAATTTTAGACTATCACCGTTTTGACATGTTCCGTATGAAGTCACTATTGTATCTAACACTATGAAATTCTCGTAAAAAGAATAGTTGGGCGTCTCGCCAAAATGAAGCTACTAAGGAAGATTTAGCTTGTTATTAATCATTAAAAAATCCGTTGGCAACTGTCTACTATCAGTTCAGGTCACGAATCGAAAATCAAATCAAATCATCAATCAAACACCAATCAAAGAAAGTTTTTGAAATATTTATCTGTAATAAATATTATTGACAGTAGTTAGACGGATCAAATATACCAAAATTTATTATTTATTTTTACCTCGTTGGATCGTGATCATGTTTGGTGATTACAGAATGAAATAAAATGTATGCATATATAGTATGTAATACAGCGAGGCGCAGGCGAATGTTTTCCAATATATTCCTTATTGCATGTACATGTTTATGGTTTACACAGCCCTTAAATTTCCTTTAACCCTTAACCTTCGGGGGTTAAATTTTTAAGAACCGTATCTTATTCACTTTTACTTAGCAGGTTTATGTACGTGTATACGTTATTCCTATATGTATAATATAATGAGTTTTGCTTGTTTGGATAGAAATATCGATAAATCAATTTTACTAGTAGACCTTTTAAAATTAATAGAGTATCGCAGTACAGTTTATTTAATAAAAAAAGATGTTACCTGCTTAACTAAATTAGTTTTACAAGTAAAGTTTCTTTTCTTTCTGAAGGAAAGCTCAGAAAATGTTATTTTCAAACAAATTAATAGTAACCTTTAGTCGAGACTACTAAAGTGTAAGAGACTAAATCAAATTTATTCTTACTTTGGAATTGATTTGATGTATAAATAATAGTACCTGGGCGACCGAGCTTCGCTCGGAGTTCTTTTTTGTTATATTGTATTTTTTAAATAAAAAAACTTAAAACTTGAATAAATATAAAAAAAAAACAAAAGTAAAAACTGTATATTCCGGCCGGGGCTATATCCCGGGCATATGTGTTGTCTAACTTGCGCTTTGACCGCTTGACCACGATGCTTACATCGTTGATGCATAAGAAATTATTGACTATATTCTGCGTAGGATAATGCAAAAGAAAACAGCATGAAAACTCAAAAACACGCGTTTTCCCAAACATGAGACTAATCTAGATCAATTTCTCGCCCCCGAAAGCCCCCATATACCAAATTTCAGCGAAATCGTTAGAGCCGTTTCCGAGATCGCCGGTATAAATAAATAAAGATATACAAAAATTGCTTGTTTAAATATATAAAAAATATAATATTATAAATTTGTCGTGAATACTTTATTTTTAATTGAAACCTCGAAAAAAAAACCACAACCAAGTGTCACTAAATCTGGAACAAATGTGTATAGAAATTAAGTCAATAATAAACATTGTAAAAGAGAAAAGGAATTTAATGATCATCGCCTTTGTGGCACTTGTTGCTTTGTTCTTTCTCCTTTGAAGCGCCTTATATTATATGGGTACATATAGCGGGTTCTTATCAATTTAAGATTGGACTAAAGGAACCATGTAAGGCTAAAAGTTAAATATCGGGTTAAAGTAAAAAGTTACTATTAGACTTATTCAGACACTAAATCATTATTACCAACTAGCGACTTACCCTAACTTCGCTCGGGTGCGATCTTAAATAAAAGTAGCCAAGTTACTCCTTATAACATCAACTATCTGCCAGTGAAAGTTCCGTCAAAACGAGTCCAGCGGTTTCGGTGATTAGACGGAACACATAGAGAGACGGGCAAAAAAATTAAAAATTGTTTTTTTAAGCACCTTATGTACTTTTACTAATGACTCACCCTCGCTTCACTTCGAGTTCGTCCATAGACAAAAACTAATCTATTCCACGGGAACCGTAAATTTTTCCGGGATGATATATAGCCTATAGCGTTCCTCAGTTAAAGGGCTATCTAATGCAAAAATAATTTTTCAAATCGGATTAGTTCCTAAGATTAGCCCGTTCAACCAAACAAACAAACAAACGCTTCAGCTTTATAATATTAGGATAGATATGATATATACTTAGTAGTTGAGCTGTTACTTTTTACAAACAGACGCTATGATTTTATTTATCTGTATAGATAATAATTAATTTGAAAAGAACAATTAAACATCATCCATATTTACTAACGATATAGGGTTTAAATACATATGAAACATGAAAGAATAGATTTCGTGGAACAATATGTCTCCAAAGCCTATTGTGAGGTTAGTTAATAGTTATATATAGAAAGGAAAACAAATGTTAAGATAACAATAGACATGCTCTCAATGGGCAAACGAACACCGAAAGGGCCATCGGTGTCCCACACAGTATTTAATTAAATTTCGTGTACGACGGTTGACACATGACACTTGTGATTTGCTTCAAAGAGATATACGATTAAAAATGTGGACGAATTGTGAAAATGTCTACAAACTGAGCTATCATTATTTTCACAGTTCCCATTTTACATGTAAATATATGTATTCAATTCAATGCGTATAACACGTTTACGTGACGACACGTTTGACTCTGTTTGTTGTGTCCTACTTGCCATATCAGCGGTTGTGGGTTCAAGTCCCGCTGTGGGCATTAATTTGTGTGAAGAGCATGAACGTTTGTACTCCAGTCATGGGTGTTTATATTTATAATATGTATGTATTTAAAGTTATATATGTGTAGTGTACCAATTATCTGGTATCCATAACACAAGCTTCGTAGCTTACCATGGAACTAGATGGTGCTGTGTGTTAATATCCTAAAATATTTATAACATTTGACATTAGCAAAAATTAGCTGGGAATTCAGCTAAAAATTAAAAAAAGATACGTCTTGTGATCGTAATAAAGTAATGTGATTAAGTATATTTAAAATATAATACATATATAAAAGTTTTAAAATTAAGTTAAGTATTTATTCATTTATAAATAAATAAAGTATCGTATTTTAGTATCGTTAACCAAAATCGTTAATAATGGAACGCCTAAGTCGGAATCTTAACTATTGAAATTTTATTTCAAGTTCTAGCGATAAAACGCTTGGTTTTTATTTCTTATTTTCCATTTCCGTTTACCTAAAAATATTCGTCTAAAAATAGGTCAGAGATTCTGTATCTCTTTAAATATTTTGTCTGTACAATTTCTTTATTTATTTTAGTTAAACAAAGCAATGAAACGAAAATATTTGAAGACTATTTTTATTAACGTCAAAGAATAAAAAATAAGGCAAAGTACGCAATGCTTTTAAAAAATGCTAAGATACATTACAACTCATCACTTAAAATATGTTAAATTACAGCAAAAAATATTTTGACTAAAAATCTTATAACATTTTGGTAATTTAGTTCTCTATTATATTGGGGCACGAAATGTAATAACGCACATGAACAAACATGTTATAAATTTACATATATGTACCGATGTAAGCAATATCAATGAACTTAAACATCATCACAATATATTATTTAAGTAGGATACAGCGTCGCTTGTATTGTGACGCGGCAAGATATTTCCTGGGGACGTTGATAATTCTCCTGTCAAAACTTAAAGTACCAATATTGAACAATTAAATAGATATCACTATTGCAATCATTCTATGAAATAAAAATATATTACACTGGCAGAACCTGCGGCTTCGCTCACGCTAAAACCTCAAAAAAAACTCTGAAAAGGTAGTTTTCACACAAACTCTTATCCCCTATTTTACCCCTCTATGGGATGAATTTCCAATAATGCAGAAAATATGTATTTATTTAATTGTACAGAAGAGCATTAATACCAAGTTTCAAGTAATTTTGATCATAAATATTTTTTTGGGTTGTATTACAACTGTTTTCCCTTGTTTTCCCTTTCTCCAACTATCTCCACATAAAAAATCACGCTTATCTACTACTCTATTTCGATGTGAAAGAAAGACAAACAAACAATCACACATGGATATGGGAGTTTGTATTTCTATTGTAAATGGACACAAGAGTAATATATTGTGTGTGCATTTTCTTTTGATTGTAACGTTCTCGATCTGGCAATGTGAACAGAAGCGGTTTTGCCAACGGACAGCGCGTACTGTCACGCACACACCCGAACATGTAGTAGTGCATCTATTTATTTGGATAATTTTTTTTAACCGACTTCCAAAAAAAGGAGGAGGTTCTCAATTCGACCGTATATATTTTTTTTTATGTTTGTTCGCGGATTTTTTCGTCGTTTATGAACCGATTTTGATAATTCTTTTTTGTTGAAAAGGAGATATCCCAAGAGTGGTACCATGATAAGGAAACTAGGATCTGATAATGGGATCCCAGAGAAATCGAGGGGAGCTTTCGAAAATTGTAGCGGCGACTAGTGCGTTTGTTAACATTTTCATTAGGTATTTTAAAGCACTACTATTTAATGAAGGTCTGGAGCACGGAATAGGTAAAAAAGGCTTTATATCTTTCATCAATTCTGTGGTCTGGAGTCGATCTGATGATGGACCTGAAAGATAGTCGAGGGAACTCCTCAACGATTTACAGCAATTACATGGTGTTTGGGCTTGATTAATTTGTATTGATGATACGTCTACACTAAAAATGGAATAATAAAAACTTAAAAAAAAAAAAAACGAGCGATTGGTGTGCTTTGATTTATATTCGCTGGCACCGACTTCAAAAAAAAATCTGATTAAGTATCTATTCTAAATGAAAACCCCCGTTTAGTTATTTTTTACTTTTCAGTGCCTGGAAGTCAGTTATTATTTTTTTTAAATTTTATAACAGGAAATAAGCACAACCCTCGTAACTTACCATGGGACTAGATGGTGCTGTGTGTTAATGTCCCACATATTAATTTATTTATTTAATGTTAATTAGTCCAGGTCCTGAAATCAACCGAGTAATTATTTATATTATTTTTGTGGGAGGTTATGTGACGGGTGTGAGTAAAGCCAATTAATGTTTTCAAATCAGAATAGAATATATATAACTGGTGGCCATTTAGAATCCTATCCTTTATCTGCACAAGTTAATTATTTGTGCTCTTGAGAAGTTTTGATGAATGCTATTTCAAACTTTAACAGTTCAATACGCGTGTAGTTGAATTTAGTTTACAACCACATAACACAACCTACACCCTTTTCGTATATGGCTCTGAATCTTTGGATAAATTGTTAGGAATTAGTAATTTAAATGCTTTAGATGATAAAATAATAAAAAGTATATATGTACGTATCTTAACAAGGCAGTGTAACGCACTCGCTTGTAATTCAAGTGAAGCGGGTTCAAATCCTGGGTCTCACCTCACCATCACCTCATCATCAATTTTCATGTGTGAAACATTTTCAACATTATTACCACTTGGTGAAGGGAAACGTTGTAAGGAAACCTGCAAGTCTGAGAGAATCTAGCAAGTTTTCAAAAGACATGTAAAGTCCGCTAACCCGCGTTTGGCCAGCGTAGTGGACTATGGCCTGATCCCCCTCGTATTGAAGGAAGGCCCGTGCCCAGCAGCGGGATGATAAAAAGAGCTGAATTCATTTTATTATTATTATCGACATCGAAAATAATATAGAATAAAACTTTGTTTAAAAAGACTTCGTTCAGGGTGCATGCAACTGTATTTAGATTAAAACGTTTGTAGCGTGACGGGCTAAATGTAATCTACACTTGATTTATTCTTTGACAAAGCTTTTACATTTTTAACGTTTCATTTTTAAAATCTATACATAGCACACTATGTATGAATATACTGCAGTGAAGTAAGCATTGTATAAAAATTATAATTATAAGATCTTATAATAAATTTAAAAATTGCTTAAATAATATAGCTCTAAATAAATATTAGTGTAAAAATATTGTGAATCGGATCAGTAATTTGAGAGATGACCCCTTACATACAAAGCTTCTTTATAATATTAGTGTAGCTATGTTTCATAGATGAACAATAGTAGCGCCATAGTTGGATTGAAAACCTGCTATGTGAAATACTTTTGTACAAGTTTACATCATTATTTTATTTTGTCGTAATGTTTTGAAATAAAGAACGTTTGATAAGTAGAAAACACTTGAGCCAAGAGTTAAAAATAATGGATTAATTATATTATGTAATATCTACTATTGAAAATATACATTATGTATTTAACAGATATCCTCGTAACTTACCAAATTCACATGATTTGCGACCGTTCGCTGATTATTAAAGCCTCCCTTAGGACGTGACTCTTGCTTGTTTCATAAAATTGGGTCGCTCCTCCACTTTATAGATAACATTTAAAAGCACTTCCAATTTTATCGATGAAATTTTCGACAGGTTACATTGACTTTATTATATTGGCGCTTATTGTTATTAAACGCTGATACAATATTATTTTTAGCTGCAATAAAAATACATATATGTAATAAAAAATAGTACTACTAGTCTTGTGTGTTGCTATATTAAAATACTTGTACACGAAAGTATTTACTTAGAACGTAAAACCATATAGTTTAAAACTTTACACATTTATTATTTTCTAAATTATGATTTATATGAAAAGATTAAAGACAAAGCAAATTTTAGCAGGCGCTAAGTTTATAATTAACATTTTTCACTTGAAAATATCTACAAGGTACGAGCAAGGCAATAAAATATGGCCTGATTTATTATCAACATATGGCTACTTTGTAATTTACTTTGTGTCACATTAATTCTAAGATACTCAAATAGTTGTGAAAATTTTCTAAGGGGAAATAAAAGAATAGTTGGTCTATGCTAATACTAATTATAATATTACTAGAGGCTCACCTTCGCTTCTCTCGGGTTCGCTTCTAGGGAAACAAAAACGAATCTATCTCGCGGAACTGTAAATTTTTCCGGAGTAAAGAGTCTATTGTGCTATTTCAGACTATAATCTATCTGTATGCTAAATTTCTTCCAAATCCGTTCAGCCGTTCTAGCGTGATTGAGTAACAAACATCCAAACTCACATTTATAATTAGTAAGATTGTAGATGAACTAGCGACTCACCCTCGCTCCGCTCGGGTTCGTCCCTACTTACGTATTAATGCTTAGTATAGATTTCTCAGAGATGAGATATTTTTCCGTAGTAAGAAGTATCCTATACGTTGACCCGGATAACCAGCTATCATCATACCATATTTCATCAAAATCCCTCCAGTGGGTTTTCCGTGATGCGGTCACAGACAGACAGACAGACAAAAATTCTAAAAAAACTATAGATTCCGCCACTGTATCGATAATAATGTCTATTTGAATAAGATTTTCCAAAAAAATGTTTAGAAATTTATTATATGTATAGATTATTCTTTTGTCAAATAAGAAGATTATTTTAGTCAGTCACAATTAAATCGCTGAACAGGTGCCATATTTGGCAAGTACATAGATTGCATCATAAGGACGGGCTAAGGCTACGTTATAACCTCACCCTGTTTATTTTAATAGTAAGTTGAGTCACGGGAAAAAACTAGCATATTATAGTTAGTAAAAATATTATTACATCGTTCATGGAAACAAGAGCATTAAGTATTTACTATTAATATTAATTTATAGGATTTTATGTGCCGTGCAGTTTAACGTTTACGTGCCATCTGAAATACATTTCAAGTCTTAGATTATACGTTAGAAACACTCCAATTTCAGTAGCACTAAGTTTCAATTTGCATAGTGCGAGTAATACATAGTACCTCGATTTAAATGAATGAAGTTAAAGTAGGACGTTATAAAGTTAAAAGCAACCTCGAACGATATTCTGAATAGACATTTCATTCGAACTCAGCTTTGATACTTCAAGCGTGCTTGAAATGTGTCTCCTAATGAACGTCGACATAAATCGTCGCAGATATTTTCATTTAAGTTTTGAGGATCATATTACCTGCGTTGAAAGTATGTACGGTAATGAAAAGCATACCTGCGCGTGACCCATTCACGGGAACAGGAAGTATTTCTATTCCATTAAGCTTTTTAAATAGTTATAACGAAATATTATTTTAGAACAAGTTTAAAATTAATTTAATTATACAGTGTTTAATTATATACAGCAGTCAAGTTATTTAATAGACTGACATAATTTTTATAGAATACTACTGTTAAGTAACGCTTTTTCTATGCGATACTATATTATATTTCATAATCACCTTCTGGTTAATTTCTAAGAAATCAATTGTCACTGGCACACCGGCGTGTCTGCGCCTCTCAACGTTTAAAAAATATTAAGTAATAGCAACTTACCCTCGCTTCGCTCCCTAGGTGTATTTTTTCCATACATTTTATTTTTATATTTTAAACCGTTTAACGGCGCATGCCGATAAAGCATTTTTATTGGACTTTAAATGAAGCTATTTTGATTTGATTGACAGTAAACACATTTAATAATAATAATAACTCTTTATTGTACACCCAAAAAGAGAAAAGAAAATATACAAAATACAGGAGAAGGTAGAGCGATTTCTTCCAGGCAAACTTTAGGTGTAGGAAATAATTCGCATTAATATTATAAATGTGAGAGTTTGTGAGTATGTATGGATGTTTGTTACTCTTTCACGCCAGAACGGCAGAACGGATCTAGATGAAATTTGACACAGAGATAGATTATAGTCCGGAATAACACATAGGCTACATTTTATCCCGGAAAAATGTATAGTTCCAGTGGGATAGGTTTGTTTTTGTTGTCCTAGAGGCGAACAAGAGCGAAACGAGGGTAAGCCGCTAGTTATAAATAAAGAGATAATAGAAAGAGTATATACATATATAAATAAAGTAAAATATAATTAATCAATAAATAAATACTATAACTACATACATAAATACTATACCTATATTATACATATATAAATAAATATATTTTTTTATAGAAATAAAATTGGATCAGTAGAAAATATAAAAACTTTACCTCTTTATAATATTAGTATAGATATAGAAACATAAGTATAATCTTTTTATTTAAAGAACACAAAAAGGAGTAGCTCAGTGTAACGTTGAAGTAATTTGCAGATCGTTATCAGCTTTTCTCCTGTTTTGCACTATGTTACATACTTTCTTGAAAGCAAAGATTTGTAAGCCCAGTTATTCTATTGCTTATTTTATTTGTATACTTAGAAAAGAATCAAGTATACAGTACAGTTCGCTATTGTTGCTGTAGTTAGTTCATTAATATTATAATTTTAAATTGATTTACACATGTATAGTTTGTTATAAATAACGTGATTATTTGATTGCTTATATTTCTAATTCCTTATTTTTTTTAATACCTGCAACCTTTCAAATCAGTTAAGTGAATATTTTCGTGGCAGTCCTTACCTATTAGTCGACATTCTCCATTCAGGTGGCTTGGGCATATGAAGCACGATGCTTTTAGTGTGATTATGTCGTCTAATCTTTTGCTTTCTGCTCGACAGCAATATTAGAAGTCATTCCAGCCTGTATTCCAAAAGAGCGAGAAATTGCGGTGTAATGACGACGTAACGATAGTGCTCACGACGCGTACGTAGGCTTTACCCACTAGCTCTACTAGTAATGAGTCCAGCTATCATTCTTAGAACTGAAGAATCAAAGGTTAAAGGTAAAATCGTTGCATTTTCAAGTTTCTTTTGTCTTCTCTTTTCCCTAATCCTGCTTTAAGTTTGGGAAAAGTTAAAATTGTGACTTTAATACTTTGGGACAAAAATACTTTCAGTAATGTAAATATTAAATGTAAATATTAAATTCAGTAATGTAAATATTAAATATAAAATTTAGTATTAAAGTAAAATTTAATAAATTTCGCATCTTAAGTAGAATTTTAATTGAATCACTGCTAACTACTGTTTTATTACTTGGAAATTGAATGTGAAAAGTTGAAATGCCTTGCTGAAATTAAAAGCGAAAGACATTTTAGTACAATTGCTTTTATAGTAACGTAGGCGCTTGATGTCGCTTAATAAATTTAATTACGGTGTTAGAAGCAAAATAAAACAGAGCAGCGAAACATTTTTTTGGCAAAAAAAAGGTTAAATTTATAAAAGCCTTAACTTAATTGTTTTGGTGAAATAGATATTAATTTAAAAAAATCAATGATAATTTTCAAACTCGATATTATACAAAAAAGCTGTAGCTATTTTGCAATTTTTATATGCGTCATGTATGTTAATTTTTTTTTATGCTATTCAGTGACAAACGAGCAGCGAGACCACCTGATGGAAAGCAGTACCTGTCGCCCATAACACCTGCGGTTCATGCACTTAGGTTTTAAGTAATAAAAATGCAGAGCCACAGGTGCGTTGTCACTGTGAGGACTAAGATGATATGCCTCTTGCCTGTAATTGCGCTGGCTACCTTATCCTTCAAACCGGAACACAACAATGCAATCATTGTTGCTTGGTGGCAGAAATAGATAAGGGGGTGGTACCCATCCAGTCGGACTCCTCAGGCTTCATTAATTAGGACTAGTTGTTAGGAAAAAGAAATGTGTTGTAGGAAATTACCACTCACAATCAGATTTTATTTAAGTGAAGAGCAGAGAAGTAAAAAAATGTATGTCATATTCATTTTGTTTCATTCATTCATTCATTTTGCCATATTAA
This sequence comes from Argynnis bischoffii washingtonia, assembly GCA_033884665.1. Lineage (NCBI taxonomy): Eukaryota > Metazoa > Arthropoda > Insecta > Lepidoptera > Nymphalidae > Argynnis > Argynnis bischoffii. Next base: position 5,126,661 of record CM066611.1, read on the forward strand.
AGTGAAGAACTGTGTACAGATAAATATAAAATATAACATTTTAATTAGAATTCATCATTATTAAATTTGGTTTGCGTGATTTTGTATTGAAATGAATAATTTTCACCACACATATCGATTTCCAGTAATGAGAGTCGGATACATAGTCAAATGTGTTTGGAATTAATTAGTGAAATAGCGTGAGTAATTCGAATGCAATCTGTGCAAATCGCAAAATGGCGGGGAGTTGTGGCGCCAAAGATACTAATCTAACATGGCGGGTCGACTGACCGCTGACCTCTGGAACGTTCTGCGATTACGTCACTTTTAGAAGTTGTAAGAGTGTGCTAAATCGATTACACGAAGTAATTGAATCTTCTTCTACTAGTTTTAATTGGTAAGCAAAAAAATATATACGAAAAGTTCACAAATGTATACAAAAACTCTTACGTTCCTACTCTCTTACTTTTTTAATCAAAGGAAAATGTGTTAACAGAGTTTAATAATAATTCACTTTACTAAATTTGCTTCCTACACTTGAGGTGATGGAAAATACCTCAAAATTATCTTAAAGCTTGAATGATTATAATAAATGCATAATATATACCTATATGCTGCTTTTGGTCTAGTTAAATTGAAATGCGGTTTTGGGAATCGCCGCCCATTACGTGCCCTTCAGATCTGGTCGAAAGTTTATATTAGGTTCATAAGTCACTATGAATATGACCTAAAAAGTTATCAAACAACTTTTTAGTTCTATGTATAACGACAAAATATTTATAATATTTTTTAAGTCTACGGGTATCTCATAATATCATTTTTATTATTTTTGAAAATTATGTAAACTATTGACAGGTATACCTATTACTTACCAGTCCCTACGTACTCATTTCGAATCATTATCTTAATGATATCTCATAAAATAATTTTCATAATCTAAACTTATAAAATATCATAGTATGGATATGTATGAGTAAGTGCAGAAATTGCTAACACAGGTTACTTGGTGTCGGCCGTACAACGTCCTATGTTCGCTCCAAAACATTCCCTAGCCCTGTCTAAGCAATAAACCTCGGTAATTACGGAATAGCTTCGTACCTGAACTGTGTGCGAGACTATTTATTTAATCACTTTGACGGGAAAATAATGGATAAGCCTCACTGCTTTCCCATCAAAATTGTTTGAGTGTAATCTATCGAATATCGTGTCTGCCACGATGAAATAGCTGTAGTGTACTCGATTCAATATTTGATCCTTGAAATTATGATATCTAGTCCAGAGTTCAATGTTACTGCAGTATGAGTAAACTTTGTTTAGTGCTTGAACTAATCAGACTATATGATAGCTCAAGAAGGGTTAGTTTATGATTAAGGTTTCCACGACAAAGATATTACAAGAAAAAACCCTTTGCTGACTCCTGTTATATCAAAAATATTAAATCAAAGTGAATGAATAATGTAATAACTATAAAAAAATATAAGAAAACATTTCATATTTTTTTTTCATTAAAAAAATATGATTTATTTTCCATTACTTAAAATTGTTTTGTAAATTAGTAATTAAGGCAGTGGTAGCCCAGTGGTAACGCGCTCGCTTGGGAAACCGAGTGTAGCGGGTTCAAATCCCGGGTCTCGCACCTCTGATATTTTCATGTGCGAATCATTTTCTAACTTGATTACCACTTGCCTTACGGTGAAGGAAAACATCGTGAGGAAACCTGCATGTCTGAGAGAACCTAGCAAGTTTTCGAAAGACATGTGAAGTCCGTCAATCCGCACTTGGCCAGCGTGGTCGACTATGGCCTGATTCCCCTCGTCTTGAAGGGAGGCCCGTGCCCAGCAGTGGGACGTTAAAAAAAAAAAGGGCTGAATACATACAATATTTTCTGTAGTTTTAAAATACTGGTTTTGTCGTCTAGAAAGTTTTTTCTCCAAAGAATTTAACATTCTGAAGCAAATTAAAGCTTCTAACGCTAAGGGTTATAGAAAGTATCTTGAAGTTTTAAGTTGTACTTATATGAATCGTTTTACATAGGTACGAGTAAATTTCTTGTACATTCAGTTCATGCCAAAGTGAAATTAGGCATGTAATATAGAACGTATAACGTTATGTACTGGTGTATCTATATTTTAATATTATAAATATGAAAGTTTAGATGTTTGGATGTCTGGATGGATGTTTGTTACTCAATCACGCCAGAATGGCTGAACGGGTCTGGATGAAATTTGGCATAGAAATAGATTATGGTGTGGAATTGTACATAGGCTACTTTTATACTGGAAAAATGTGCTTTTCCCGTGGGATAGGTTTGTTATTATTTTTCTAAAATCAGACCCGAACCGCTAGTATAAAATACTTACATATAGATTTTCAAACATTTATTTCTAATCTCGTGACCTAGCCTTACTGGTACTGGTTTTAATTAACATTATTTCCTATTAAATCATAAAATTCTGTGCTCATAAGCTTATTAACGTAGTTTTAATACGAGAATATGTCATTGCGTACTTTTCATACATATTATTATGACACTTTTCATTTCAACACCTTGGGGATATATTTTTTAGAAAGTATCTATGTTTTTTCAGCAGGTTTAGATCCTCATATTAAATTTAAGCAAGATTAGTTCAACCTTCTCGTTGTAATATCCAACAAACAAACAGAGTTACTTTTGCATTCTTGACGATTCAAAATTGTTTTTTAACATATTTATTATAATTTATAGCACATAATTGGTCCTATTTTATGTATAAAAGTGTTATTATTACTTTTAAAGTGATTCTATTTTTTGTGGTAAAACTTAAAAATATGTCAGTTTTGATAAGAACTTATACAATAAAACAAAAAAAAAAACAGACTGAGTATTTTTGACGTTTTGTATTTAGATTGGTCTAAATGATAAAATAGACACTATACCTACACAAAAAAATCATACATAGGATGTCAATGAACCTGAAACATTTACCCAATCTAAGTATATATTGATTTACGTAACAAATGCCACCGAGAGGTTACGTACGAAATAATAAATTCTTAAAACCATTAAGGTTCAATATATTCAGCACACCTTTTAAATATTTATATCTACTTCGTTAATAGTCGCGTTGCTCGTCCTTACAAGGATAACGACGCCGTGTACCGAGATTGCGGCCGTGTTCTTTTTGATTTCTTGGAGATAATGCATTTCTATTACGAAGATGTTAGTTGATTAAGTGCAACTGATCATTATATGTATTCGTGATACTTTGTGCTGCACTATTTAATTATGTATAGTCCCTGTATAGATCTTTAATTATTACAAAAATAAGTGCGTAGCTAAAAAAAATATTAATGACTTATGTTATTATGTATATAATAAAAAAGATAGGCTGACTTCAAAATCACTTTAGAAGTTGTTATTCCACCATTGAAGGTGCATTTTTTTTATTTCGTGTGTATTAGGTGTGTCTATTCAATTAAATAAGAATCATGAAAATTGGTTCACAATTGGTGAAAATATTGCGAAACAATCCAAAAAAAAGTACAGATGATTGAACCTTTGTTCGAATATGTTTCTTGGTTTAACCAATTGGTTGGTTAGCCTTTTTTCTCGATGTAATAGATTGACGTGATGTTTCCTAGAGACATAGTTAACAATACTACAGAGTTATATTACTTACTAGCGACTCACCCTCGCTTCACTCGGGTTCGTCCCTAGTTTGATTCCCCATACATACTTTCATCTTTATTTGCGACCCCATAAGGGATGATTTTCGGGATAAAACTATCGTATGTCCTTTCCAGAGTCTTAAACTATCATCTTACCAAATTTCATCTTAATCGGTTTAGTAGTTTCAAAGCCTCTTCAGTACAAACAAACAAAAAATCAAATCTTTCCTCTTTAGAATATTAGTATAGATATGCTACTTTATCTCAAGTCAAGTTTTTACTGCAAAAACCTATTAAAATGAGTCGCTGATTTAAATTATTTTATTTAACCTTAATTTTTTTTAAATAGATGAACTAAGATCATTGTTAAGCCGCTTGTTTGGAAAACTTGTTGTTGTTGTGTTTTAGTGAGTTCAAGGTCATTCTAAACATGATTTGACCACTTGCTAATACAATGCAGAGAAACATCGTCATTTTAACGACGTTCTTCTTCATCGCTGAGAGAATCAAACTAGGTTAGAAAACCTATGAAGTGTACTAACCAGCATGTATTTAGAGCGTTGGTCTATTAATCCCGCTCGCATTTGGGGAAAGGCCCTTGCCCAGAAGTGAGATGTTAAAATGGCTGAATTATATTATTTTATTATTATTTTTTACTTTATTAGAAATAATAATATGCAATTTAACAAAAATGACGTTCTTTTACTTATATATAAATATATGTTATTCATATTGTGCCTTGTCTTTTTGTCAGTCCATTTGCATTTTGTTTGAACTTCGCCAACAATATAAAGGTATACGTACATATTTCTGCATATACCAACTAAGATGTAGTCAGTATATTATGCTAGTAGGAAAGCAAGAACCGTAGAAGCTTTGCAAGTTGCGAGCCTGTCAAAACTACATTATCAGTATGGCGCGCTGTTGATAAATACTCTTTAGTATCCCCTTTTACTTGCGATTTAAGCGCTTTACTAGTATATCACTTTAAATGCTAGTATTACGGGTAAGCGCTGCAGCGCTAAGTTAGGCCAGTGAGTTACTCGAGCTGTGTGATCGCAAATCGATCTAGTAAATGGATTACTTTTATTCTTTAGACTGAAGTAGCAAACTTAGTACTCGGTATAATGTAAATCTAAGCTAGAAAAAGATATCGAAGTGAAGTAATGTATTTTGCAGGGCTCTTATTTTATCAAAAATATGTCAAATATTTTTCTAAAGAAAAATTTAGAAATACATAAATATCAAATATTTAATGTCTTGCCATGAAATTATTTAGATACGGTTTATTTATATTTCAAAGTGAAAATCCTATCTATTTTGCTCACGCAGACCAGGCAATCTCAACTATTTGCTTTTGGTCCTAGGCGACTGAGTAGGTAAATAATGTGAGAAAACAAAAGATAGTATCGGTTTATATTGGAAAGTATTATCACTACGTGCGTTAGAGAAAAGATCTTACAATCAAAATTCACGAAAAAAAAATTGAGAAAAGTTGCAGAACTTGCTTTCAGCGTTGGTTTCTATTATCATCTATACATATAATAAAAAAGAACTTAGCGATATCGATGTGTGCGTTTCACGCAATAAGTACTGAACCGATTTTAACTAAATTATGTGTAGTGATAACTTATTACTCGGGTCAACATTTAGAATACCTTTTACTATAGGAAAACATTTCATTCCCACGGGAAAATATAATAACTGTTTTTATAGAGTCATACTAAGAAATTTACATGTCTAACGCTGGTTAAACCTTAAGAGATACGTCAAAACAATGTACTAGAAAATTGTAGGTCTTAATAGGACCTACAGAAAAATCTGCAATAGTATAAGTCTTTCTCCTAAAGGTCCACTCGCAATGACTATTTACATCTGTTTAAAACGTACATGGGACGGTAAGTCACTAGTATATTACATATATACTAGTATATATTAATTTAAAAACTGTACTATTAGTAATGAAATGACAGCAGGTTTGGGTCAGTTTGTAGTGACACTACTAGCTATGCCAGCGGTCGCGGGTTCGAGTCCCGATGTCGGCATTCATTTGTGTGACGAGCACGAATGTTTGTACTCCAGTCATGGGTGTTTATATTTGTAATATGTATGTATTTAAAGTTATATATGTGTAGTGTATCAACTATCTGGTATCCATAACACAGGCCTCGTACCTTACCATGGAACTAGATGGTGCTGTGTGTTAATTTCCCAACATATTTATATTTATTTATTAGTCATGAAATGAAAATGAATACCATTGTATTTTCACTTACATATATATATATATATATATATATATATATATATATATATATATATATATGTATATATATATATATATATATATATATATATATATGTGTGTGTGTGTAAACACAAATGTTTACTTGCTTCGTATATTAAGTTGTGTAAGCTTGACGACTACAAACAAGTAGTCCGAATCGAGATGGCTTCGAGCTAATCTCGAACCGTGATCGCTTCAGCTCAATAAAAGTCAGCGTTGATTAACAAGCGCATTTTTAACGTACCATCGTTACTCACTAATTTGAAAAAGTTTCAAATGACACCGATTCCGATGAAGAAGATGAGCTTAATTAGCCTATTAGTTTTATAATTAACAGTAGCATGAAACAGTAGCATAAACTAAATACCTTTATTTGTATACTTTTTTGGATTGATATGATGACACTGTTTTATTGATTTCATTGAAGTGACGTAACAATATGATATTTTTGATATTTATAAAAATCAATTATGGATATATGGATGTTTTGAATTTCTTTCTTTATGACCTGATCCTTGAAACTGTTGATATACACAGGTAGTGTATACTATAGTTATCGCATAGTTATTCTATAAAATCATACTTTTGCATACATAAAGTAACATAAAGGTTAAGAATACTAAGAATAAAAAGAGTTTAAGGTGTGAAGAAATATAATTTAATAATTAATAAATTTTTTTATATACTTATCTGAGTATTTGGGTATCATACTTATCCATATCATCATCATCTTATAATATGAAAAAACCGTAAACGATAGTAAAGGCGGTTCTAATGAACTGTTAAAATATCACATCATGACAATGGTTTTTGTTTTATAACTTTCGAATGCTCTAGTGACTAGCCGTCAAGAATCAGTTATGCAATATAACACTAGATCAGTGCGCGCAAGAGTGAAAGCTCGCTCAACAGTATAGTATTTGACTTTAATTGTCATACGTGTATAGGAAGTCGGTTTGAAACACGTAAGCAAATATTGATACTGACAAATGAATGTAGACAGTATACATGATAAAGTGATCTATGATTTTAGAGTTCCCACGAAACAATAAATTTCTAATAAATAAAAAATATTACATAATATATTTCATGGTGTAAAGCAAGTTTTCGAAAGACATGTCCGCTAACCGGACTTGTCCAGCATGGTAGACTATGGCCTGATCCTACTAGTATTGAAGGGAGACCTGTGCCCAGCAGTGGGACGTTAAAAAGGGCATTATCTTTTTAAATTTTTCACACATTTTATTTAGCTTCTAGTTTCAAATTTGCTTCCTCTGCATTATATGGTTGCTAATTGATTTCCTTATAATATATAATAAAAGGTAGAATAAATTCTTTTCAAAACGTTCTCCGAATAAAGCGCTATAGAGTAGGGTTATTTTTTATCAAATCCTTTTCAAGCTTCACAATATGTCAGTCCACGGTAAGCTCGAATAACTCGATCATTTTTTGTGCTATATTTTGACTTTGGCCCAATTGAATACGGTTCAGGTATCTACCAATACAATGGACAGTTGTCATGGTCAGCGTTTGCTGAAGCAAAACAATTACTACTACTATGGCATGCCTTCACATAAATCGTACAGATTATTTCCTTCCAAGTTTATAAAATAACGTGAAAGACCGCAATTAACAAGGTGACTTAAGTCTAAGTTATTTTAACAAAATATATGTTTCTTTTATATCTTAATGTGGTAATTATGATCTTAAAAATGTAGCAAACATAACCCTTCCCAGAACCTTCTTAGTTCTTAGCTCGAAAAAGTACATGAAGTACTCAGTATTTTAAAAATAATAGGCCATTCGTCACTTTTAAAGTTGTATAATAAAACATGCTGAATTTGAATTTATTTACGCGTCAAATGACAAGCTGTTTCGTAATCTCTAGAGCACTGTAATAAATAGTTATTATTGACTTGCAACTACAACGACACAAGGTAACAATCTATCAAATTACGTTTCGTTAACTTTCCACTTTTTACTACTTTACACAGAAAATACATTTAACAGATTGATCTTACGGGTATTTAATTGCTTTATTTTAGTTTCAATTTCATATTAAATAACTATATGATGACACGTTTGGTGCAGTTTGTAGTGACTTGTCGTGCCAGCGGTCGCGAGTTCGAGTCCCGCTGGGGGACCATTCGTTTGTGTGATAAGCACAAATGTTTATACTTCAGCCATGCTAGTTTAGATTTATAATATTTATATACTCGCATTTAAAGTTATATATTTGTAGTGTATAAACTTTCTGGTATACATATTTATTATTTACAAAAATATTCTAAAAATAAAAGTAAATATATGTATACGTAGAAAAGTATTAAAACGCGCTTTAGTTGTGTAGGAAGAGACTTCGCATTCCGCCACTAGTGTGTATTACGGAGGTTATTCTACGATTCTTGAAGAATAGAAATCTAAAGAAAAATATAGGAATAAATATTTAGGAATAATATATTGAGATTCTATGATAAGTTGTAGTATATTTCAATACACTGGTATAGTGGCTATCATGTACGGCTGCAGATCCGGAGCTCCTGGGTTTGAGTTTCGGGTCGTGCCAAGTTCAGTTATTGAGTATATTTGTCAAAAACTTCTCAGTAATAGCCCGGAGTTGGGAAATTGGTCCGTGCTTCGGAGAACACGTAAAGTCGTCGGTCCTGTGCCGAAGCCTGTACCGGACGTGTCGAAGTATCTTCCCATCAGACTTTGAGAGTAAAGGGCATAGAGAGTGCACGTTGTGTTTGCGCGTACACTTGTGCATTATAATATCTCCTGCGCATCTCAGTGAGATTAGCCACCTTGGCCGAAATTGGCCAAGAGGACATTATTATTATTATTTCAATACAATTTTTAAATTTTCTATTCTTCAACAATTGTAGAAAGATGACTTGTCTAACCACATTTGCCTTTAAATAAATAATGAAAAACATCTATTTAAAATATTTCCATTTGCTAAAATCAAACCCGAAACACCAGCGAACTAGTTCAATACTTAACACATTGTTACTCAACGGTCACTCGTATAATTTCATTTTTAAAAAGCCTATTTTTCTCGTCCTTACCGATTATTACATTAACCTTATAGAACCCCTACAGTGAAGGTATAATTAAATAATCTTCATTCAAATTTTCACATCTTATTAACGTGATACGCTCGCTTCATTATATTTTAACAGCCCGCGGCTTAAAATCTGAATTAAGTCATTATACTCTGTCTCGGATGTCATACACAATGCTTAGTATATTTTCAAGCTATTTATTAAAGAGTTATATTTTTTGTTAATTTAATAAATTAATAAGGTGTTCCAACAAATTATTTATTTCTTGCTAACATTAGTGCTATTGTCTAGGCAGTGGTGGTAGCCCAGTGGTAATGCGCTTGCTTGGGAAACCGAGTGAAGCAAGTACAAATCCCGGGTTTTGTACCTCTGATATTTCCATGTGCGAATCATTTTTAACGTAATTACCACTTGTCTTACGATGAAGGAAAACATCGTTCATGTCTAAGAGAATGTAGCAAGTTTTCAAAAGGAATGTGAAGCCCGGCTTATCCGCACTTGGCTATCGTGGTAGACTATGGTCTGATCCCCCTCGTATTGAACGGCAGCAGTCGGACGTCAAAAAGGACTGAATACAATACAATTAGTGCGATTAATCTTTCAAAAAGTTAACTTGGAAGAAATATAGTGTTCTGATTAACTTGAAATTTCTTTTGTTTGTCTTCTAAACCTTATAATTCATAACCAACAAGTATAATTCTAGTATGTATTTACAGTGTAATAACTTTTTCACGTTATAAAACTTTGTTTATTTTTGATACTTCTCATACTTAGTATACAAATATTTAAGTCAATTTAACATTTACAGCTGTATAACAAGTTATTATGTGGTTTACACTTTGAAATAATTTAAAGTAATTAAAGCATTAAGAGCGTATAAACTTACCGTCTAATTATGTCACTGCGAGTTAGATGTCATTAAACTTTCTCAGATACATTACTGGCAAACTATTAACATTGAAACATAGTACTTACACCAGACACTAAGTTTAAAGACACATACTGTTATGTATATCGCATTGTTTTACGTTGACTCGAACATTTGATATTGTAACTTGTTTTTATATACTCATCTATATTTATTATAAATAGATATTTGTTTTCGAGTTTTTATAAAAGGAATCAGTGGAAAAATAACTTTGAATTAGTTCCAAGAACTTTTCCATTATTTATACTATTTTTGTATAGGTTTTTTCGCTATTTTTAATAGACGTCATAAACTAATACTGTTATATTCTTTTAAATATGATGTTATTGTGTACTAGCGACTCATCCTCTTTTCGCTTCGGGTTCGTCCCTAGACAAAAACAAATCTACCCCACGGGAACCGTACATTTTAAAAGTAGCCTATGTGTTAATGTAAATTATAATCTATCTCTGTGCCAAATTTCATCCAGATCCGTTAAGCCGTTCTGGCGTGAAAGTGTAACAAACATCCATCCATCCCATACTGAACCACACATTTCTTGAAATTTAATCCTTGAATATGTTTTGATTACGACTATTCACAGAAAAATAAAATAAACTTAAAAGCTTTTATATAAAACAATTCACAACTGTCTTAAACTTACTTACTAATTAGTTCACAGTCACAATTATTAGTATATCATTTGGTATTTTAATAGAAATATAAATACAGTCTATGACTTATGAGTACAGTTTTACGAGTGGTAACATATTTTATTACACTGGAAATGGATTCATACTACAAGTGTTATGGTTTATACATTACAGTAGCAATAACATATAACTGTATTTTAATAGGAATGGTATATAAATAGAAAATTAGATGGAACGATACTTACATTTAATTAAAAGCTAACATAACTACATAAATATTAAATTACATAAATTTTGAGTAATTTAACCCCTTGCAAAGCATGTAATATAGAATAATACTTAATAAGAGTTGCTTTACGTTTTTGCTTTAATACTAGACTTAACAGCTTGTATATAAAACACTAGTTCCGCACCATCTCTTTGCTTTATTCCATTTTTTCATCCCTAGGTAAAACCATAAATATAACTTTTCATATTATTGATTTTAGGAATGATGTGTTCTTATGTTAATTTTCATCCCCTATTTCACCCCTTTTAAGTTTTACTTTCTCCATATCAAAATTTATCAAAACGGGTTCAGCGACTTAGGCGTGAAAACTTACCAACTAACAAACAGACAGACAGAATTACTTTCGCATTTACTAGTATAGTGTTATGATATCTATGATATAAGAATGTATTAAGTATAATATGTCACAAATACCAGATTTTTACTGCAAAAACTTTAACATTTTAGGTACTTCAAATAAAAAAGCTTTTTAATAGATACATGGATATAAAAAAAAACCTTATTTTTTTTATTTTAAGCATACTGTACAATGTACATAACTTAGTACCTATGGGTATCCTCCAAAATATTAATTATAATAACCATATATTAAGGAAACATTTATTTAAGTTTTGGATATTATGTGTAATTGTGTAATTTAAACTTACATGGCAAGTTGCTTTAGAAAGTTTCAAACGCTATGATGCCGTAAATAATCACCTTATAGGGTATACCGCAGATTTGTTATAACTCGGTGCCAATTTCGTTATGTTGTCATAGACGCAATTTGTTATGTGGTTTAGGATAAATAAAGCATTATAATATGAAAAAAAAAAAATTTCAAGTAAATTGTTAAAAAAAATAACGATAAAAAAAAACAAATAGCTCTTTTGTACTGATATTTTTGTTTTGGTTTTTTACGTATAATATGAGAATGAGATGTCATTCAAAAACTGTGTTTTAAATAATTTTCTCATTTTTAATGCTTTAATCAAAGACAAAAGGATCAGTAAATACAAGATAATATTCAACATTGAAATTTGAAGGTTATTTAAGAAATCTGAATTCTACTTGTATTTTACAAACATATCAAATGTTTGATGTCATTCATGGTCCTGTGTGGTACATGTTTGATTGGAGCTGCTTATTGCATCAGAAGTCGCAGGTTCGATGAAAATACTGTATTAAAATAAGAGTTATTTGTATCATATTATAAGTTGAAATAAGTTGGTATCTCAGCTTAACTTGTCATCGCACTTCCAGATACTTCTAGATAGTGATGGCTGACAGTGATAGGTATCCCTAGAGTGGAGTCTCTATAACTAAAGTTTTTGCTAAAACTATTATTACTAACAATTCTAAAAAGAAAGTTGATTTAATGACGGAAGTTCATAATCAACTTAAGCCTATATTCCAACGTTCACAAAAGCAAATTGTTCAAGCATAGTTCAAGAAATTTTTGCCTTTAGACTAAGTTACAAAGTTAAAGTTGCGAAGTATGGCGTCAAATGACAGTGTCTGTAAATTACACAACTTCCCTTTCCGAGTAAATCGATGCACTGAACAAAGTTACTTTGTTCACAAACTGTTCTCTTTAATTTACAAAAGCTTATTTTGAAGTAGTGAAAGTTTATTACAGTGTTTTTAAATGAACCACTCAAACCACGTACTGTTATACAATAGCTGTGTCATAATCAATCAAAACATACGTACGCCGAGGTTTCTTACTACATCTGAAAAAAATACCTATAGGTAGTATAATATATAGTACGTAATCTACGTATGCATAATATAACTTTTTTTAATAAACAAAGAGGTTATTCATATTTAATGTAATAAGTTACAGTTAAGGCAAGAGTATGTAAACATTAAGACAAACGTAATTGTATGTATTTATATTTTATACATGTGCGAATCATTTCTAACGCGATTACCACTTACCTTACGGTGAAGGAAAATATCGTGAGGAAACTTGCATGTCTGAGAAAACCTAGCAAGTTTTCGAAAGACATGTGAAGTCCGCCAATCCGCACTTTGCCTGCGTGGTGGACTATGGCCTGATTCCCCTCGTATTGAAGGGAGGTCCGTGCCCAGCAGTGAGACGTTAAAAAGGGCAGAATACATGTAAACATTAAGACAAACGTAATACGTACTGTATATGACTTATTACACATAAAACAGAACCGTTTAAAAGGGAAAACGCAACAGCCAATAGTTTTGCCTCCAACCTAGTAATAAACTTATATCACAAGACGTACTTATTATTATAATTATATTGAAGTCGATAAGGCGTTTCTTAATCATTTTGAATCGTCAATATTTAAGTTATTAAAGTCAGTCTAGTCAGTATGTGAGAAAGCTACCACCGGCTCGGATGTCCGTATGAATTTCGAACAGAATTGTTAGGTTTATTTAGTCTTTTTAATTGACCGACTTCAAAGATCTAGACCTTCTATCATAATGTTTTTTTTTTAAATAAATAATCTACATAGTAAAATAAAAGTCATTTTATTTTAACTTTACTTTTTTTAACTGTATTTAGATCAAACTCAAGAATATTCAATTCACTTTTGAAGAAATTTAAGTTTTCTTGGAGTATTAACAAAATGCTTGTTACTATTGTGTCGAATAAATAATTGACATATTAAGTATATTACTATCTGACCTTACCTTAAACAAAGTTTTATGTATATATATGATTAATCTTAAATTTGTTTTGATTAGACTTTAAAATATTTTTCTTTTATAATTTGTATGTACCAAACATTATCACAATAGCAGATGGAAATAAAGCACTATCTTAATACCAGATTTGAATCTGAGAAACAAAACTCATGAGAGGTTATTAGGCAGTTAGTGGAACATGTATGTACTCGAGCTATCTAAGTGCAGGTAACTAGCCTGTGCCATTGCGTGAACGCAAGTGAGATGGCTCTAAGTACTTTTACAGAGTAAGATATTGTAAAATTTTTTAACAAACACTTTGTGTATAGTAAAATATTACTAATAAGAAATTTCTTTATTGTGTTGTAATTTAATTACTATTTCTTAGTAGCGAGACAAAATAAGAACTCAAAAAACCTCGCTATTATTATATAAGCGAAAATATATTTGTTAATTTGTCCTTTTACGCAGCAGCAAGTGTAACATTTATGGTGTGACCCATGGGATATAATTAAAAAAGGATGGGTAAAACACATAGTTCCTGAGCGAAACGAGTGCTGATCGTTATTTTTTAACTTGTTTCTGTATTAGGAGTAACATATATAATAATAATGTGTTTATATTTTTGTATACGGTCAAATTGTTTTAAAAATAATTCTGTATCGAATGGTATAAATGTCTCTGTCCTTGGAAATAACCTCTGGGAACCGATCCGACCATTGCAATAAGGAAATTGTTGCAGCACGAAAATCGATGCTGCATAAGTGCAAATTTAGGATGCACAATGTTTTTAGGCTTTCGTAGCCGAAAGGCTGAAACGGAATCTGACAATTTCATCATTTCCACCTGCCCGTCTTTCAGTATGTTTGAATACTATCAGTTAAGAGCCGACTTTAGAGCTGTTTGGTACCTACTTAGGTACCATGTGTAAATCGCTAGACAATAATTAAGTCAAATTGCAAAAAATCCTTCCGTTTTCAAGTCAATTAAAACAAGAAAACATACGAATATTTTTACTATCGTATATAGGTAATTCAATTAAGGTATATAGCTTATGTTCTTGGTAGCTAATGTGTCTGCAGCATCCATTAACGTATTATATCGGTATGGTTATGGCAGGAAAATCGTTAGTGTCCTCTTCAATTGAATTAAATTGTTATAATATAACTGTTCACGAGTTCACTGCAGTCCAGTGTTATTATAAATATATATAGGTACTTCTTAAAACTTTAAATTAGCTATATAATTTAATTATATGTTTTTTATATTAAAAAATATTAGTTTTAAAAATAAGTAGATATATACATATACTAGCGGTTCACTCTCGCTTCGCTCGGGTTCGTAGCTAGGTACATTTTAAATAGATATAAATAGTTATTAGCCAGCGTTAGCCATATACAATTTTTTTTCGTTAATTTTTCTTATGTTTGAATATTTATTATCCTATTCCGGACTAAGAGAAATCCAAAAATTCAAATATCATAAAATTTGGTCCAGCCGCAGCCAGCAGAGTTATAAACGGTGTAACTAACACGACTTTGTTTTTTATATATAGATAAATGGAATAATAATAATATACATGAGAAATTATTTTTATTTCACGTAAAGATATAAAAATATTGTTTAGGCACTGCAATTTTTCTAGTAAAAATAAATACAGTCGTCGCTCAAATAAAAGTACCCTTAGAGACTCGGCTCGTTTTGTATTCGCGGCTTAGTCAAGGAGAGTTCATCTTAGAAAAGTACGTGACGTACAAAATAAAAAAAAATATTATTTCTGTGTATTTATGTAAATCTATGACAGAAGCTTGTTACATCGTCAATAAACTTACTCTTAAGTGAATGTTACGGGTTCTAATCCCTTATAAAAAATGAAGGGGTATTATTGAGCTAGTCATATATTTAAAAAAATAAGTGAAATTATAATACTTTTTTAGATTTACGCGAATTTACGCAAATTTCTTAGTTTATTTTGAAAAGTGAAATTATGTAGGTATATACAAATTTCAGGGTTTTCTCATGAATTTTATTAAAATCATCAATCAAACGTATATTAATTAAGCGTTATTTGGCGATATTTTAACTCAAGAGTTAAGTGAAATATCGTCTGTGACTACACAAATAAGATTACACAAATAAGATTTCAAAAATATACAGTATATTTCGGTAAATACTTAGAAATGTTTACCAGAAAGACACAATAGGCTAGAATGCCGGAAACTAGATACTCCGGTCGGTGACGTACTAAAGAAATCTAACAGTCCTCGGCTCTCCACGATACGTCTCTTCGTGAGAAGGACTATTGAATAGTTTTGCATATACATACATACATAGTATTATCTGCAATAAAATTGCGTAATTAACCTTTCAGATAAGTTTTTTCTTAATTAGATATGGTTGATTGAATTTTCTCACATTTGTATTATTATGAAAAATCATGTTTGTATAGTTATAAAAAATCTTGAGAAATTCTAAATTAAAAACAGGTTTATTGATAACATAAATATTATTTATTTATTATTGACGACACGTTTAGCTCAGTGTGTAGTGACCCTACTTGCTGTGCCAGCGGTCGCGGGTTCGAGTCCCGCTGGGGGCATTCATTTGTGTGAGCGCGAATGTTTGTACTCCAGTCATGGGTGTTTATATTTATAATATGTATGTATTTAAAGTTATATATGTAGTGTATCAACTCTCTAGTATCCATAACACAAGCCTTCGTAGCTTACCATGGAACTAGATGGTGCTGTGTGTTAATGTCCCAACATATTTATTATTATTATTATTTATTATTATTTATAAAGAAAACTAAAACAGTGATATAAGGGTTACAAGGTCGACAGTGCAGGTCATGGACAGTGCAAGCTCAATTGAAACGGCTGAGCAAACAAGCGTATTGGAGTCGGAGAGCCCTCGGAAGACGCCTCTAGCCAGCCATCTTTTCAGTTAGTAGATATGTGACGAATAGGTGCTTTTGATATTCTTATGCGCTATTTTTAGTTTTCCATATTTTTATGCTTATGAACCTTGAGATATTTTTTTAGAATTTAATAATAACATAAGTTTTATTTTAGTTATTCTATAGAATAGTGCAATTGAAAGATATAGTGGTTATTAGTAAAGTAAATTCAGTAAGTATAGATTTTCACTCGCCTTTAGGTGTATCGACTATGTAATATAATATATTCGTCTTCTTTTTGCAATACATATTAGGGACGTTAAAAACTTTAAAAATTGAGATTAGAATAGTTTAATAAATCTTTAAAATGTAAGATTAAATGAAGCAACACGTAAAATGTATTCAAATAACATAAAGTTTAGCTTTATGACACTCTAGAAAAGCTCGGATAAAAATCTATAAAGTATACAAAAAAGGCAATATTTTTATATACATATACAAAATAATACTTAAATGTTATAAATATTCATACCAATGAAGAAAAATCGTTTAGAGAAGAGAGTTGGGTTTTCTAAACACTACATCATACAGCATTGTGCGCAGTCGACTTGGATTTAAAATGCAAAAGATTGAATGCAGCAGAATGTAGATGATTACAATGTATCATGCATTGTTGTTCTTCCGATTAACTTGTGTCTGCTTTTAATCAGGAACTCAAATAGGCCTATGGGTGGTACCAGACATAATTATTTATGAAACGAAGTGTTGTTAACCTTTAGGAGAATGATAGTATTATAATCTATATATGTAATAAAATTGTAACTAAGCCGAATCTGTACTTTAAATATTTTTTGGAAAATCTTATTGAAATAAACACTATTATCGATACAGAGGCCGAATATATAGTTTTTAGAATTTTTGTCAGTCTGTCTGTCTGTCTGTTACCGCATTATTGGAAAACCACTGTAGGGATTTTGATAAAATTTGGTAAGGTGATAACTGGTTATCCGGGTCAACACAAAGGATACTTTTTACCGTGGGAAAATGTCTCATTTCTAAAAAAAATAATACAAAAACTGCAATGTAAGAGTATACTAATATGTAAAACCTAAGAATTTGGTTTTTGGTCATCTGAACACGGGCGGAGCCGCGGGCAATGCTAGTTGTAGGTATATTTAGCTTATACCTAATACTGCTGTTTTTTATTTTATCGTAATACTAGCGACTTGACGTCGCTTCGCTCGGCGCATTCTTAGGTAAGGTTTACATAGATATAAATGGTTATTAGCCAGCTTTAGCCATATAATTTTTTTCTCGTGAATATTTCCAATGCGTTATTCTGATATCGGGGCAGAGACAAATTCAACAAATCAAACATCATAAAAATGGGTCAGCCGTTCTTGAGTTATAAATGGTCTAACTAACCCGATTTTGCTTTTTATATAATATATATAGATATAGATATAGTTATATGAAAGCTAATTTTTATTTCAATCGGTTTTAATCTATACAGATAAATAAAATATATTTGTCTGTTTGTAATGTCAAAATAACAGCTTTATACTAAATGCATATGGAATTATATACGGTACTTATAAGAAAAACACATTTTTAAAATTTTTTGTCTCTTTCTGTCTGTCTGTTTGTTCTGGCTAATCTCCAAAATGGCTGGACCAATTTGAACGGGACTGTCACTGGCAGATAAATGATATTGTAACGAGTAACTTAGGCTACTATTATTTTTAAAAAAGAATTAAGGTTTCGCTTAAGAAAATAAAACGTGCCTAGGGACGCACCCGAGCGAAGCGAGGGTAAGTCGCTAGTTATATTTAAAAAAAATACTAATGCATAAGTGAGACAAGCACGCTGGTTGTTATTTCTTTATGTTTTAACAACTCAATATCGACGTATCTAGCAAGTAAGTGAAATGACGGATAAAAACTAGTGAATAAGAAACTCGCACAGACATTGATCTGTCATTTATTTCCTGAAAGTATTGCATCTTGTCTGTTCTCAGAGAAGTTTGTAAATATCTAGGTACAAACCTGTTTCTGTTTTCCTGGTCAAAAATACAGGATATAAATTAAATTTATAATTCTTAAGACATTTTCGAATATATTTATATGTAAGGTTGGGTGGTACTCGTATGTATCATCTATCATTATATCAGATTGTTCGTTTAGAAGTAGGTGTTTATTTATTACAAAGATTACAATATTTATGTGTCGTTTTCTTTACTCTATCTCAAATTTACAAGCAGTTCTAAGTAGTTAATAAAATAGTTACTTAATCATTTTTTATAAGTATAACTATATTTTAAAATTAGTTAACTTATAAAATAGAAAAATTGGTCAACTGCAAGTCGAATTCGCACACGAAGAGTTCCGTACCATCGTACATGTACTTTTTATTAATATGACTTTTACTACTTACCTACGAACGATCCAAAAAAAAACTTGTAGTTTTATTTTTTTATTTTTATTATTTGTTGTTATAGCGACTATAGAAATATATTCTCTATAAAATTTCAACTCTCTACCTATTACGGTTCATGAGATACAGCTCTCTGACAGACGGACGGACGGACATCGGAGGCTTAGTAATAGGGTTCCGTTGGCACTTTTCAGGCACGGAACCCTAAAACGGAAATACAATAAACATTTCATACCTTTATCTATTTAAAATTATAAGTACGTACGTTGTGATTAATAAACCACTCTTAACGGCTGATGAGATACTCTGCATTCAGTTTTCGGGGTCCCGTACGTAAAGAGTCAGAATGTAAACGTAGGCTGTGCGTTATCAATCATTTATCAGTGTCAAAGAAGGCAAGACAAACAAAATAAGAGAACAAGTATTCATTAAAATAAAAAAAACTTACAATGCTGTAATAGAAAAAATAAACATAAGTTTTGTTATGTATCTATTCGTATCTAGTTATTTTTGCTTAGTATTGCGCCGACTGGCTCAAAAGTCTAGAAATATTTTATTGTAAATTAAAAACGTTTATTATTTTACTTTTATGATAACTTTAAGCTTCTACTAGTTTAAATTGTTTTAAAAAAGTTTTTTTGCAATAATTATGATAAATTTACACGAAGTGTAAAAGTAAAAAAAAAGTAAAAAAGTACATGAAGGTAAATAATAATTTTAGATCAAAATAGAATCTCAAGGCACAGGTTGACAATCGAGCTCGCAATTCAAGCGATCACCCGCGGGGCTGTCAGCTGATTGCAATAAACTAAATTTTACATCGACATGGATCGTTTGAATTGTTCAATAATTGATTTATCGTTTAATCAAAAACTAACTTAAGACTATAACGTTTTAATAAAGAATGTAGATATAATTATAACGCATATATAATATAGATTTTGCTTCATAATAGTATATTATTTTAGGTGCTATCTCTTTGTAGTAACAATAATGTTATTTAAATTAATATTATTGTATAATATTTTGTATTTTCATAAAACCCTAAAATTGCTGACCTAATAGTAAAATCACAATAGCCCTTCGTCATTTCCGTCCTGCTTGGTTCACCTTTCTATTATCACTAGTGATCGCCATGTGGCTGAAAATTAACTATAATTCATTAAGTTTGATCGATATTGAGGTTCTTTTTTTAAAGTTATATAGATAACCTATAAAATCCAAAAGAATTTTCAAACGGCCCTATAGATTCAGAGATTTGTACATACTAACAAACAAACTTTTCATCCTTATATTACTCGTATATAAGTACTCTTATAATATTGATGAAGGTTACCTAACATTATGCTACATCTTTTAGCAGTAAGGTAAGTAATTACACATATATAAATAAATACGCGAGCGGATTTGTTTGTAAAAGAAAGTCAATTTATTTTGGCTTTCTGCAGTCTTTCTCTATATAAACTTTAACTATACTAAAGCCAAATAATAGCCAAAGCTCGCCAAATAGTAGCAAAGCCAAAAAAATAGCCAAAGCTCATACTTCTCCATACATGCAATATGTTTAAAAAGGGGTTCAAAGTTTTCTCTTCGCGTCTTAATATATACCTACATACAGGTACACATACATTACCCAGAGGGTGTCCTGCCAAGTATCTGTCCGATATTTGTTTCAGGGCATACGGGTACGCGACCCCGGGTCCTTGAGCCACCACTATCATACCTTCATCCAGTCCGTGAAAGTGGTGTCCTCTCCTCCCTTTTCCTGCTCCTCTTTCCTGGCCCCTTCCCGCTCCCCCCCCCCTACCTCCCTTTTTGACCCACTCCTTACCCTGGTTTTTTCCCACAATATGTGGGGTTTTTGGAGGTCAGATGGCAATCGCTCCACTTAAAACCAATCTCGCCATGTAAATGAGGACAGTAACAGAAATGCTGGGTACGGCTAGGGCGTCGCCGCTAAACGACGCGCAGGCACATCGCCCTACACCTGCGACAAGTGGGCAAGGGCTACCGTGTCAAGTACGGGCACGGTTAAAGACGTTAGTACCCAGACGGAAACTCCGCTTTGCAACGTGGAATATTGGCTCTCTAACAGGACGATGCAGGGAACTCGCAGATGTACTCATGAGACGTCGGGTCCAGTGTGCTTTCCTTCAGGAAACTCGCTGGAAGGGCAATAAGTCCCGTAATATCGGACAGGGTTACCAGCTTATATACACTGGGTCACCTTCAGGTAAAAATGGTGTAGCGGTAGTGCTTTCTGAAGAGCTTCAGAATGGTCTCCTAGAAGTTGACCGTTGCTGCGACCGGCTGATGCGGGTAAAGGTACTGATTGAGGGTGTTGCCACGAACTTAATCAGTGCCTATGCCCCCCAGGCAGGCTGTAGTGAGGCCGAGAAGGAGTCCTTCTGGGAGCAGTTTGAAGAGGTACTACGCGCTATACAGACTACCGAAGTAATAGTCGTTGGGGGGGACTTAAACGGTCACGTCGGTAAGGCAGCTGAGACATATGAACGTGTCCACGGTGGTTTTGGTTATGGTCGTCGCAATGCAGAGGGAGTAAACATTCTAAGAACCTGTATTGCGTCTGATCTGGCCATCGTGAACACGTTCTTCCAAAAGAATGCTGAGCACCTTATCACGTATAAGAGCGGGCCCCACTCAACTCAAATAGACTATCTGCTGACCAGAAGGTGTCATATCGGCAAGGTGACTAACTGCAAAGTCATTCCGGGTGAAAGCCTGACGGCCCAACATCGTCTCCTTGTCATGGACTATTTGTTTACCCCGAAAAAGAAACTAGCCGAGAAACGCAAACCTAGAATCAAGTGGTGGTTACTGAATGGGCCGATGCGGACTGACTTCCTGGCGGAGGTTGAGAAGCAAAACCTATTGATTCACACCGAAACCGCCCAGGAGGCTTGGGATCGAGCACAGTCGGTAATTACCGCGGCGGGAAGGCGAGTTCTTGGCGTTTCTAAGGGAGGACGAGTCATCGACAAGGAGACATGGTGGTGGAATGACCAGGTACAGGGGGCGATTCGAGAAAAGAAGACTGCGTTTAAAGAGTGGCAGCAAACCAACTCTCCTGAAGATAGAGAAGAGTACAATGCAGCCAAACGTGCCAGCAAGAGAGCTGTAGCCAGAGCCCGCAGTGATAGCTTATCACCATTATATGATAAGCTAGAAACTGCGGAGGGGCAAAAGCTCATATACAAGCTGGCACGTGCCCGGGATAAAGCGACGCAAGATATCACAAAATGTCTTTGCGTCAGGGACTCCCAGGGCACGCTGCTTTGTAACCATGCCTCTGTGAAGGAGAGATGGAAAGACTACTTCTGCGAGCTGCTGAACAACCAGCACCCATATAGTCTTCCACCCGAACCGCCCCCTAACCTCGGACTTGTTGCCCCAATAACACCTGACGAAACTCGGGATTGTCTTCGCCGCATGAAGAACCGAAAAGCGGTGGGACCTGACGACATACCGATCGAGGCGTGGAAATCGTTGGGCTCTCTTGGTGTGCTCATGCTTACTGATCTCTTTAACTGCATCTTGAACACTGGAAAGATGCCAAACCAGTGGCGCTTTAGCTTTGTAACCCCTTTATACAAAGGCAGGGGCAGTGTTCAAGATTGCGGTAGTTATAGAGGGATCAAAATCATGTGTCACACCATGAAGCTCTTCGAACGCGTGATCGACCTCAGGCTCCGCCAAGAGTGTTCTGTCTCTGAGTGTCAATATGGGTTCCAGCCAGGATCGGGCACCATGGACGCCATTTTTGCCCTCAGAACTTTGATTGAGGCTTACAGGGAGAAAAGGAGAACTCTGCATTTGGCATTCTTGGACCTGCAGAAGGCCTTTGAATGTGTGCCTCGTCAATGCATCTGGTGGGCACTGCGATTCAAAGGCGTGCCTGAGACCTATATTGACATTATCAGAGACATGTACCGCAATTCCGCTTCCGTGGTTCGAACCGCTGTTGGCGATACCGAGCCCTTTTCAATCACTGTAGGGGTCCACCAGGGCTCAGCTCTTAGCCCGTTCTTATTCAACGTAGTACTAGATGTTGTCTCGACATGCATCCAGGACCAGCCTCCATGGTTGATGATGTATGCCGATGACATAGTGCTCGTTGATGAGAACCGTCTAGAGCTGGAGCGTAGAGTGAACCTGTGGAAGGGTACGCTTGAGAACGGCGGTCTTAAACTAAATGTGGCGAAGACCGAGTACATGGCTTGCGGGAGTCCGGACTCTAGCACCATCCAAATAGGGCTTGAACCAGCCGTTAAGTCGGAGAAGTTCAGGTACCTTGGATCAGTCCTGCACGAGTCCGGAAGCATCGATCACGACGTTCAAGCCCGTATTAGAGCTGCTTGGGCCAAATGGCGGGAGGTCACAGGTGTGGTCTGCGATCGCAGAATACCGCCCAAGCTCAAGGGACAGATATACAAGAGCATCATCCGACCAGTCCTTCTATACGGAAGCGAGTGCTGGCCATCGCTGTCTCGGCACACTCAGGAGCTTCACGTCACGGAGATGAAGATGCTGAGGTGGATGTGCGGCGTAACGCGGGCTGACCGCATACGCAACACGTTCATCCGAGGCAGTCTCGGGGTCCGTGACGTAGCGGATAAGCTCCAAGAGCGTCGTCTGAGGTGGTATGGTCATGTCGCGCGTAGGTCTGAGGACTATGTTGGAAGAAAGTGCCTTGATATATTTGTCCCTGGAACAAGACCTCCCGGGCGCCCAAGAAAGCGATGGCTGGATGTCGTGAAGCAGGATATGAGAGCCAATGGACTTACACAGGATGACGCGAAAGACCGTGCAAAGTGGAGTAGGTATAGCAGGAAGGCAGACCCCGGCAATAGCCGGGATTAATAAATGCCAGGCAGAAGAAGAAGAAGAAGGTACACATACATGTATGTACCTACATACATATATGATGAGTTTAATGGCACGTTTTATAATACATTTTATTACCTTCTGTACAATTTATTTTATGAATTCCGATAGAAAACACGTTCACGCACTTGATTTCCATAGCTCATGAGCGTTCCGTTGATATTATTTTGTTTTAAACGAAAAACCGCAGTAAAAATGTCACTATTTAAACGTATTTACATGATTTTTATTATTATTGGACCCGTAAATTCGGATTTTAACAACATTTGTAGCATAATCTAAAGATCAAAATGTAATATAAACTTGTTTCTAAGCAATTCATTTCAGCTATCTTCAACTCCAAAACACATTAAACTAAAGCGAACTTCAACTTAATATAACACCTTTATCGAACAATGGTTAGATCTAAAGTAAATTTCTCATGTCGGTTATTTCCATTAAGGTTGCCTACGCTTTCCTAAACTTATGTTAAGGCCCAATATTTATGACCTGTATATGTATATTTAAAGACTATAAAAAATCTAGAAACGTGAACATTTAGATGCCACTTTGGATTTTCTATTCAATGAAATGAGGATGAATTTATATTGGTGGCGGCGTTGAGATGTCTAGGTAATAAATAAGTAACCACATTCGCATTTAGTGTCAGTTGAGATTAACAGGGTTTTAGAAGTTTGAGAGCAGTATGTATGTAGTAAAACACGACACGTTTAGCTCAGTTTGTAGTGACCCTACTTGCTGTGCCAGCGATCGCGGGTTCGAGTTCCGCTGGGAGCATTCATTAGTGTGATGAGCACGAATATTTGTTTCACTCATGGATGTCTATATTTAAATATGTATGTATTTAAAGTTACATACATATGTATGTGTAGTGTATCAACTATATGGTATCTGGAATTAGATGGTTCCGTGTTTTAATGTGCCAATATATTAATTATTATATTTATTTACTTGTGTGAAACTATATAAATATGATGAAAAGAAGATAGGAAGAAGAAGAAAATAAAGAAAAGCTTAAAAAAATAATGTTCGGAAAAACGGAAAAAAATCGTAATATGAGGTAAGAAGGGTTTATAAGAGATTATTGCTTTTATATTTCTTAATTTTCATAACTATATTTTTATTTAATCAGTTCTTTTCAGATTAGTTTTTATAATTAAAAACAAGTGGTTTTATTATTTTGTTCTTATATTACCGTTCTACTTTAAGTATTCTTTACATAAAATTTAAGTATCAAGTTATGAAGGTACATATTATTTAAAAGGTCTTAGTTTGCCATAAATATAAATTATGGAAATCAGTTTAATATGTGCTCGGAATAAGAAAAACGATGCCCAATTGTAATTTTATACGAGTTTTCCTTGTTATGGTTGTTTGTATGCTTAGTGAGACGACTCGGTCATGTCATTTTATCTACTTTACTAGTGCAATAAAAAAATAGTACTTAACCTTTACATATAGTATTCTTAAACTTTTATCGTAGTTAACCTATAACATGAACAGAACCCTAAATAAAAAAGTTTCAATGTATATGAAACTTTATATTTAGGGTACTGTATTTACATTTCAAGAATTAAGATTACTTATAGCCATATACCTATAAAATATTTTACATATAATATACATATGTAAAACACGTCACAGTACCCAATTAGAATAAAATGTAGACAAGACAAGTAAAGTCTGGAACTCGGCTGATTTTTTTGTATATCTATACTAATATTATAAAGAGGTAAAGTTTGTGAGTTTGTGAGGTTGTAGGGGGTAATCTATGGATCTACAGAACTGATTTAGAAGAAATTTGGTAAGAAAATAATTTGAGACCCTGGAAAGGACATAGGATACTTTTTATCCCAGAAATAATCCCTTAAGGAGGTGAAAATGAGGATGAAAGTTTGTATGGGGGAATCAACCTAGGGACGAATCCGAGCGAAGCAAGATTGAGTCGTTAGTTATTAGTAAATATATCGAATAGCTATTATAATTGCGAAAGTTCGTATGAGTGAATGTGTATTTGTTACTTCGCCACGCTTAAACGGATTGACAGATTTGGATGAAATTTAGTACACAGATAAACTATGACCTGGTGTAATACATAGTCTATGTATAACGTTAGTTACTTAGAAACTTATGGACGTACTTGAAGTAAGGGTAAGTCGCTACTAACTAACTAATATGCAATTTTATATTGCTAGTGAATATTGGGATTACATACATGTAAAAAACAAGAAGGTAACATTTTCTATTCTTTTTTATAATAAATAAACAGATATAAATGTGTATGAAGTAAATACTACTTAATTAAAGTCTTCATAGCTCTCGATCCATTTAATTAACTGGTCTTAATATAAAACAATTTACAGAAAGGTAATTCGAATACTCTATAGTACACATTTAAGCAAGTATCGTGCATACATGGCGCCAGTGTCAAGACAAAACCATTAAGCAGCGTTTGAATATCGCAATACTTTAGTGATGTGAACTTATTTGTAAATTAGTGTAAAAATATTAAGAATGCTTTTTTAAATTCAAAACCTCGCACCTCTGATATTTTCATATGTGAATCATTTTCAACTTAATTGCTAATTATCTTATGACGAAGGAAAACATCGTGAGGACCTGCATGTTTGAGAGAACCTAACAAGTTTTCGAAAGACAAGTGAAGTCCGCCAACCCGCACGTAACCATGTGGACCAAGGCTAAATCCTCCTTAGAGTAAAGGTAGATCCTTGCCCAGCAGTGGGGTATTAAAAAAGGGCTCAATACAAATTCAATCAAAACGGATTTATCTATACCTACTAAAATTTTAAATGGGAAAATTTATGATCCTTTATTTAGTAAGTATTTTTGATACTTTTTTACCCTGTAATTGATCTAAGCGAAATTCAAAATAAAAGACAATTTACATTCTAGATAACAAAAGCTATTGTTTTGTCAATTTAGGAGCCGTGGGTCATTTGCGTCTCTTTGGTTTGCTTTTATTGGCGTCCAGAGTGAAGTTGACGAGAGAAGAGCAATATAGGAGAGCTTGAAAGATTTTGTCGTAGTGCGGGGGCTCATTAGCGTCCGGCTATCCAGCCGTGCGTGAAGCCAAGAGAGACACTGGAAAGCAGCCCAACTCGGGCGGTATACCATATGGTTTACTTCTGGTAGTTTTCTGATAGCATAGTGGACATGGGAACAACTTCTTGGTTGTTGTGGTCTGTTTTGGCAGGCCTGCCGTCGGGGCGTTGTGGTTGGGTACATAAGCGATCCTGCAGCATACCATTAAGACGAGGGAAGTTTCGTTGGGTTATAGTAAGGTAGTACTAGCTTTTCTAGCCAGTAAATTCCACATAACCACCTGTTCTTATGTAGGTGATATGCGTGAATACATTTCCCAAAAAATATGTGAAAGTTTGAAAATGGTAAATGTCCGTAGACATGATGTTAGGCATCCGATGCTAGACTTATATTCCCACGCAAGCCTTCCAAGGGAATAGACACATTTGAACTTATGATATCCAAAGGAGTAATATATTTTTTTAATAATAATAAATTTTCAATTATTGCACATCATTAATTCAGCTATTTATCGACTCTTCATTTAAGTCTCTACACTAGCATACAATTCATATTGCATGTCCAGTACTACACCGCCCACGGCGAACTAGCTCGATGGATCCAAATGCTTTCCCGACAAACTAAACAACGAACAATATAACTTCACTATGAAACTTAAAGTGAAGTAGCTCGTTTGTTTTTACATTACACGAAAATATGGAGATACGCTGAGTTTACTAATTTTGATATCATAGAATACAAAAATATGAAATTGCAAAACATGGACGGAAAACAAAGACTGTTTATCTGACCCGTAAACAATAGGTTATTTGGATAGAAGCCTCGTCTTATAGACATTTCCTTATAAACCTCTATGCTACTTCAAGAGTTTGCTAATTAATACTCAGTTATTACACTGAATAGGATAATTGTTATGGTAACTTTCACAATACGTACATATGAAGCCGTTATTTGGGAGATTTAGCTAGTTTCTTATTCCGAAAAGCTTAAGGAAAAGTTATAAAATTCACTCTAACTGAACCATAAATATGTAAATTCCCAGATTTTTTTTAATTGACAATTCGTTCAAACTTTTCATAAGCTCCTTTGTATATTTAGTTTTGTTCTTTTTTATATGTTTATACAAACTAAAGTTGTTATAAACTATAAATAAATTTATTATCCATCAAAATCCTCAATAAAATATATTTCATAATATGAATACTAAATAAATACATAAATGTAGTAAAAATTCAATATATTATACTTGAGTTAGGTGGGTCAAAGGTTTACATTTGCATTTACGAAGAAATATAAATCTACACCCTTTCCATACTAGTCGTTTAAACTTATTGCGTTACCATTTCGGTATCCGAGCTGAAACTCAGTTAGTACAACTAATATATAAGGCCATAGTGTTGCTAGTTGTCTGCGTCGTATATCATTAACATCCAGAACCCGAGCGTCTATTAACATCGCTTCGTGTAGCCGTTGCGTGACTCCAAACATTTTGTAAACCCTACCGGTGATGACCTCAGAGTAAAGTATAACAAAAATGGTATCATGTTTTCGGTTAAGGAATATCATTATATAAATAATGAAATGTGATATTTTTACAGCGACTAATCATACTAAGCTATCTGTGCAGGAGATATTACAGTACAAATGTCAATTCCAGGTCCTTTTTATTTGTTTATACTCCCATAGGTAGGTACAAGATCAGGCGGTTCACTTGGTCTACAAAGTATGGAGTAACTAAGATAATTACCTTACGCTATTGATAATTTCGTAAGAAAAATGCCCAATAACTAATTAAGAACCTCGAGACAGACTTATAAGAGATAACATAGCAACTAAAATAATTTTTCATATCCAGTAAGAAAGATAATAGTTAAGTCATTAAGATATGAAAGCTATTATGATGGTTACAGATTTATTTTTTGCCATATTTCTAATTCATTTGGTCTTAATGATAATGCCATGTGTATTGTATTCTGTTCTGTGACACATATACCCCAGAGATAACTTGGGACCTGTAACATTAGTACAGTTTGTTAATTAAAAGATTGCCGACGCTCATTTAGATTTGTTTACTCGTATTGTCACGACTTATTGTGATTTACTGTATGCCCTTATGTCTTCGCTAGATTTTACTCCAAATAAATAGCAAAATTGTAAAAATATTTAGATTAAAATAATTAATTAAAAACAATATTTACTGGCCTTGAATATAATATATACACACATTATGAGTACAAGGAAAAGCTTAAAAAATATACTATACTTATTCAAAATTCAAAATCAAAATAGTAATTACTTTGTAAAATACTTTCCTTTGTGTGTTTTCTAATATAAATTATAAAAAAATCTTAGGTATTAATGTAAATTTAGGTTTTAATATAAATAATATCTAATATAAGCATTCCCAAACTTAGCGCTTTAACTACCCATATGGATATTAAATCAAAGGAAATAATTATTTTGAACAATTTTTAAATAACTTTTCGGATTTTTTCGCGAATTTATTATGAATTTTGATTCCCGACGTTTCGAATGCTTTACAGCAATCACGGTTACAGGAGTCTTTTCAATTTTATTTACATCTAGGTACTTCAAGCTATTATCTGAATTCCAGAATATTATATCTATACATAATTCTAATTGAGCCGAATCTGTACATTAATTATTTTTTGGAAAATCTTATTGAAATAGTTATTATTATCGATACAGACGCCGATTCTATTGTTTTCTGAATTTTTGTCAGCCTGACTGTCTGGGAACGCATCGAAAGAAAACCACCGCACGGATTTTGATGAAATTTGGTATGGTGATATCTGGTCATGGGGGTCAACATATAGGATACTTTTTACAGTGGGAAAATATCTCATCAAATGAGAAATCTACAATACTAAACGTTAAGACGTAACTAGGGACGAACCCGAGTGAAGCGTGGGTGAGTTGCTAATCTATACTAATATTATAAAGCTGAAGAGTTTGTTTGGTTGAACGCGCTAATCTCAGGAATTACTGATACGATTTGAAAAATTCTTTTTGCATTTGATAGCCCGTTACCTGAGGAAGGCTATAGGCTATATATTATCCCGGAAAAGTGAAAAAAAAACACATCTATCCCACAGGAACCGTACACTTTTTCGGGATGACATATATCCTATAGCCTTCCTCAGTTAACGGGCTATCTAATGCAAAAAGAATTTTCAAATCAGATTAGTAGTTCCTGAGATTAGCGCGTTCAACCAAACAAACAAACAAACTCTTCAGCTTTATAATATTAGTGTAGATAAGTAAATAAAAATCAATGTAGTATAAAACAGATTGTTTATCTTGAGCGAAAGTAAAAGCAACATAAATTAAATAATTACATTAAAAGTGAAACGTGAAAAATTTTATACATATATTCTAAGAGCAAAGGGATTGCTTGCTTTAATTTTTAAATGCTTTCTTCGTTTCCCTAATCGTACTTACATTCCAAAGTAGTAGTTGCGTGTAATTTGTAAAATAAGAGAATATCGATACTCGCACGTTCGAAACGTAATTACTCGTGAGTAATTGCACCTCTATTTAAGGTTCAAAGCCAATTTGTTTTACTAGTTATAGTGGGTTTTTTGTTCCCTTATTTATAATTAAGATTTCTCTAAGATATGCGTAAACGCATTAACTTTAATTTTATATGTAAATACATGAAAATATACTGGTATAGTTTTTTTTTTAAATAAAAACTTTGTAATTAACTACGCACGTTTTACTTACGCACGTTTCAAGTCATAATCTATCTATTGTATTATATTAAGTTTCGTCCAAATCCGTCCAGCGATTTTAGCCTTAAACGAGCAACAAACATTTTTTTTTATGAGTTTCAGTGACAAACGAGCAGACAGACCACCTGATGGAAAGCAGTACCTGTCGCCCATAACACCAACGGTTCATGCACTTAGGTTTTAAGTAACAAAAATGCAGAACCACAGGTGTCACTGTGAGGACTAAGATGATATGCCTCTCGCCTGTAATTGCGCTGGCTACCTTATTCTTTAAACCGGAACACAACAATGCAATCATTGTTGCTTGGCGGCAGAAATAGATAAGGGGATGGTACCCATCCAGTCTGACTTCTCAGGCTTGACAGAGTCCTACCACCGGTAAAAACATACATACAAATATAAATACTTATGCCCTTAAAATTGTAGACCGATTAAAATATAGGATGTAGGATTAGATATAGTATAAGCAAATGGAGTATCACATTTTTATGAATAAAAAATACTTTAATTATATTATACATTTTACCGGTGGTAGAACTCTGTCAAGCCTGAGGAGTCCGACTGCATGGGTACCACCCCCTTATCTATTTCTGCCGCCAAGCAACAATGATTGCATTGTTGTGTTCCGGTTTGAAGGATAAGGTAGCCAGCGCAATTACAGGCAAGAGGCATATCATCTTAGTCCTCACAGTGACAAAACACCTGTGGATCTGCATTTTTGTTACTTAAAACCTAAGTGCATTAACCGTAGGTGTTATGGGCGACAGTTACTATTTTCCATCAGGTGGTCTGTCTGCTCGTTTGTCACTGAATCTCATAAATAAAAAAAAAATACATACGTATTGATTCAATAAATAATTAGTTGTTGGTAAATTTTTAATACCAAGATACACATGAAGTCAAAATAAATAAATTTACAAGTATTTAAATTTTGGAAATCAATCCGTGAGAAGCTACCGGTTGGTATGCAAATCTACTAAAAAAAGTTTATCGATGATAAACTCAACATCTTTTTAAAAGAAATAAGGGCAAAGCGAGTGAACGATCCACCCGATGGTAAGTGCATATCATCGCTCCTACCCATCTGTAATAACGTAAGAATGAATTTTTCTAATTGTATAGTGTTGTACAAATTGCATTGTACAGATAAATAACTACTCTTTTAAATACTTTTTGTTAAATTAATACATTCGCCATATATTATATTGATATACATTTCAATGACACCCGTAACCGCGAAATACTTTTGTTAAAAAAATTACAACACATTAATTAAATATTAAAACATTGCCTTTAACAAGAATTAAAGAAAACTGAAGATTTTGTTTTTTAGTAAACAAAGTAAGGAATGCAGCTGTTTTTATAAAATTCAAGAAAATATATCATCATGGTCCTCAAAGCCTTGGTAATGACATCGTAATGCGACCCATAAATTTGAAGTGCCGTAATACACACCACTATAAATATTACCGAAAGTGGTGATTTACCAGACACTCGAATGGTTGGACAAAAAAAAAGATCAGTAATGGACCGTTAACTCTAAATGATTACAAAGTGTTCTATTTTATACATATAACTAAGTACTATCTATATGAATTTTTATATATTTAGGTTTAAAATTTGCTTTATTTAAACTAACTATATATATATATATATATATATATATATATATATATATATATATATATATATATATATATAGGCAACACAAAATAGTTTAGTACCTTTCTCTCGTCTGTTTGTCAATCGATTTGTTTTTTTTAATAGCTATTGACAAGTTTTAGTGTTATGGAAAAAAAAATTTGGGAGCATTTTTTATTTGATAAGGTAAAGACCAAACTGTGAAGAATTATTATTTCTACTTGTTCAAAAATGGCGAACACTAGTTAGATTTATATTTTAAAATACATTTTATGTATATAAAACAAAATATTTACATATAATAATTTATATGTAAAATTTTTTTGTATATATATATATATATATATATATATATATATATATATATATATTGCTTAGTTAAACAATGTACTATATAATTATTATAAAAATTTAAAGGCTACATTCAAATAACAAAACTGTATAAAATAAATTGTAATACATTGAATATATACTTATATAAAATATATATACATGCATAATAATAATAGTATTTCATATGTTATTATTACGTAAAATCGATAGATCTTAAAATTTAGTATAAATTAAATCCAAAGCAATAGCTCTACCAGTTGCGCTTATTCTGTTAACTTGTGTATACATTTTTTAATCTTACCCTCTACTTGTTACTTGTCTTGCCTGTAAATTTTCGATGTACCCAATAAAGTGTTAAGTTAAGCTTTAGCTAATGTGATTTCTCATACAAGTGAATTGTAATATTCTTTTGAGAAATAAATGATCTTAAACTTGAATTTATTATTTTTAATGTACACTTAAACTTTTTTCAAAAAAAAAAAACACAATTTTCAAATTCAGCATCGGTTTCGATTATTAGTTAATCCTCACGTAATGGCACAACTTTGTTCAAAATTTAGTACCTTTCGCAAACCGTATTTTCAAGTTTAATTTGTTTATATAATAGGAGTTTGTGAGTTGTTTTGTTTCTGATAAATTAAATAATTATCTTAGGCATAGTACTTTGTTAACTAATTTATTAAGTATTTAATTTAAATCGTTGTCTACTTTATGTTAAAAAAATTGTGTTGAATAAAAAAAATGTTGTTAATAATAAGATTTAAGTGAATCGCAATGTCACGTATTAAAAAGTATCCTATATCACTCTTGGTATGTAAGTAGTCTAAAGCAATGGTTCCCATTTTTTTGGCCACGGAATCCTAATTTTTTTATATATTATATAAAGTAAGAAACTGATTGGCTGACTGATTCACTGACTGATCAATGCACAGCTGAAACCGCTGGGTCTAGAAGCATGAAATTTTGCACAAATGTTTCTTAATTAATAACATAAGTGTGCACTAAGAAGGGATTTTTGAAAATTCATCCCTTAAGGGGTTAAAATAGGGGATGAAAGTTTCCTCCCCAGGCTCCGTAGTGCCCGGCAATCCAGTTGTGCGACGCCCCATTAAGATGGAGGAGGTTCTTTTGGGTTTTAGTGGGTAGTACTGGCTTGGCCAGTAAGTCCCACACCTTAACAGTAAAAAAGGTGGTGAAAGTTTGTATGAGAGATTTTTGACGTTAGTAATGTAAAAATGATAATAATGATATAAACACTTGGTTAGAGAAAACAGTTTACAGTATCATTTTTTTATGAACATTCATTCTTTAAGGAGGTAAAATAGGGGATGAAAATTGGTATTTATGATCTTTAATTCAATTAAATAAACATGGGTTATGACATTTTTGTAATTCATCCCGTAAGAGGATAAAAATGGATGGTAAAGTTGTTAAGAAAATTCACCATTTTTATTTTTAAAACTAAGTATTCGTGTTTATGTAAATTAAGTGTTCGTATAATACGTGTTTTCAATCAGATTATTCTAAATCTGTCCCCTGAGAGGGTAAAAATATTATCAGGCTCGAATTGACTAATAAAAATCAGCATTCATAATATTGACGCTCAAAACAGTTATATACTTAAAAAAGGTTTTTTTTTTTAAATAAAAGATGTTTTTGGCTAAATTAAGTAATCGGGGGTTGGTATTAGTTGTGAGCTGTGCCCTCATCTTGAAATGCCACTACACTTTTAGAAGATGGTAAAGCGGCTTACGCTGCATTTAAACTCCCGATCAATCTGACCCGAAATATGTTTAAACATGATAGATGAAGTTCTCCGAAAGTGCACACTTACTATATAGAATAGAGAACAAAGATCATTTCAAATTCAAAGGAAAATTTTGTATAACTACTCAGCTGGTCATAGCAGTGATGACTATAACAGACGAGAAAGAAAACCTAGCTAGAGTGTATCCTGATATTTCTAATATACAAACGAAGTCTTGTCTTTGCTTTGTAAACGTGCTACGCTGACCCTTAAAAATAACTGTGCTATTGCTCATAATTACGTCCTACTTAAGTATTTTTAAGAGTCAAAAATAAAATATAAGTTTGTCGATACAGTGATACAAATGAATAAATTAGCTTACTATCCTGTGGAATTCCTTAACAGTCTTAACCCATCAGGCCTCCTTTCTTATGAACTCCTCCTGAAGATTGGTGCACTTATAATGAGTAAGCCACTGTCTCTTTTAAAGACTAGATAGCGCGAAATCTATAAAACATTATAATGCTTACTGTGTTTGCTGGATGTACTCGAAAGGAGTTAATTTTCATACCTCGAATACCACTAATATACCTCTGACTATACCTTTGAATTTAATTTAATGTAATTCTTCCGTAAAAGCTTCGCAATGACCATTAATAATTCTCTGGGCCAGTCGTTTGAAATAGTAGATACAGACTTAAGAGAGTATTGCTTCTCACATGGACATTTTAGAAGTGGTATACCAAGAAGTTTTTGATTAAATTCTAATTTTCTGTTCG
This sequence comes from Argynnis bischoffii washingtonia, assembly GCA_033884665.1. NCBI lineage: Eukaryota > Metazoa > Arthropoda > Insecta > Lepidoptera > Nymphalidae > Argynnis > Argynnis bischoffii. The sequence continues at coordinate 5,161,687 of CM066611.1, forward strand.
TGACTTTTAGCGTAGACTAATCTAAGTGAATAAAGAGTGATAATATACAATAATAATAACAAATTCGATATGTAACACATAAATGATTATTATGCGAGCCATTATGACGATCGCTTCCTGCGATAGAAGGATAAATCAACAAAAACAAGTAGAAATTAATTTTACTTTTAATTACCTACTTATTTGAATTTGAAAGGTGGCGGACAGTGAATGCACGTGGGCTGATACGATGTCGAAGACCATCCCGATGGTTGGTGCTCATTGGGGAGACCACTCAGTATGATTAATCCAGGTACTTCTCTGGCAGCAGAGTGGACCGTGGGAGAAACAATACGATTGTCGAAGTCTGGTTGGCAGGCTAGTCATCGGCCTGCATAAAGGCTAGGGGAGGTTTCGTTGGGTTTTGTGGGTTGGTAATATGCTTACATTTAACACTCGAGAACGGAGAACGGAGATAAGCAACAGCCTATGAAGATAGATAACTACTTATCATCAGATGTTGACAAGTACTTAAGATTGATTGTCTTTATGGCCGTAAGCATAAGCATACTTAATATATAACTTCATTTGAAAATTGAAAATAACAAAAATTCTTTAAATATTAATGGATTTTCGTGTTATATTCCATCACGTAATTAAGTTGATTAATAAATTAAAAAGTAATCGTTTTCTTGTGTCTACTAAGTGTTAATTCCAAAAACATGCCTTTTAGGAAGTAATAAATATTCAAGTTGTCACAAACCACCGACTGCGGAATGGTTCATCGTATTCATGTATTATGTTGGTTTCTGCCCTATCGAGCCCTTTAAATATCAAGAAATGACTTATTATTTCGCATTTCTTAAATAACAAGTGTTTTCATATCACGTAATATATTTTTTATAACTTATTGAATAAAATAATGCACATTTTGTCTAGAATAAAATTGTAATACGTGTGAATAGAATAGCTTTTCAAAATCTTGCGCAACATTTGAAATGGACAGAAGCCAGAAATCTGTCTAAGAGCAATATGTGGAAATAAGTGATTTTTATTGAATATGTAAACTATGAAAAAGCCATCGTTTTTATAACCTAAATTTATCCAAAGATATAACTTGAACTCCGGTCTGTAGAACAGTGTCATAATAAAAAGATGTTTATTAGCACATTATGAATTGGACTGAATGCGATTAGGAAAGATAGAGGTAGTAAAAAGTTTAAAATATTGGGAACTACGACAAGGAGGCTATTACTTTAAAGTCTATCTATCTCTTTCTATTTAAATTGTTTGTTTTTTGGTAATAATTGAATTTTTAAGAATAATGATTTCTACTTTCATGAATAATTATGATGATGAATGATGATGGTGAAAAATGAAGTGTAAATATAGGTAGTAGATTATAGGCTATTTTATTTATTAAAAAGTAATATTAATACAAGCAGGAGGCAAAAAATAGTAAAATTATACCAAAATTCTTACGTCATTTATTAGATTTTATAAGCCAAAAATAAGCTTTTACACGTAATCAATTTAATCAATGGAGATTCACTACATTATTTGACTATTTACTTTTAATATAAATGTTTATTAGAGTATGATAAGCAATATGTTGGGACATTACACACAGCAAGTTCTAGTCCCATGGTAAGCTACGAGGCTTGTGTTATGGATACCAGATAGTTGATACACTACACATATATAACTTTTAAATACATACATATTATAAATATAAGCACCTGTGACTAGAGTACAAACATCACACAAATGGATACCCCAGCGGGAGTCGAAACCGCGACCTCCGGCACAACAAGTAGGGTCACCACAAACTGAGCCAAGCAGCCTTAAAAAAGGGAAATCAAACTCCTGCATTCCAATTGAGTAGGTAGTTTCAAGTAGACTCGATCATAACGTCGGTTAAACATTTGTCGAAACAATAAAATATCCATTCAAATATTTTTTTTAAAACTAACAAACCTCTTTACTTATCAACAGTAATTATTTAAATGACATCAAATAATTCATTTCACCAATAATAGATGATGATAGAAGCCCAAATGTATATTTAATACTTTTAAAAGATTAGAGACTCAATTACCCGTGGGATGTATTTTATTTTATTACTTAGGAATTTTATTGACACTGCTGAGAATATTAAATTCGTATCAAATTTCAAAACATTGGGCTATAAATAAAAAAGTTATATAGTATCACCAATTATCCGTTTTGTTTTATAAAAATATTGTCACCTCCTTCGGTTTCATTACATAAAGTGAATTATTTTGTGAAAAAATGTTTATTAGAAATTTTAAATAAAACTATCTTTTCGGATTATTTCGCGGATTCATTTTGATTTTTGATTCCCGACGTTTCAAATGCTTTACAAATTGTTTCGAATGTCTTTTGTAAAATTGTGTGCACTGTTACAAGTATATAACACCCTTGAGACGTCTAAAACCTAAAACTTAGTCTCTCCCGTGACCATGATTACTGTAAAGCATTCGAAACGTCGGGAACCAAAAATCAAAATAAATCCGTGAAATAATCCGAAAAGATATTTAAAATATTCGCGTAAATCTAAGAAAGTATTTATGAGAAATTGTTATTATCAAACAAGATAGTTTTCGCATGTAACTTCGTTTGTATTTAACAATGTGATGGTAAAAAATAATGTATGTAGCTCTCACTCTTAATAACTTTTTTCAAAAAAAATTATCCTTCAAGATCACTCAAAAGTCAAAAATTTTACTCTTAGGAGTGGAAATTTTGTGATTTTTTTATGGGACCACCAGATATCAATAAAAATAATTTAGAAAGTCGGTAATGAATTGGCGTTGATATCGCGTAACTTACTCGTACATACAAAAAATACGTGTGTAACCGAAATGAGTACCTCCTCTTTTTAAGTCGGTCAAAAGTTTAAGCCAATATTAATACCTGTAAGCCTAGTCAAATTGTTTTTCCTTGTCGAATTCTTCCCTACAGAAATCGTCATATTTTCTAGAATAAGGAGCAAGCTATCTTAAGTAGTAGGTTAAGAGTAGGTTAAGTTGCTGGTAGTAGTAGAGCAGCAGGAGGGAAACAGAGATACAGTTTTTTTAATACTTCAATTTTAGGGTACTGTAGCCAAATGGTTTAAACGGAACATTTTTAATTTGTCCATGTTCGTCTGTCTATCTGTCCGTCTATCCTTATGCTACATCCATTTTACTCGAAGACTACTAGAGCTAATTGCTGGGTAGGTATTTGCCCCATGTGAATTTCAAGTGTGCAATTCTGTAGTCAAATGGTAAAAATATAAAACAGTTAGGGTGGCAATCCATATATGTATTTATAAAGTCTACATAAGCGGGTGGAGTATCTCTGGACAGATCTCTTAAATTCCTGGTGTTTTTCAATGAGGTTTTTGTTAGTTGCAGAGTAATGCATATAACTTCTAGTCGAAATTTTAACCATTTCACGTTTTGGTCGTAAAGTTAAATTTGTTTCTCACAGTTATATTATAAAATACAAACTCATTTATGCGGTCAATAAAATGAATATCGTAGATGGGTAAACGAACATCGTTGACGTAACAGTTAATGTGTTGAAAACATTTTGATGTTTCATGCTACGGAACCCTCGGTATGCGTGTCAAACTCGCAATTGTCAGATTTTATTAAATACTTATTTGGGTTGAATATACTGCAAATGAAATTCTAAGATATTTTATATTCGTAATATAAAATTCCAGACATACACTTCAATTTAATTTATAAGTGAAACATTATATAAGCAGCTATTCACAAAATTTCTTAAGACCTTACTTGTATTTTGTTTTTGCGGCCATATTTTCAAGAAAACATATTTTTTCTATCAATTTAAAAGCATTTCAACGCAATTCATTCACATTTACTTTCGGTGTTCAAAGCAAAGTGGAATCCATTAAGATTCGGTGAAACGATATGCTCTCGGAATGTTATTTTGTCTCTTTTACTCGGAATTTTATCGCTCCTTTTGTAAAAAAATATAATAGAAAGTGTTTTAGTTAGAGCTCAAATAATTTTGCCGTTAAGTAAAATATTTTCAAAAAATACTCTATATTAATTAATACTTGTATTTTAGATAATTTCTTCTGTAGAGTAACGACACACTATTTATATTTTATGTAAATATAAGTAAAATTAATGTGTCATTATTAATTATTAACGACGCAGTAATGTTTCGTTCTCTATTTCATTTTGCTTAATATTGAAATACACAATTATTTTTTAAGTATACATCCGTGCCACTATTTTTCGAATAATATAAATATTTATCCCATAAATATTTTAAATGTAAAAGTTTGGACGGATGTTTGTTACTCAATCACGCCAGAGCTCATCTAGATGAAATTTGGCACAGAGATGGATTATAATCTGGAATAGCACATGGGTCACTTTTTATCCCAGAAAAATGTACGGTTCTCGTGGGATAGATTGTTTTTGTCTTTTACTAGGGACAAACCGGTGGTAGGACTCTGTCAAGCCTGAGGAATCCGACTGGATGGGTACCACCGCCTTATCTATTTCTGCCGCCAAGCAACAATGATTGCATTGTTGTGTTCCGGTTTGAAGGATAAGGTATCAGCGCAATTACAGGCAAGAGGCATATCATCTTAGTCCTCACAGTGATAACGTACCGGCGGTTCTGCAGTTTTGTTACATTAAACTTAAGTGCATGAACCGTAGGTGTTATGGGCGACAAGTATCGCTTTCCATCAGGTGGACTGTCTGCTCGTTTATCACTGAGTACCATAAAAAAAAACCCGAGCGAAGCGAGGGTGAGTAGCTAGTTTTAAATAAATATAATAAATAAGCTAAGTCTATACTAGTAGAGATATTCTAACAAAATATTTTACAATTTTAGATGTTTTCGTATAAATATAGGTATAAGACATATGTAGAACTATGTGTTGTATATCTGTTTGAATTATTTATTTTTTTTCTTCTACCTCAGTTCCCTACCTCTTTAATGTTTATTGTTATCTCAAACGTATGAAATTTAATTAAGCAATTTTAAAAATGCTTCAGTTAATAAACTATCTTTTTTGGCTTCTGCTCCATCCTAAAAGGCAGATGTAACAATGTGGAAATGTTTGATGTATAAACTTCCATTTGTAATTAAAATTTCGTCCTTAAATAAAATATATTGACTTTTTAATACAAAAATATTAATAAAATCACTTTTAAAAATTAACTTTTATTTAAAAGAAGCGACTCACCCTCGCTTCGCTCAGGTTCGTCATTAGGTACGTCTTAGCGGTTAGTATGGAATAGATACACTATATATTATAAATGTAAAAATCACATAGATATGATGAGTTGTTGTGGGTTGTAGTATAAGATGGTTTCCCGTGGGAATGAGATGATCTCCCGCGGAAGAAAGTAAGCTAAAGTAACCTACGTTACTCTCCAACCTTCCAACTGTCTCCACACAAAAAAATTACGCCAATCCGTCACTCTGTTTCGACGTGAAAAAAGGACAAACAAACGAACGAACAAACAAGCGAGTACGTAAGCAAGCAAGCAAACGAACAAAACAAAGTCCAAGTTCAGCTTTATATCGTAGAAAGCGAAAGTGTCAAATCTACGTACAAATATATTCATTCAAATATTTTAAGGTTACATTCATAGTAACAAGGAAAAAGAAAAGATTTTTACGTTTTTCCGTAATTTTTTTTCAATTTTTCACTTTATAAGAACCCTTTATAGGAGAAAAAAATAGCCGAATAGCTCGAGTTGTTCTCGAGTTTCGTGCTTAGCAACTATATTTTCAGCAAGCAATATTTTTTTCATTAAATTATATAATTTTATAGGTATAGGTATAACTTAGCGTAATCGTATACCAGCAAGCGCTTAAAAATGAATCACATAATTTTGGACCAGAAAGACAGATATACAGACATACGAACGACTAAAATTGAAGAAAATTTTTATTTCATACAATTTTAATTAAATCCTCTTCAGTATACAGTGTCCACTTATAATACTAGTTCATTAAAAATAGCACTAGAAAAAGATGGACGTATGTAATATGCAGTACAGGTATTCATTTTTCCGTCATTAATATTCCTATAAATTTTTTGCAATTACAGCTAATGTTATGTCAATGAGAGGAGGTTTTTACATGTTTCGTATAATAATGTATACATTTCATGTTATATGTTATTTATACAATAATCGTTATCAACAATCATTGTAAATTGTATTGAAATTCTTTGAATATTATTTTATAGTGTAATTAAACAGTAATTATCGTTTATGTTATTTTTTTACTGGCAAAAAGATCTGAAAGATAGATCGTTGACTATAATTTTTAATTTCTTCTGAACTTTCCTCGTATTAAGGAGTTATTTCATCTGTATTAACTATACCATATGTATTTTTTTTCACAGAAATCACAATTTTTAGCTTTATGATAGAACTAGTGGCTCACCTTCGCTACGCTCGGGTTCGGCTCTAGGAAAAAAAACAAACCTATCCCACGGGAACCGTACACTTTTCCGTAATAAAAAGTAGCTTATGTGTTATTCCAGACTATAATCTATCTCTATGTCAAATTTCATACAAATCCATTCAGCAGTTCTGGCGTGAAAGAGTAACAAACATCCATACATACATATTCACAAACTTTCACATTTACGATATTAAGGGGAATCAGGCCATAGTCCACCACGCTGGCCAATTGCGGGTTGGCAGACTTCACATGTCTTTCGAAAACTTGTTAGGTTCTCTCAGATCTCTGATTTGTACTGTTGCTGAATTGTATACACAATTTATGCAGTTTTATAAATATATCTAAATTATTAAAAGTTACTTATATCATAAGAATCATTGTAATAAATGCTAATATGGTAAAAATGTGTTGGATAGAGCGATGATAGACATTTAACGAGCCAGCTTATAACTTTAGTCCAATATTATGGAAAAATTTAAAAGCGTTTTATTAATTTCATACTATTTAATTTATTTTATTTTACCAAATATATTTTCTTAAAAATATTATTTCTGTATATATTCTTCTTTTGTATTATTATATCTTTACTGTACTTACTAATTTTGCTAATAATAAATCCTGTTTCTAATGTTTCTACGTATTTTTGCAACAATATTCACTCCTAAATTAAGTATAACAGTTCCAAAAATATGTTGTAAGTCTATATATTATGGACAAGACATTATAAGAATTTTTATAATTAACATTGGCATAATTGTTTATTTTTATCATACATGCTATGAAAATATAAAGATATATATATAAATAAAAATTAATCACCGAAATGTATGTACGCGCATAACTTCCGGTTGACTGCACCAAATTAGATAATAATTTTTTTTTTGTGTTTGTTATATTCAGGAAAAACTTTGTATAGAAGAAAATTAAAAGGAAATTTTTTTTTTACTAAAATAAGATTTTTTAAGTCTGTGTGTGAGTGAAATTGTTTTTATCCCTTAAGGGTGTGAGATTGGGGATGAAAGTTTTTATGGAGAAGCAAGCTAGGGACGAAACTGAGCGAAGCGAGGGTGAGTCGCTAGTCTATAATAACTATAATACAATTCGAAATATTAAATTATTGTTAACGCTTTTCACTTATAACTTATAACTTAACTATCGTTTTCTCGTCCCTTCGACTCTTCACACTTAAGAATTCAATTAATCTTGTGGCATCTACGGGGTCCAAGATATTCGTGACTAGTAATTTCTTTTTTATAACAAGAACTAGGCAATCCACACCCGATATTTCTATAGAATAAGAATAAAACAAAGAACAAAAAGTATCGGGGTCCGAACAATGAACGATGATATGGATTTATCTCATAAACTAACCAGTAGGATCACTCATCAAGCGTATCTTTGAGACTTAAATGTATAGATCACGATTAAGACAAGCCAAAGATAACTAACAATAAAAATAAGAGATTTTTTTAAATAAGATTAACGCCTATTCTTCGTAACAAAATTAATTTTTCTTAGTATTGCCTAGAGACTCCAATACACAAAAGAATTCAATATATTATACAACGCAGATATTCCTTCATATTTCTTCGGGAATAACAAAAGAACCTGCCGTGACCTTTAGTCCAGCGCAGACGCAGAAAGGGCAAAAAAATATGCGCACGAGCAAATGAAATCGAAATAAAGTCTGATCCCAGGCAAGGTCTCGAATAAGATATAGCATTTTGATTAACCGTTGTCGGGCGTCGGCCTGTGAAGTATACTTGCGGACTCTTTTGATATATTTTATCTAGATTTTTTCTCAAAAACTGTATTTTAAATGTTGATTTTATGTAAACAGGTTTTGTGACGAATAACTTTTAGTGCTTAGATAGCAAGGAGTAATACAATTCTTAATATATAGGCTGTATTATATGTATTTTGGCTTTATGTTTTGATTTTTGACATAGTTTTTTCAAATAACATTTTTTATAAATAATCTAACGTAAATAAAAAAATATATATATTTTTTTAAAAGATCTTCTTAAAGTTATGCTAAGTAAAGCCATTGAAAATGTATTATCGTATAACAGTTTGTCAAAGAGAAAAAAAAAAAATAAAGTAACTTCTTTATAAGCGTGACATTCGCGATCCTATAAATTATAATTAAAAATATCAATACAGATAACATTATGATATTAAACATTTTACAAGCAAAAAAATGAATCACATCGCTTGACCGGTTCGCAAGGCTTTTTTTGCCTCAGAATTCCAATCTCCGAACATGACATAATAATTAAATTCCTTTACTTGACTTGATATATATGTATATATTTTCGGTATCATATTTCTTATGTTGTTATAAGTAAATAAACTTTTTGTTTTTTCAAACTACGATTAGAGAATAGCTTTCTTTTTCTCATTTATTTTATTATTGATCAAAAATTATTTTGATTATTGATTTGATTAATTATTTAATATTATTAGTTGATGAATGTGTAAAGTGTTATTGTCACTTATTATATCATTAAAATATTATTTAAAAAAAAAGAGATATTCTTGCGTATTTTAAATCTGAAAATGGAGTTAAGTTAAATTGACACAAATGTCAATAATATTTTCTTTTTAACTTTGATTTGTTCTTATAATTGGGAATTGGCACCGTAACGCACCCCTTTATTGCTGTATAATATTATTTAAGGGTCAGAATGAGTTACGCCTTCAATGCATTTTATATGTGACCCCAACGATTACGATTTCGCAATCGTCGTTACGAGAAAATTTCTTTAGGTAGTATTAAAACAATTTCTCTCAGAAAATATATTTTTATTGAAGACTTTAACAATACAATATCTTTATAAAAGACAAGATAGGTGTATTCTCCATTTTACGTGACATTGGCGCAGTAATCTGTGCTCAACTAGCACGCTTTGAAGTCATTAACAAGAAAATTGAATTGAGGTGAGTTATATTAAAATATTACCTCTCTATCTATTCTTTAAGTCGAAGTTAATGTCTTTCGTTTTGCAGAATAATTTTTGAAATAATGTACTTTGACACATTATGTTTGACACATTTTATTCTATAATTAGTAACAATATGTAAGCTGTTCGATTATATTATGACTAATTCGATATATAACATAATATATAAGCAAAATATTATAATTAAACGCGACAACTCTATTTAAAAAAAACATATCGCAATAAAATCGTATCGGTTATTTAAAAGAGTTCTTAAGACCCCAAAAAGTAACAAACTTCGTATTCTTAGTAATTATACAAGCTGGTAGCTCGCACCCTCTACATGGCACGCGATGAATAGCCTTAGTGCAAGAAAAAATATTTCAGTTATATATAGTTAAGATATAGTTTTAATAATTTGATTAAAAACCGATTCGTTCATTCTATTTTGTTAAAAAAATTTCTTTATTAATAATAAACTTATGTTATTATTAATAACAATCCTTTGCATGGTGGACCTGATATATGTACTAACATATTTGTAGGACTTTAATGTTTAATATATTTAAACGAGTAATTCTTGTATATTTATTTATTTATACCGGAAATCTCGGAAAAGGCTCTAACGATTTCGCAAAAATTTGGTATGTAGGGGTTTTTGGTGGCGAAAAATTGATCTAGATTAGTCTTATGTCTGAGAAAACGCGTGTTTTCGAGTTTTCATGCGCTTTTCTTTTGTATTATTCCACGCAAAATATGGTCGCTAATTTATTACGCTCTGGTATAAGCGTCGTGGTCAACCGGCCAAGGTGCAAGACAATGACAATCACAGGTATCCGGGTTTGAATCCCGGTCTGATACAAAGTTTTTACTTTTGTTTCTTTTTTGTAATAATTCAAGTTTTTAGTTTTTTTTAAATAACGATATAACAAAAAAGAACTCCGAGCGAAGCTAATTCACCCAGGTACTGTACATAATATATGATCCATCGTTATTAAAACTTTTTACTTCGTAACCTTATTCTAATTTAGAACCCATAACCTCTGACGTAATAGGCAGTGGCAGTCATTCAATTATTTTACATTTTAAATATATACGTATGTATAATTGATAAATGAAATGACGCAAGTTAATGATTTAAATATTTGTAACTGAATTGTGTCTAATAAGAATACTTTTTAACTGATAATCGTCCGTTAAACGATTATAATTTTAAAAAAGTAAATATTTGTATGTAAAGCATGTTGTGACATAAAAATATTTATTAGATAGGTATTATAAAAATGTTTCAAAGCATAAAAGCAATACATATCATGATACCAACGCGAGCTGTAGTATTCGCGTCGTTGTCTCATTCCACTTTAGGTGTGCGAAGTAATATGTTATAACATATTTTTTGTGCTTGTAACCAGGATTATATCAATAATTCACTTTATTTACTAATTAATTATTTTCTATAAAAGTTTAAAACTCAAATTATTATAATTTAATCTTTTCTCAAGATATTGACTCAAAATTAAATTATAATTATAAAACTTTGAAAGGAGACTATTATAAAGGTAACTCATTGAACTCAGTTGACCCCTGACAACACGTAACTAGCTAAAACAAAAACTCTATAAGCGATATTCCTCGATCGCATTAAATGATAGGTTTGTACACCGAAGTTGACCCTTACAAGTCTAGTTATACGAAAAGTAGACGTAACTATGTACTCCATGTGTACCGGGCTCTATCCGGCGGGTGGTTTGTCAACTCGACCGGCGGTCGCCTTAGTTCCACTAGGCACTAGTTCGGTACGGGCCAACTCGCGTAACGGACGCGTACTCTGAGGCGCGCGCATCTAAATATATCGAACTTTGAAACACGTGTGTAGGAACTTTGTGCTTCTGTGGACTGTGTGCCATTGGGTGTCAGTGCTATTGGCGGGAGACGAAAAGTTGCATGAAAGCTTTCGTAACCCGTGATAACAGTAAGTACTGATTTGATTTACTATCAATTGCTGTCTATGAAATATGGCTAACGAACGCCTTTCACATGTTAATTTATACATTTTGTTTTGGTTTTATGTAGAGCTTTGTTTTGTTTTAGTTGTTCTTATTTTAAAGTTTATTGTTATGTAGTTGGATCCTTTAAATAATTACTTTTAACATGCTTTTTAGAATAATATTTCTTATATTATATGTATGCACGTGTTAAATTATTATTTTATTGTAAGTTAAATGGTAAAATATATTTTACATTTATATTGTACGTATGTTATTAATATAAATGATAATTGATTACGACTTTTTTATTAATTAAAAAATAAATATTTAAAAAAATAATAAAAATGAAATATCAAAATTCATTAAATGTTTTTGACGTTTAAGGATGACAAAATATACATTTTAGTCGCATCGTGATAAAGTATGTGCAATTCGTTGAACTCTTTCGTATGCAGAACATGCGCCTGCGCGGCGATATTAATATTGTAAGACAGAGATACAATGCAAAACTAGAACAGGAATGTTTTGATTATATATATGTACAAAAATATATTTTAGGAATAAACGTGTAAAACTTAAATGCTTATTATATTCATATTCTAAAAAATAAAGTCGATTAATATACGAGTAAATACATTCAATATCAGGAGCCATAAAATGCACATAGTTGTGAAAAACACAAAAGCCAATCGCAGTGCTGAATTTGTATGAGAAAATCGTGAGTCCTCCAAAGCCATTAAGGATAATAAGAGACTGAAGTATGTATATCGCGCTATAAGAGAAAACTTACGAGCTACTTGAATAGCCAATTACAATAGCAACGCTTCCCAAGTTAGAATACGGACGCTTCCTTAGTTAGAATACGGACTTACCTAAGTTAGGTCTTACCCATTCCTTACTGTTTCCTCCTGGCGGCTTATTCGTATTTTCTGAGGCAATTTAAAATAACTACCTGTTTCTTCGCATTCCAAAGAGATAAATTTTATATTTCTCTCTGTCGTTAAGAGTTTTATTGCGACTTCAGTATATATTGTCAGATTGTTCTAATCATCCTCATAAATAATGCCACTCAGAAGTATTATTAACCTTTCTTATTGTGAGTAAAATTTGCTTGTATTTTCTAGTCAATTTTAGGAAAAGCCTCTCAACATAATATTAATTAATATTATGTAATTATTAATCAATTATTATAGAAGGACTATTGTAATCTTTATGTATTGTTTATTAAAAAGAAAATTTTGAACGTTATCAGTGGCTAAATATAAATAAAATATCTTATATACTGTATATTATACATTACATTCATTCTATATAAAAACAGCAGCACAATGATAAAACGAGCGCCTATTCAAGGAATACGTAGCTCACCAGTAATAAATAATGGTGGAGTGGTCAACCCTCTGGTCTTTTTTGTAGACTAATCAAGGAAGATTTATTCAAAGGTTAAAAGGAAATGGAAAACTCATTTTCATGATTTATGTTCAGATTATAGCTTTCTTATGTTTTATGGATAGTTATTGAAATAGTGTTTTTTTTTCATAGATTTAGAAAATATCATATTTAATTTGTGATACATGTACGTATACAGTGCTTGAAGTTAAAATAAGTAAGAGATGAGATCATAATTGGACTACTTTGAGGAATAAAAGATATTCAGAATAATTTTCATAATTAGTATACGTTACATACCTCTATATACGTACATATATAAAAGGCAAAAGCGATTGACTACTGTATCAACGCACAGGCCAAACCCTTAAAGCTAGAAAATTGAAATTTTGCACACGTATTTCGCATATGACGAAGGCATCTGCTAAGAAAGGATTTTTAAAAATTCAACCCCCAAGGGGGTGAAATAGGGGATAAAAGTTTGTATGAAACTTTTTATTCCTTGGACATATTTGCCGCGGGTTCTGCTAGTATTATATATTTAAAGGTATTAGATAATTATTATACATGTTATATTATATTGGCATATGGAATAAGATATAATATAAGTAGTTACGAATAGCTATGTATTTAGCCCTTTTTAACGTTCCACTGCTGGGCATGGGCCTCCTTTCAATACGAGGGGAACCAGGCCATAGTCCACCATGCTGGCCAAGTGCGGGTTGGCGGACTTCACATGTTTTTCGAAAACTTGCTAGGTTCTCTCAGACATGCAGGTTTCCTCACGATGTTTTCCTTCACCGTAAGGCAAGTGGTAATCAAGTTAGAAAATGATTCGCACATGAAAATATCAGAGGTGCGAGACTCGAGATTTCAACCCAACAATACAACAACGAATAGATATGTATATATATATATATAAAATTTGGTGAACCAAAATACCACGGCAATTTTGACTTAATCTAATGTCATAGTGCTTAGATGTAGGGCAATGTGAACGTGCTCTACATTATTCATTAAACTGAGCTTGACACAAAATCATTATAGTACTACGGTGACTCATTAAAAGAAATTTCAAGCTAACGTACTTTATAGAATTTTGTATGACTCAATACTGAAGTGATTACGTGATTTTATCGCAGAATTTATGTTTTATTTGACATTTTTTGCAATCATATTGTAAGCTCTACCGATTAAATCTCGACAAAGTTAGATAAAAAGATAGGTTATAGAAATGTATATTTTAGTTTTTCTAATTTACAAGGAAAATAATTTTGAAATAGTATTTTTCAGTTTAGAAAATAAAACCATCAAAATGTGTCAACATAATATGATGCATTGTGCACGTGGATAGTTATTGTTTTTTTTTTTTGATTTGCATACAAAAGATGTTTTCATAGTCACTTTCATCTTAAAACCGGGTTGCTTGTTATAATGTTGATAATTTAATTTATCGTCGCATTTTATTTGCTCATTTCAAATTCCTTTGCACTTTATCGCAAAATCGCTTATTAACGATTTCACGGTCGGTTCTTCGCTATAGATTCCAAACGATTAAAAAGGTTCGTGCCTGGTCCATTCTTGGTTCACATATGGCCCATGATTTGTTGTATCATTAATCTTTCTTAGGGCCCACGACCAATGAAGCGAGTGAGATCAGAAGTATAGTGGTAAAATTAATAAAGAAATAATAAATTATTATAAATTTAGTCTTATTTCAACGTTATAATGAAATTTGTGTCTTAAAATTTCTTTCCTTTCCTTTTATTCATTTTTTTTAATAAAAATGTAGTTTTTTTTCTTTAAATTTTATTTGCTGTATATCGATGACAGCAAATCTATTATATCTTGCTCATTTATCACAGGCGGTTCCTACTATAATATATATCACTATGATTCTATTTGGGCTTATGTTTTTGCTTACAAATGCATTATAAATAATACAAATAACATCGTATATCCGGTAATCAATAGAGCCCACGCTTGACACGAAAGTCAAACAGAATAATAATTCTAGTTAAATGACGCGATAGCTAGTCGTTGACTCCACTGACTTTGCCCTTGACTATCTGGTCGATATGTAGACTAAATACACATTACAAATATCAATGATATGCCCTTTTTCAATATCGTAATTAAAAAAAAAGCTTTTATTCGACATACCGAGTATTTTCAATGAATCATGTGCAGTAGGTGAGTTTAATTATATTATTTCAGTACATCAGGGTTACCTTTCAATATGTTCTCGGGCTGCAAAGTTAAATATCATGAAATGTATATTTTTTTAATAAAATTAATGGAACTATATTATTATTTAAATGTTTTTATGAAAATTAATTTGTAATTTTTCTGTATATTCAATATGTCATGTGTATTCTATTTTCCATAACATCTATTGAGGATTGAGATCACATAGTTTTATGATGAAAAAACCTAAAGAAATTATGAACAGTGCTTTTATATTCTAAGCTCGTGCTTTTTATTGAGTGTCCTCCAAGTGATAAATAAGTCTTAAATCCCCATAGTGCTACAATTTCCATTTCAGCTGATATTACGTCGATAGCATCAAATCATTTCGTAACCTTCGCCTTGGTGAGTGGTTTACAACACGCAAGTCTGCGTCATAACTGAGATTTATAAGAGGCAGACGTTCAAGAATATTATATAAAATTTAAAGCGGCATATAAAAGTAGGCTATTAAATGTGTTACGTGACCTTTCCGTACGTTTTAGAAAAAATTGTAATTGTAAACTAAAAATATTGTCGTAAATAATCTCAATGGCACTCACGCTATTTCCCCACTACGATCTGGATCCTAGTGATTATTATAAACTGGCTCTGTTTTTTATTGGTCCATAATTAGCGATATTTCGCTTATTTATTAAAGCTATAGTTTTCCTAAGGTTACAAGAAAGGTCTGCTTAAATAATAATTTCTATAATTAAATAATAAGTCCTAAATGATTAATTATTACTTACTTTAAAGCGAATTTTATTTTTAACGTTTTGTTTAGCTACATGCATAAAATCTCTATTCATTTTGTCCTTATAAAGCATGGGCTTAAAACAAAGTGGGTATGGGTGTCGTAAGTATTCTTTGCAATTGACCCGACTGGTCTTACGAAATATATCAAAGTAGATTTCTTTGTTGAGTACATTTTGTCAAACACTACAAGCTGTATGGCCAAGAACAATAACAAACAAATATAGTTGTTAGAACGAATGAACAAGAATGGAGTTTTACAATTTATTTCTTTTATATTTAATCTTAAACTAAGGAATAATATAGACAGAGTCTCATGAAGTCAAATAATAATGTTTTAAAATAATATATGTATGTGTATAATGTTATATACTATGTAAATGACAATTTATATACTGAGTGATAAGTAACTAAATGTTATTAAATAAAAATAGCTAACGAATTTATTATTATAATAAAGAAAAAAAAGCTATTATTAAGCTCTTTAGTAAATTTATTTAACTAATAAATAAAAAATAAATATGTTAGGGACATTAACACACAGCACCATCTAGTTCCATGGTAAGCTACGAGGTTTGTGTTATGGATACCAGATAGTTAATACATTACACAATACATATATATAACTTTAAATATATACATATTATAAATATAAACACCCATGACTGAAGTACAAACATTTGTGCTCATCACACAAATGAATCTCCCCAGCGGGACTCGAATCCGCGACCGCTGGCACAGTAAGTAGGGTTTATAAGCATTACAAACTAAGCCAAACGTGTCGTCATATACTAATTCATATAAATAAAGGATATGAATGGCAAAATCGAGAATTTTAGCAAATCATGCTAATATTTTTGACTTGGACATATATTTTGGTGGACTCCGTATATATAATTCTTTGTCTGAGTATTTAATAGAAAAATTTAGACATATTTTATGTATTTGTTTTTTAATTTATTTGTAACCCCTGTTTGTAGATTATTAAACAGTCAAGTATTAAAGTTATTTGTTTTTAAATATTTTGTAAAATAGGGACATCTTTAATATGCACGATATTTTTGATACAAAATGTCTGTTTGGGGAATAGTTGATACATAATATATTATAGTCAAATATAAACAATATTACAGAGTTTACATTATTATTTTTTCTCTAAGAAAAGAATTCCGTAATGATGTTGAAACTGGGTGTACGTTACACCAGGCTGTGTTAGATTGATGAATAATTCTTTGCCGCACTAATGAAAACGGTTGAAAGATCTATTAACTCAGCGCCATTTTTAACAGAAACGACTGATTTAACTTGAAACTTTTACTTTAAATCTAAAAAGGAAGTACGTTTTGATACAGTTACAAATCTATCATGAAATAAGTTTGCAATAAATCCTTTAAAGTTTATTTTAAGAAATTCTAAAGCAACATTTCTACGACGAGTTACGCAAGCTAAATGTTTCCTTCATTTGTTTTGAATCATTCAGGAAAAGCATCTTCCACTAGGCCGGCTACTACATAACCGGCCTTATATGAAATGTTATTTAGTATCTAACATCCTCCGCCTTAAACGCCTTTATTTCTTACGGAATAAGAATTAAGAAATGTTTTTCGTAAAGACAGGATTATTCATTGATATATCCATAAATGGGGAACTAGAAATATTGCCGGCGGCGTGAAACAACTCGGTAAATGCGGACAGCATCATAAGTTTGATAAAAAGTGATCAGTATATTCTTGAGTAAGCTACATGTCTGACATTGCGCAATGCCACGGAATATAAATAAATATAAAATGTAGATTAGCAAAAAACGTATATGGATTTACTAATAGAACCAATTATTTATAATTTACATTATTGTCAACAATTTAGTCAGTCAGTCAGTGCCCACCGCTTGTCAGTAGGGCGGGGATAAAAGGTAGCCTACGTCCGCACCTGTTATATAATTTACATTTTATGCTCTTGCCAAATTTCATAGACATTTCATGGACATTAACTCACAGCACCATCTAGTTCCATGGTAAGCTACGTGGCCTTAGGCCACCTTAGGCCTTAGGATCACTACAAACTAAGCCAAACGTGTCGTCGAATAATATTAATAGGGATCATAGTGATATTGTACTTTCTAGTCTTCCATAACCTATTTAATTATAAAATTTAAAAAAACATTAACATTAGTATAAACTTATTGGATACTACTTATGTATATAGAAACTCTAGTATTCACGAACATAAAACTCTGCTTAAATTATTTTAATCTGCTTTGTTATGCTCATTTGATTTGCATTATGGATAATCGATATATAATTGAAGGCTTAATGTGAAGTTAAACGTTTGTACCATATTATACTCATGGCTAGCTTTTAAAAGAACTTCTAATATAAAACTACTAGCGACTCACCCTCACTTTGCTTCGGGTTCATCCCTAGACAAAAACAAATCTATTCCACGGGAACCGTAAATTTTTCCGGGATGATATATAGCCTTTAAGAATTTTTCAAATCGGATTAGTAGTTCCTTAGATTAACGCGTTCAAACAAACAAACAAACAAAGAAAAAAATAAACTCTGCCTGATATTTTTGGCTTAACGTTACATTACAGTGAATTATCTATTAGTAAAATTAAAAATAAGTAATATATGGAATATAGCGTATAATACGCTTAGATGTACATAGTACATGGCATTATAAAGAGTTAAAAATAGTTTAGTTGTTAGTTCGTATGTTCTCTGCGTATGCCTGAAAGTAGTAAATACAATCTAAAAATTTCTATTAGGCTATTGATTTTATCGATAAAGGCCATTTTTATTAAAAAATTAGGTAAGCGCAGTCGAGGGTGAAAATAGTCTAAATATAAAAGTAAATCAAATATCAAGGCTTGCAATTTGAACATAAACAGGAAAGCAATTAGTAAATAATGAAATGTTATCTGGTTCCAATATTTTATGTGTACAATTTTCAGGTTTAACGTTTACTTTAGATAAAGACTGTCGTATTTTATAATATATGAACGGGTTGAAAATTGCTATTGTTTTGAAATTTCTACAGTCTACACCGATTTTAATAACGAGAATGTATATATTATATAATAATAAACTTACAGAGCAGTAAAGAAGGTAGTTAAAGTTTTTTTTAATATGCTTAAAGTTTCAAGAACTTCTAAGAAATTAGTTTTATTTATTAATAACTGATGAGAAAATAATGACATAATACACACTAAATAAAGTAATGTATCTCGTAACACATTTTAAATTTTTCACTATAAAAAATTAACAAAAAGCAAATACAATAAATAATTTTATTGCTCCAACAAAACAATATAGAGCAATCTCAATTCGTGACTGAGACAAAATACTCAATAGCATACCTATATTCCAAGCAATATGTCACAGTACAGGATCAGATAGCATGTCGCGATGGCAATAACGGTCAGCGTCGGGACAAGGGATTTATCGCTTTGCAGTAGATAATAATTGTTTTCTCGATATCGGCCCAAGTGGATCGTGGGCGCATTGAATAAAGGACTCGTCCACGCTGTCTACCCTTGAAGCTCGATCGACTAGAGTGAAGAACTATTGATTTGAATATCAAACATCATTATTTTGAAGAAGATTTTCCTTGTTATATTCTGTTATTATAAAGTTTTATAATGTATGTAATATATTGTTAGTTGATCTGAGAAGCGAATATGCAAGATACGTAGATGTAATAATCTTACACTAATATTTGTACATGAATAATCTTACTTATATTATAAATGTGAAAGTTTAGATGTTTGGATGGATGATTGTTATTCAATCACACCAGAACGGCTGAACGGATCTGGATTAAATTTGTTACAAAGATAGATTATAGTCTTGAAAAAACAGCTTTTTATCCCGGATAAATGTACAATTACTTTCAGAGTTGTTTTTGTGAAGAAATAAATAAGATTTTTATTCTCACAACTGATAATTTTTATTACCTATAAGGGCAATAAATCTTTAATAATTATATTAAAATTCTAATTCTCCTTGCATTTGTAACTTTACCTTAAACTGTTATATCTGTTGCATCTTTTATGCAAATATTTCTAACGGTAACTGTAAGCAATTTTAAGAAATTGTCCATATCTGGTGTACGTAGATGTTCTGCGGACTTGTTAAGATATATCATCTTCTTAAGATCTGCATACGAAATAGCTTTTATATCGTCTGAAATATTATTAAGATTTTCTTCTCAATTAATATTAAAAGATAATTAACACTTTTGTAGGCACACAAATATACACGCATATACACATACATTCTTTTTAATACTTTCACATCTTTCATTAAGAGCTTTTTATAAAGTACTAGTAGTAACTAGTAATTAGTTTTTGTATAGATTTGTAAAAAAAGGGAAAAATTAGTGAACACATATTTTATTTCTATTAAAATAAAATAAATTAAAATAATTAATATATTCCTTAGATTTACTTTCTTAGATTTACGAGAATAATTGATGTTTTAAATAAAAGTATATTTTCTTATTTTTTCGCGGATTTATTTTGATTTTTAAGTTCCCGACGTTTCGAATGCTTTACAGATAAATATGGTCATGGGAGATTCTTAGTTATATTTATTATTACTAGCTATATCAATTTTAGGCTTATAAATTAGGCATTTGTACTTGTCATGTTTATGCATATATAACTAACTGGCTTATGAATAAATTAAAATATAGATTTATCATAGGTTTGTTATCGATAGTTACAAGAATACAAATTACAAATATTTAATAATTTTGTATACAATTGTTTTCATCAAATCAAGTTCGTATCGAAATATTGTTAAAACATTTATTGTATTTTCTACCGGACACTTACGTGATATTCATAAAGATTCTAAATGTCGTCGAACTGGTGCGCAGGTGCTTTGTACACTTTTAGTAAATTATAAATTCTAAATTCAATCTAAAAAAAAATACTCTTTGGCTTGACTCACACTCGCTCGGGTTTATCGCTATATATTCATATAATATTGTTCATACAAAGATCGCGATTAGAAAATGGGGGGTGGGGGTAGGGGGATGTAAAATACTTTAGGACCTATTCTCATACCTACACACACGATTACATACAAAAAAACATTAAAATCGGTCAAACCGTTTCGGAGGAGTGTCACCACAAACATCGTGACACAAGATTTTTATATATTAGTTTATTTGGTAATATTAAAACTATAAAGTGCTTTAAATATTTTTTTCTCTACATGAAAGCTTTTTTCTAACTAATATTAATATACATTCATCCATTTTACATATACAATAATAGCAATGTTAAATTATAATTAATACTATAGTAAAATATAATTTCAAAATCAAATCACCTATATAATATTATATAGCGCTATAAACCGAAGGCTCTGATTTGCATAGTTCCCGGTAGCCTTATTGTTCGTGTGTGGTCTTCATTTCCATGGTAACGCTATCGTAAAACGGCCGATCTTTGCCGATGGACGGCTAAGTAATTGTCGAGCCAAAGAGCAAACCTAAATGTCACCAGTTGACCGTTACCCTCATTGCCTATCTGTAGAATTAACAGCTAATTAATTAGTAAGGTCCTAACCTTAATATATATAATAATATATATCTATTCTTGTAATGTTGCAATACGATTAATTTATAGTTTTTATAATATATTCATTTATGGTCAAATTAAAGAATTAAAGGGAGGCCCGTGCCCAGCAGTGGGACGTTAAAAAAGGGCTGAATACATGGTCAAATTAGTTTTGATAATTTAATATAATATTTTAATAGTAATTTAAACAAACCTAACTTACTTGCTTATATGCTTTCAAATTTCACTAGATAAAAACCGTAACAGCTCGGTTTGAACACGCAATACAATCAAAAATTATAGCCTTTATCACTCAGAAATAGTTTAGGTATCTCTTATTGAAAAAATAAAAAATAAAAACCGGCTTAGGAGGCAGAGAGGTCTATACACTAACAAATCTTTCCACTTCATAAAATTACTATAGATATAGATAAGTGCATAAATCAATATAAAATAATTTCAAAATAGTTTTCAAAGTAATCGATCCTGCGATCTTCACGCCGTTGGCTGTTCCTGCGAACTATTGAGCTTTTTGTGCTGCTCATATGTTGTTATGAGTTACTGTAATGTATACTTCAAACGGAAGTGAAGCGCTCTACATTTATTAATATTATTAAAGCGAAATTGGTTTTATTTATTGTATTTACTGTCTTTCTTCCAATTGTATCAATAGACTAACATATTTTTTTTTTCTATAGATCGTTTTGAAGATTGCCATAGAGAATATTGTTCTTCAGTACAACATTTTTACGGAACGTTAGTATATTGCAAAAGTATTGCTAGTGTTATATAAGCAGTGAAAATAATTGAGATGTAGTAGATGATGTTGTTGTAAAACTCGTCCAACTAGAACTGGAATAGAGAACGTTTTAATATGCGTAAGGATTTGCCGTTATTTAAATGTTAACTCAAGCGATCCCACAGCTATAAGTTAATGTTAAAATAAAAGTCAAATATATGATATTTAAGCTTAATTAAAATTAAAGGAAATTAATTAAAACGTCAAAGCCACTCTGGAAAATAAAACAATGAATTCATAATTAATGGCTCTACATTGTAAGAGGAAGTTTGAGTTTTATTTAACGAAAATTTTGGTTTTCTATTATATTAATGAACTATTCAATTGCATGTAATAACAAAATGTATGTTGATATATTGATATGATTTTTTTTGTAGAGACAGCTTATGGGCTGGAGAGTGACTCCATGTACTTTTGTCGGTACATCAAGTAGATCCTGTAGTGTATTAGTTAGAGTGAGGTAAAACCGTTCCTCTACTTTATATATGCAAGTTGAATTTATTCATAAAGTCGTATTTGAGTTTTAATTTCGTTAATTTATAACAAAGAAATATAAAGGAAAAGTGCACATAAAGTTACGTTACCATATAATCATATATGTTTATTCTAGTAAGGATTTTTTTTAGTATTATAATCAAACTGTCAAATATGTAACAACTAAAAGGATACTTATAGAAATTTATTAGCCTCACCCATTTTTGTTTTAAGTAAATTTAGTAGCCAAATCCGGTTAATTATTACGACTGGTTTATAATTAAATCTCGCCTTATGACCCCAATAGTATGACTACTACAAAATCACGCAAATACGGCTGGAACTTAAACTTACTGCCATAAGTCCAATTGAAATTGTAAATCATAGTAAGGTTTTAACATATTCAACACTTTTGATTTAACTTTAAGCAGTAAGAAATAGAATGTCGTAAACAACGGTGCATTTTTCTTCTCAATACTTATTTATATAAAAAATCAATGGCTTAAATATGTAATTTGAAATTATTGAAATTATTTTTGATATATTTTCACGCTAAACGCTAAATAATCTTAAAAATCACTTGAACAAAGCCATCAGCAAAAGGCTAGTTACAGGCATAATGTTTTTAGATCACTATAACTAATTAAATGGTTGTTGTTCACGCAAAATACCGGTAGCTCACGTAGTAACGTAGCTCGTATAGGTTCTGTTGGTGCTTCGTGCTGGAAAAGACCTCATAGTAGAAATATAACATTTCAATTTTTAACTAGGTCAGTTTTATCGGTGTATTTTAATTGTTTGTTTTGCTATGAGTGCTAGTAACCATCGCTTGTCATGAACTATGACTTTATATAGAGTCATTTGTTTATATGGAACAATTCGTGTAAGTACATGACGCAATATAAATTGTTTTATTTAAATTGTATTGCAAATAATTTAAATCAAAATTTAATATTTACAAAAATATTTGTTTATTAAAACAATCGTTTACGCGTTGTTTATTTAAAATACAGCTAGATATGTTTTCACAATATTAGATATGTATTTTAAAGTACAGTACCTGGGCGACCGAGCTTCGCTCGGAGTTCTTGAAAGATTGTATATTTTACATTAAGTGACTAAGTGTTACCGAGAAAGACCGAGAAAGTTGTATAGATGTCGCGTTAAGAACAATTTTCTTTTTAATTTGGCTTAAAAATAATTTTACATTAAGTGACTAAGTGTTACTGAGACAGTTGTATAGATGTCGCGATTAAATTTTGCGTAGAATAATGCATAAGAAAAACGCATGAAAACTCGGAAACACGCGTTTTCCCAGACATCTGACTAATCTAGATCAATTTTTCGCCCCCGAAAGCCCCCATATACCAAATTTCAGCAAAATCGTTAGAGCCGTTTCCGAGATCGCCGGTATAAATAAATAAATAAATAAATAAATAAATAAATAAAGATATAAATATACAAGAATTGCTCGTTTAAATATATAAATAAGATAGTTTGAAAGATGTAGGTTGTTCTTAAAGAGAAAAAATAGAAGAAAAAAGGAGAAAGAGAGCACACGCTTTTACATAAAATAATAATTACATTACAATTTTAGAGCTAAAATTACAAAGAAAAACTCTAAAAAGGTTTCATTCAAAATTTTAATACCCTCTTCTACCCTTTATGGGAAGAATTGTGAAAAATGCTAAAACCCGTATTTATTTAATTGTATTAAAGAGTATTAATACCAAGTTTGCTATAACCCGTATTTATTTAATTGTATTGAAGAGTATTAATACCAAGTTTCAAGTAATTCTGATCATAAATAATTTTTTGGGTTGTATTATAACATGTTTTGCCGTGGTAATGAGACAAACAAACAAACAAACACACTTTCACATTTATAATATTAGAATGGATTTACTTCTATACAAAATTAATTACTTATTACAAGATCAGGGTTAGCTACAAAATCTCATTATGCCATAAATATTATAAATGCAAATGTTTGGATGGATGTTTGTTACTGAATCACGCCAGAACGGCTAAACGGATCTGGATGAAATTTGGTACGAAGATATGTACATGTAATAGCATATAGATTACCTTTTTATCCTGGAAATGTACGGTTGCCGTGGTATTGATTTGTTTTTGTTTTTCACTAGGGACGAACCCGAGTGAACAGAGGGTGAATCGCTAGTAAAAATATATAATGAGCATTAAAGTAGTTCGTTAACTCTACCCTAGATTTTACATATGATGTTACTATATTATTACATCGATTGATTAATGGTTGCGTATCTGAATGCTGGCACGGTTGCATGTAACATCTTTTAAACGCCTGTCAAAACTACGCTACTGACGATCTTTTCGTCCAATTTGTGGCGATCGCTTGTTACGTACGAAACATGGCGTAATTGACATAATACGGCTTTAAATATAAAATGGGTTTTTATTCGATACTTATATGAAAAGTGGTGTAGAGGTAAATAGTTGAAAATAATAATTTGTAGAGTATATACGTACTATAGGTGAATTTATGTTACTATTAATTGGCTTATTTGTCCTCATACTTAAGACTCAAGTTACATAAGTCTATTATGTGACTTAAATAAATACATTAACACATAGCACCATCTAGTTCCATGGTAAGGTCTACGAGGCTTGTGTTATGGATACCAGATATTTGATACACTACACATATATAACTTTAAATACATACATATTATAAATATAAACACCCACAAGGACAAGCATTCGTACTCATCACACAAATGAATGCCCCCAGCGGGATTCGAACCCGCGACCGCTGTCACAGTAAGTAGGGTCATCACAAACTGAGCCAAAGGTTTCGTCATTATATATTATTGCCCTTTCACATGTAATTGGTATATTCTCTTCCAAATATTCTATCCATGAGTGAAAATTCAACTAAAATCAATTCTGTCAATACTTTGCTTGAGTCTTGATTCTATGGGGAAGCAATTTTAAAACAACAGACACTACTTCGGAAAATACATATTTCTTTTATTTATTATTTATTTAACTACATTATTATAAGAAACTTATTTATTAAAAAAACCGATAAAAATGAAATATCATTCTTTAAATATATTGAATTAAAACCGTTACATATTTTAATAAACACTAAACTTTAAAATTAAAAGATAAAAATCCTTTTCTCTGTCCTTATAAGATAAATATAGTTCATTCATTTTTGCAAATTATTTAGTAAATACAAAACGCATTTGAAATAATTGGTTGGTCTTCAAGGCAGAGAGAGGGGAATATTATGTTATTAATTTAACATTAAGTTACCAAGTGTTGACATTTATATAATAGGAATATGATTTTTATATTATTATATGTAATGACAAAGATTGTTAATGATTCTATTTGTTTTTTGGTATTCAATTTCATAAAAATGCCAATTTTTATAAATTGAAATTATAAAAGCTTGCTAAAGGCGAGGGTCGATTGTTAAATTCTATACAAATATATATAAGGGAAAAATCAAGGTTTATTTGACATAGGCCATAAAGGATGTAGGTGACTTATAATATTATATATTTAATTTATCATATTTATATATTAAATATAAATTTATCATATTTATATATTTCCTAATTTTCAAATATTATTCATAGCCTCTAAGTTTTAATTGAGTTTTCTTAGGAATATAGAAAACTTTAATACCATATTGATTCTGAACATATAAATTCCTTATCTAGATACATTTATGTATATAAAATATATACCCTGCGTTCCTCCTTTTACCTGCTCAAGACGAATTTCTTTATTTTTTATTCCTGTAAGTGATTTATAATACAATTTTGCTTGTCTGCAGCAAGGTTGGCAAAAAGCGAAGGGTTTATAATTTGTATTCGGGCTTACAAGGAATGTTAGACATGAAGGTCAGTCTGACTTTCAAAATAAATAATTACTAAAAAAGCAATGAATTATGTGTCTAAAACCTTCAAATAATTATATGTTAAAAGGTTTAAGATTAAAAAAGTATACAAAAGCTAGCACGAAAAGGTCACATTTAACATAGTCAAGCCGATAAGCTATACTAAGTTTTATTAGTGACCGCTACGCACTTTGTAATAGTATGATAAATGTGGTGTTTATTTTGATTAGGTCATAAAGTATAAACATTAAAAATAACCTTTGACTTCATTTTTAACACCAAAAATATTTATTATCATTCATCTCATTGCTCTCATATATGTAGGGAGATAGGAGACAGGCAATACAATTATATATAAAAAAAAGCCCAATATAACAAAAACGTCAACAAATAAGAAAAGTTCAATTTTAATTTAGGAGTACTATTTATATAACTGTAGAACTGAAAAGGTAATCTATACTTCAAAACTAGTTAAATATACGCGTATTTTTATAATATGGATCAATACAGTAAATATTTATCGTACAGGAATAAGCTCTAACAAAATATAAAGTACAGATTCCTTGTAGATACGATGTAACATAACATACAAAATTTAATAGCACCACTACACAGCATAATAAATCAATCGTCTGAAGAACTCGTGGTTCGCTTACGCGACTTCCTGAATCGATAGGCTTATACAGATAATATTTTTTTAAATAATGTTCCTGGTTCTATCTTTCAGATACTATTAAGTCCAGTAACCAAGATCACATTACAAGAACTATATCACACAGTAAAGCTCATGCCCTAACCAGGAACGAACCCGCTACTTCTGGCGCGAAGAAGAAATCATAAGATAGTATTATAGATCATGCCTAATGAATAACAAACGAAAACGGACAAACGGTATCAATTCAAACCAAACAAGTATTATTGGTGCCAAAGTCTTGTATTGTTACCAAGCCTTTAATTAACATGCTATGTTATCTGGATGTGGCTAAACGTGGAACTTTTAATCGAAGGGAATAGAACTAATTTACATAGTTTAACTATTCGCCACGTTCTTTCTGCGGATTTCACATCAAGATATTAGTAACGGGAATGTCAATCAGATAGTTAGGCCCTTAGGTCAGCTATTTACGCAAATTAAATGATTACGGGGGTCAACTTACGTACTGGCTCCATATACGGCATGTAAGTGCTTCGATGTATGTATTACATAAGAATCTTATTAAATATTTTTTAGCTTTAAACTATGTAGTATGTACTATATATTAAATGTACATTTTTTAGATTTTGGTAAAGTGAAGCTGGTGTTGTTTATTTTTAATATAAAATCATTTTTCTAAATATATACGTTGTATTTTAGAAGTATAAAAATGTACATTTTTAATATTAGTTAGGATACAATTTTGATCATCACCATCTTTTTCTAGTACTACAATGTTTAAAACCCAAACAAGCAAAATAAAGGCCACAATTAAATTCTCATCCATCATATCACTTACCAAACACCCTATAAAGATAAACTGATATTTCGAATGGCGTGTGGTCGAAATGTCCGACCGATCGTAAACCTTACTCCCCGCCCGGGCGGCCGGCTTGTCACACGTTTTTATGACGGCGTACGTACAGACAACAAAACAAGTATGCTTTAATTAGAGATGAAAACTACAGGGGACTTAACTAATAATTTAATTTCATAGCCAATAATGTTAAATTATAATACCTATTATACGACTATACTAACAGTAAGTAAGTCAATGAAAAGTCAACATTTTATGGTAAACTAATAGATATGAAAAATTGATTCGAGTACATCAAAATGAGGACGTCTTTTAAGTATTTGTATTCTTTGCTTTTATATTATTCATTTTACTAAGTAATATTATAATTAGAAAATTGTTTGTGATTGGCCCATCATTCAGCAAAGAAGCAACGGTTTAACATCAGGTTCGTATTAAATTTCATTTAAATCGGTTCAGTAATTTTGGAGCCTATTTAATACAAACAAAAAAACAAACTAACAAACAAACAAAAAATCAAATCTTTCCTCTTTATAATATTAGTATAGATAAATCATTACCACCCCGGCCGTGCACTCCAACCGGAAGTATACTTTTTTCCAACATCAAGTCATTCCAGACTTTAGTATGTGCAAATGATTTTCTGGGGACTAATCGAAACGAGGGCGAGCGGGTCGTTACAAATAAAACTTTGATACATAAATGAGATTGCAACATTCTTTGATATCATTGCTACAAATATATACTATTTAATCCTTGAGTATATGAAATATTTGACATGCCATTTTAAATATTGCTTTTGTAACTCGTAGATTTATACTTATATGCATTTTAAAATAAGGCGATGAACCGGTTTACTTTACTTTTTCAATTATTCCATTCATCGGTTCGTGGTTGAAATTCCTTGTGTTTTATGTATTTTATTGCGTCCTTACGTACCGGATGTCGACGTACTTGGCTAAGGTCACCCGTGTACCTTTTTTATTAGTGTCTACATACGTCGAATATTCAAACAGACTAGAACCAACTCATATTATCGATAATCAATCCTTTAAATAGTGTAGCTTTTATAAACAGAAATTTCATTAATATGTATTATTTAAAGTATTTTCATCGTTTGTATTGAACATGATTCTACAGAGACATTAATATATTTGAATCAAATTTATCCATCAAATTATATTGCAAAGTGGTGCATTTTATTTGCCCGACTGAAATTAATTTCGTCCATCAACCGTAATTACACTGACAAGTGCAATCAACTTTGTGATTATTTTACACAATTGCCTCATAAATTCAAAAATTTGTATAATTGAAAAAAAAAGCATCCAGAATGCGACCGCAAATGTTTTTACACCAGCTCGAATCTTTGGAGAGCCGTGAATAAAACCCATGAGAATTTTATAGTTTCTGAACAAAATTGAATGCGGTGTACTAGATAGTACCGTAAACCCTAAATATTTATCGATAAAAGTGTAACGGACTACTTCGTTGTCAAAGTGCACATTACTGTACTTTGTCTTGTCATTTGTCGATGAACTTTTTATTTATATTCTATAACAAGCCGGTACGTTGTAAGGATTAGTATAGATTTCTCAGAGATAAAATATTTTCCCGCAGTAAAAAGTATTCTATATATTGACCCAGATAATCAGCTATCATCATTCCAAATTTCATCAAAATCTGTTCAGTGGTTTTCTCGTGATGCGTTCCCTAACAGACAGACAAAAATTCTAAAAACTATAGAGTCGGCCTCTGTATCGATAATCTATACTAATATTATAAAGCTGAAGAGTTTGTTTGTTTGTTTGGTTGAACGCGCTAATCTCAGGAACTACTAATCTGATTTGAAAAATTCTTTTTGCACTGTATAGCCCGTTAACTGAGGAAGGCTATAGGCTATATATCATCCCGGAAAAATATACGGTTCCCGTGGGAGTGATGTGTTTTTGTCTAGGGACGAACCCGAAGCGAAGCGAGGGTGAGTCGCTAGTAATTACTATTTCTATAAGATTTTCTAAAAAAATATTTAAAGAACAGAATCGACTCGGTTAGAATTTTATTATATGTATAGGTTAATTTAAAAGTATGATTATAGTATAATATGTCCAGTTATTTATGTTCAGATATGATAAATCTATCTGCTGCGGCAGCTTTAAAAGTTGATAGAAATATCAATTTTACTTCAACTAATAAATAAAGAGATTTAGATTGAACTTTAAAGATTTACGCAAAGCCGTATTTAATCGGAAAAGACTTCATTATGCCTAATAAATAGATAACGCTGGGCTTACACGTGCGTTTAACTGTGCGTGGGAGGAAGGTGTTGGCAACAATGCAGTAGTCGAATCTGAAGCTGGATTTATTTCCGAGCTTATAACTCAAGCCAATACGTGACCGATGCTCACGCCCACGTGCTTATATTTCTTAGAGACGGCAAAGGGAAACTAGGGAACATTTAATATGCAAGTAAAAATGTTGCAATTTAAAATGTGTGCATGAGTTGATGACCTCTACATATATAAGTTATTGAGTTTTAATTAGATTAAATAATTTATTTTTTGTCTCACTTACCTAAAGTATAGATCAAATTCTAGTTGAATTTATAGCAAAAATCGTAAACAACGGTGTTCCATTAAATTATTCATACGATTCATGTGTAAAAAATGTTATTTTCCCATCGCATTTTACCTTAGTATTTTTGTGCTTCGCCTCAGCATATGGTTGCATTCCAGAAGCATAAAAAGTTAGTCTTTCGTGTTAACAGAATTCTAAACGACTTTGCAACGTGTATGAGCAACGCCCACAGCGGCATTACAATATGCAGTTTGCTCTATGATTTGTGCTTGTTGAATAAGTCCCGGAGAAATGGTAGCCATTTTCACATACTACCGGGGTCGTACCAGACCACTATTAATAGCTAAAGGTCACTTGAAAAGGTCGTATCCTGCTCTGTCCGCTTTCTACAGCTCTGATTTTAAACTAGTGCAACTTCGCCGTTGGCAATTTAAAAGGTCAAGCAAAAAATGTTATCTATTTCCAGCTTTAATTCACATTCTAAGGGTAATATTGCAAAAGTACTTATTTATTGAGATAAGTAGTTCACCATATTTTATGACGAATATCTATTACTCTTAACAATAATAAAACATTTTACGCGAACATTGCGTTGGATATCCAAAATATTTTCTTTTGATTTCGCTTTGCAATGAGTATTTTTTGTACCTACTAGAACTTCTTGTTTGTATTTTACTAGGATTTCTCACTTTTCCGTAAATAAATGTAGTTTGCGACATCAAGTCTGGGAAGTTACTTCGAAACATGTTTGTAGAATACGTGAATTTAAAAATTCATTGGAATGACTGGGTTGTTGAGAACTCGTGAGTAATTTTGCGATGATGATTACTCGATAGGCTTTGTCGATGAGAAACGCTGAAGAGTCGAGGATACACACATAATGTCATAAGTGGTTCGGGACTTTAAAGGACAACGATCCAGCAATATCCAGTATTGCGCTGTTAACCATATAAGGTTAACTTTTTGTCACAATGAATTTCATACAACTACTTTCTACTGTGAACGATTACGCCTCCGCTTGGTCACATTATTACGTCACTCTGGAAATTACATCAAAATGTAAAAAGCATTGAGAAATATGGTTGATGTTGGGGCTAATTACACTAACGAATAATTTATGACTGTTTGAAGCGAATACTTTTAAAAATGACAAGTTTTACAACTGTCTGTGTGTATGTTACTCCTTCGATCTGAAACAAATTGACGGATTTGGATGAAATTTAGTATATAGATAGACTATTTGACGACACGCTTGACTCAGTGTTTATATTTATAAAATGCATATATTTAAAGTTATATTTGTGTAGTGTATCAACTATCTGGTATCCATAACACAGGCCTCGTAGTTTACCATGGAACTAGATGGTGCTGTATGTTAATGTCCCAACATATTTATTTATTTACTATGATCTAGAGTACCTACTACTCAGGAGACATAGGTTATAGTTAGGCATCCAGGAACGCATCACGAGCGAAGCAAAGAAAGGTTGCTAGAAAATTATATTTTTAAATAACATTTATAAATAAAACGTTAATAATAAATGCTATAGTTACTCTTACTCAGTTTTATTTAACAGGAGTTATTGAACTAAGAATAATATTTTAGAAAGTTTAGTTTATTTAAAGAAGAACTTTGAGAATGTATAATATGTTATGTAATACAGAAACGTATTACAACGCATTTTACTCGAACTGCATTTGGCGGGAAGTAAATATTTGTAGTAATAATGTACACATAAATGTGACCAAAAATAGTGAAGCAGGAATCAATAGTTGTTAGCCTATTTGGTGTAAGAATTACGTTTACGAAAGTGGTATTAGAAAAATTTAACAATAGATTTTCATAGGCTTGATGAAATCTGAAGTAGGTACTTGCAAGTAATTGCTAATAGCAGTAGCATTGTAAAAAACAGAACCGCCGGAACAAACAGACAGACAGATAGACAAAAAAATTTAAAATCGTGTTTTTCTTATAAGTACCGTTAATAATTCCATATGCATTTAGTATAAAACTGTTATTTTGACATTACAAACAGACACTTCAATTTCATTTATCTGTATAGATTAGTTGGAAAAGAGACTTAGAACACATATGTATTTCACGAATATCTCTTTACTGTGACTTGTCTTAATTTGTTGACTACAAAAGTTGTAGGTTTATTGATCGTTTGCGGTTGATAATAGAAGTTTTTGTGAACTGCGAATATACATATATAAATAAATATTTACCATCTTAATAAATTGTATTTTATTTAAATAATAAGAATAATATATTTTTTTTGAAAAATAAATAACTCTAACTTGACATAAATATTTATAAGTAAGACACTAGGCCTGAGCTACTATTAGCAGCATACATAAATTATGTAAGAAAAAACTTAGCTAAGGAGACATATGGCATCAAGAATTACCTAAAGGTCGTAAACTCGTCCATGTTGGAAGTAATATAGGCTTATTCAGGAAAGCTGCTTACCTTCGGATAGCGGTCGATCTCAACACGTAAATGCGTAATGTACTGAAATACAAATTAAAAATACATATATATTATGTACTTCTATAAACTAGAAGTTCATTAAAAGATGAAAATAAAAACAGAGTCTTAATAACATTATTAATTCTCACATTGGATTACACAAAAAGAAAAATCAATATTATATAAATATAAGTAATGTACGTTTGTTTGTATGATGATTTCATATGTATTATATTTTTAAACCATCCATCCAATTTTGATGAAACTTTAATACGATGTTGTGTGCACATTTGTGGGAATAAAAAGATTTTTGACGCAATACCATCAACGTTGTGTAGATACTAAGTAGTATGTGATTTATTTTTTCTGATCAAAATAATTATTTTTATGTAGGTCATCTTACCGGATAAGCGGATTTAAGACTTTTAGGTAATTTAGGTAATAATATATAATTCACAGTGACTAAACATCAGAAAAACTGTACTGTATGATCAACGAGTACTAAACTTTAGGTAATCTAGTTTTAACTGAAATAAAATAGCGTCAAATTATATGCTAAATTATATGCGACGGATAGCATCAGTCACGGACGTACAAGTGTAAAAGAAAATAAAGTAGTGTTTCCTGTCGGTCATTAAGTAAGTAGTCCAGTAGAAACACCTAATAATATACATTAGGCTTTTGTGTGTTAAAGTTGTTTGACCTCCAACTGCTGAATGCAAAAAAAAACTAACACTTTAAAAAGACATTTAGTTTAAAAAATACCTAAAAATATTTACGATATTTGAGATTTAACTTTCTAACAACTTCTTTTGTATTCTTTATTACACCTTATACGCTATAATGCGGATAGATAAAAAAACATATTAAATAGAAAATGTGGTATATTATTATGCAATGCAAGAATAGTTACGATCTCCGGCATTCTAGGCTAAAGTAAAAAAAAAACATTTCACATAGAAGATATTTTTTCAATCTATCCGTTAGACTAAAACACCTAAACATTATATATTTTTTATATTTAACACGTGCGAAGTCACAGGTAGGCAGAAGGTAGCGCAATGTTTAGGTAACACTGTATGGTATTATAAAACAAATACCTATATTGGTTTTGCCGTTCTGAATCATCAAGGCCGCGTCGCGTACGCTATCGTCGAGTTCATTGAATTCTTTCTTTCTTATACTACTACTATATATTTTTTACAGACATTTGACGATTGTCTCGCTTAAAAATTATTTAACTCGCTTTTTTCTGTCTTCAGAGATCGTAGATGCTCTTTTTGCATGGAGCTAATTATAATGTGTAATGACTGACTAATTTACGTTTATATTATTTATTTAATTTATTATTAATAAATTAAATAAATAATTAAAATTGAACTGATCTGAATATTAATAAAAAAAACGTGTGTGTGTACTTAAGTACGCACGTAAGAAGTTATACTTCTTTGGTGTAACAGAACAAAAATAGCTAAAGATTGTATCCCGTATGTCACAACTCTCTGTAAAAGGAATGCAGTTAACTTCATCAAGTCGCTTTTCGGCTGTCAATGTGCGTGCGCATCTTAAAAATTTTACTTTCATATTTTTTTATAAGAAAGTATAACTTCAAAAATAATTAAATAATTAATTAAAATAATTCAATCTTTTTCTGATAGTGCAGTCTTTGGAATAAGAAAAATTTAGCTAAAAATAATTAATTAATGAATATATTCTAATACACTATCATTTATTTAGTTGGGTATGTACATAAAGCTGTATATTAGAAATTTAGTTACAATTTATTAACTATTGACAAAACCCAACTGACTGCTATTGAGAATTTATATTGCTATTGTAAAACACAATTGGTGCAATTGAATAAGTTGTTACTTGTAAATTAATAATTTTGTGGAAACGTAACAAAATCTTACTTGTTGGTTGTCAGTAGCGTTATCTAGAGGTTACAGATACCTAAACAAAGATTGCGATACAGCATTAATTACTGGAGTGTTGTGAAAATCACGCTTTCTATATCTTCATCAGCAAAAACTGGTCGCTGGCTGGTGCTTGCTTGGGCAAGAGTTGACGCGTAAATTGCTACTAATCAACAGTGGCCGACTTGCGCTATTGTTTGGTATAGAGCTAGTCAAGCATTGATATTTGATCTCTGGGCGTAATTGTGAAATGTGATACTAATATTGAAATGTTTAAACGAGCCTTTCTTATTTATAATAATGTTTGCATGGCTTATGAATTCAGAATTCGTAGTTATATAATATACTTATTTTATATAATCGATTAAATATTTAATCAAACAAAATAAGTAATACAATATTATTATAAAGTTCTAAAGTTATATATAACTAAGTACCTTCATATAATAAGTAATGCACTTCATATGAAATCGTGCTCACGAATAATAATGTCAACACGAGCTACGCCTACTTAAAACTTCATTATCTCGAGCAACATTGACACTCCTTTTAATACAAAATAAACTGAAAAAAGGTTCATTTAATCTGGCTCACGTTTTGCTAAATAACTATACAGCTCATAGATAACATCGCTTTGTTCAAAATACTGTAGTGCCGTTATATTTACGTTGGTTTGGGCATAAATGAACAAACAAAACATCCGGTGCAAGCCCTTAGGTATGAAGAAATTTCTTTACAAATATTATATTTTTCTTTTCTAATAGTTCAACTTTGACTTAACCGACGTTTAATGTTTGGGTTAAACATTTATTGGAATTATTACCTTGCTTGGCAAGTTAATGACTAATTTGGTTGTAAGAAAATATTTATTTCAATAGCTAGTATTTACCATGTAAGGATAAAAATAAAAAGTGAATATTGCACTAGTGTATGAGAATTTTATGGCCCATAACATTTTGTTACTCATGGCAGTTCTATCAAGTACTTATAACTTTTCTCGGGAGACCATTAGAGATTTTAAATGGAGTTGAGACAGCCGGTATTTATTTTCAAACTTGAAGCACTGTCGAAACAAATTGTGGTACAACAAAAATATTCAACCGTATTTTTATACCTATGCTTTTTATTGTAGTAGTACCAATATAAAATTGATTATATGATAGTAAAAGATCTTATAGTCACATCCATGTGTTTGGGCAATATTTAGAATTCAATTGTAGCCTAATCCATATATATATTTTTGTCTATCTCTCATTCTGTTGCTGGATTTTAATGTATAGGTAATGATCACATCTGAAAACCAAACATATTGGTCAATTTTCAATTAAGCGTATACTTTGTATAGTGAATATCTTCTACGAAACGGTAGGTTAAATAAGTATGTACGAGTACACTTAGGCGTGCGTATTCATATAGAGTAGCTTCTTCAAATATTCATAATTATATCATGTAAATTATAAATTCATTATTTTTATCTTTTTATCCTTCAAGGTAAACCAAGAATATAAAACTAATAAAAGTTGTAAACTACATATATGTAATAGACATACATGAATTGTATCCGATAAAATTACCCTTGGAACAATGAAATGTATATTTAAGTATGAATTTAGGTACACATTACTATTTTGCATTCGCAAATGATATTATAACTGCCATAATACTTTAATCTTAGGCATAAGATATTCAAGCGTCGGCGGAACGCACTTGGCCACGTGTACTAAAACATTAACACTGCAATTATGCAGTATAAGCAAAGTCACGACAAGCTACAAAAGATTGTTGATATTACAATACTACTGGCTGTCTGGAATTTTCATTCAAAGTGGTTTAAAATGAGCTGAGACAACTGTACATAGATTTGAATTAAGATAACGTTCAGCCACTTTCAAAATTGTAGCGATTATTATTGTAGGCCTGATTGATTTGCTTGTTATAGTCTCCAAAAGTATAACAGGACTGAGTTTGCTTAAGTTCAAAAGCTTTTAAAGCTTGAAGAATAAAGCTAACGTCTGAGTCGTAAGTGGTTCTCTTTTTCTTTGCAGCTTTTACAAAGCGCAATAATTATACTATATACCTCGCCTTACTATGGAAAATTTTGCAATTTACATAATGTTGTCTCTAGAAAAACTAAAAAATAAATTATTAGTCAATAAAATAAATATTGGGCTATGATAATATTATATAATAGAATATAAAGAAATGAAACAATAATTTTTATTAATACTATATTAGGATAAACAGCTATAATGCTAGCATTACTAGTTGAGCTTTCGCCGCATTATCTAAGTCCCGCGGACAATAGACAGCATGCGTAATGCGTTATCGTAAATCTACCTCTTACATTCGACTCTCCTAATGAGGAGATCGCTCTAATTCTCGAGATATGTGCTAATTGAAACAAAAATGGGAGCTTTTTGTTACTAATTGCCCTTAATTGAATTTCTCTTGCCGTGTGAATCACAAGAACTAAGTATAAAAATTCTTTTGTTCCAGGTGTACGACTAAAACCGTAAAGGCAGTGCTTTTCAAAGGATGAGGAGTAAGCAACGAAGCTGGAACACCTTATTTTGCCTGGATACGCTACAGGCAACAGGTAAGTGTCAAAGAAACTTATTAAGTAAATTAAAATGTTGGTATGAATATTGTAAAACAACAAAACAAAAATAAAACTCGATTGAAGTCCTTCATTTTTCAAGTTGGTAAAAAATGAATTCCTATTAAGTTAACAATTACATAAAAGTCTATAAATAGATGAAAATTTCAAAATTTAGTACTAAAAATAGGTTCAATCAATATTTTAAAAACATCTCACTGCTTATTCATTTATTTTGACGTAAACGACTTGATTGTTTGCGACATTAAGATGTTCTTTAATGAGGACAAGCATTGTCATTACATAAAAGGACTATTTAAAATTAAACGCTTACGAAATCTAAATCCACTGTTTTACATGTTCCATAAGCTTTAGCACATCTCGTTTCACACCCACGTCGTGTTGTATAATTTCGCGACTTAAAGTATTATGTACGGTCACAGTATATCTGATGATCTATAAAAAACGTGAGGAAATTTAGCTTACTTATCACTCTTGACACGGTTATTATATTATCTTTTAAAATATAAAAAACTAGTGGCACACCCTTACTGAATTAAGGCGCATTGCTGCTTAACTTTATGCAGTAGTTATCCTAGAGCATACGGAAACTTTTTAATATACCAAGTCGACATATAATCTTTATATTTTAATTCTATTCCTATAGTAGAATAGGTAATAAGTTAAACTTATATCTTAAATCCCTAGATTTTCACACTAATAAGAGGTGGCAAGATATTTATGGGCAAAAATATTTTTCGGGTGTAAAAAGCAGCAGGCAGCTTTGTGAAACTTGAGACTCCTCTTGTTATAAATAAATAATTCAATTTATAAAGGTTTTAGTAAGCTATTGTATAATATTACCATAAATATATTATGTAGGTGTAGTAGAGAAAATGCTTTATTTTATCTTAATGTTCGTTTACGATGAATAGCTTACATATTATTTTGTAAACTTATAAACTTCTCGTGCTTTTCTTAATTATTTCCATTATGTACCTATATTGCTCATTAGATATTTTACAATCTTAAATGTATTTATAGCTATCCAATATAGTTTATAAGAGGAGATTTAAATGAGATTACTGTAGTAATTGTTAAGAAATATGATTATACATGGATAATGGTCTGTTCCTCTCGCATTAAGAGGAGTCCAGACCCATCAATGGGACTTTAAATGGGCTGAATTATTATTACTATTATAGATATTCATATTTATATGCTAAATTTTGTTACATTATTCTACATTTTACCAGCAAAGTGGATGGCGCCAAATGATTAAGAAAGCTGACCCCGTGTAACGGGAAGAGGCGAGGGCAAAGAAAGAAACAAAGAGAATTCTACGTTTTAACACATACAAAAGTACAGATAAATACTGACTATAATTAAATATTTAATAATACATTTCATTAATAAATAAAGCTTCCGAAACAGCTTGAGGCGAGGGCCTTAATTAAGGAACTAAAAGAACTATAGGCCCTATTCATTAAGCATTACCATAATATTCTGCATAATAAGTTTTGTAATAACATTTTGCATTTTATGAACCATTCATACGTTTAAAACGATAATTACAAAAGGCTAATCTTGGTTGTCAAAGAAAATGTACTTTTAAAGGGCTTTAAATCCTTTATGAGCGACAATGAAGCTAAAACGGGCATAATGGAATATAATGGAGCGAAAGAAAGTCAAGACATTAGGTAGCCACAATGTCTACTTGCCTTAGATTTTTATCTGGAGTAAAGAGCAATTTAGTTGAGCGTAAAGCGGATTGAATTAAATTGTAGCGGTGGATGGCTCTTGCTTCTTTTGTGCTATAGCGGTTCATTTCCTTTTTTTGGCTAATTTGACACTTATTTAAATAGAAAAATGTTCGCTGCTTAGCATGTAAATTAAATTAAATAATTGAAAGTTCTGATAAAAATCAATCGGTAAATTATAAATGTCTTTATCTTTTGTATATTAGTATGCGTTTTTATTTCCGTATTTTATTCACATGGCTAATTTTATTTAGTTATGCAGATGAACCTTATAAAAGATAGATAATAGAAGATAATACAAGACTTCATTGGATGGTGATTTTTACAGGTATTTTTAAATTTATTTAAATGATTGAAATGAAACTTAGATGTATTTTTAATTTCAACCTCTCATACCGATTTTATGTGCTTAAAAAATTTAATTTCCTTTGTTATGACTCTTGATAGTTGTTAAATAAATAATATAGTTATAAAGCTATATAGAAATTCTTTAATTAAGAATAAGTCACTATATTTTTATCTTGTTTCACTCGCCAAGTTGCGAACTACATTCGTAATTCACATTTACAACCAATAAATCTGCTTTCCATTTCCAGTCCATAATAAATTGCTTCTTCAAACTGAGCTGTAACTATCCAGGCGTTACAATAATATCCTTAAAACAGGTTTAAGCAATTAACGTTTAGTAAGATATATATCCGTATGGAATAATCCTTATATTTCATACATAAATATCATCTATTATCTATATTATTAAATTAAATAATTAAAAGTTCCTTATTAGTGGCAATAATCGTTAAAATAACAAAATGGCAACGCTAACGAGGTACATCCGTACAGCGCTATGTATTATTAAAAAACATTAATTATATCCACATCATCAAAGGTACCGGCTCTTTTAGATAATTACGCATTAAACACGAAAATATGTTTTATTTCACTCAATCCAGTAAAATCAAGAATGAGATAGGTGGCTCTACGTTGAAGGCACGTCTATAAATAGTATTAGATGTATATGTAGATATTACTAAATAAAGTACGTATGTAGTTAGCCTTATTTATTAATATAATAAGTATTTATATTTTATAGGTTCAAAAATATAGTTTTCAAATTCAAAAATATAGGTACGTTGGTAATATTTCAGTTTTCTTCCCTTCTAAAAAAGGAAATTGGTAAAGTCGGATCTAAATTCATTCTCGTGGACCAATCGTTTTGGCTTATCTTCGATCGTGACAAGCGCAATCGGCTTGAGCTTTTCATATGCGTTTGCGTACTCTTTTTGTAAAAAGAATACATTTTAAAATATACTCTATTGTTAAATATTGATAATACATATATTTAGAATAGGGGAATCTATATATAAATAGCCAAAGACGAAACAGTTCAGTACCTTTTGTTTTCCTCTGTTTGTCTATTTTATTCTTTTTGTTTAATAGTTATTGACGAGTTTCAAGCACTAGGCGAACAAAAGATATATATATATATATATATATATATATATATATATATATATATATATATATATATATATATATATATATGTATATATATAAGAGTATAACTTAATATAATATGTGTAAGTCTTGAAGTTACTAAAGACGGCATTATTGCTTAAATATATGACCACTTATTCCTTAAATAAATAACGAGAGGCTAAATGCATGAAATCCTTCATGAATTAGCCGTATAAGTCCAGCTATTCTGCCTAAAACGTCTTTCCGCTTAAACTCGTTAGTACGCCGAGTCAAGAAACCTTATGTACGAGTATCATACCAATAATGTAATTATACTAATAGTTTTGATATAGGTATATTTTTGTGTTTATTAACTGTCATATTCTTTCAATGTAACTTGGAAGGCCAGGGATTTCACTAACCTTGGTTTTTCCATATTAATTTTGTATGTGAGGGAATGAGTGAGAGAGAAAATGAGTCACTAAGTGTGTTGGTCACTAATCCACACAATAACAGCTAATGCATTATTATATCCTGATATAACATAGTCAATTATGTAACACAGACCTCCCACACGAGCAGAGCTGAGGGCAAAAATCTAGTCAAAAATTCAAAGCACGTACTTTATAGAGAAACTAGTGACTAACCTTTGCTCCGCTCGGGTTCTCTAGACGTTTTAGGGCTTAGTATAGACTTCTCAGAGATGAGATATTTTCTCGCAGTAAAAAGTATCCTATATGTTGACCCGGATAACCCGCTATCATCACACCAAATTTTATCAAAATTTGTCTAGTGGTTTTCTTGTGATGCGGTTACAGACAGACGGACAGAAAAACAAACAAAATTTTAAAAGCTATAGATTCGGCCTCTGTATCGATAATATATTACTATTTCAATAAGATTTTCTAAAAATGTTTAATGTACAGATTCGACTCAGAATTTTATTATATGTATATATATAAGGAGATATAATATCACTCTGTATGTATATGTTAATATTATATATGTATTACTGTTGTTATTATATAGTTCCTTTTTATAGTTCGTTATTAAGGCCCCATTTACACGGAGAGAGTTTCTCGCTTCGAAGATGTAAATATCGAAAGACATAAAAAACTTGAGTAATGCAAATTTTACCGTATACAGTAATAATCAAGGTACATTTTATATTGTTAACGCAGTACTAATACGATGCCTACGTAACATTTTTGTATGGAATAATAAATAGGTGGAGGACACCTACACTTTTAAAAGCATTAGTGAAAGTTAGATGTATAAATAGTGTTCAAAATATTACTCGACGGGATATGTTATTAAAATAAATATATAAAAATCAAGCTAATTTTTATTACATTACTAGCGGCTCACCGTCGCTTCGCTTGGGTTCGCCTCTAGACAAAAAAGAACAAACCTATCCCACGGGAACCGTAACTTTTTCTGGGATAAAAATTGGCTATTTGTTATTCTGATGTATGAACTATATGTATAAACTATATGTATAATGTATGTGACGTAAACTTTCATTAAAATCCAATCAGCAGTTTTTGTGTACTTGGCTTTATAAGTTACTATATTTTTTTAACTATCCCACGGGAACTCTTTACTTTTCCGGGTTGAAAAGTATGTAAGATGTTGACCGGGGATATAAGAAACCATCATACAAAATTTCATTTAAATAGGTCTAACCGTTTCAGATATTAGCCCGTACAAACAGACAAACGGAAACAAAAAAATTGAAAAAAAAAATGGATTTGTTCTATATCTCTTAGATCCCCCTGACTCTATTTTTAGCATTTTTTTCTATGTACAGTCATTCGGACTCTACAGTTTTTTATATGTATAGATAATAATTAAACCACACTATGAGTATGTCTCAATGCATCTTAGTGAATGGAAAAAGCTTATATTTTCGATTAGCTTCAATTATGGTGGCGTACCTTTTCTGCAAGCTCAGCTGTGGCCAAAAAAGTACCTTTTTTAAAAAACTAGATTATAAGAGACTACAGTTTAGATTTCTGGTCATGACTTATATTGCATATTAATGTCTCCATAACGAACCTCGGGATTTCCGCAAATGTATATGTTACTGTCACTGCCAATGGGATGCGAATTGCATCGATACTTGTTCGAGCGCATCGGTTAGCGACATATGCCTGTCATCGGCATAGCATATTCAATTCAGCGTTCTTTGAAACGGATGGTCCTTTAATGCATTCTGAATAATAATGAAAAATTATAAGCAAATGCACATATTATCCATAATTCAATAATGATTCTAAAAGAATGATCCACCATCTTGAGGGGTTTGTTCTGTTGTATTTTTGTCTGGAATCACAAATGATTGTCAGATATATTTTATTAGAGGTTTTCTATAGACATACATTTAACGTGTTGAGAGGCGCATACACACCCGTGTGTTTTTAACAATTAATTTCCCGGAAATTAGCACGGAGGCATTAAATATTGTATTGAATTAATATTAATTAATTATTATGTCATATGATCATAGTCATTCCCATATATTTATTGACATTTGTCTTAATCGCAAGGTTATAAAAATTC
The DNA here is from genome assembly GCA_033884665.1 of Argynnis bischoffii washingtonia. Classification (NCBI taxonomy): domain Eukaryota; kingdom Metazoa; phylum Arthropoda; class Insecta; order Lepidoptera; family Nymphalidae; genus Argynnis; species Argynnis bischoffii. The sequence continues at coordinate 5,205,031 of CM066611.1, forward strand.
ACTTATGAATATTATGACGTCAAAGAACATTTTAATAAATAATTATTACGAATTTTAATGTGTATTACTAAGTAATACTGTTCAATTAGACATATGAAGAAGACGTATGAAGGGATCTTTCCCCTATTGGGTATGCTTCTTTTTTCTAACGGTAAGTGTTATTATACAGATGGTTGAACTGTAATTTCAATAGCTTTTATATATCTATAAAATGGCAAACCATTAGGTGCGAAAGTACCCATATATTAGAGATTTCTATCGCAAGTACCATGTATTTAAATTAAAATATCACATTATGCTATAAACGATGTATTTATGATCATCTCTAAGTGGAAATTCATACTATACGGCTTACATAACAATATCGATCAATGCATAAATACTCCATTATTGAGTAGGATATCCTTTTTCCTGTAAATACGTGAGTGTTATAGACATTTAAGATGTTCTGGGATAGGTTTTTTTAATATATGCCCTTGTATTATTGTGCTAGTCGATTTTATTTGCTATCTAAACTAGTCTAGCTACTTGTCATTTTTTTAAGTTATACTTCTTTTGGGACGTTTGAAAAGAAATATGAGAGTAAAATTTTTACGATGCGCGCGCACACCGACAGCCAAAACCGACATGATGAAGTTAGCTGATAACTGTTTGTTGCCATGGTAACCGTTTTTATTATCTGAGAAATGTTATATAATATTATATTCTTTCCTTAAATGATATTTTACAAATATATGATTGTAGTATGACTAAAATTTTATTATTTTATTAATTTAACATTCCCTATACAAACAGAGAGTTGTGACATACGGGATGAAATCTTTAGCTATTTTTGTTCTGTTACGCCAAAGAAGTATAACTTCTTACGTACGTACACAGTCACACACACACACACAGGTTTTTTTTTATAAATAGTTAGGTACATATGTACAATGCATATAAATATTTAGATAATATATGTTAATTTAACTTTAATTATGTCATATTAAAGTCACTTTGGCCGCTTTTCACCAATTATAGAATTAACTGATTTAAATTATAACTCAAAGTCGTTTATTTTATTATTTATAGATACTCCAATTATCAAGAAACATGGGCTTATATGAGTAACAGTCGAACTAGAAACAACTTATGTATGTATCAAATCGTTATTCGTAACTAAGAAATTGAAATCCGAGACAGCTAGAAGCAAATTCGTCGGCGCTCGTTACGTCCATCAGCATGCATCATCTCAGACCACACAGAGAGTACTTCAAGTAAAAACTACGGTTTCGCAACACTGTCACGATCTATGATTTCAATTTGTAATGTTTTCACAATCCTTATATAGATTCACTCATTGCGTATAAAATAATATAATTTTATATCTAAAATGAATCTATTTAAAATTTAATATTTCACAATAGATGGCGTGCAGACAATTGAGAATGACATCTTTAATAGTATTATAATTACATGTTTATATAATAATACTCCCGCCGAAGTGGTCACAGTATATCTGGTAAAAAGCAAAATAAACATAGAATAAAAAATACATATCTGTATCACAATATATTTATTACTATCAACTCACCCTCGCTTCGCTCTGGTTCATCCCTAGTTAAAACAAAAACAATTCTATTCCACAGGAACTGTACCTACATTTTTCCGGGATAAAAAGTAGCCTATGTGTTATTCCAGACTATAATCTATCTCTGTGCCAAATTTCATTTAGATCCGTTCAGCGGTTCTGGCGTGAAAGAGTAACAAATATCCATACTCACAAACTTTCACATTAATAATATTTATACAGATGAGATTGTACCTGCTTGAGGAAAGCAAAAGTGACTTCCCTAAGCAACTTTTTGTATCAAATTATTAACCCTAAGTGAACCACCGATATAAAATATACGTCTTTTTACTGTAGTTTGCGGGTTCGAATTCCGCTCGTGACAGATGTAAGGGCTTCGTATTCTGGAGTGATATAAATGTTCTGTTTGTTGTTGCTGATTTTAAACAGCCTAATAGGGGGCAGTGATTTGATGGACGCATTTTATTACTCTTTGACACTATCAAAAGGCCCGTTATAATGAGTGAATTCGTACTCATAATCTTATGCAATATTGTTTGAAATAAGTCATTTTATGGGTACATTTATCGTTCCGTAACGGTTAAGAGGAAACATTGTATAACAAAAAATTCGCGTGCATCGCTAATCAAGACATTATATCGCTATAACGGTATGCAGTAAAAGCACCCGCCGTATATATTGCTTTGAACATGTTGACGGACATGCACAAACGAGTTGATATAAATGCGATCCACCGGACAAGATAAACCGGGCTTGAACCTAAGCAACCTGAGTTTTGTCTAAAAAAGTACGTATGTTAAAACATTGAGTATTTCTTTAAGTGTTTTCTAGGCTACAAGATAGTACCTAATCTTTTAAAATGTTTTCTATATTAAAAACGACGGCAATTTGATTTTCTAGTGAAATAAATATAGAAATTCGCTTTTGGAATTTAAAAAATGTGTTAAATAATGCCCATTGCTCATTCCTTCGGTCAATTCTTTTATAACCAAAGAGAACTATTATGCTTATAAACAAAATTTCAAGGCGTCTTATTTATGTTATATTTGAGTATTCTATATTTCTAAAGACTGTAGGTACAGAGGAAGTTTATGAGTCAGTAAAGGCCCACAAATCACGATTATAGTTAAAACCCGAGCGAGTCAAGATCATGTCGCTACTATAAAAATAATCAGAAAAACAAACAAAATGTAAGTTACCATTAGACATGTAGACTTACATATTCATAATAGTTAATATTTATTTAATAGCATAGATTATTCTTAAGGTAAATCAACGGATTTGGTTCTAGCAATATTTTCAAATGTAATGAATAAATATCTCTCCTTTGTGACTCTCGTGAAACTCTCTGACAACTAAGTGGGCAATTCACTCAATTCCCCTATCAAAAGATTATCTAAGGAATAAAATAAAGGTGTGTTAAATTGAGAACAAAAGGAAAGTAAGTGAAATAAAATGGCGTAAAATCTTTTGCAGGCAAACTTCAGAATATTTTTAACAATAAAACTATTACTATTCTATTATTTCTATAAGCATTCTTTGAGCCACCTGTAATAATGAATTAATTCAACTTTGAATATGGATATTATATGTTTAATCTTGATAGTTATATATGGTATTTTTTTATTAATTATATCTACATATTTGTGTTTATTTATATTTTATATAGTCTTGCATTATAAGTACTAAACAAATAAAATAGTTATATTCACATAAATCATTTACCATTCTTGATTTACATAGTTTTAATTACATACGAGTATGCGTAGCACTAACTCATTCATTACAATAATAAATATAAATATTATAGGCCATTTCACATAACTTATTATTTCTGTATATCATTACTATTCATAATCGGCACCTTAAATTGAAAAACCTAGTAAACGTTGGGCGGGTGATAAATAATCCTGAATTCAGTGTCTTGTTTAAACGTAACAGCGGCATTAGAACTATGCCGCTTAAAGTACAATACTCTTTGCGTAATTGTATTATTCACGCGGTAATAAATTTGCGCTTTCTAAATTCTGCTATATTCGTAACTTCATTTGAATTGGTATGATCGAAACTTTTGTTTTGCCTTTATAAGACTTCAAGTCATTAAGCAATTATCTTAATTTAACATACGCGTACTGGTTTTCTGTGTGTTGTTAAAAGTTTAATTTTGAAAATAAAGTTATTAATATAAATAAAGAATCCATGTTACGCAAAATTATTGGAGTATAATATATTCTAAAAAAATATTTTTATATTAGATTACTATATACGTATATATATAGTGTTATCCATATTCTACCAAAATCATCTTTAGTGGTTATTAATATTATGGGCGTTATTAGGGCTCAAATAATAATGTATTCAAAACTCAATACAATTGAATCAGAGAAATCACAATGTTATAAACTTGAAACGGCAATTCTAATAATTTGATTGAGCAGCGGGTTCTTGACACCGATCATTAGACTTCCAACTGTAATATCAAAATACAACTCTCCATGATCCACCATGATCAACCAACATATCTACAAAGAATGTCATGATGGCGTCTCGACCCCGCTCAAGACGTAGTCTCTGCTCGAAATACGAAATAATTCGAGAAAAAAAATTAAACAATTATAAGGTTTTACATTCTAGCATAAAAAGGTAACTTAATCTTCCTCCGACATATAAATACTAGTTTGTGCACTGCCAGCATACGTCTCGCTATATACTTCATAATCAAATATTGCCAATAAACGATGAACCCTCGTATGGTTAGGTACAGTATTATATGGAGTTCTACTATGGGAATTCGAGATAGGGGAAGCAAGCAAGACGTCAAGCCATATTTTCAATCTACTAAACCATTTTAAAAGAAATTTATTCATGAGTATAGCATCCAATATAATAGACCGACTTCATTTTAATAAATAACTTTTTAAAAAAAAAAACCGACTTCCAGGCACTGAAAAGTAAAAAATAACTAAACGGGGGTTTTCATTTAGAATAGATACTTAATCAGATATTTTCGAAGTCGGTGTGCTTTGATTTGTATTGGCTGGCACCGACTTCGAAAAAATCTGATTAAGTATCTATTCTAAATGAAAACCCCCGTTTAGTTATTTTTTACTTTTCAGTGCCTGGAAGTCGGTTTTTTTTTTTAAAATAGTTATTATTTTTCCATTTTTAGTGTAGACGTATCATCAATACAAATTAATCAAGCCCAAACACCAGGTAATTGCTGTAAATCGTTGAGGAGTTCCCTCGACTATCTTTCGGATGCATCATCAGATCGACTCCAGACCTTTATTAAATTGTAGTGCTATAAAATACCTAATGAAAATGTTATCAAACGCACTAGTCGCCGCTACAATTTTCGAAAGTTCCCCTCGATTTCTCTGGGATCCCATCATCAGATCCTGGTTTCCTTATCATGGTACCACTCTTGCGATATCTCCTTTCCAACAAAAAAAGAATTAGCAAAATCGGTTCATAAACGACGAAAAAATGCCCGAACAAACATAAAAAAAAAAAAAAAAAAAAATATCATATATACGGTCGAATTGAGAACCTCCTCCTTTTTTTGGAAGTCGGTTAAAAACTTTAATATACTCTCCATTCTAATTTAAAAAAAAAACATTGTTCTAAATCATAACAATATGTTATGAGAAAAAAGTTTAAGCTAATTATACTAATATAGGGCATATTTAACAAATTCCAAGTGTTATGTAATGTGCTAGTAACCTTATATCAACAAATCAGACTCCTATTACATAAGTTGACTTTCAAAGCTGTAATCCCATGGGCGGTTTTACTATAGACGACACGACATGACACCGTTATAGAATCGTGTACGTTGGTTAAACATTACTTTCCTATGTCACTAAACGAATAAATATATATATATATATATATATAGAGAGAGAGAGAGGGAGATTTAGATTTAGATGGGATCTTTTCACGTGATTTAAATTGTACCCGTATTTACTTAGGATCAAAGATTTGTATTTTTATTTTCCTTAAATTATACTTACAGATTAATCAATGAATTTAGAGTAAAGGAAAAATAACCCATCTTTTGATTTGATACCTATATAATTTTATTTTACTTTTTACTTTTAATTTATTCTGTCACGTTTCGTTGTAATAGTAAAACTCGTGGAGTCGAGTCCCATTCATAGCTTAATTTGCTGTTTTATGGATATGTTTCTATATTATTATGTTCAGTGTATGTTTTCATGGACACCCGATTTTAAACAACCTAGTAGATGCTTAAGTGATGAGTGAGCACTGTTACTTATTTTCAAAGATAGATAGAATAGTAAATTATGCCTGTATCTACTCTGAATACACTTTCTAATATTCCAAGAACAACATAGCTTACAATAGATATGTCTAGGAGATATGACGACACAATAGTGCTATCTGTATCATCGCCCCGTTTCCCATGAGTAATGGTATTGATTTCTATAACGACATTTCAAATAATTGTACAAATAAGCAATATAAAATTATGTTAGATTGGAGACGAGTTATCGCATCGTAGTTTCGAAGGAAATTGACCAATTGTGGTTCAATCATCGAGCGAACGCTCTGTGACCCGTCCTTTCATTTGTCAAACTAGTTTTAGACTAACTTCTATCTTATTAGCTAAACCCTTTTGTCTGACAGCGGCGTTATGAAATATAACCCGTATTGTTGTAAAATCTCTTACTTTTTGATGAAGAATATTACGTTAGAGAAAAATTTGTGCCAGTTAATATTCTGTTCTTTTAAATGAGTTTAAAATCATTTTATTTATCACAGTATAGTATACTAATATTACTAATGCGAAAGTATGTATGTTTGTTGTCCTTATTCCTTGTTTGTTGCAAAGAGTTTAATGTTTTAACCCATATTATACTTTTATTCCAGGAACGTATTAATGGTGGATCCCAATAACCTAAGATAGGTTCTAAGGATTTCTTTTCTAGCGATATAAAGACAATATGTATGGAACCTAATGTCGAATTTCTATTTCAAGCAAATGCTTAAAATATAGATTACCGAAATAAAATATCCATAAAAAATAAAATCACCATGAAAACATAAAATAGACTAAGAAATTATTGCCAATATTAGAAAAAGCTATGTCAATAAATATTTTATAATTATTTTAATTATTTTTATATAGATATCAGAAGATGAGGTTTTAAACTTTTTACAATACTATTCGTTATAACTACTTTGTTTGTTAATGTTTCTTATCTATACTAATATTATAAAGCTGATTAGCTATTTTTGCATTACATAGCCCGTTAACTGAGGAAGGTTATAGGCTATATATCATCCCGGAAAATGTATGCATTTTCGGGGATGATGATATATATATGGGACCATAGTTCCCGTGGGATAGATTTGGTTTTGTCTAGGGACGAACCCGAAGCGAGGCGAGGGTGAGTCGCTAGTTACATATAATGCAGACAAAACTATATACCGCCTTTTTTAATTATTATTAGCCTTAGATTCCAATTCATCAAAAAGACGTATCATTATTTCATCGTACTGTTCTGATACTTTCTTAATATGAAATATATAATAATTCAAAATTCGTCTTAACAATAAGACTAGAAATGGAGGAGCATCAACTTCTCCAACAATGACAAAATATAACTGCACAATTTTCTATTAAATTTGTCCACAACAATGGAACGACCGTTATTTGATACCGTGTATAATATTTCCCCAATCTTTTATGGTTATAAAAGTAGATAAAATGTTTGATTGTGATGAATTTTTTTCAGTCGACCAAAAAAGAGGTTTTAGATTCAGTGTCCATGTCAGCGATTGCTATTATAATATTAAATAACCAATTCTTGTATTATATATTTATTTTGTTTCGTTTATTTCGGACACGATTTGCATCAAATTTTGTATTTAAAGATAAAATTTTGCTTTTTAATTTTATCTTCATAGGTGTCTTTTTTGAATAAAACGTAATTTATACGTCTTTTCAAAAAACCCACGATCCTACAAAATGCCGAGCAAAGCTCGCTCGACCAAGTACTGTGTATATAACATATGGTTTTGCTCTTTGATATTAATTTTGATCTGCGTAACATAGGTGCGTTCTAGGAGCCAATCAAATAGGCCAGTGTAAATTACTACAACCGCAAACTTGTTGGGTGAGCTTGTACGAATTAACCAGTTGCGGATACAATCACGATTGCCATTGCTAGTAATGACACGGTGTATATTAAATAACAGACAAGAATCAGGGCACAAAGTAAATGGCTATAACTTCTTAAAATATTTTGATGACCGTTATTTTATAATGTACTTTGGCTACATTATTGCTTGTGCTATCTTTACAGATATTTTTTTGCTATGGATTAAGACAAAAGATCGGCTCATGTTACATAATACTATATTTAAGTTTATTGTAATTTACCTCCTAGAAAATTAAATTATAAAAAATAATAAACAAAAAAACACCAGCATTGGCTATATTCGCAATACATATGATTTAATCTATACAGATAAATAAAATTGGAGAGTCTGTTTGTAATATTAAAATAACCGCTTTTTACTAAATGTATATGGATGTATACACGGTACATATACCAAAACAACATTTTTTTACAATTTTTGTTTGTCTGTCTGTCTGTCTACCTGTCTGTTTGTCCCGGCTAATCTCTGAAACGGCTAAATCGATTTTGACGGGACTTTCACTGGCAGATATCTGATGTTATAAGGAGTAACTCAGGCTACTTTTATTTTATAAAAAAAATCAAGGTTCTGCGAAAAAAATTAAAACCCATGAAATTGTGAACAAAATCCGTAATTTAATTTAATATCTTAAGAGTACTAGCAAACTACTATTTATATATACCTACCTAAACATAGCTAACCGTTAAAACGTACCTAGGGACGAACGCGAGCGAAGCGAGCGTGAGTCGCTAGTCTTAAATAAACAAGCAATGTTTTCGAAATGTAGACGTAAATTTACTTGACAGACTCTTATGTGAAAAAGAGTTCGTGACAGTCCACTGAGAATACATTACGATCCCACATTCATAGGTCATAGTGGTACTTGGATTTAGCTTAGAACTGAAATTTCGCAAATATGGTCACTAAAGTGCCCAACAAAAGCTTTTGTATGGCGTGTATTATGTCCTCATCACAACGCAAACGCTCACAGCTATTCCCGTCATGATCTAAAGAACATTGCAGATAATCATGAGCCAAGCGTCATAACTCATGCTGCAGAATATTTAAATTCGTGTTTGCACATTTAGCACGCAAGCTGTAACAAGCAGATAGTTATGGTTCTCACGCGAACTAAACTTAACATATGGTTTTACGGTAGTGTAAAAAAAAGTGACATGTCACTTTATAATAACACTCAATTAATAGCAAATACTTTAAATAATAGATGCTTTTTGGACATAGTCTTAGCTGTCATAGCTGATGCCATTTATACTAAAAACGCTTGTTACATAGAGAAAATTTCCAACGAAGAAAACGTCCTGGGCTGGCGTATAAAATAATAAATCAAATGTATTTCCAATGCATAACTAAACAATTATTTCGCAGCTGGCAATAAATAAGGCTCTTTTGAGGTTACATATTTACTAATAGCTTAGATAAACTTGTTATTCTGTCCACGGAACTAACAATGCGCGGGCGCAGAGATAACCGATATAGAACGTAGCTCTGCCAGTTACGCTCGCCGAATGATAACTGTCTTATACTAGAAACCATACATTTTTACATGAGTGGTCGTTAAATCACCGCATTATGTTCAATATGGTTACATAAAAGCTTGTTTTGTAGGAGACCTTCCGGCATGCTTATGTCCACTTATCAAGACCTTGTAAGGTCTTGATAAGTGGACATAAGCATGCCGAAAGATTGTTGATTTGTAAATCAACAGTCACGATTTTATAGATCGTTTTGTATCATTTTTCGTGTACGAAAAGATCATATAAATAAAATATCATTTTTGCGATGTGGCTGAAAAGTTAATTTTAAATCTACATAGACCAATATTATAAATAGGCAGAGTAATGTTTTTTTAAACGCGCTAATCTTAGGAACTACTAATCCGATTTGAACAATTCTTTTTGCATTAGATAGTAGAAGAAATCCTGTTCAGTTTCCGTGGGATAGATTTTTTTTTGTCTAGGGACGAACCCAAAGCGTATGTTATATAATTGTAACTTAAATCTGCTTTTATAAGATTCTCTGATAAATAACTTTAGTCATTTTAAGGTTACTTTTTAAATGACAATGTTATTTTAATAAATCTATTAAAAATAATTTGAATGTTCTATATTTTTAACATATTTATAATTTTCAGTTTTATAAAACTATAAGTGTAACGTAATGTTCAATGATTTGTGAAGAAATATTCCTGATTTACCGTCCTGTTTTATAGAAGGATGATTGTAGTGTTAGGTGTATTTCTGCGGTGAGATATATGTATTTGTACAACGTAAGAGATATTTAGAATAAAAACCTTCCATCATATTGTTTTTTAGCAGTAGGTCCCGTTGTTGAAACCATGTTTATTTAAATATAGTAAACATAATCAACTAAATTCTCTTAGAAAGTAGTGTCGTGATCCAAGAAATAAGAAAATGGTGGCAATATTGACTGAATTTTATTTCAATGTTTCCATTTAAGTATGAAGCATGTATAAGAAATACTCGTGAATTTTAAAACAATTGGCTATTTATCCAAAATTTCAAAAGAAAAGCCTTTAGAATTCTCTACAAAATAACATTGCAGTGATCATTCTTTCTTGGGAGGAAACTCTAAACATATCTCGTCACCACGTACATATATTTATTGCATTCACTTACCCCTGGTGCAATATCGCCGGACTCGCCTCACTTATGTTAATTTATTCACATTTCAATGAGATGACTAAGGAATGCCTTCTTTGCGTTCTTTTTGTGTTGCACTTTTTTTTTATCTTACTTTTGCTTTTACCAACTTTTGACTTTAAATAACACAATGCTACCATCTTATTTATATGCTTAGCAATCGATGATTCATAAATGTAAATGTGTATGAAAATAATGTAAACCGAGTGCTAGAAATGCAAATAACTACATACAAACCGCTTATTGCTCGGAGCGTATAAATCAAACTTAGACAGACGTATTATTAAGCTTGCTAATCGCTTTCGACATGTTTCGAATGTAATAATAATTGTAAATCTGATTATAATATAAAACATGACTAAATAGTAGAAACTAATTAACTTGGTCGCGAGGCTTCGAGAGACCTCTGTAAACTTAGTATCTGTCACCATAAATGTCATGATATATGAAGTATTTTATTTTTTTACAACATAAGTAGGTACTGAAAATAGCAATGGATGTAGTATATGTAAAATTTTGGAATTTAAAATTTGATATTAAATTTTTAAACTCGCACCGCCCTCGTAGCTGCCGAGTGGATTTACAGACTAATCTAAATTACATCATAACATTTTTTTAAACTTAACAAAGTTAATTTTTCTGTTGTTAATATTGTTATTTTTATAAGGTAATGTAGTAACCTCACGTCAATAATTGCACCAGGTTGTTATTCCATGGAAACCACTTCATTAACCCATAAACTGTTAACATGTAATTATTATATTGATCCATAGATAGCTACTTTGTTGAATAAATGAAAAAGTAAAATAGCTTTTAAAGACTATTAGTTTTTTTCTTTATTCTTGAGTATAAATGGAAAAGATTTGCAATAACTTTAGGAAAAATGAGAAAAGAGTTTATAAATTTAATTTTACACATGACACTGTTATTCTCAGATTCTAGAAACATTCGAGTAATTTCATCAAAAATAGCTAAAATATAGAATATATTACGGGTATAATACTAAATATAAAAAACATATAGCGCCTAGTATGTGTACAAAAAGTACTGACATTTATTTTCATCGAAAGAAATAGGAAGAAAATAACTGGCAGAAATTATACCCCGTTACTCAGTGTGTGAATTTCCTTTACGTTTGTTATTACCCGTGACCAATAGCTACAGCTATTATTAAGTAACCGCTATTGATTAATTTGTATCTTTATATTTTTCTCACGTATTTTCCTTTTAAATAAAAATCTTATATTTATAAAATTAAATAATAAATGATAATTATTATCGATATTTGTGGCAATTTGACAATTTGTGATTTAATGTTAATAATGCTGGCTCAATAAATGTGAGAAGTCAAATCAATTCTCCTGAGAAATTAGCATGCTCTTAAGCCTTGAACCAATACAAAAAAAATAAAAAATCAAATTAAATAATAATTTATATTGAATTTTATGTCATTTTGCTTATATTATATGCTCTATGATTTCGAGAAATATTTATAACATTTTTTACAGTACTAAGCTATAAACTACAGTTCTAACTTACGATTTCACTCACGTTTCTTTTCTACAATTATTTATTATTGATTTTATATTGTTTTTGTTTTGGATTACTTACATATTTGTATCACTCATCTTATATCAGCAATTATAAATGTATGTTAGTGATTTTTGTATGGTAGTTAAAATTGCTCAAATTCAACTCTCTGACTCCCACGCTATGTCGTAAGGTATGCTGATATATAATACAGATGTTTTGTTGTGAAATCATTGACGAGTATGAACTATTTAAGAACTTTTAACATAATATAGACACTTGCTGATACCGTGTATTGTTTTAGCCTGAACTTGAAAAAAAAATGGTAAAACTCCTTGTTAAACCTATTAAATTGTTTTTTTTTAATTTAAGCATTTTCAAGCTACTTGCTAAAGTACTAACTAGTATAAGAAATGTGACAAACATCGTAATTTGTACACGTCTCATTAAGTGCTGACCCGGTTTGAGATTTCCTAAGGCGCATAACAAAGCAGCCTGAAGGCCCGAACATTGAAGACCCATAAAGCATAATTAATAGCTTCAAAGTTTTGGTACTGATGTAATACGTTGGGCAAGAAACTTCCATAGTTTGTAACAATACTGTCCAAGCTTGTGATCAGATGATTAGACGTAAATCGATCGCACGATTATTCATGGGATCTAAAATGAAATGACATCATGAAAGTTTTATTATAATGTTAATATAAAGTGGCGTTATAGACTGTCAACCATCCAAATCTATGCATATAATAAATTTCTGAGTCGAATTTTTAGAGAAAGTATTAATTTGTACATTATTTTTTTTTTTGGAAAATCTATTGAAATAGTCATTATTATCGATACAGGGGCCGAATCTAGTTTATTATAGTTCTTAGAATTTTTGTCTGTCTGTTTGTCTGTGACCGTATCAGCAGAAAACCATTGGACAGATTTTGACGAAATTTGGTATGATTATAGCTGGTTATCCGGATCAACATATAGGATACTTTTTACTGCGGGAACATATCTCTGAGAAATCTATATTAAACTTTAAAACGTCACTAAGACGAACTGAACGACGAGTCGCTAGTACCATATACGTTCAAAGTATAAGAAAATGTTAATAATGTTATCACTGTCATTTTTGTATAAATGGTTTTGGATACATTTACAATTTGTGCTTGGATATTTTTGATTTAGCCATTTAGAGGTGTTTAATGCGCGTGTCATCTATACTAATATTATAAAGCTGAAGAGTTTGTTTGTTTGTTTGTTTGTTTGGTTGAACGCGATAATCTCAGGAATTACTCATCCGATTTGAAAAATTCTTTTTGCATTTGATAGCCCGTTAATTGAGGAAGGCTATAGGCTATGTATTATCCCGGAAAAGTGTACGGGTCCCGTGGGATAGATTGGTTTTTGTCTAGGGACGAACCCGAAGCGAAGTGAGGGTGAGTCGCTAGTTAAGAATACAGCGAGGGTAATATAAAAAGTAATGGAAAGCTTTAACGTCTAATTAAAGTCTAAACTTTTTTAATATTTCTTTAATATAGTAACTAATATATTATATACCTCATTTATTTTGTTGTTACAGGTATGTTAGAATATGACAAAAGTCAAACAGTAAGAAATAACTTATTTAGTATATAATAATGAATTACTGCGATATTCGAACCTGCACTCATTTTCAGTAAGTGATACTATAATTTTTTTTGTTTGTTACTATCTTATATGTAAATCAGATTAGTTGTATGCTATTTCAACAAAGTGTCATATTTCTCCACCCACAAGGCCGCATAGACATTTATGTTTGTTTTAGAAGATATCGAACACAAATTTCCCATTAAAAGTACATATATGTAAATTTAATAAAATACTGTATTAATAAATGGTTTAAACATTATATATATATGTACTTAATCCGTCTCCAAACGTTAACAAGTTTGTAGGGGTCACCGCTAAGCTTCTTACCACTTGACCGTAATAGTAGTCACGTGTCTCGATAAATATTGTAAGTGTTCTCTTAAATATTAGTATATTCTACAGAAAATAACTAAACTAACAAAAGTTAGTAAACTCAGTGATTCAGCAGAAATAATAAATTTAACTTTGTTATATTTTTAAATTGAAAATAATTAGTTAAAATTAAAAAATATCACAATAAACAAACGAGGGAAAAAGTGTTTTTTTAACTGTCTGAACAACCATAATAAATTTATGTTTTAGGTTTTTTTCACTATAAGATGTTCTATATTGCTATTTATTGGTTGAAGCAGTTGTAATATTAATCATATTGTTTCTTCGAGTAAAAAAGTGGAGGTTTCGTATTTTCACAAGTAGGTACCGTAGTTAGATTTTTGGTTGTAATCAATTACCATGACATTCTTAAAAATCAATAAAATACATACGTAACGCAGAGTCGTATAATATAATTTATGGAGTATTTAAAATTTAGTGCTTATATTTCACTTTCAATGTTGTTTCAAAATATCATACTCAAGATCTAGCCTTATAATGAATTAGAATATATCAAATTATAAATCTTTGCATTCGAATAGACCGATTGTGACATACAAACGACAAGACATACGCTGATCACCATAATCGACATTAAATATTTAAATAAATGCCAATATAATTGGCCCCGGCGCCAAAAGTCGCCAGACATCACTCATCTAAAATGTGGACATATTGTATATCATTATGTCCGCATAACTGTTCGTTATAACGCGTAAGATTCTTTACATATTTTACAGGAATTACTTTATATATACGCATATATAATAAGATGTATAAAATAAATATTTTTATCTGTCAGTATGATTTTTTAACTACGTTAAGCTTTGTTATAGATTATTTTTGGAATATTATGGTAAAATATTTCTAATAACTTTTCTTGAATATTTACTCGATAGCTTTATTTTTAATATAGAACTGCAATAGATAAATTAACAGTAACAAATAGTTAAACAAAACCTTCAAAGAAAGTCTGTTGGGGTAGTTGACTTCTACAGTGAAAATTCAAATTTCGAATTTGCTACTATAAAAAGATAAAAGTAAACATAAAAGTAATACGAGTATTTTTTGACAATACATATTATATTTTTAAAAAAAAAGAAACATAAATATATATTAAAAAACACTACATAATTATTTCCTATTTTTAATGTTGCAAAAATATATTTACAGTAGGTCCATAGAAATACACAAGTAAAACAACAAATAAGTTATCCTCTTTATCAGCACGGCGTGGCGCTAAGCGCCTTAGACGCCTTACGACCGCAGTTGTGGTCACATTGGTTTACTCTAATAGGTCATAGGTAGGTTAGTATGTAAAGGACCTTAGAAGTTCAGGATTTCATTGAATAAATAAGTTTGTAAGAGATAAATTTTAAAGTACAGATCAATTTTGTGTCCTACTGTGTGAGGTTGCAATCTACTCATAAGCTCGCATCGACTAAATGTGCAATTTGACATGAGGTACCTATTACGAATGTTTTATTTAACTTTACCACTGACATTAAGCTAGGGGCAAAACAGGTGCTTTCTGCTGAATAAATTAAACGCAACTGACGCACTAGCGTCCATTAAATTATTTTTATAATTACGCTTAAAGAATATTAATAAACTTAAAGAATTAAAGTAATAACACGTGCACTTTATATTTCTACTTAATTGGAAATAACATAAAAAAGAGATGAGAAATATCTTTTGAAAATTGCTATTTATTGATATTAATAATAAACGTAAAAGTTTTTAATAAAAAAATATATGTATGAGCTTTTTTTAATTAACTAGTTAGGAGTCCTAATATTGTCACCTACAGCCAGTCCAACTAATGAAAATTTTACCCAATCGAATACTAGAAAGTGCTTGGAGCTTAAACCGTAAAGACAGACATATAGACGAACGAAGAAGAATATAATAATAAAGCAAGTTAAACATATAATCTTCGTAAATGAATTCACAGTGGATAAAAAAGATCACTAGTTATCTAACATATAGTCTGATGCCGCTCTTTATCAGGGGATCAACGATAAGCTCTTTAAAGCTTAGGTACTGACTGTGTTTGTGGTTTTGTAGAGCTTTAGAATACATTTTTTATGGAAGTCTTTTTATTTTGAAAACATTTACTATTTTAATTATTATGAGCCTAATAAACAAAATAGAAAGCGTAATGAAATCACTTCTTGAAGCGTCATCTTCACAAAGAAAATGATTTGAATTTAAAGAATTAAATTACCAAAATAATATTCTTAATTGTGTATATTATTGATTATAATTTATTCCGTCAAATATTTTTAAAACTATCTATTGTGTACACACATTGTATGAGACTAGGTATACGATTACGTTTCAAATAAAAATTAAATAAATATCTAAATTTTAGGTTTGCTATGAAAAATAATAGCAAGACCTATCTATACGTAGTTTCTCATAGAGAAACATTATATTAAAATCATCAAGCTATCAAATTAAATCTAATCGAGAACTTAATTCCACTTCACGCAAATTATGCTCTACAATTATGCAATTATGAGATAAAATAGCAAACATGATCTGAACGTGACTAAGAATACCTGCGCGGCTACTGTAGCTTCTTAGTCGCACTTAACCTGTTAATAGCATTAAAAGGATTCCGCCGTAAAAGGTTTCAGCTTTAGGGCTTAGCAACTAAACGCTCAATTAGTTACAACCTGCGTTCTAAACTAGTGGTATTCTTATAAAATCTACTTTCGTTTTCTATTTAACAACACAAAAATCGCTATTTTTGTGTTTCGTAATGTTTTTCTTATCTAACAAAAAGCAATACGTCACTGCGCTATCTATGGTAATTTTGATAAAGTCTAAGAAAATATTATTATTGATACACTGAATAGTAATTCTCATTTAAATAGTATTATAAATCTGATAGTGTGTTTGTGGATTTAGTCTGGCTGAAATGTAAACCAATTGAATATTGGATCGATTATTTATATTAATATATAAAATTTAATTATTTATTGCCATACTTCATTAGTGATGTCACTTATAAATAAATAACAATATGAATACTAACGTATTCTAAATAACTAAATTGTAAATCAAATGACTGTATGAAAACCTCATGAAATTTTATTAAGCTCATCATATTAAAATAAAAGGTACATTGACAGATTTGTATAATACAAAGCGAAGAAGATAACAGTCGTACCATCCGTCCGTTAAGCTGATTTACAGAGACCCACGGAGTCTGCTATAAAAGATATCTCCGTGCTCAGGATTAAAATAATTCAGACTTTAACTGCAAACGTGCGCTCTGTGAGGGCAATGGTGATTAAATATAACCCACTAGAGATTTATAAGTGTTTATTTCTGTTACGGGCCCTTCTCAGAGCCTTTGTACACTAGTCTTAATAAAACGTTGTTTGTCGTAAGTGAATGTATTGTTCGGCTGTGAATGTAGATACTAAGTGAAAAATTTATAGCGACCGCTTTTGAATAATCGACGCTATACAACTAAATATGAAATGGATATTCGCATTCATGCATTCGAAAAATTTTAATTACAATTGAACTAAATCTGATCAACTAAAACAGTTTCAGAATTGTTAACGTGGAAATATAAGTAGTTTTGTACTGTTCTACACTGATATATCCGAGGTCCGAGATAGTAAATATTGTAAACCAATCGTAAAGTAACAAGAAAGCTGTAAATCATATTCATTACAACAATGAATATCTTATTAAGTTTATCGACATATCTATTGTTTGTTCTTACGAAGGGGATAAAAGTGGCCGTTAACGTGGTTTGCAATACAAAGGGTATCAATCTAGGGTCCAGTTAAGTATAAATCATAGCGCAATTGTTACCGGACATACGTCAGATTATGAAAGTACTAGTAAACTTAGAACAAGGCTATGCAACGGCAGGGCCTAATTAAATGTCTAGTTATTCGATAGTTACCACTCGAAACGAACTTAAACCTTTTTCAAATAGCCTTCAAACTCAGGCTAAAACTAAAATAAATGGAGAGACAAAAAATATTTATCGCATATATATATATTTTTATATTTCACTATCAATTTAACTTAATTTTCAAATAAACATATTTTTTTAATTTAGTATTGTTATTTAATAAATAAAGTAGTTTTAATACCACACAATGACAACATGCCTATTGCCAGCACGAGAGCGGATATTACGCATTACGCGAAGGTATTGAAATGGAGATGTAATGCTATTCACTACAAAGTCGATAAAATTGCAAAAAGTTGCCTTTTGTCGATGAGCAATGTATGTAATGGAAGGTCGTTTAGTCGAGGTCCAGGACCGCGGAAGATCGCATCAGACATAAGGTAAGGGCTTAAGCATGACTATCAGATTATTCGCACGCATATTACAGGCATAGCAGAGCCCTAGGCGTAGGCTAACAGTACTCCACGTGATTAGACGCCACACGATACAACCTATTGTCGGTACACGATCTCAGCTTTGAAATTGCGGAAATAGCTCACATACAAGCACCGAGACGTTTCAATCGGTAAGTAAATATACGCTCGGATACACCGGTCATCTTACAATGGAATTAATTACTCTTGCTCTACTGATTCTATAATCATTCCAAATGAAATATTACCACATGTGAACGATATTAAGTTGAGTGATCTCTTCGATTACGGTGAAAAGCAACGTTTTAAAAAAATATTATACACATTTAATAATTAAAAACTATATGATCATTCTCTACTATTAACATGACTAAGCATGCACAAGTAATTATTTTACAAGCTTTACTTAATTTATAATTGGTCAATACCCTTTAGATTTATTCGCGCCACATAAAGTATCTAAAACAATCGTTAACCTGAAAATTATAATGCTAAGTCTAACACGTCAATTACACCTGAATAAGATCTATTTTATAAAGTACTAAACGCTACTATAACAGACTATTTACTGCGTCGTTAAACACCCTTCTCATATCAGAATGGGTTTCTTAAAGTTTATTACAGTTCCATTATGTCTAACATTCATTACATTTGAAAACTTAAAAATGTTTGATAGTCGTAAAACTGTAACGTGAGGACATTGGTAAGCGTCGAAGTGTTTACGAGCCACCTAATGAGAAATACCATCGCGCTCGCGCGTGACTAACTAATGCCGGTCCCTCGGCGCAACGCGGCCTGCTGTGCCTAATCGACTCGGTATGAACCCTAACAGTTTTTACTCAAGAATCAGTATCCAATGACACTCAGTATCTACAAACTGCACGACCTGAGATGACTATAAAAGAGTCTGCGAATCAATTTTCCAAGCGACATTTGTTACTAAACTCGTGCATACTTGGCTAACGTAAACATGACAAAATCTGTTATTGTCAAAGAAACATACCTCGTAGAACGTTGGTTTTACACGTCATACTTATATTTTTGCTGTGTTATATAATTTACAAGAAAGTTTTGTTTTGTAATAAATCTTTCGTAAAAGAATACAAGAATTCAGAAAGGAGCTTAAGGCAATAATCAGCAGAACTCGACGTTTGACTCCGCAATTGTACCTTGGAGGGCTCGCGAGGAAACAAAAATTACAGCGATCGATCCTGAGAATTTTCATATCTCAATAAAACTTTGCTTCC
This sequence comes from Argynnis bischoffii washingtonia, assembly GCA_033884665.1. NCBI lineage: Eukaryota > Metazoa > Arthropoda > Insecta > Lepidoptera > Nymphalidae > Argynnis > Argynnis bischoffii. The sequence goes on from CM066611.1 coordinate 5,224,578, forward strand.
ACTATAAATATTTTCGTTATGATTTTAGATAAATTCTTTTAAAAAATGGACTCAAAAAACGATCAAAATAATGTATCTAAGATTTAAATGGGCTTAATATAATGCTTTTGAAATACGGTAACCATAACAAAGGTATAAAAAAATAAAAGGCCTTTTTTAAAAGTAAGCGAAGAATTTAACCTATGAAAAATATTTACACTCGAAAGCAATCAACAAAAACTCCCACCACCAAATAGAACAATCAATCTTCCGAACTCTGAAAGGAATCTCAATCAAAACAAAATGCGGGGAAGCCGGGATAGGATAAAAGTTACTATAAATCATAAAATCAGGCTTTATACAAAGCGGTTTATTTGGTCTTTGGTCGATCGAAAATATATTTGACCCTTACTTTTGTATCGCTTGGGAAGGGTGCACTTCCAATTTGTCCTGTTTGAAAAATTAACACTTCAAATGTTATTTATGGCATCATTACAATTTTCTTAATCACTTTTTTTAAGTATTAGATATTTTTTGTACCTTTAATATGGGAACATGCCGCTGTCTGAGCTGTCGACGCGCGTCGCCGTCGTTGTAGCGTGCGTAGGACGAATTTAATTGTATTTTATTTTATTTGTCTGTACAATAATATCCAATTACGATATATGATTTTTATTACGCTCTAGTAAATTATTTATGGCAAGAATACCGTGTAAATTAAAATTCCATAAAAAAATTATGTGCAAGTTTAATGAAGTATACTAAAGGTATTTTTTGTTGGAAATTTTTGTAACGTTGCAATTTTAACAATATTTTTTACTATCGGCGTTAGGATTTATAAATAAGTAGAATCAAAAACAATATTTTATATTAGAATATGTGATAATGAAGGACTAGAAGGAAAGCCTAAAGGAAATTAAATAGTTTTGTGAAAAAATAATGTTAATAGCTCTGACCTTTTAAAAGATTATCGTTAGACATAACTTTCATATAACTTATACCTAAGTTATCTATCGACAGCTTTAGCTAGTGTAACTCTACCTTTAGGCTCGCGATTAACCTCTGCTCTTGCACTGCAATATTTACTCTATCCACTGCTTACAGCTTGTTAAGATATTTTTTATATATAAAATGTAAACTAATATTTTTTTTTCATTATTGTATTAAAATGTTTGAAAACGCTATACAACATATTATATACAGTTCATTTATGGATAGATATATTTTTTTTATTTCATTCATTATGATATCAATATTGATACCAACATTAAATAAAAATGTTTGTTTCAAATAATATAAAGACTAACTGATAAAGCTCTAAATGGGACAATTTTCCTTAAATCCATTTAGGTATTATATAAATATGTCACTTCACACGTAAACTGTAACGTCTATTAACTGCGTAAAGTACAGTGTTTTACGTAATAATTTTTACTTTAAGTAAGAATGTCATGGCATAAATATTAGTTCAGGCATATTGAATCGTATATATGTATATACAAGGCTGTTTTTATATTTTCAGAGTTCATTGTATGTGAGTCAGTAAGTTTGAAGGGTTTCGGGAAGAAATCTCTTAAAGAGATAAGTTATCCTTTGTCGACATTCTTTTACTTTATTTTTTATGATACATATATTTTATTTTACATAAATAAATAAATAAGTTAGTAAAAAATAAAGTAATAATTCTTAAAAGAAAACGTTAAGAAAATAATAAGCAGAAATACTTACAATATAATAGAACTTTAATCTGAATAACAAAACAGACAAAGGTCGAATATAAATTCTATACGTCATCTTATTGGGAATACTCCGTTATTCTCAACTCCATATCGAGATGAGTTTATGGTGATTCGGTACCATTCACTCGGAAATTGGTGTTCAACTTGACTCCGACTCGACATGACAGAGAACGAATTGCTTATCGCTTATCAAACTATTTTAAAGTCGTAATTATCAAAACATTTGCACTGTAGCTGGATACAGTCCATAAGGAAGTAGATTTTTAGATAGTTTTAGATAATAAGTACCTACTAAAACTACTTAAATCTAAGGCTTTGTTTGGTTTTTGCAGTTATGACAAAAATAACTTACGTCGTATATCTTTGAATCTTGAGTTCAACTTTAGTCACTTGTCAGTGTTTTCCATAAAGGTTACAACAATTGATATTATTAGTTACTAGCAAAACCCACGAAAACTACAAAAAAAATACTCTAATAAGGTAGGTTTCATACAAACTTTTATCCCCTATTTTACCCTCTTATTGGATGAATTTTGAAAAATTCTAAAACACGTATTTGTTTAATTGTATTACAGAGCATTAATACCAAGTTTCAAGTAATTCTGATCATAAACATTTTTTTGGATTGTAGATAATCTCCCGCGGTTAAAAGTAGCCTATGTCACTCTCCAGCCCTCCAACTAAATTTACATAAAAAATCACGCCAATCCATCCCTCTGTTTTGACTTGAAAGAAGGACAAACAAACAAATAAACACACATTCACACTTATAATATTAGTATGGATTATATACCTTCATACTGTACTTATTATATACATACATATTTTTTATTTTGTACCAACTTCACGCTTGTTCTAAAACTTGATACATGAAACATTTCAGTCAAACATGACAGTTCTATATCTAACTCATAACCGAACCACCATAACAATGAAGCGGTTACATGAGATATACCACGTAACGACACTCATCGAAGAAATCACGGTGAAATGATATTCGCGCATGCGAGCGAGCATTCCCGACCCTGACCCCAGGTCGACAACCCCGCTCGTGACACTTTGATTCTCTATCGATCACGACTCGGATCTCGCCATCCAATCGATATTTTATTCGATATTTTTCTTCTCTTATCTGATCTCATATCGACCACGAACCGTGTCTAATACTTGCCGAAATCAGTATAGGCACAATGGGGTACAGTTAATTTTTTGTATTATCATTGTTGTTATACCGCTAACTTTGATAAGCAGGTGGTTTTTGTCTTCTTAGAATAGGTAGATTTAACTACAGTACGTGGTCTTAGTGTATCCAACAAAACATTCTCAGATTACAGTGTTATGGTAAATTGATAAAGAAAATAACGGCGCTGATGAATGTAATTTCTCTATAAATAGGCTTTAGAATGTAAGTATATGAACTATAAAGCAGTAAGCTAAAGTAACAGACCATACATGATCTTCCTATAATGAATCATTCGTTAAAGTTCACCATATAGGTGCGTATACGCACACAGAACAAAATAATTAAGTAAAAACTATTTTTCAATATTTGTTCTTTACATTTAAATATTTAATAGGAGTATTTTTGGATAACTAATCGTGACTGATTTCATCCGAAATATTATGAAAATGAAATCTGTCTCGCGAACCAACAATACTAGTCAAGTTGATTGATATATCTAAGCAGTGTCAAAAGGTCAAAAATCATTTATAACAATCAATCGTAATAATATCGTGGCTGCTGGATACATATCCTCAGAATCAGAATGCTGTACACGTGTTAATTGAATGAATACTTGCTCAATACAATTGCTAAATAATGGAATTACAATTAATGATATAAAAGGTTAAACTTATATCTGTAAGTAAAATCTGCATTTGGAATTAATTAATTAATATTTTCGCTAACTCGCTTATATTGAGGTACTTATATTATCACGCCGAGTGAAGGGCAGAATATGCTTCGCAAATGCGACTTTGTATCTATGAATTTGTAGAGAAATAAACAAACAGGAGTGCCGTCAATGTGAAACGTAACTCGATCCCCAACTTTGTGTTTTAGATTTTCTACAAAAAGCTTTATTTATTGAAACTGTTGAAATTATACTATATAAAAGAACCTTTTAAAATTGTTACATTGGATTTTAATCAACACTTAGTTAAGACAATTGAATAGTGACAATAGAAATCAATAGAAAGCGATTCTTAATTAATTAATCAAGAGAGACAAATGTGCAAACATTTGGTAACAATAGAAACAAAACGATTAATGAACAGCGATTGTAAGTTCGAATAATTCGTAACGTAACTACAGGGTTCGTATTAAGCATCTTAAGAAGCGATCCCTGTGTATCTAGTCCCGCCCACACAATGCACTGTTTTGTGTACCTCTTTCGACACTCAGACAAGCCATAAATTATAATTTTTAAAATCATCGTGAAGCAATATGCATGAGACGGGTCTAATGAATGACTCCTCGACTCGACGTGTCGTTCTCTCGACTCCTATGAAGAATTTAACACGTTTTTCCATTCAAGCTCAGATAATGTGTTAAAATCTATTATAGATAAGACTAATAGCACTTTTACACAGATAATTTACTTTTATAATGAAGTAATTCTTTTATCATGGATGATTATCATTTACGTTTTCGTTTGATAATTCTGGCGACTTACCTTCGCCTAGCTCAGGAGTATCCCTGAACAAAATCAGACACCTATATAAGCTTTCATAATTAGTATTAATAGTTACCCGATAGATCATGGGTTATTTTATATGAAATATTTACAAGTAACTTAATAATATATTTAAACATAAGTTATGCTGCAATCAAAATTATAAATCATCGCGTAATACTTATACGTATAAAATTGTTAACTATTTTTTACTTTTTTGAACGAAATTTTTGTCGGTTATTGAAACCTAAAATTAAATTTTAGAAACATCTTTCAACCCTGAGATAACTCGAATAGGAAACATATACAAGTTAAATCCAAGTGGGAACCAAGCCTCGGGCGCACTCACCTCTAGCTTTGATTGTACCTTACGATGACAAGCCCATTCCCAATAATAAGTATTTATTACTACCGCTCACTATCCTTTGTAAACGAAACTAAGCAATGATGGATTAAATACAGGAATTGTTTTATTATTATTTCATTCAAATATACATACCTATTTGTATTTGAAAATTGCTATTATACTTATGTCGAATTGTCTAGTTCGGCCTTCACATCTTACTTGAGGTACTTGGCCATGAATATAACAAAGATTATGAGGCAAAATGTAACAATAATCTCCCGCCGGTAAAAATGACGGCTCTTCGCTATGATTATCAGAGGCCAGAGGTCAGATGCCTATCGATAACAAGGTTCCAAAGAAGAACAATGTAATGATATTATATTTTTCGATACTGAGAAAAATCGTTAAACGTTTAGAGCGTAACAAATACGTACGTTTAGTAGTGATGTTGTTGTATTGGTGAATTATTGAAACGTGAATGTTACGTGATATCGTGAATTATGAATTAATTTTTCATAATTTCTTTTTTGATACCATATACATACATTTCTTATTATTTTTACCAATATATACTTTAATGTTTTATATCTTAAGTAAATACTCATGTAAATGGGCTAGGTAAACTATGATATGATCGAGAAAAGGTTTTATACTACATATAACGGACGGCATCATCGAGGCATCACACTTCAGTCAAAATTATTGGCTCATAAGCTATACGATCTCGCGTGCTACCGCGCTGTTAGTGACCTAGGTTCAACCAGCATTCCTTCTTAGGCTTAATAATACACGAGTCCGACATAACGATCCCGACTCACCTTCATTAAATCTGAACTATCTAGCGTACATACTCGTACATCGATGTAAACATTCTAAAATATAGCAGGGATTGCTCGCTAACAAATTTAACCAATTAAATAAGATCACTGTTTTCGTATAAACATCAAGCAATGTAGCACTATTTACAAAATTTTTCCAGAAAATAGTGAATATATAAATATTTCTTATTGCACAGCATTTAAATAATTAGCGATTTATACATGTACTTATGATATGTTTTATATCCCTTTCTTGAGAAATGTTTGATTCTAAACCCTATTGTCCCTCTTTTCACCCAAGGATAAAAATTATTCTATGTCCTTACCAGGCTCTCAAACTATCTTCATACCTCACCTTAACGGATTTTTAGTTTATCCATTACAAACAACATATTTTTTTTCTCTTTATAATATTAGTATAGATTTTGTACGTTATGTTTGCATAAAAAGGATTATTAGATGGTGAAGATGATTTAAAGATATCTTTCGCGTGTAATCTAGATTTTTAATAAAAAGTTCATTTACAAAAAAAATGAACAAAAAATGACTTAAGAAGACCACATTGGTTAGAGCAACCTTCCATATCCGGATCTAATTTATTATTATTAAGATTATTTGTGTATTGAGGGTGAGGTTCGCCTTCATAAGTTCATTTTTTACATTTTAAAGACCCATTAGGTCCTTAGGGATTAACATCAAATGTTACCATAGATTCTCATCCTTTTATTATTAACATTTTATTTCATACAAAAATTTTTGCTGTTAATAATAAGAGCAAAATGTTTTAGTATTACAATTTAACACACTTGTGTAATAAAATAAATTATAAAGTATAAAAAAATAATAAATCAAAAACAGTTATAAACTACAAATTACTGATAGAGGTACTAATAATAGAGATGGATGTTCAGTAAGGCCCGGAAACATAGACAATATCCCTTTATTATATACAGCGTGGGTCGTCCACAATTCAAACTCGTTTTAGACATTCCATAAATTAACATAACGATCTCAGATGACTTACGAACACGTCCTTTTAATAATCTTTCAATAAATAACCTACATAATCATAATTTATTAAAGTATAACATTCAAAAAATAATCATCTACTGTTACTGCACAAAATGATTTTGATAATTTTCGAAATCTACTTTTGGATATTTAATGTAGAAGGTTTTTGGGAACGTTATTAAATTGTGGGCCATTAACGTCCTTTGAATGAGGAATGTTTCTCCATTCTATTACTTAGACTTAGAGTGTTCCCACGATGCTATAAAAGGTCACGTTAAATTAATAATTGAAAATTAATCACTTTTAGTTATCAATAACTATTCATATTTTCAAATTTATAGTTTTTGATGGGACTTTAAATATATTTTTGCGTTTTTAGTACATCATATTCTACTTTCTTTAAAGAAATGGTTAATGCATATTTCCTTAACCTAAATATATATATATTCGTAGTTTTATTTCATAGATTACAGATTTTAAGCAATAACAACCTTGTATGAAACTCAAGAGGAAACATTTTCTGTTTTACTTTTTACAATTTGTACGTGATCTAATATTAGCCATAACGGTGTCAGTGTGAATAATCAAAAAAACTGGGATAGTATTGATAAAAAACTGATAAATTGTTACAGGAATATACGCTTTTTGGAACTTACAATAAGGAGGCTAAAAGCGTGTAGAATATCCAATTAGTTGTTCAAGAGTGTACAAAGCGTCTAGTTAGCATCGCGTAATTGAACATATCAAAGAAGCATTGTGAGCGACCGGCGACCGGCCTACCCTCAAACACGATTTGGATCCGATTGCGATGTATCGATTTTATCAATACTAGATACGCACTAATAATTATTTTGTTTAAATCGAGTTAAATATCGAATAGTTCATTTTCCAAAGCCTTCAATAATGTATGAAGGAAAAATATATAAACCATGAGGCTGTTACAGATTCTTCATGTTCTTTTTACAAATAAAAGCCTATTTTTTCTAAGCGAAATGAACTTAAAAAGCGTATGCATATCGTGTATGACGTATGATTACCATTTGATGCATAAATGCATGATGCCACTGTTATGTTCTGTTATTCCATTCTGCATCAATAACGTACCGATATTGAGCACAGAATCATGAATAATAAGCGCCTTACTTTACTCGGTACTATGCAGTTACGACATATACAACTGTAAATTAGATTACTCGATAGATAAGCAAAAACGTAAATAGAAAATGGACAGAGTTTTCATTGTTCTTAACTCGAACAAAGCAGAGGTTGAGAGGCAGTAAAAAACTTATATAATGATATGGTCAAACCGATTGTGTAACTGTTAACTCGTTTAGCGGCCATCTGTCTTCACAGTTTAACAACTAAATGATCTGATAAGTTATTAAATGAGAACTCAAGAGTTCTAGAATTAAACGACGATATTTTTTTTGGAATGAACCACTTATTGCGAATCGCTGTAATAAAATTCTCTAAATGAATTGAACATATATAGACACTTCGCAATTACATAGTGTGCATATTAGGAAAGCAAAAGCACCGCGTTGTGTAGATACATTATTTATTTTAACTAATATTTATGGCAAATTGAAGTTATGAATTGAAAAAAGGAAAAATTTAAAATGAATATCATAATATATGAGGTCGCTTTATTGTAAATACCGTGTGAAGAAAATTAAAACAAAATATATTTGTGGTGTGAGAAAATTTTTGTTTTTTTTTGCAGTTTCCTTTAAACGGTGTTATAAACTTAACATTTAGATTATAAGATAACATTATTAATTGCTACTAGTTCGTTAGTGCAGCATGCGCTAAATGGATTGTACAACGTAAAAATGCATTGAAAATTTTCTCATGACATTTATTTAGCCAACGGGTAAATATTTAAAAAATATCTGATAGACCAATGACCGTGTTTATAATGTACAGGTGATTTCTTAATATATGGACACAGGATGCCACTTGTAGTATATAAATATATTTTAACGTTCGATCGACGTTAATTTGACGATAAAATGAAAACATGCAAGTGCTATATTTTTATAGAGTATACTTTGAAAGAGCGTTGTATGTGGGTCGATTCGATCGTGCAAAATAAATCGATTTAATCAAGAGGAAACATTCCAGATACTATACGCAACGTACGTATTTAGATAAAGACGTGACTAGAGAAAGTGGTCCACGCGTACTGATACATGTATAACGACGCAACAATGATTTGTGTATCGATTTTTTATCAAGAACATTGATTAATTCTTAAAGTAATTTAGTGTTCTATATTCGTAAATGTAGAAACCTAGACAATATTGATTAGTACAACGGAATTTTATAAGAACGTCCGTTACACGAGCTTACTTATTACAAAAAGAATGTTATCATGCTCTATATCATTACATATTTATAGGATATAATAAGTAGATATTGTAATATGTTAGAAAGAAAATCGTATTATAAATCAACGATGTAAAAAAGGATTTGAAAATAATGTTATATGGTAATACTTCGAATTGCATATTAAATAGTATGTATGGGAATGAAGTTCCGAAGAAAACTACGATTGCCTTCAATACAATTACTAAAAGGAAAATAAAAAATAAATGACTCACAGTACAATTTTCTGAATTATTCTTTACTTTTGCAATGATTTTAAGTCGTATTAGAATCATTTAACACTTAATATTCATTCAGACTTAAATCTAGATAGACAAAGCTAGATAAAGAAGAATAAACCAAATACACTGTCATATTTTTAATACCAAAGACCACTCATTCTATTACTGTCTGAAACACAAAGTTGTCTGTCACTGTCAAACATTTTCTATACAATTCAAGTATATATATATATATAATAAATTTAGTTTTTGTGTAACTACAATGAATAAATATCAATCTTCCTTCGGTTTCGATATAACTAATACACTTGTATCAAGTTAAATGAGCGCAGATTACTATCATTAGATAATAATCATTGAATCACTGACAAACTAATCAATGGCAAGAGTTACATAAAATCGATAACGACCAATCGTAATCGACTTTAATATATCAGAAGCATATTTTATTGGTACTTCATTAGACCACCTACGATATCTTTAAAATAGCCTATTTAAATGATTGTGATGCTGAAGATTTCGAATAATTTACGACTCGTTCGATTAAAAAATAGGCTATCATTCTGTTGAATTCATTTGTAATTAGTTGACCAAACGTTGTAATATATGAATATTTTGACCTATTCATTCATATGTTAAGCTACCTTATAGCAAATTTTATTACTGACAATAAAAAGCTTATGTGTTACTCCATATAACAGTCATCCGTGAATTTCTCATCAAAATCCATCTAACGCTTCAGCGCAAATGAATAAAAAACATATATACAAACTATTATAATTGTTAGCAATAATAGTAGTACGTTATAATTACTATAATTCTGCATTTAATTATATAAAATTACACTTAGAAATACATTATTCCTACAATTTAGGTTTCTTTTCATATTAATTGTAGAAAGAAATTATACATTCAAAGGAAAGGCAACAATATGAATCCATCCAATTCTGATTGCCCGCACTCGCGTTTAATTTGCATAATCCTAATTTAGTTCACTTCAGAGAAACGTTAAATACAACAAATAAGGGCTTCTATGTTAAAAGTTCATTTGAAAAAAGATATCAATAACTAATTATTTTGAACAAAGAATTGTTTTAATTTTAAATGCTTTAGGAAATAAACCATATAACCTGTATTTATTTCAATGAAGATACTATTATTATCTTTAAAAATAACTAATAGAAAGGAATAATAAAATTGTTGTTATAATAAGTTTTATGTTCATACAGAATTTGCGTGCTTATTGAGCTAAATTGCCAAAAATCTAAAATAAACCTAATACAAAATATGAATTCTTATTATGAGCCCAGTAACTTTAAGGACGTCATTGCAGAACACGGTAGTAATAAACTACTGTGCCTAATTCCAAGCGATATAATATAAAGCCGTCTGGTTTTTTGAAACAATCTTGATTAACCTTTCTAAGCTATTGCGTAACTGTAACGCTGTAGGATATAATATTACAATAGCCGGTATTTACATAATTTAGATGTCGTGGATATGAATTGGCTGTCGTTTAATTATAAAATCTTAAATATCTTAACAAATCTGGCTTAAATAACACTTATTAACTAAATAAACTGTACAAACTGTTGTAACTGTGTACTGTCGCATAGAGACACATTGATAAGACAAACATGTAAAATATTCAGTTATGTCTCTACATCTGTAGAATTAAATCTGATCCTATCTGTAAAGGGACTTTACGATATAAGGGAAGCTATGATTCAAGCATATTACATTTACAAACAGTCATAAACTAATACCTACCAAACAAAGTTCTTTGCGTGTAAATTAAAGTAGAAAAATATGTTTCAAATAAAATGTTAAAACATAATTTCTTAAATGTTGTACATATTTTAAAGAAAATTCAGACACATCAATAATCGTTATCAACACATAGATTTAGTACAACGCCATAAGTGTATTCAGGTCAACTTCACCTTATACGTTAGCCTTAACGTAGCTAAGTCGAAGGGTCAGCTCGCGTGATCCTTGCTATAAAGTTAACTTTTTGTACTGATTACACCGCCACGATACCACCGTATAAGGGTCAGGGAGTCAAACACCATGTTTATAAACCTTAATAAGCCAACCGAGATTATGGCCACTCAATAAAGCTTATCTAACTAATTATCGAGAGCAGAGATAAAGAAATTAGGCGGAAGTAATACAACAATTAAAATAGGTTTATAAAAGTGGTTGATAATGACTATGAGTAATCCTACGGTCTTGCAGTTAATTAACTGATAATTCCTATAAAATCCTCTCGCTTCCACAGAATATCACTCCCATAGTCACAGTCACAGTGTATCTCTCACACAATATGCCATAGTTTATAATAATTTATACAGTAATTGTTTTGTTATACTATAAGTAAAATTTTGCGTGTAAAGTATACTAATATTAAAAAGCTGAAAATTTTGTTTGTTTGTTTGGTTGAACGCGCTTGTCTCAGGAGTTACTAATCCGATTTGAAAAATTCTTTTCGCATTGGATAGCCCGTCAACTGAGGAAGGCTATAGGCTATATATTTTCCGGAAAAATGGTTCCCGTGGCATAGATTTGTTTTTATCTAGGGACGAACCCGAAGCGAAGCGAGGGTGAGTCGCTAGTTTTAAATATATCCACAGTATGTATAATATCATACTTTAAATAAAAGATAGATTTGGTTTTTCACGTAAATGGGTTTACCAACAATATGTGAACATTCTTCAAAATATTTAACAGCGCTAAGTTCTGTATTAAAATGTAGGTAGCCTACATACAGTGAAATTAACGGCGAATCGATATTATTGACCAGTGGATAACAAAGGTAGCGTAGCGTTGGCGTAGTGGTTCACGTTTTATTTAAATTGTAAAATTTATTCCTCTAAATTAATCGAATTTATTACTTAATAACATAAATTTTTTAAACAAAAATATTTTATAATTTCCTAAAATAGAAGAGTTTGTTAGGATTTTATGAATTTGATGATAAAATAACATTGTAAGCTTTTGAATTCTTATATTGTACAGAACACTTGCTTTTAAGAACTTCAACTGGTTTTTTTAATGTATACTTTTAAAATGCGGTCACTTAATTAAAACCATTCCTCTCAACCGGCTTACAGCTTTACTCTATAAGAAGCATGGTTTTAAAGACCATTAGTTCACATTATCATATCGAATGAAAAGTCAAAACGCATTATGAAATGAAATTTCATTATAGAGACCCGAGATTTCGTAATCCCACCCAATATGGGATTAACTTAATCTACAGCACAAACGATAACTGGATTCCTGAACAATATCATTTATGACCAAAGAAAGCTATAAATAAAATGTTTCAAAAAGAGTTATTATAATGGAAATAAATTTTTATTGTGCAGTTACAGGCAGTTAGCGGACAATAGCGACATATTGTATTCAGAATTAAGCGCTTAGTTCATCATTTTATGGCATTCCATTGATAAGATTAATAATCGCTTAGCATTTAAATCCCACTGATATAAATACGAAAGTTTGTGAGTGTTAGTACTCCGTCACGCTTTTATAATTGAAGAAAATCGGAATGGGTATCCCCATTCCGAATTTCTTGTATTCTCCAGCTATTTATCGTATCACACAAGCGCGGAGCCGCAGGCGAAAATTAGTGGCAAAATAAAATTGTAAAGTCTAAAGTTGAACAAAAATGTACGGTTCCCGTGGGATAGGTTTATTTTTGTTTTCTAGAGGCGAACCCGAGCTAAGTGAAGGTGAGCCGCTTGTATTATACTAAACGCAATCCTTACTTCGTACTACGTGCTGGTCATATCAAATGCCTTGTATTTATCAATTGGTTTGACATTATACTATACAAATCAATAACAAATACAAATAGTTGAACCTGCGACCTTCTGAGAAGCAGATAATGCTAAGTAGACATAATGACAATTTGCCTTAAAGATTTATGGTATGTACCATATAAAATAGTTATTTTATACGGTTACATACATATAATTATTTAATTTGCTTTCATACCATAAATATTAATGGCAAAATAGCATGGTATTTACTATGATTTATGATAAAATAATATTTTTTTGTGCTTTTTAGGTTTTTCTTGCATGCATCATTCTCTCATGCATGCAATTTATAGTCTAAGATCTTGACCTATGTGGTGGACCCCTCATTTTTCCACGAGAAATATATTTTTTTAAATTTAAATAAAATATATTAACAAACACGATCCAGAGGGTCGTCAGCAAAATTTTGCTCCAGGCTATTTTTCATTAAAAAGACTCTGGTCTGGAGGAATTTGTTTTAAATTATCTACATTTTGATACTTGGTTCGTTCCGGAAAACGATACGACCAATTAACTACTTCAATTTACCTGTTTATTAAACATATGTAGATATCAAGTAATGTTTTCGAAAAAGGCCGTCAAACGTATGATGGTACTTTCTACAAACCTTTTAGTTTCGATTGAATCTAATTTGTCACAGGAAAAAAGTTCTTGTACTAAAAAAAACCATAAAAAATTGTTTTTATTAAAGATAGCCTGGAGCAAATATTCTGGTGACAACACCTCTGTGACGTGTTTGTTAATATGTTTTATGGTTTAAAAAATATATTTCAACTGGAAAAAAATGAGGAGTTCACCACATAGATCGGGACCTCCTACTATTAGTAACAGATTAGCGAAAAGACCGTATGAGTCAATTTTTTTTCAAAGGACATATTCTCCACATGTATTTTCGTGAAAATTAAGTATATTGCAAAAAAATAAGACTAATCAAAAGAAACTTCTAGGTTGAGATAAAAAAAAAAAACTTTACTACACTCAAAAACAAAAAAAAAATACTATTAAGTACCTATTATGATAATAAAGAACCGTGACAAAAAGGCACAGCACTTTATTATATGGTGGTTCTAGGGTCAAAATGACATCGTGCCGCGACCATTGCACTGCCCCCCGCTGTTCATGCCCTGTGGAAATCTCCAATCACAGAAACTTCTTAGAATCGACAATGATAAATGCATCGATCATGAAATTCCTATGATCAAAGCAAAATAAATGGTTCTTCACAATGTCTGTAACACCTAGTTACTTGTGTTGTGGCTTTGCAGATTATCCTTTTGTACAGTGATAGACGATCAGTTTTACACGCGATTGTGATACTTGTATGTCTTGAGATCATTTATACAGTATCAGTTTGTTTACCTGTTTCTTTATAAAATGGTCACTGTTCAAACTTTCACCAATTGTATTATAAAAAAGTCATGTTGGAATAATTCGAAAATGATAGTCACGATCGTAGAAACAACATTAATTTATAGAAATTACAAGCCGATCGTAATCCCTAGGGTACTAGAATCAAGCGATAGTAGCTTTCAAAGAAATATCTCATTAATATATAAGAAAATAAACAGCACCATTCCAGCGCTGGCCGCTAAAACAAAAATTGATGATTTAGGAGTCGTGTTTGGTCTGGGACGTCAGGATAATAATTCCTTAATTACGTTCCCTTGGTTTTCCAAATGATCGAATAGCAGTAATTGCTTTTCTGTCGGACCTAAACGGGTTTAATTGGCACTGTTGTTGGAATGCACGTTCATAATTCAACTGACCACGTTATTTTGATGCTGTTTCGACGGAAAGACTGATATAATTCACAATATAATTCTACTGTTTAAAATACAATTTTTAAACTATAGCAATGAAAAAATTTACTACACCAATCACATAAAAAAGAGCAGAATTCAAAGATGCTAAGAAAAAACCTAGTTATACCTCTATCTCATAATAAATTACCTCTTGAAGGCGATATTTCTTGTATAAAATAATATGAAGGAACATAGATTTCCATTGGAAAATATTACTTCATGAACCTATTTAATGGAAATCTTTAAATCATTTGTCTCGTTTATCAAGATGTCGATTTAAACGTATGATACAAATAAAGAGCTAGCTTCGCGCTCTATAAGATAAAGTGTCTTGGACGAGTTTTGTGTCACAAATATTTCATCTAATGCTATGAATACCATATCATAAAGGATAGGTTACGATTCTAATGAAATGCACATAAGACGGGAGTCAATATGAAAGGCATTATTTAGTACTAGCAAAACCAGCGGCTTGGCTCGCGCTAAAACTACAACAAAAAAACTTTAAAAATGTAGGTTTCATACAAATTTTCATCCCTTATTTTATCTCCTTATGGGATGAATTTCAAAAAACGCTAAAACACGTATTTATTTAATTGTATTGAAGAGCATTAATACCAAGTTTCAAGAAATTCTGATCATAAATATTTTTTGGGTTGTGTTATAACGTGTATTCCCGTGGGAATGAGATCTCCTGCTGTAAAAGTATCCTATATGTTGCTCGGATATCCAGCTATCATCATACCAAATTTCATCAAAATCCCTCCAGTGGTTTTTCTGTGATGCGGTAACAGACAGACAGACAGACAGACAAAAAATCTAAAAACTATAGATTCGGTCTCTGTATGATAATAAAGTCTATTTCAATAAGATTTTCCAAAAAATATTTAAGGTACAGAATCGACTCCGTTAGAATTTTATTATATGTATAGATATTTTCATTCAATTAAAAAAAAATGAAATCATATTTTTAATACGCTACTTAGATGCTAATGTTTTTTGATACTATTCTTTTCCACATCAAGAGAGCAACACATCGCCGTGATTTTTATAATAACACATGTAGTTTATCCATTCTGTCAGATAGACGATTTATGATATAAGTTACTTTAGTGACCGATTTTAAACAGGATGTAGTACTCAATTGTATTTTTTTATATTTATGGGACCCTATATCTTCGACGATTGTAAATCAATTTTTATAATTTTTATTTTTTAATGAAATGAATGGTTATACCTACCTCTAGACAATAGTACGCGTAAATAAAAAGATCCAATCCTTTTAAATAAAACTATCTTTTCGGATTTTTTCGCGGATTTATTTTGATTTTTGTTTCCCGACGTTTCGATTGCTTTACAGCAATCATGGTCACGGGAGAGACTAAGGTGTTAGATGTCTCAATGGCATTATACAGTTGTTCAGATCCAATCCTACACTCATATCATAAATACAAAAAGTGACTTAATATATGTAGTTGTTACTTTTTGATGGGCTCAATGGACTTGAGTGAAATTTGAAATAAAGATAGCTTGTAGCCTGGTTTAACATAAGGACTGTTTTAATGAACATTTGAACATTCCTTTATAAAAGTAGAGCCATGGGCTAAAACTAACGGAGAAAATTGTAATTTTTTAAGTGTATGTTATTACTTAGAAGCTTTATTAAAATGAAGATAATTTTCCTTACATATCTTTTAAAAATGGGCATGTTATATGTATAAAATACTATACAAGTAGCAGCTGATACCTAAATTATGCAATTGAATCTCGCCAACTGGTTGAGACGCTGTTGGCAGACTATACTATGGTACTTTCCAAGTTGGCATTCTAGTGCCAGTGAACTTGTTACTTACACAACTGCAAAACTGAGATAAGGACCGCAAATTCACCATCTCGGAATTATGCTCAACGCCTTCGGCATAGATCACGTTTGTTATCGCAGATAACTAAAATATATAGCTGTATGCACATGCCTTGGAATGTATTGTAAATGGGTTTTATAAAATTTAGGCTGATACTAATTATTTAACATTCCTTTAAGAAGTATGATGTAAATTCTTGAAAGCTTTTAATGAATCTCAAAGTCAAGCAGTGATTTACATAAATTTTCTAAGTCTAATGTAAGCCAGATTAAGCTAGTTAAAATAACAAAGACGTCATACGTATTGTGTTTTGGATGCGGCATAGTAAATTATATCTATATTCTTTCATCATTATTAAAATTTCTTAACAAAATTCAAAATTATTAGTAACACCCTATTTAATAACTGGTCATAATTGAATGTACAGTTCGTGCTTCACTTTGCGAAATCAACGTCAGGCCATACCTCGCTTCAATGAGCTATTGCACGCTTAATATGTTAAACTGATACGCGAAGTGTCAGGAGAACTCGTGACAGGGTTACCCAACCTTTGGCCCGGAAAATGCAAGCAAGTAGTGCCGATTTAATTTTCATTTCATATCTTATAGTTTAGGTTGTCGGGCACTTACTTATTCACGCGAAACGGTTGTCAGTTAAAATTCATGCCAGTTTTATTGTTGGCTAATTGTATAGTTACAGTTGTATTGTATGCTAATATAAGATATAAACTGTTCTGACACTAGGAAACGTATAATGTTGTGCCTTTTTTACTCTGTTGCAAGATCCATTGATAATAATAAATATTAAGAATGCTGGAAGCCAATAACATAACTATAAAATATCGTAAATAATCATTTAACCTTTGCTTAAAATTAAAAACTAAAATGTTCAAAAACTGATAAAAATATGTAACTCCTGTTGTACAATTTTACAGACATGGTCCATTAGTGAGTGTAAGGGCGAGGGTTTCACGAAATTGAATTTAAAGCAAGTTATTACACAGCTATAAAGTGGATGTTTCCTGGTCATAACAGAAGCGAGTGATTTCATAATGATTTCCCTTTTCGCAACTTGGATTTGTGGTATTCCGAGATAAGGGTAATTTAGAATTGATTAGAAGTAAGATTTGTAATATTGTTACTACTATAGTTAGTTATTTATAAAAGTCTTCCTTAAAGAGAAAACGTCACAAAAATGTTACTTAAAATTAAACAGTCTCATAAGTTACTTGAAAAAACATTTAGGTACATTGTACATTTATATAAAAACTTGCCGTATTCAAAGCATACAATACTTAATTGATTTAACAAAACTTCTTTGTAGAACAAACCCTCTTTAATTAATACATTTTATAGCATCTTTGAAAAACGTCGCATTAAATTAACATAAGTAATATTGTTACGGCTCTACAACAAAATGAATTAGTGTAAATTGAGTTTATAACAAATTTAATTTACTATAAATTGAAAATCTATCTATTTATACCAATACGATACGTAAAATAATGGCATCGCATGTACTAAATAATTACAGGCATTTATGAGTCTACTGCATATTATTGGGATACATAATCCCTTTACTTTGAGTATGAGATACGATATACAATTACGAATTATAAAATTGTTTTTATGGAGTAAATTAAACGATACTAAAATCAATTTGAGTATGAAAATATACGAGTTATTAAAAAAAATATGAATCCCGGAAAAATGTTGGGTTCCCGTGGGATATCTATACTAACAGTTAAAATATATATATATAACTGAATTGATGTTAGCATTGTACATTGAATATGTAATGAAAAACCTATGTCGAATTGATATTTGGAATGTAATAAGCATCAAGTTAACGTTTTGTGTAAGTCTTGTCTGTCAGTCTAGGATATATGTATGTGTATTGGTTTTTTCGCGAATTATTTGCTAATGTAGAATTTCTTTTTATTGTTTAAACCATATGTTATTTGACTGGCAAAAAGCAAAATCGTATATTGATTCACATTAAATTACAGACAAAGATTTTTTCCTATAAGTACGTAATAATAGAAGAAGTAATAATTATTTTAATTGATGGCGTTAATCTAGGGTTATAACTTCTGTGAGATTCCAGTCATGTTTAGTAGTCGCATACTTACTTACTAGAATAATCAATGTACCTATGTAATCTATACAGATAAATAAAATTGGAGTGTCTGTTTGTAATATTAAAATAACCGCTTTTTACTAAATGCATATGGATGTATACACGGTACATATACCAAAACAACATTTCTTACAATTTTTGTCTGTCTGTCTGTCTGTCTGTCTGTCTGTCTGTCTGTTTGTTCCGGCTAATCTCCGAAATGGCTGGACCGATTTTGATGGGACTTTCACCGGCAGATAGCTAGATAGATAGATGTTATAAGGAGTAACTTAGGCTACTTTTATTTTAGAAAAAGAATCAGATTCCGCGAAAAAAAATTAAAACCCATGAAATTGTGAACAAAATCCGTGTACGGCATACGCACCCGAGCAAAATGAGGGTTAATCGCTATATAATTTAAATTAAATGAATATCTTAGGACTAGCAAGCTACTATATATACCTAAACATAGCTAACCGTGAAAACGTACGCTAGTATGAATAATAAAAATGTTAAACTACCATACTATGTTAAACAACATTGTTTAGAACTTTATTATATTTTATATTGTTTTAACAAATAATATGTTAATTTAACCGGCGATCACTATCTTTAATAACTTTTACTTACAATACTTTCATTATTATAAAATTATAACCTTTCTCTTCAAATACGAGCATATTCCTGGTACTTGTACCTACGTAATAGACCCAACATAATAGTTTAACGCTGCAAATCTCTTCGACACGGTTATGATCTAACCCTCACATAAACTACACCTACATATTTTGTTATTAAAATGAAGTTTTAAAAATCCGTATAATTATCTTAGATAATAATGCATGCATATTCTAAATTTCTATTTTAAAGTTATTATTTATCGCATTAATAATATTAACTAAAATTGTGCAAAATTAATAATGACATATAACAAAAATATCAAATAAAACTAAATTCAATATAAAATTATATTTTTATTATTATTAAAAAAAAAACTAATTGTGAACTTAATTTTCTTATTATATTATACTTTTCCATATTATTTATACCGGGTACTTCATAAGGAATACCAAATTACTGTCAATATATATGCTTTTATTTCTAAATAACTAAAGGAATAAAATATTTACGACATTAATTCATCTTTCAATAAAAGTTACAACAAGATTCATTCAATTTTATATTAATTATTTAATAGTATAAGCGTATACAGTATACATGTATTAAGTGGATATTCATTTTATTCAAGAAAGGATAATATATATATATTTAAAATAATTATTATTTGTACACCATCAAGATAATCGATTTCGATTCCAGTTTTTTAATACGTTGGCGCATTCTTTTTTTTTTTTGTTGCTCCGCTTGTCCTAGTTTATTGATATATAATAGCTCTCTCCTAAGGGTATTATCGTGATGTTAGATAAATATAATAAATAAATGGGCTATAACATGCAAAATTGAAAATAAAAATCATTTTTATTAAATCTGGTACTTCTAGAGTATGTTTAAATAAACGATAAAGTACAATCTATTCAGCTAAATAAAAATATAAAAATTAGAACGGACAAATATGTCACTATATTCTCTAGCATCTGACTGCCTTTACTTATCTTATATATTTAAACGAGCAATTCTTGTATATTTATTTATTTATTTATTTATTTATTTATACCAGCGATCTCGGAAACGGCTCTAACGATTTTGCTGAAATTTTGTATATGGGGGCTTTCGGGGGCGAAAAATTGATCTAGATTAGTCACAGGTCTGGGAAAACGCGTGTTTTCGAGTTTTCATGCGTTTATCTTATGCATTATTCTACGCAAAATTTAATAGCGACATCTATACAATTGTCTCAGTAACACTTAGTCGCTTAATGTAAAATTATTTTTAAGCCAAATTAAAAAGAAAATTATTCTTATGGCGACATCTATACAACTGTCTCAGAAACACTTAGTCACTTAATGTAAAATTATTTTAAAGCCAAATTAAAAAGGAAATTGTTCTTATCGCGACATCTATACAACTTTCTTAGTAACACTTAGTCACTTAATGTAAAATATACAATCTTTCAAGAACTCCGAGCGAAGCTCGGTCGCCCAGGTACTACAATACTATTTGAGGGATGAAAGTTACGCAAACAGGGGGATAATTTAGTGCGCAAGTAAGCACGCATACCCAAGTCCAGAGTACACTATTCCTGCAACTTTCAAACTCCGATGGACCTACAATTTACACGACGCCTTAATATGTTGCCTACGAGACACGGGGGAGTAACATAGTCAACTCGCACACTCCGAGCTATTACTGAGAATTTCCCAACTTCAAAAGTTCAATAACTAAGCTTGACCCGACCCGGGACTCAAACCCACGACCATCGAAGCAGTTTGAATGATTAAATAATTAGTATAATATTTAATAATAAGCATATACATATATATATATATATATATATATATATATATATATATATATATATATATATATATATATATATATATATATATATCCTACTAATATTATAAATGCGAAAATTTATTAGGATATATTGATGAATATTTTTACTCTTTCACGCAAAAACTACTGAATGAATGAATTTAGACGTAAAACAGTGATAGGTATAGCTTATATGTAGGTATATCATAGCTTCAATTTGTTAAGATATAGGCTACTTTATATAAAGGTATTGTAATATATGTATGTATAATTGAACAACGCAAGGTGGATCTTTTAAATAAACCTATTTTTCGAAATTTTTCCCGGATATAGTTCCGTTAGTATTATCCTTGAAAAGTCTAAAATCTTAGTCTCTCCCGTAATCACGATTGCTGTAAAAAAGAAACGTCGGGACCAAAACTCAAAATAAATCTGCGAAAAAAATCCGAAAAGATAGTTTTATTTAAAATGTCAAATATTCGCATAAGTCTAAGAAAGTATTATGCCGGTGGAGCTGCAGGATAACGCTAGTAAGGAAATTTATTACTGTTGATTAATCAAACCTTTGCCCCCAGGATGACGTTCGCAGCGGCACTGGTGTTGCTCGCGTGGTGTGCGGCGGCGCGTGGCGGCGACCCGGTGTTCGACCCGAGCACGCTGATGCGGCTAGTGCTGGTGCCGGCGGACGCGGCCGTCGGCTCCGTCGTCTACCGCGTACGAGCTTCTGACCCGGACTTCGACTATCCGCTACATTTTGAACTTATCGGTAAGATTTGGTATAAAATTGAATTATAATTAGTTTTATTTGGTGAGTTAATATTAGCGACATATCCTCGCTTTGCTACTGGGGTACCCATAGGTGCCTATGTATTTTCTCTACGCCACTTCGGGTCATAGTCTATTTGTGTACTAAATTTCATTCAGATTCATTCAGCCTTTTTAGCATGAAGAAGTAACAAACATACACACATATATATGTATGTATATATGTGTGTATATACATATGTATGTGTGAATAATATGTACATTATGAAGAACTATGTATCATGATACCTGAAAAGGGTCGGAATGATGATGGATAACACTGAAACTTGTATCTGTCTAACAAAAATTGATTCTACATCCCTGCAAGATAATGAATGAGTGAGATAACATTATAAATAAATTAAAGAAAATGTATTTTGTTATATATAATACATATAGGCATAAAGCTCTTAACTTAAGGAACTTATGGATAGACACGTACATAAATATATTACGATAGTATTATTGGTATAAAACAGAGGCTGAAAAGACGTGTCTTTATATATATTGTCTTAGCTCAATAAGCCTATTCAAAAAGGACTTATCGTGATTTATATTTAAGCTCGACTTATATATAAAATAGATAAAATATTGATATATGCTGAAGTTTATCTATATATAGATGCATTATAAATATAAATTAATTCAAATAATTAATCATTACATGTAATAAAATTGTAACTGAGCCAAATCTGTATATTAAATATTTATTGGAAAACTTTATTGAAATAGTCATTATTATCTATACAGAGGCCGAATCTATAGTTTTTAGAATTTTTGTCTCTCTGTCTATCTGGGAACGCATCACGAGAAAACCACTTGATGGGTTTTGATTAAATTTGATATGATGATAGCTAGTATGTATATAATGTTCATTATTTTAAAAAAATATTTGTTAATTTTTATTATTTAAATAATTTGTTAATAGGACAAATGGGTCGACTAGACATCGGTATCGAGTCACTTCCTTGCACGCGTTACAACTCAGTATGCCAGGCCAACGTCATATTACTTCGGAGGCTGGAACCTGGTCGCTACGTCGACTTCAGACTGTCGGCTCGTAACACCCGAGGCAGGAGTGCCAGAATCGCTTGCTCTATTACCGGCACTAATGCTACCACTCCCAGAGACACGATATTCCCCCATCAGCCTGGTATTATATTAATACCTGAGGTAACTAACAGACAACAGTATTCTAATAATATAATGTAATAACACGTTATTAATGTGATAGTCACTAATACTTTTCCATACCAAAGCTCTACATAATTTACAATTTTATTACTTAAAAAGGGCTATACGCTCATAATGTTTTATTTATAGTAATAGGCAGTAACCCGCTGCTTTTTTAAATACCCAATTCTCTGCTTAAAATAGTTTAATAGTAGCCAGCGTTAAAACAAATATTTAAATAAAAACACTTAATCTCTATAAAAAAAAATGTAAGTAATAGCTTTTGTTCATAGAAACTTTTTATTAACTACGTACTAAATTATATCAAAATCGGTTCACTCACACTTTAAAATTAAGGAGACACATTTAAAATATGAATATAAGATTAGCGTGAAGCAAAAAATGGTATCATCCAATAACTAGTGGTAGCTGTATATAGAGCTGCCGATATCTGCACTTCGCAATATTGATGTCATCAAATGAAGCATAGGACGCCTGCGGCGTGATGTGCCATGATTGATGATGATGACGTGAACCCTCGCTTCCTCGCGGAAACGTAATCGAAATTAACCACTTGCGAGTGACCTTTTAAAACACGATAAAAATAATATTTACTACATAAAATATATAAATCAGAGTAGCAATTAATTTTTATTTTATCTTTATTATCCAATGTCGTTTATTAAATTAATTAATGTTGCAGGATGCTAAACGTGGGACGGACCTCGAAATAGTCATTGCTAGAAAAAATCCATTGACGCCAAAACCACTGGAGTTGGAACTTTGGGTGTGTACATTTTAATTTTAAACAAGTATATAAAGTGATTATTGGTTTTAATGATGTTTCCAGAGTGACGGCGTTCAGTACGCGCATTTCCATGTAACCGCATAATAAAGTTTCGCTGCCACCACTAATAGGCCTCATTTTCATCGTGATATTGCGTTGACGGAATTTCACTAGCATAACTCATTTATCATTACATTTTGGGAGCAAATTCATCTATTATAAAATTTTATACCTCTTTTAGTTATCTTTTTAAAAAATCCATCACTCGTTATTTTAATATAATATGTATCTACTTAAAATTATAAATTGGTATGATGGTTTGAGTGATAATATGTTTTTCCTTTACACAAGTACAAAGACATCTTATATGAATATTTATTGTTACTTAAATAAAATATAGTTTTTATTACTTTTGAGCTATGTATGGTTTCAAATGATAAAAGAATTTTTAAAATCGGTTCAGTAGTTTCAGATTCCAACAAGCAAACAAATATTTCTTCTTTATAAAATGTACATAGAAAAATAATCCAAACACTTCAATAGGTAGTTTAGCGACACAGTAAGACCTTGTTTTTACTTACGGTCAAGAAATATTTAGATTTCAATAGATCCCTTAATATATACCCCCCTTAATATATACACACATATATATACTATTCAGCATAATTAAAATTGGTTGGATATAGGTTATACAGAACGCAATATTACAAAATTACATTAAGAAGTCTTGAGGCGTATTAAATTTCTTACAGTTCGCAGTAAATGGGTGGCACCTATGCCTTGAGGTCTTATATATTCCATTGAAAATTTCTTACGAAATATATGATAAGCTTTAATTAATACATGAATGTACCTTAACGTTCATTTCAAAAACCATATTACTAGTATAAAGTAGATGACCATTTTCTCCATGTTTATCAAATAATTTGTAATATTAAAAACGTTAATCGTTTTCAAAGGATATTAACATTTAATTACCTTCTATAATTCAATAGAATGAAAAAATACTAATATAGGTAAAGGTATTATTGACACGGTGTACCCGAGATGTTATCGCGCCGTACTTTATTTACCGGTTCTATTGAGAGGCCTGTGGAAAAACGCTTCTTATCATCCATTAAACGCTGTAATGACGGAGCGTGTAAGGACACGCACTGTAATTTAAAGCTGGCTGTACGTGATGAAATTAACTATTATATAGTGTTTTCTCATTTAAATTTCAAGCTAAACAATAATAATTCTTAGGAAAGTTAAAAATTATGCTGTATTAATAAATTGAACGATTTTTTTGTTAAAATTTCAAAAATGTACAAAAGTTTTCATTAATATAATTAATTCTAGGACAAAAACCATGTAATAGGTCTTGATTGACTAATTAAAATACTACCCACTTTCAATTTCACCGTGAGGCCTTAATAAATCAGTTAACCCTATAGATAGTTAAAAAGCCCCATACTTAAACAGTAAGACACATTAATTTCCAATTTCTGATGCAAAAAATAACTAAGGTGACCCCTATAGTGTGTATTATTTGTAAATATTAGATTAAAAGAATATTCATACGTTATTCAAACATCAAGCCCTTCAAATATAGCATAACCAGAACGTTAAGTACCCACTGATTCAACGCCGTTTAATACTCTCACGCCGTAACTACATGTTTGTTATAATAATGACCGCCTCGTCCTCCTTATCCACTCCTTATGGAATACAGCAATCTCTTACCATGCTTTCAGAGCAATATTATATACAAAATCATATCCACAATAAAACTTTGCGGAATTTTTACGATCGTAATATTTTTTTAATTTCGGGCGTTCAACCTATTCGCAGCTTTTACGACGACATCAAAGCTATACCAAGTTTCAGGTCATATAACCTGTATGAAAGAACTAGTTCATAAAGGTTGATTAAAACCTTTTTTTACGTCTCCATTGTCTCTTTGTGCAGGGTTCTCCGCTCTTCGCAATAAGGCAGCGTCGTGTGTCTACAGAGAACACAGAAGGCACGATATTCTTAGTCGGCCCATTGGATTTCGAGGCTCAGTCCATGTATCACTTAACATTATTGGCTGTGGTAAGTTCTACGAAAGCCTAATGTAGTTCACTGGTATGCATTAACGAGAATGATAAAAATAACGGTCATTTGAATGTTCGTTATTTTAAGGAAGCATTAGTTACATCTGATTAAAATGAAATATGTTTTGAGATGCATTTCAACGTCGTAATGGTTTATTAAATTGATTTTTTGATACTAATTTTGTAATTAAACGAGAAACGGCTAATATTAGTGTAAGATAACGTTTTTAATCTACACTGGAATGTCAAATATTACAGGATCCCTATGTAGAACTGGGAAAAGATACTCGAAATATTGCCGCTTTGGAAGTCGTTGTAGTAGTCCAAGATGTTCAAGATATGCCTCCAGTGTTTACATCGGCACCTCCCATCACGCACTTGCCCCGTCAAGTGGCGCCCGGTGACATGATAGTGAAAGTTCGAGCTGAAGACGGGGATAAAGGAGCGCCGCGACAGATCAGATATGGCCTTGTATCCGAAGGAAACCCGTTCACGCCGTTTTTTAACATCAATGAAACTACTGGTGAGTGATATCTGACTATTTCTTGCTAAACTTTTAATTTAGATCTTCTCTTTATTGTTATGTATTTGAGAATAAAATCCAGAACAACATTTTGTTTTCTTGGTATATTATATACACTTACATGACTAAGTAAATACTCATAGAAATATAATACACAATTCTGATTGTATTAAAGTAGCTAGATATTAGAAATGTATTGAACAAGGCTATGTATGAGACACTTATCGAATGTGCGGTAATACAATTTCCACACTATGTGCGTAGACCACCGATAACATTCATTTAAACTTTAACATTGTATAAATCGAAAGTTTCATGTAAAATGCATGTCCACTGCACATTTTGAGCAAATTCGATCGAACTGCCTTTTGATATTCAGAAGTTAAGGTATCAGATCTCCTGCAAGCATTGTGTGATGGTTAAAGTCGTCGTTTCCATTATACAGTTTTTTTTTGTAATAGCCTTTTGTCTATCATTTAAAGCCTATGTCTTCCTCTACTCGCTAGTAACAAAAAAAATGTTGTTCTTTTGTTTGTGTTTTGTTGTTTTAATTTAGTTTCTTAACAAGAAGGAGGAAATACTTACACTTCATGATGCTTTTTAATAAAAAGCTTACACTTTAAGATAATTGCATTCATCAAAAATCAAAAAAAATAATTTTTACATTGTGAAAATTACTCGTAAGGTATATGAATCATAGATCTTCTACCTAAAATTAAAACTTATTAAACGCTAAATAGTGTATCTAAACAGTGGGTCTAGCTTAAATACTAAGTATTTAGGCTTTGGATTGTCACTTTAATAATAAATAAATATGTTGGGACATTAACATACAGCACCATCTAGTCCCATGGTAAGCTACGAGGCTAGTGTTATGGATACCAGATAGCTGATACACTACACAAACTCGTAGATAACTTTAAATACATACATATTATAAATGTAAACACCCATGACTGGAGTACAAACATTCGAGCTCATCACACAAATGAATGCCCGCGGGACTCGAACCCGCAACCGCTGGCACAGCAAGTAGGGTCACTACAAACTGAGCTCAACGTGTCGTCAAATATATAATATTATAATTATAAATAATATTTATAACATTATATTAAATCTTTATAAAAAACATATTCTGAGAGTTTAAAGTACTTGCATATCGTTCACATTAGTGAAAAAAGTTTATAATAAAGGATCACCCGACTGTAAGCGTCGCGCAAAACCTCGCGTGTTGCAAGTGGCAGTTGTTTATGACTTTTATGGTAATGTAAACAGCATTTAAATGTAAAGAGAGTGCATTTTCTATGAAATTTACATTCAAATATCATAAATAGTAAAAAATATATAATATCTTTAAATTTGAAGTGCGGGAATTGACCGTATTTGTATACCAATGATTTGCCATAAGAGTTACTCGATGGTCTACAAAAAAATTATAGATTTTGATAACTATTGACTAAAATATAGCATCTTGCGGCGTTTTAATTTAATCATAGGTATAAAATATTCTTAATTCCTGGCATTAAAAATAAAATTCTATAGGCTTAAGAGATTTATTACATCAATAACCGTTTAACATCGCAGTGCAGACGTAAAGACTCTTTGTATAGGTCTAGATTAGTATGTCGAAAGCCACAACTTATGAAGATCCATTGAGATAAATGAGCCCTTAACATTTATTCTGAAGGTAATGAATTACTATATTTCTGTCCTTCGAGACTTTAGTTTGCATTGAAAGTGTATTTGAGTGTCGTAATATTTAACTGCTTCTTATAAACTAGTTTCTAGCATTGAAAAACATCGTTAAGATCATTTCATAGATTAATTGCATAGAGATACTTGCTAGTCTAACTCTTTAAATTTAGAGAACACTAGCAAAACCCGCGACTTCGCTCGCGCTAAAACTACAACAAAAAAACTTTAAAAAGGTAGGTTTCATACAAATTTTCATCCCTTATTTTATCTCCTTATGGGATGAATTTCAAAAAACGCTAAAACAAGTATTTATTAAATTGTATTGAAGATCATTAATACAAAGTTTCAAGAAATTCTGATCATAAATATTTTTTGTGTTGTGTTATAATGTGTACTCCCGTGGGAATGAGATAATCTCCCGCAGTAAAAAGTATCCTATATGTTGACCAGGATATCCAGTTATCATCATGTCAAATTTCATCAAAGTCCTTCCAGTGGTTTTTATGTGATGCGGTAACAGACAGACAGACAGGCAGACAGACAGACAAAAATTCTCAAAACTATATATTTGGCCTCTGCATCGATAATAATATCTATTTCAATAAGATTTTCCAAAAAAATTTAAGGTACAGGTACATCCGACTTAGTTAGAATTTTATTACATGTACAGATTTTATGTATATATAGATATGTATAGATTTTTTTATTTTCAAAATCTTGTTTTATTTATGTATTTAAATAATTAAACCGTACTGAGGTGAAGGCAGTGGTAGCCCAGTGGTAACGCGTTCGCTTGGATAACCGAGTGAAGCGGGTTCAAATCCCGGGTCTCGCACCTCTGATATTTTCATGTGCGAATCATTTTCTAACTTGATTACCACTTGCCTTACGGTGAAGGAAAACATCGTGAGGAAACCTGCATGTCTGAGAGAACCTAGCAAGTTTTCGAAAGACATGTGAAGTCCGCCAATCCGCACTTGGCCAGCGTGGTGGACTATGGCCTGATTCCCCTCGTATAGAAGGGAGGCCCGTGCCCAGCAGTGGGACGCTAAAAAGGGCTGAATACATACTGAGGTGAGGGGCCAAAGTTGTTCTTTATTATTTTTTTGGGATGGAAAAGAAGTAAAATATATTTTTTGTATATTTATCATAGCGATACAGCCCTATACAACGTTGGGATAGGTTTAGTAATAGTGAATTAAACAGAAACAGTGGCGGATGAACCAGGAGACAGTTGTTAGTGTTATAATAAAGCTATTAATATAATTATATGGCTGATAGTTGAAAATTAACGAATTAACTACTAAAGTTCAAAAATATAATATAATAATATATGCGGTCAAACATTAAAATAATATACAAAATGGTAATACGTATTACCTGTTATAGTGTATATAGGTATCTTCTATATTACAACACAATATTTAGCACAACAACAAACGTATGTTCCTGCTTGCTTTAAAATTAACATTTATTCTCCGCAGCTTGTTGAAACCTACACCAGGGCAAACTTTGTTCGCAACTAGAAAGTACCTTGATTTTTCTCCTACGTAATTTTCCGCTCAGATTACTTATTAATGTGAGAGGTCGACGCTCTGTAAGGGAACGATATTTTATTTTATCGAAACGGTTCATTTTTAAAATTTACAATATATCTCAGTAAAAGTTTTTATACCTATACAGTATATAAAATGTAAATACAATTTGCACTGTAATAACTTTTAGTACATGTAGTTGTAAATATATGGCGTTATTATGACTGTTTATTGGTCATAATAGTATATGAAATTCTACTTTATAGTACTTATTAATAAAATATTTATCTTATCGGGTTCGCCCTTACCGTTCGTCCGTTTTGATGCTTAGTACAGATTTCTCAGAGTTGAGATTTCTCAGAGTTTTCCCGCAGAAAAAAGTATCCTTAATTTTGACCCTGATAACCAGCTATTATCATACCAAATTTCATCAAAATCTGTCCAATGGTTTTCTCATGATGCATTACCAGACAGACAGACAGACAGACAAGATTTCTAAAAACTATATATTCGGACTGTATCGATAATAATGACTATTTGAATAAGATTTTCCAAAAAATATTTAGTGTTCAGATTCGGCTTAGTTAGAATTTTATTATGTGTATAGATTGAAAATTGGCATTGATTGTCCAATACAATGTTTTAAATATATTTCAATTGTACTTGTTGTAGATACTCAGTCATTGTAGTCTATCTTTGATAAGATCAGCTCGTCGTCCGCAGGCTTCTAAAGGGTATCCTTCTTCCTTATCGAACATGGCCTTTGACCGAAGCGTTGCCACCACTGCATCGCGTGACCCATTTCACTCACTATTTTATACAAAATAACTTCAGCCATTTTATCAAAATTAAATCCAACTCTAAACGCTAACTTTGACAATTAACCACTAAGCTGCGCTTATTTCCTGGTATCAACTGAAAAACTCCACTATATTCATGGTAAAGTAGACTTTATTTAAATCTCTAAAGCGTCAAAGTCAGATTACATTACAGCTTTTTAGTCTTCATTAAATGTCAGATGGAATTATGAGGTTTTAAATTGAAGGCGCTAGATAACGAGACTAACACAATGTTTGCACTGTGAAAGGAGCTTTTTGAAATCGTCCACAGATTAAAATGGGAATATTGAAGCAGGTTAATGCAAAGTATACTTTATTATTCGACTATTGCAAGCTAATTTGGCTTGAATAAACAAAGTATGATGTAGTTCGATACAAGTTGGTTTCTTCTAAAGTTGAAGATCGAATGCCTAGCCCAGAATTTTGCCGAGTCCCCGCATAATACCTCATTAGACCATACCCGCTGTCGTTTTACAACCATTGTTTGTAAAGAGTAAGCCGGTGTATTTCATAATATTACTTATTTTATACTATTTTAAGTACATACCAATATATCATAAATATCGATAAATTTATTATTTTTTCACTACATATTATAAATATTTGCTATGTAAAATATTATAATCTTACTATAAAGCATACATTTTAGGTTTCAAAGTAAACAGTGTATAATTTTCCATACAAACACAAACAAGGCATGCTATTGTAAACAATCGAGCTGTCTTAACTTACTTTTCATAATGAAGGGATACTTAGTTTGAATAGTCTTCTGGTAGACATGACAATACACACTACGATTCCGGCTAGAGACAACTGCGCTTCACAGATACGCTCAGCTTTACCGTTAAATGATAATGATTCAAATCATACGTAACGAAATTCTACCTTTCCACTTATTTTGTATTACAATAGCGTCTGTTTTGGTTTTGTGCTTATAATTTAAAATAGTATTTTGTGATTATAGTTTCCAACTTTTGCCTATCAAAACAAATTTAATTATCAATTCAAATTTTGTTGCTCCTCGTTTGGGATTAAATTCGGAAAAAAACACTGAAATATATCTTGTACGCATTGTTTAGAAAATTGTTAATAAAGTTTCAAGATCATTCATATTAGAGTATTATAGTAATAGTATTTTAAATAGATAGTATTTTCCATTTAAACTTAATGCATTCCTTTACATTAGTTGGTTGAATTTCAAAAAAAAAATTTGTTGTTAATTTTCTTTCACAATAAAATGATCATATCTTAAACATTTCACGATTTAATTTATTTTATTTATCAATTCTGGTCCTATCTGGGCCTTCTGGGCCTGCTGGGCATGTTCAATACAAGAGGGATCAGACCATGGTGCACCACGCTGGCGTGCAGATAGGTGGACTTCACATGTCTTTCGAAAACGGTACTCTCAGACATGCAGGTTTTCTCTCGATGTTCTACTAGATTAAATCATATAGAAACCGGGATATGAACCCGCTTCACTTGGTTTCCCAAGAGGCTCGTTTCTACTGAGACATGTAGACCTGTTGAAATTATGTCTATTTGTATATTTTCACACAATAAATATTCTAATCAAACAAATTATTATAATCAATAGAAATCCCATTAGTATGTATTACATTTTTTTTTGGATGGATGTTTGTTACTCAATCACGCCAGAACCGCTGAACGGATCTGGATGAAATTTAGCACACGGATTGATTATAGTCAAGAATAGGATTTTTATCCCGGAAAAATGTACGGTTCCCACGGGATAGACGTGTCTTTGTTTTTCACTATAGACGAACCCAAACAAAGCACTATAGACGAACTACTCACCCTGAGTTGTTAGAACTGTATATACAAATGAATAAATACTTTCAAAGGTCAACTCAAATTCCCATTCTCTATTCTAACAAAGTTATAAAGCTCACTCAGACTAATGGTTTTGATACATAAAATGAGCGGCAATATCGTATTTTTGCTCGAGAAGTTCCCGATGGATCACATGTCAAAGACAAACTCTCAGTAAATCTGTTCAGGAAAAACTTGTATATTTCATTGCAAATGTTTTTGACGGGTAAATAAATCGTGATAGATTTTTCTATTATGTATTAAATCGTAGTACATCAATGGTTTAATGCTTTTAGTTTATAAATTCATGTACGACATTAATTAATTTAATTTATAAATTCAAACGCAGTGGCTGGATAAATGTATATTATAGATGTTTCTGTCAAAAATTTAATCATGCTTAATATTTATTAATTGTATAATTAGGTTTATTAGGTTTATTTAAATAATATCTTTGTAGTTTATGTATTGTTAAAAACGTTTTAAGCCTTGAGAAAATTAACCCACCAACTGCTGAGTGCCTACTTTGCTCGCATAATGAATGTCCTTTGTTATTTCATCCAAAATTTTATTACATTAATTTTTTTGGACTGCGTAGAACCGAACTTGCTGTTGTTGTCCTTGAATGTACAGTAACGATGGAAAAATTCTGTTTACTGACAACTTACGCTTTGATTTCGGACAAATTTTTATTACCTAATAAACATTAACTGTATAATGGAAATTTGTAAGGAATTTCTTGAGTAATGCGCGACTAAATAAACAGACAAAAATATCTTTAAAAAAACTATGAAATTAGTCGATATTAAATAACTAGGATCCCGCTAACATATTTATTAGGTACTAGCGACTCACCCTCGCTTCGCTCTGGTTCGTCCCTAGGTACGTTTTAACGGTAAGTATAGAATAGACTATATATACATATGTACAATGCACATACATAGGTATAGAAAACATTGACAGATGAACCTACTTTTAAACGTAATCTATTAACGAACTCATGAAATTTTAATGAGACCGAGATGCCTACTCAGTGACAATTCGAGTAATGAACAGCAAAAAACACTTTTGTATG
Source organism: Argynnis bischoffii washingtonia (assembly GCA_033884665.1). NCBI lineage: Eukaryota > Metazoa > Arthropoda > Insecta > Lepidoptera > Nymphalidae > Argynnis > Argynnis bischoffii. The sequence goes on from CM066611.1 coordinate 5,258,142, forward strand.
CTAATTAAGTAATTAGTGTCAATTTTTCCACTTTCACTTTGTACTTATGCTATTATGAAATTTTTTATGCTATAATAGCATTGCACTCTTTTAAGAAAATATACAAGAATTGAGTATTCCCAAAAAAAGTCAGAGTTCTAATTCAAATGGCATATGCGACAAGTACTGTATAGTTAATTTTTTTTACATCATATGTAGATACGCATCATGAGTCTACGAACAGTAACTTTAAGTTATACCTTTCGCGCGACAGCCTTAGTAATAAAACATGTACCTCGTCACCTCCAGAACAAAACATGGGTATCATAATGTTTTATTCAAAGAGACGGGTGAAGAATGGTTTTTGTTTCGTCCAAATATAATAACAGACAAGCGCGCGACAAGACCCATGTTAAGATGAATCTCATATAATCTTGTTTTATATTTATACTAGTAACTTCCGGCTCCGCCTGCATGTACTGCTATTTAAAACGCATTCACAGTACATGATTTTAGAGATTACATTTTGCATGATTTTAGATTTTAGTGAACAAATTTTTTTTGGTAAAACCGAATAAAGGATAAAATAGACAACAAAAGTGTTAGTATGGTTTTTTCAATTTAAGTCTACCTTTACTGATTAATTTTCAAAATGTTCACTATTATTGTTTTAATACCTCGATACAAGTATTTATATGTCTACCTGCGTAGATATAATATATAGAATAAACAAGTTTATAGTACCTAATACAAGTATTTACAAAAATATTTAGTAAATAGATCAGAAATAACATTTAAAAGCTGGATATTAAGTACCTAAAACACTAAATATAAATTGTTTCTCATGACACCCATTGACCTAAGTACCTAATGACTCATTATAATTTCCTTTTGTAAGCAGAAATCACGTAGGCGTTACTGTCATTCAAAGCATATTTAAATGGATACGGTTGGAAAGATATTTTCTGAACGCACTCTGTCCACGCAATCTCTGTTGAAGCCTGTATGCTAATCACAACATTACTAAATATGATTTGCTATAATGGATACTCTGTACCTATTGTAAAGTTTGAATATCGCAATTTGTTATACAAAAACTAATCATGTGCTTATTTTCATAATTAACGTACATCTATAACTATACTAATATTATAAATGTGAAAGTTTGTGAGTATATATGGATGTTTGTTACACTTTTACGCCAGCACAGCTGAAAGGATCTGGATGAAATTTGGCAGAGAGATAGATTATTATCTGGAATAACACATAGGTTACTTTTTATCCCGGAAAAATGTACGGTTCCCGTGGAATAGGTTTGTTTTTGTTTTCCTAGACGCGAACCTGAGCGAAGTGAGGGTAAGCCGCTAGTATTTATATATATGTACGTACAGTACAAGACCGTAAGTGCAACTTTTACAAAAAAAAATTAAAAAATTGATGGTATATAATTTATTTAATAAAAAAATGTTTCTTAATAACATTATATTTAAATAAGAAAATACAAGATAACCATTGACCAGCTTCGCCCATTTGTAAAGTGATGACGACGTATATACATATACCTAATTTACTACCTAATTAATTTAATTACGTTATTGTGATTCAAATATAAATAAAATCATTTTTAATAAATAGATAATAAATAACATCATTAACTATGTTAATATTATTTTATTATTATTTGTTCAACGACATCTAGCGAAAAGCTACTGAAATACGTAAAGCGCTACAGACTACGCATTAAATATGGGAGCTTCAGATCCCATAAGCTTATTTGTATACGAAAAAGTATCTAGATGGCACCAAAACTAAAATTTGGAATTATTCTTACAATAATTTTATAAAAACAGTTTGTAAAGTGTAAGTATATGTACAAAATATATGTATATACAGGGTGTCCCAAAAGTTAACGTTAAGCCGGTGTCGGGTGATGGGTGAAGACCTGACAGTATTCAGAAAAATAATAAAAAAAATCTTAGTCATGTACTTAAAAAATTATGGGTATTTGAAAAAAAAACGAGAAATTTACCACTTTGTGGAAGTCTTCCAAGAACTGTGACCATGATTTATTATTTTTCATCAAGTTAATTTTTGTAATGTAACCTTGAATAATCCTTCTGTTAATCAGAGTCTAAAAAAAAGATAAAATTGCCTTAGTGCTAAAGAAAATTATCACTTTTTCCCACAATCATGAACTCAAAATATCACATCACTTGAGTTTAACTGCTTGTACTAAAATAAAAATGTACTATGGGTATTATGGCAAGTAGCTTTAAAAGTTAGCGCATTTAGTCAAGATTCCAAAATGGAATAATACTTACTAGATATTTTCCTAATAAACTGAAAAAAAAATTTTTGTCCTTAGTAACTCAGATTTCCGGTTAAGTTTTATATTTTGATAAGATGTTTCTAATGGGATGGGAGGATTCTTAAGACTTTAATTTTAAGGTATAAGTAAGGATTAAGGTACAACTACTAATAAGTTGACCAGCACCAAGCTAAGTGCAAGGGTCACACGGGCCCAGTGTCTCATTTATTTTATGGTTTTAGTGAAATAAAATACAAGGATTGAAAAATATTTTATTATAAAATTTTCAGTTCATAGTAGAATCTTATACCAAAATATTTAAAAATAAACATAATTAATATTAAATGGAAATACAGTGGTCGGATTACATAATATATATATATACATACATACAGGGTGAATTTTTCAAGCGGGCGTGCATGGCTAAATCTGAAACTATGAGGAATAGCGAAAAGTACTCAAAGGAGTCTCTGGCCTGATTTTCATGAAAACTAAAACTTCATCATTGGATTTTTGAAAAATTAATTTTTCTAGCCAGGAATATTTTTCTATATACTAAACTTTATAGTCTATATACAAAACTTCATCCAAATCCGTCCAACCGTTTAACAGAGTAATAAACATACATATACACACATACAAATTTTTAATTATAATAGTCCAATTTAATATATTTTCAGGCGAAGTGACTCTCGAGAGGCCGATCGAAGAGATAGCGGCAATATCGCATGCAGGAGCTCCTATACTTCTTACTGTGGTAGCTGAAGAGGTACGACTCTCTCGGGAAGAACCTGAAGCCATGTCGTCGACTGTTCAATTAGCTTTTATACTACCTGAACGGGACAACTCACCGCCGTACTTTGAGAATGAATCGTAAGTCAATATTTTATTTTTTTATTAATTAATAAAAAAAATATTGATTAAAAAATACGTCTACAGAAAAATGCACTCCATTATCGTTCACAGATAATTTAACATTATATTACTTACAGTTTTCCTATACTGAAATTAATATGAATCTTATATATCAAATGTTTAGTGTCGATGCGTATTTTTCTTATATTTTATAACAAACAATTATTAAAAATAATTTTTTGGACTAAATTATGAATATTAAAATTATTATTATCTTAAAATATGTAAAGCATAATATGGTAATTTTTTTATTTATCGTTTTCCAGATACATAAGTTATTTGGATGAAAATGCACCTCAAGGTACGGCGCTAGTATTCAACGATCCTTATATTCCTCAAGTGAATGATAACGATGCTGGAAAAAATGGTGTATTCTCTCTCTCACTTGTTGGAAATAATGGTACATTTGAAATATCACCAACAGTTGCGGAGAGACATGCGCAATTTATCATCAAAGTTCGGGACAACACAATGCTGGATTTTGAAGCCCGCAAATCAGTCATTTTTCAGGTACACTTTTATTCTGACTGTTTATTTAAAATTGTGAAACATTAAACATAAGGAATAGGATCAAAATCTATACATATGTATAATAAAACTGTAGAGGTCAAATGTCTGTACATAGAAAAAATAACTAAAACCTGAGTCAGGGAGAAGAGGAATAGAACAAATCCAGTTCTTTTTCAATATTTTTGTTTCTCTGTCTGTTTGTCTGTTTGTACGGGCTAATCTCCGAAACTGTTGGACCGATTTAAATGGAATTTTGTATGGTGGTACCTTATATCCCATGGTCAACATCTTAGATACTTTTCACCACGGGAAATTAAAGAGTTCCCGTGGGTAGTTAAAAACTATAGTAACTTATACAGCTTATTACACAAAAACTACTGATTGGATTTTAATGAAACTTTACAATAATATAGTTCATACATCAGAATAACAAATAGGCTACATTTTATCTCGGAAAAATGTACAGTTCCCGTGGGATAGATTTGTTTTTGTTTGTCTAGAGGCGAACGAAGCGGGGATGAGCCGCTAGTATATAATAAAAAAAGAAATTAAACAGACAATTTATATTCTAAAAAATTATTATATATGTTAAATGAAGAAAAAAAATCACAAAGTTAGTTTCTTTTTAGATTTTGGCGCAAGAACTTGGTCCAGCAACGAACTTATCAGCGGTTGCAAACGTAACTGTATATTTAAACGACGTTAATGATAATGCTCCTGTATTTTTAGCACTCTCGTACGATGTAGAATTACCAGAAAACGTAACAGCTGGAACGAGAGTTGTACAAGTTGCCGCTGATGACGTAGATACAGGCGAATTTGGGAAAATCCAGTTTACTGCCATATTAGGATACTTGAATACATCATTAAACTTAGATCCCATGTCGGGAATAATTACTATAGCGACCAATAATCATGGATTTGATCGTGAAGCGATGCCAGATTTGCATTTTTTAGTAGAGGCTAGAGACAATGACGGTGTAGGTTTAAGAGTAACAGTGCCATTAATTATTAAGTTATTAGATGTAAATGATAACCCACCAGAATTTGAGAGGTCATTGTATGAATTTGTACTATCGTCAAGTTTAAATAACTTCACATCAGCGGCATTTGTAAAGGCAGTTGATAAAGACGCTGAGCCACCAAATAATATAGTAAAATATAAAATTATTGAAGGAAATAGAGACGGAAAGTTTGCAATTAATGAAGATAAAGGTATGTTTGCTTACATTGTTTCTTCAAATAATATAACATTGTACAAATGATATAGTTTATTTTTATTTTTTTATTTCAGGTGAATTATATCTATTAGAAACTTTAAAAAGGACCAAGAAACAAAACGTTCATAGAAGAAAGCGACAATATGATGACGAACAAGAAAACGAAGTCTTTATGTTAACTATTAGAGCTTATGATCTTGGAATACCAAGATTATTCTCAAGCACAGCTGTAAAAATTTATCCTCCAGAAAGTAAAACACGAACTATGTCTTTTATAGTTCCTGGTTCTAATCCAGATAGAAAGAAATTAGAAGAAATTTTAAGTACATTATCTGGAGGAAAAGTTACTATTGTAGATGTAAAACCTTATAAGGGAGATGATAAAGGAACACCAGATCTTAGTGGCCAAGAGTCTAGTCAAGAAAAGTAAGATATATTATTAAGTATATATAAATAAATATTTGTGAAGAATTTTAACAAACATTTAATACAATAAATTCATTTTTAGAAGCGTGGTTATAGCTGTAGTACGTATGGCTGGTAACTCCGCCATTAACGTAGCAAAACTCCAGGAACAATTAGCAAAAAACATGACTGCTTATTCAACAGGCACAGTACACACACACAGTAACGAGCACACGTCGACCACCGAAGATAACTCGGTAATATATTTATATTAGCAAAACGAAACATATAATATATAATAAATTTTAAAAAATATGTTAATTTATATAATATTTTTTGTTTCAGGGTGTATACAAAGCAGAAAGCCGTTTATTATTTTGGCTTTTAATTTTATTAGCAATATTAATAGCTCTAGTGCTACTTCTACTTATTTGCTGCTGTATATGCGAGGGTTGTCCCTTATATATGCCACCAAGGTATTAAATATTTTATATGAGAATTGTATACACGCTTATAGCAATAATTGTCTACACAATAATTTTAATGATTATTCTATTATATATTATTACATAATTTATGTACATATTTATTAATAATTGTATGCTGCTTATTTATTTGATATGAATAATAAACAAGGACAAATTTAAAGAAAATAGTTTTTTATTGGCTATTTATTTGTATTAAAATTTAAAAATATATTATGTTCTAACAAAACGCACACATTTATATCCCACCTTTTCAATAGAGCAAAATATAGCACTTTCACCATTTGTCGGTCTTAATTACTATAAAAAAATAACATAAACAACAGATAGGTACATAGATATCCATTAATAAATTCTAGGAAAAGAGTGATACGTGTCAACTCCACAGAGGACGACGTGCATTTAGTGGTACGCGACAAGGGAGTTGGGAGGGAAAACAAGTCGACGCAAAATATAGAAAATAAGTCTGTACAAGCACCTGAATGGAGAAGACGCGAAGCCTGGAGCGCAGAACAAACCGATTTAAGAACAAAACCAACCCAATGGAAATTCAATAAAAGGAACTACAGAGGAAAAGAACCAACTAAACCAGCTTCAACACCTGGTGACATTCGACAAGAATTTGTTCATGCTGCCACTGATAATGACTACAAATATGATGACACAAGACAATCCATTCGACAGAGGTAAGCTAAATTGTCAATTCTTAGCAAACAATATTATATATATTGAAGAACGAAAAATATCCCTGGCGACGTGGCTAAAGAATAATATACATTCTTAAAAAATCTTTCACTCAAAATGCTAAATAAACAACTTTAAAATTGCAAAAGTATTAAATTTGGCAAAAATAATAGATGTTTTTTTTAATATTTTTATTCAATTAATTAAGTTAGTTTTAATTTAAACCAATCGATTATCATCATTTTTTTCAGAGATGGTCCAAATATAATCTATACAAAAGAAATGCAACTTCAGGAAGCTTTTACAAATAAACACAAAGAATATATTGAAGATCTCGAAAATGGTTACGACAGAATAGCAACTTTACACCACCATCGCAAGGAACAAGACAACGATTCTTTGCGAAGGCACGAAATTGAGCGTGGCTCTGAAGTTGGAGGATTTCTTAAATCGGATAATGATAGAAACATTCATGAAAAAGAAGAAAATAAATCGAAGCGTGAATTTGATAAACATGCCCAATCCTCCTTAGGTAGAGATCAATATTTTATAAAAGAGGGTAATACTGAAATTCTAAGATTAGTAACACGTGGTAAAAATGAAGAGGAACGCTATGTTAATCTTCCAATTCATCAACAGCGACCTGTAACATTAATTCCTCACACTCAATATGTGGTTGTTGATAGTGGTAAAGAAATGCTAATGGAAAGATTTATTCGCGAGCAAGGTGAAGAAGCTAGTAACATGAGGGAAAAAATGAATAAAATCACTGACCTCGATGATATTTCAAATGATAAAGATGGTAAAAGTATTGGACAAAAATCACACGGTGCTGACAATCAAAATCTTCACGCTTATTCAAATTTACAACCAGATGTCCCGGGGTTAGTTCCACAGAGATCAGATTACTTACAAACCGCTTTATTAGAAATGCAAAATAAGTCATCCATTCATCAAGAATTATTAGAATCTTCTTTGCGAAAACAAAATGAATTACTTCATCAAATATTAATAGAAAGGGAAAGGATGTTGCAAAATCAAGAAACAGCATCACAAGTAGAAAGCAAATTGGAGACTCAAAGTTTACCTGGGCATTCTGTTATGGCTACTCAAACAGAATGTCATATTGGTACACAAACAGAACCGCATTTATTAAATGAAGTAAAAAGGAAATCTAGAAGTGACAATGACTCATATAGTGAAGACGAATCTCAGCCAACAACAGATCATACCAAAAAAAGTGCCTGGATAAAAAAGAAAAAACCTAAGAAAAAAATTAAATATAGAGACCCTAGACGAAGTATACGAGTTTATGAACTAAAAAGAAAAATTAAGACTCCTATAATTGAAGAAAGTGACGTTTCTCCTTCCTTAGAAAGTGAAAAACATGTTAAAATTAGTAAAACTAATGAAAGAGAAGAAAGGATAAAATATTATGGAGACATTACCAAAAGTACAGTTACTACTTCAAAGAATGAAACTGTGAGTTCAACTCAAATTAAAACTGCAGATGGTGATAAGAAACCGAAATTACGACGAGAAGTTTTAATGGAAATTTCGGATTCACTTGATGAAAAACTTGACTCTGATATATATAACAATAAATCAAGAATAGAACATGATATAACTCCTACAAGTGAAGAAATTACGAAACAGAAACTTATCCAAGAACAGGAAGGTACCAAAAGTATTGCGAGTACTAGTAGTTCAGCTAGTAAAGACAAAAGAAATTTAATATTTTCACGCCAGGGATCTTCAACTGAAGAACGTGAACATGCTATTGAATCTAGCAAAAAAGTACTGATTACTGATATAGACGAACATGAAGGACCTGATTCTACAAAAACAGAACAACTTAGTGGAAAAGAGGCGTCGTTGAGAAAGGATACAGAAATTGAATCTACAAAATTAAGTGACTCTTCAAAACCAGTCCAAAAAAGTTTACCTAGATATATGCAGTGGTATAACAAGAAGACAAATGTAAGCTCGAAACCATCAGCATCAGATAAAATTGTGCCGGATAAGCCTAAACGACCCTCAAAAACAAAAACAGAGCAAGAAAAAGATTCTAAAGAAAAAGCTGGTCGATATGGTAAAATAATGAGCAAAGAAAGTCAGAATCAAGTTGGAGAGGCAAAAAAAAACTACAAAGATAAAGAAAGTGACTTTATTCATCCACGCCTATTAAAAGAAGGCAGAGTTACACCTGTACCAGAGGGACCGCTACCTGATGTTCATCCATTATTACAGCACTCTGAGCATAGATACGAACACCAGTATGAAAATCAAAACCCATTATGTTACATTAAACCAACGCATATACCAAAATATCTAGGAGGTTCAACGAGTGCTCCTGTTCTACCTAGACGGCAATCTTTAGAACAAGATCCTATATATGTCAATCAAAGTGATATAAAAAATAAAGATAAACAAGATATTTCGGGAAGTGCTTTAACGCATAGTATATCAATTTCAACTAAATACGATAATGATAGAAAATCTGCTGGAGAAGTGCATGTTTCCAAGATAAATATTGGAGGAGATTCTACTGCAGAAATAGCTCAGAGAGGTGCGACGTCAAAAATTGATGATAATGATTCTGGTATTGCCATGAGTACGCTAGTTCAACAAGCTGGTAATATAAAAAGATTACCAATAACGGAGAAAAAAAGCGTTTTTACTATCGCATATGATGATGTTCAAACAAAACAACTGAGGCCTGACAGTAGTTCCACGTCATATTAAATAAAAATATTTTTTGATTCGTCATCCAGAGTGCCTTATAGATATTATTTTTCTATAATACAAATAATTGTAAACTTTGTTCCGTCCTATTTATTGAATATTTTACTTATAACGTTGTAAATAATTTTTACATAAATGTATTAGTAGATATAACAAATAAATCAACTGCCTTTATTTATGACTGGTTTATAAATACATTTTTGTACTTGTATGAAACATTTTATTGTATATAAATTTAATATAAGGAAACGTATTATTTAAATTAATTATAGCTTTAATAAATCTATTGTAAATAATTATTTCTTCACATTACCCGTACTGTTTCAGTATGCAATTCTATATTTGTTATAAAATATAAAGTTATACGATTATACTTATGTGTTTGTTTTATTTGTCTTCCTTGTTAAATATATTCTGGCTAGTTAAAGTTATTTAATTGCTGAATTTAAGTGCAAATTCATGAAGATGAGGAACGATTACGATCTTGTGGGTTTAACTTCCACATGACTTGAGTGTTATCAAAATAACAGCTACTTACTAAATGCATATGAAATTATATACAGAAGTTATAAGAAAAACACATTTTTTTAAGTTTTTATCTGTATGTCTGTTACTTGTTGCGGCTAATCTCCGAAACGGCTGGACTTTCACTGGCAGATAGCTGATTTTATAAGAAGTAACTTAGTCTACTTTTATTAGTAGAACAGAATTAAGATTCTGCTAAAAAAAATTAAAACGTACCGAGGGACGCGCCCGAGCGAAGCGAGTGTAAGTAACCTATATAAATTGTAATAAAAATGCCATTAATTTTTATCGAACTATAAAAGATTTTTGTTTTTGTCACTACACAAATAAAACAATTTTTATCATACTACTATAATTATAATAGTGAAAGCTTGTGTGAAGCTGCACAGGATATACCTACCTATCGACTAGGACTTGGAAGTAATAGCTATTAGTAATAAAATTGCCAAAAGATGGCGCTGCGTGTATATAATATTCATAAATACAAAAGAGAACTACGAATGCAATGTGTAACCGAGTGAAGCGAGGGTAAGTCGCTAGTAACACATATAAGAAGTTATGGAGCCTAATTAATAATTATTATATATTTTTTCATCTCTAAGCGTATTTCTTTTGTGTAAATTTAAAAAAGCAATATACGTTATTATTATAACATTTTTTAATATGTTATAGTTAAAATATAAAAATAAATATATATTTTAAAGCCATTCGCACTTAAATTGACAGTCATTTCAAATACTTTCTTGGCCCTGGTATCGTCTATAGTCTATAATGTACATCTTGTTAATAAAACCTACTAAATTTATAGTAAACAAACAATATTTTTTGAAGAAATAAATGCCCCGAGCACTCGACTACTGTTTTCTATAAAGTCACCACGTAAATAAAATTTCAAGGTTGAGGTTGCGGCACTTTACCCGCCGCCATTGTCGGCTACTTTGGCCCACGTAGTACCAAGCTCACATCAATTCGCAAGAGTTACTCTACACTAGTATATATCATATATTATATAATCTGTGCTCTACGTTATCAAGCTCTATCAGTAAAAAAGCTACAGCTATTCCATAATAGATGGCGCTACAACACACAGGGCGCTACACGTAATTTATAGCTTTGTACCGACAGGTGGCAAATTCTACAAAAGCAATTACATAGGTAAAATTAATCGTGTACAAGACGTATTTTATTTTAAATAATAATATACCAACAAATTATTACTGCATTTTCATTTTTCTTATCGTAGTAGAATATTTTGTCCATAATATTTATTATAAAAGACAGTTCTATTAAAATCTGTCCAAACCTTTTAAATTGTTTCGTTGCCTATTTCAAATTTTAATAAGATAAAAATAAAACTTTTAAGTTAGCAATAGTAAAAAATAATTATTAACAGACTTTTTTCTGTCTGTCTAGCGGAACCAAATATTTTTTGATTTAAGCTTCTCTAAACTAGCTACCATAAGGGATTAATTTTTTAACCCGTTAAAGTTTGCTTTATTGTATAAGAGACGACTAATTAATACCCAGATAAGTAAAATTGACCAAAAAAAAAATTTCTATACAGACATTGGAATCATTCTATTCATCACAACTCCACTTTACAAAATACCTACTTATTTAAGATGAACCCTAACAGCAATAACAACTTAATACATAATATCACTATATACAGAAATTAAAATTGCAAAAATTTCTGAATGTTAATTCTACTTTACTAGTAAACCTATTACGAATTGTGGAAATAAAAATTAAAATGTCAATTATAAATGTCACATCTAAAAGTTGAGACCATCGTGTTATCTGTTAGCCATACTAAAAGCCACAAATACAATTGAATCTCTTTTTTATTTTTTTATTAATCCAATTTTGAACCATCGTGATGAGTTATGCACAAGAAAGTTGTAAAATGTTGTCTTTATTTTCTGTCTGTATGTCTTAAATCTTATAAAATCAATACCTACATAAATTCTTAATAGATTAAGATTAGCAATCCAGAAATGTAAAGTTGAACATTGTTTCATCGAGCACTCAATCATTCGCATGAGCTGCTCTTCAGCTCATTTGCACAGACAACTCGCGCGGAAAATTATTTCTTTTCATATTCCCATTTTTCACGTCTTACTTAAAGTTTCCAATGACTGGGGAGTTTACAATTCCTCTGTTTATTTTTGACTTTTTCCTGTAAAGAATTTTGTTCTTGAATTGTTTGTTTTCCCTAATTGCTTAGGTGCTGTCTAAATTAAGAGTTTCTCATTTTAGTAAAATAATTTAAAAAATATACCATAATATAGGCTGGTAGCCCAGTGTACTTACGGGTTCAAATCCCGGGTCTCGCACCTCTGATATTTTCATGTGCGAATCATTTGTAACTTGATTACCACTTGCCTTACGGTGAAGGAAAACATCGTGAGGAAACCTGCATGTCTGAGAGAACCTAGCAAGTTTTCGAAAGACATGTGAAGTCCGCCAACCCGCACTTGGCCAGCGTGGTGGACTATGGCCTAATTCCCCTCGTATTGAAGGGAGGCCCGTGCCCAGCAGTGGGACGTTAAAAAGGGCTGAATACAATATAGGCTGGAAAAAAGTGTTTAATTCGTTACGCTGTGATAAAACAAAAATATTTTTAGCGATATTTATTACTAACTTGCTGACTCGACAGAATATAAAGTTTGTCAATACAATAAAGTTTGTAATGTAATATGAGTTCTAAAATCACATCACATCCTTTACATCAAGAAAACTTCTAGAAGAAAGTATTTTCTGCTTTTCCCAAATCTTCCACTTTTCGAGACATCTTTTCCATTTTTATGTCTCTAAAAAACCTTATTAGGACTATTATGGGCAAAAAATCCAAATCGATCCAACTGTTCTTAGTACTGCGCTAACAAACGAACTGAATTTCATTTTTATTCTCAATTAGATTCTAAACTACCTAAGCTTAGAATCTAATTTAGAAATACGTAGAACTAAAACATGCTTTCATACAGACAATGTTTCTTTATGAATAACAATAAAAAAGTTAACCGATATTATTATTGTTAACTCTGGCGGAACTTTTATTAAGAAAGTACCAGGGCGACAGAAACAGACATGAGGTATGGAAATTACGTCTCCCCGCGGCGACTTGCTTTCACGGTCCACTGACTTGATCATAATAAAAACTCGCGCCGTCGCCTTCGCACGAAGTTTGACCATAAATTCGGTGGTCTTAGTAATCGTCCGCTTGCCGAAGGCGAAATTCTCTCCCGACCCTAGATCTGCTTTTAATATAATAATAAATATCACAAAAACACTACTTTTTCTGTAAAGTTCTTTTCTCTTTTGTTTCCCCCAGGGCGAGCCAAGACCATTAAAAAGGTTAGGGCGGGCGGTATTTTATGCGTTTTTAAGTGTGTAACAGTCATAATAGCCGTTGTATGGTATCGTAAATTAGGCGTTATACATTTTTATGTATGGATTATATCCAATAAATCTAATGTAAATAGAACAGTTTTAAATAAATCTTTAGTAAGTACTATTAAGTTGTCTAACCTTTGCTCACTATAAGATTACTAGAATTAAAATAACAAAAATTATTTGTATTTATACCTTTTAAGATTTTTCTCATATTTTATAACTATAAAAAGAATTAAAAGGATTCAAATTAATTAACTTCAGAAGTAAGGCTTTGGTTTTTGAGATGTAACAGATGAGAATTGCCTAAGTGGCGGGTTGTACCGCTCACTCTGCGAGAGGGTTAACTTTGAAGTATCATTGCGTTTATTAATGGTCAAGTTCAACCCCACTGCGCCCCAATTGAAACTGATTGCTTTAAATGAATTATTAAATTGACACCATTTGTTATAAGATGCCATATTTTATGTAATTACGCTATTTATTAAAAAAATCAGTAGTATTGTACATTGTTGTTTGTTACGTTTTCTTTTTTTTAATTCGTTAATGATGTTATTTAAAACAATACACACTTTAAATGCAAGAATAGATAGTTCCTACATGTAACTTAACGTAAGTATATAAAGATATGTATATACATTTAATTATTTTTGTATGTTTATCTTTTATGCATACTTTAACCATTCCAACCAATCTAAATACATTGTGAAGGCATTTTTATTAAAATTTTAGTATGTTTTATTTTATTAATTATAATCTAAGCCAGGTAGAACAGTTGGTTATTAAAATCAATGACAGATCAATATTGTCATAATAAAGCTTATGCTTTAGTATGAGTTTACAGTAATTTGTGAGCTCAAAAATTTTACAATAACGTACAAGCATTAATTTTAAGATTTTATTAATTTTTCTGGGTCCACCTCCGAACGTAAAATTGACACTTATTGCTTTTAGCCGAATTTATACCGAAAAACCAATTAATCACGTCTCCTCTATCTTAGCGAAAGCGCAATAAATTCTTTACGGACTTTAATTATTTTCTTATGATTTTAATTTCTCGACACCCTCGCCTAATCTTGGATTTTCGAACAACTGTCTCCACTCTGATTTTTTTGAAAGTTCGCGACTTTTATTAATAAAGGGAAGATAATTAATACTACTTAAATGTTGATTAAGTTTTTAGGAATTTAATTGATATTTTGATAAAGTAAATATTGTTCCTGTATTTAGATTTCATTTAAATGTATCCAACGTTAGTGAAGCGTTAGCATAAATAAAACAAATAGCTTAAAATAAAGCAATGGAAAATCTGCTGTCTATCTACTCTTATTGAGTATTTATACATAGAATAATTCTGAGTCAAATCATTACATTAAATATTTTTTGGGAAATGTTATTGAAATAGTCATAATTATCGATATACAGGCCGAATCTATAGTTTTTAGAATTTCTGTCTGTCTGTCTCGGAATCACGGAAAAATCTCTAGAGGGTTTTTGGTAAAATTTGGTATGATGATAGCCAACATATAGGATACTTTTTACTGCGGGAAAATATCTCATCAACATAAAACATTCCATAGTAAACAGTAATTAAATTGACCTTTTACGCAATTTCAAATAAATATATTTAAGCATACGTATATTGTTAAGAAAATGAATCCATTTTGATTTCTTTTAGTACGATTTCTTATTATTCATTTGTTCACAAGTCTTCATAATCGATGGCAAGTAATTATGCGAATTCGTCCTAAAAACCGCGTAATTAGGGAACCATTTGTCCACAACAATAGACGGTCTTTTCGGGCCCCTTTTCTAGCGATATTAGTGATGACTTCAATAAAAATAATTCTTGTCTTTTAGGCAAATTGCATCGCAAAGTCCAAGGAAAGCCTTTAATTAAGGTTGGCCCCTTTGCCACCCCGTAAACAGCGTTGCGGCCGTCACCTTTTATTTTTGTTAATTCTCAGAGCTCTTTCTTCGCCGCATAAGTTACTTTCACCCCTTCCTCCGTGATTCTTTACGCCTTTTTGTCACCGTTTTGAATTCTTTTGAAGAAACCCTTTTCTTCCCATCCCGTCGATATTAACTCCGCGACGAGTTAAACTTTTTAATATCCGTTAAATTTTGTTACGCAGACTCTAATGCCTTTTAAGGAGATTCTGTGAAAAAAATGCGAGCACTTAAAGACAATCTTGTTTAGAAGAAAAAGTACTGAATATTTTTACTTTAAATGTTGCCGTGAAGGGGGCGAGTCGTTACTACAATAATAATAATATACTCTATATATTTTATAATTCTTGTGTGTTTACTAATAGATTGTGGACATTTGCTTGCAAATGAGACTTCCTGTTCAAAAGAAATAAATGAAAAGATATTTCTTAAGATTCATTAAATTATTCACAAGGGAACAAAGAAAAATAATGTAAATTAGATCGAAATGTTTAAAAAAAAGTTGTTTGGAAACACAAGATCGTGATGGGGCCACAGTTGTCGGGACACGGAATTTTTAATCCATTTCCCGCAGTCGATTAATATTCAGGGCTCGGCCGGTCTGGTTCATCTCCTTTTCCATTATTGCCTGGACGTCATCGTCTTCTACCTTCACTTTGATTTTAAAACTAATTATGTTGCTTTTACAACTAATTTTTAATCTATTTCCCGCAGTTGATTAATAATCAGGGCTCGATCGGTCTTAATATATTGTAAAGCAAACGTATTGAATTTTTAATATCTATTTATAAAATGTCGAATTTTGATCAGCCCTAAATCTTAATTACAAAAAATACATCTTACAATAGAATTCCAAAATATACTGTTGATTAGTCTCATTAGATAATTATAAACCTACCTACATACGTACTGAAATGAATATTTAGTCTGAGTAATACTAAATATCTTAGGAAGTGATCATCATGTTCCTTCTTTAACTAACCATCTTATAAAATTATATTATAACTTACAATTTGTAAGGCAAAATAAATGATATCCTAGTATTTGCTCATACAACATCGAATTCTAATTAAGTTATGTATATATGGCCAAAGTACATACATACACCCTAAGTGGAATTAATTCATATTAATTACAAACTATGCCGTAGGTCGGTCTGACAGTTACACTAATATAAACCTATTCTGCATCCTCAAACGGCAATATTGTCTTAATATATTCAATATCCAGGGAAATGATAATTTACCGACGGTTAGAATCCATTATGGGTATTTACTTGACCTGAGCTTAGTGCTTACTAAGACAACAGGGGTGACCGCGCACTGCTTACAAGCACCATAACATTGGGCTACTTGAGAACACTTCCCGAAATACACGAGGGACTAAGATTAAATATGGTAGATATTAATGTTAAATAATATAAGTGCACTAGCGACTCACCCTCGCTCCGCTCGGGTTCGTACCTACTTACGTTTTTTTCCCGCAGTAAAATGTATCCTATACGTTGACCCGGATAACCAGCTATCATTATACCAAATTTCATCAAAATCCCTCTAGTGGTTTTTCCGTGATGCGGTCACAGACAGACAAAAGACAAAAATTCTAAAAACTATAGATTCGGCCTCTGTATCGATAATAATGGCTATTTCAATAAGATTTTCCAAAAAAATATTTGATGTACAGATTCGGCTTAGTTACAACTTTATTATATGTATAGATAAACCCTTATATTTATGCCTCACACGACTTCACTTAAGTACCTACTATTTTAGTAAACTTCAAAAATGACTACATTTTTATGTGTATCATATACGATTTTAAATGAATATAGTTATTATGTTCCTATATAATTTCAAAATAATTCCACCCTTATTATATAATAAGTCAATGGATTTTTAATAAACGAAAATTTCAAACAAATTTTGTTTACAATATTTACGATTTAAATATTACTATTTTTTTAAAATACATTTGTAAGTAAATAAAATATATCCTAGATTAAATCTAGATAACTAATTGTTACTTTAGATATACTCGAATAGAACAATCACGTTTTAAAAGTCAATGTACATCTTTCAAGAAAGATTTTATAAAATCTCATAAGCATATACAAACATCCACCCGCAGCTGTCAATAAGAAAATAAAAGAAGATAAATAATACGAAGACAAACAGAAAGGTGAATCGAAATTACCGTGACCTGAATTTGGAATTCAAATCTCGAGCTGTGGCTTTTGCATTGGCAACAATGTTGTGTTACTTGATTTTTATATGGAATATAAAATTTATATGGCATTTACAGAATAAAACTATTTATATCCAGAAGAGGGGATAGTGAATGTGTAAAGTAATAAAACATTAATTACGTTTACAGTTTAACATTGATTAACTTCTGAATTAAAGCTATATTTTTGGATTTTCTTAATTGCCTTGCAAAAATTTCTAAAAAGAAGAAAAAATCAAATTAAGACCCTCCAAAATAAAAACTTTATTTAATATGTTAAATATCAGCCTCAAATCAAGAAACTTTATATGTACAATAAACAAAATTACAAATATACTTAATTATATATACAAAACAAATGTACACTTAGTTATTACCACAGATCATTTATAGTTATTACTGTACAAGTCATGTCCGCGTGGAATAGTGGCAAGAATGCTAGCCGCATTTCCCCGTTGAATGACAATGCCGACTTTAAAAACTTTTATAAAAATATATAAATAATCAATACAGGACCTATCTTTAGAATTTTAATAAGACAGAAGATAGATACAATTGGATAAATTTAATGAACGACCAACCATATCATATCCGATCAACGACATTAATGTGACATACAGTGTAGAAATATGTTTATGACCTACGAAATATTTCAAGAGGAAAATCCGGGATAATCTATAAATATTGCCCTCGACACTTTCGCTCGCAAATTTTAAAGCTACAGTATTCCTTATTGTACCCGCACAGTGAAAAATGTATGCACACCCCCTATCGTAATATACGACGCGCGTAGGGAGTTATTAAAATTATAAACAAATAAAATTATTCAACACGCGCCCTTACGAATCTATTCGTGGCTTGAATATTTCGTGTGTGAACTCAAATATTAAATCTTGGAGAAATGTAATGAGTAAAACAAAAAAAAAATATTTTTAAAGTGATACTCTAAATAAGTATATTATGTCCTACTAATATGATTGGTTCAGATCAGATATAAATGAGTTCTAGCTTATTAATTAGCTGCTTACCATCTTGTAGTATGACAGTAATAAAACTTCAAGATATTCCTATATTCAGTATTTCTGCGATATTTACTTGATTCTTTCGTCGGTATGTCTGTCCGTGTTGAAGCTCACAGTTACTCTTTTAAATAATGAGTTACATAATTTAAAATAATAATTTAAAATATTACAAACAATTCGTAACTAGTCACTATAAGGTGGTACCGACATCTCTGTGCAAAAGCGCGAGAAAACAAATGAATACCCGCGTCTTTTTCTTTTTTAATACATTCCTACGGCAAAGGTCACATAAATAAATGCTTTATACATAAATTATTACAAATTACTCAAATATGTATTGTTTTTTTTTTTTTTATTTTAACGCTCATATATAAAAAATGCAACCTTACAATATTATGCATGCAGTTTTCTTAAAAATGCATAGGTACATATCTACTGAATGATACTTTACGCTATTTTATATATCACCCAGATCAGGCAAAATACTATATAGTAGTTACGATGCAAAACATTCACACCCTGAGTCAATCGTATTTTCCGGAGAAGTACCTAGCCTAGTAGAAGACGTTGATGTAAATGAGAACTAACTAAATTATAATAATATTACAGTTTCGAAAGTTTGTTTATTAAAGTTATGGATAGATATTATAATTTCCTGTATAATGTATATAAAGAGCTCATGCGTCTTATATTTTTATGCATATCCAGGATAATTTTTAAGAAATCCGTGCGAATTTCCGAGAATTCAACTGTTATCGTACACGCCGGCGTGTATGCAGTTCTCGAGGGGTTAATATTCCTGAGGTGCATTAGCCATTAAGCCATTTTATTTCCTTAATATTTTTTTTATACCAAACAAGGTATACAAAAATAATATACGTTATCATTTAGCAATTTTTGAAGAAGTTATACTTCTTTTGGGATGTTTGGAAAAAAATATGCGAATAAAATTTTTATGACGCCCGCACACACCGACAGACAAAAAGCTACATGATGAAGTTAGCTGATAACTGTTTGTTGCCATGGTAACCGTTGTTATTGTCTGACAAATGATATATAATATTTACATTATTTCCTTAAATGATATTCTATAAATATATGATTGTAATATGCCTAATATGCCTTAAAAACTGATATAGGTAAGTTTGGATGGGGAGTAAATTCATGTAAGTCGTCATCGACATGGTAACGTGACGTGTTAACTCTAATACTCAGTGCCGATATATGTCAAAACCAGATAAATTTAAACAGTTTTAATTTAAAAATAATTTAAGATCAAACAATTAATTTGAATAATAAAAATGAAAAGTAACAACTGTTTGTTTATAGTTTTAAGTTTTCACTTCTGTCGGCAGTCCTCATGACAGCTTTGTTTTTTTATTAACGGCCTTTTACAAACGGAGAGTTGTGACATACGGGATGAAATCTTTAGCTATTTTTGTTCTGTTACGCCAAAGAAGTATAACTTCTTACGTTACACACACACGTTTTGATTTTAAATTAAATTATAATATACCTTACTAATTAATTACATTATTAATTTTATTTACTAATAATTAATTCATAATAAACTTCTTGAGGACAAAAGACTTGCAAGCCGTATATAATCAAGGAGGTCGCTAGTGAAATCATTTAATTTTTTTTATGAGATTCAGTGACAAACGAGCAGACAGACCACCTGATGGAAAGCAGTACCTGTCGCCCATAACACCTACGGTTCATGCACTTAGGTTTTAAGTAACAAAAATGCAGAACCACAGGTCACTGTGAGGACTAAGATGATATGCCTCTCGCCTGTAACACATATATGTATATAACATATATATGTACACATTTTTAATTACGATGAATCCTTTTCTTTTTTCTTTCTCCGAAATTCTGATATTTTTAATCATAATATAAAAGAAAAAATAAACAAATGCTGCTATAAAAAAATCACAATTTCCTTTTCGATCACATGTCGGCGTTTTTCATATATTGATATGCCTGTAACCCTGTTCCCTTTATTTTATATTAAAGCGATAAACATGTCGATTCTTCGAGTCACGCCTGGCCGCGCTCCCTTCGAATATGCAAGTCATGAGAAAGCGCTTATCACAAGGTTTAGATACCTCTGAGATAGACGTGAGATGAATTGCTACATCGCTATGTGATCTTAGTTCACACAAATTTGCATACCTTGTATTGTTTCTATAAACAATACTAACTACTCATAATTATTTATAGCCTTCTACACATTTATAAAGACATAATAATATATTCCTTGAAATTCCAGTAATGTGTACAATGTGCAATTTTCATAAGTTTTTTTTTGCAATACATTTAGTACTAGCGACTCACCCTCGCTTCACTCGGATTCGTCCCTAGATACGTTTTAACGATTAGTATGGAACAGATAGACTATATATTAGTATATACATATTACATACATACTCGTAGGTAAGATGAGTTTTATGAAATGATTGATTCCACATACAAACTCTCATCCCCCTTTTCAACCCCTTAGGCGATGATTTCCGAAATAAAAACTACCATATTATGTCCTTCCCAGAGTCTCAAAATATCTTCATACAAAAATTCATCTAAATCGGTTCAGTAGTTCCAGAGATTACTTCCTACAAACAAACTTACAAACTTAACCTCTTTATAACATTACTTATAATGTAGATAAAATAATCATGAAACAAGACTTTCTTAAGACGAAAATCTTATTTATTAGATATGTATATGTGTAGATATGTAGATATGAATATATATATATATATATATATATATATATATATATATATATATATATATATAAGCTATAAAAATATTTAATCCAGTATTGCACTTCAACGATGATTATAGTGACGCAAAATGGTTTCATTTGTAGAAATTTTAAGCACCATAAATAACGTTCGATTACTCTAATCTAGCGTTGGGGCCGGCATCGGACACTTTAACAATGGCGTTAAAAATGAGTTCGCAGTCCAACTGTCAGCCGCGATGAATCACTCCGCGGCACAGAAGAAATATCTGTTGGGAGTTATTTGCACAATTTTGTACATTTTATAGTAAAGGAAGTATGGGAAGGAGAGAAAATTTATATTGTTATAAGCAATTGCAATATCTTAATATCTATCCATTACAGTTTTAATTTTTTCATTGTGTTATAAAAGTAATAACAATATTTTTTCTACACATGCTTTCATACAAATACGATCAAGTGACGTTTTTGTAGCAACGTTATTAGAAATTACATTACATGCAGAGGAATTTCCCTCAATAGCTGTAGACTCATAAAGCAAGCGTGTTGAACAAGGATTGTGTGAACAAGCGGCCGCCTGGGACGCAAAACTTCAACAATTCCCTGTTGGCTTGTCGCGAGCAGAGTTTTACGGCCAAATTAATATGGCAAATTAATGCGTTTCGAAACCGTATAATTTTCGCATATGAGAGGGTTTCTTGCGACATCCCAACATATTGAATACCTTATAAATTAACGGTAGCCCCCAAATTGTTTCATGTAAAATTTTAGTTTATTTCTAGTGTAGTAATTGCCAGATTTGCTTACACGGGTTTCAGATTGCGCTAAACCACAAGTGAATGTTGTATCTAGGGAAGAGTGAGACTACTAGGGGCGAGATTCGTATCATTTTTCCATATGGAAATAATATAACGAACAGAGCGCAGAAGACAACAACGATATGTTAATTAAAGGAAAATATACAGTACGTGTTTCATGTTTATTTTGAGTCAGCAGATACAGAAAACGGCGATTGTTTTTTAATTTCTTCTCCATTAAAAGAGTGTATCAAAAGTTTCATTTCAAGTTTTGGCAATTGTTAGAATTATTTTGGTACAATTGAAAAAAAAATTCTTCTTCGATTGAATGTGGTTAAAAGGTGGAAGCCAACATTTCTTATTTAGTATAGTAAATAGTAAAGATGTTTTTTCTAAACAATTTAGTATATTTTCATATACTAAACATTGTTTAAGAAACTGAAATAATTTAGTTAACTTAATACGTTTAATTATTCGTACACCCGTAAGAGTATATAAAGAGCATGTAAGTTTATGAGTGCGATTCGTCACGACAATTGAACATGCGAGGGTCTGATGAGACACATTTCTTAAACGCAGTATAATAACAATAAAAAGTTACACCGGGACTTTGTTAATTTTAAGCATTCCTACATCGTAACATGAAGATGCATATAACAGAAAGGGTTCTAATTTAAAAATAAAAAGTAATTTTTAAATAAAATTACAAATTTTAAAACAATTAATATTACATACGTACTCTTTAGTATTAGAGATAAATAGTCGGGCTACTACTACATTTGCTCTTGAGAAATATGGGATACTTACCCTTGTTAACAATGCTGGCTAAGATATTAGCTTGTAGCAATGTTAGAATATATGTACGAGTATAATGAATACATTTAATATAACAACGGACGTCGACAATATTGAGAGCAAACAATTAGAGGCAAGTTAAGGGAGACAGGGGGTGCCGATTAAGTTATACACATGCGGGTTAGAGGGTAACCCTGACTCAGGAAGATTAAGATTCAACGAAAGGCCCTTACATGGAACAAACATTGTATTACGAGCCGGTGTCTTGGCGATGTTTGCCTAAGGTAGGCGGATGTTAATTTAGAATTCACCCCCTTCAACTTCGTGCCCAATATTAATATTTTGATACTGTCGCGTGGAAAATATTCTCCTTGTAAGCTACTGTAAAGAAAACTTGGAAGACAGGTTGGTTTTCTTTGGCTAATTTGCGGTAACAAACAAAGGGCGGAGCGGGATTCCCATTAATGTTCTGGAAACGCCTTTGGGTTGTCCGCAGCTTGACCATCCGCTAGGGAATACTCCGCACTATTAAAGTGCTAAGAGGGACATTATTTTACCCTCTTGGGTCTTGTCATCAGAATAAATTAACGAATTAATCGTCTCTATTATAGTTTTCAGAACTGCTCGGGACAGCTTATGTGATTATTAATTTATTTAAGGCAAAATAAGGATGTGTTTTTTAAAATATCTAAAATCAGTTCTTTACCATACTATTTATAAGAAAGTAAATTTGCAAAACGAATGGAATCATTGTTAGCTGATAGGGGAGGTTCGAATGATGTGTGTCTTTTGTCTCGTCCGGCCGAAACGAGACAATGTAAGAAAAGAGCGGTGCGTCAGCAATCGTCAGTGGTCAAGAAATATTAGATAGGATAGAGCCACGAAAAATTAGAAATGGACATCTTTATGTTCCAGATTTTTTTTATACAGTAAAAGGGGCAAACAAACAACAAATGATCCAGCTGATGGTATGGGGTTTATCATCGTTTATAGACATCTGCAACATAGAAGGAGTTGGAGGTTATAATATAAAGACATGTAATTCAATTGCAAATAAAGATATCATAACAATAAGTTTATTATGGATCTGTTTTGAGTTAATAACAAGTTTCATGTGACTTGAAAAAAATGTTTATATAAACATTGCTACTTTTTTATTATTTCTTACTAGATATCCAGGTCATTGTAATATTATAATGTTATTATTCTAAATCGACATACCTACCAATTTTTAAAATTTGTACGAATGATTTCTTTTTGAACATCGCCACTTCTATATATTTGAAGCGCAATAAGAAATCGGCACCAAAGATCTGAGCTCTGAAGGTCCGGCACATTAAGTACAGACCGCAGTCGGTTTATCAATCGGGGGGTGACTTTATTTAAAATCACAGCCTATTGTGACTAAAATTGGGCATTGAAGTGGAAAATTTATTGCTTTCTGAGTTTTATTTTGATTCTAAAAACATTTTACCTATTGTAAAGATTTTTATTTGGCTAGGCCATAGAAAAGCGTTGTATTGAACAATTAAGAAATGACAAGTATTTAAATATATTTTTATTAAATAATTTTTTCAATAATTTTTACAACCATTTCATAATAAACAATATTGTTTTTATAGAATTAGTAATCTGGCATTAAAGCAGAGTAGTCCAGAGTACAACTTTAATACGAGCAAAAAATCGCAATATTTTAAAAGGTAACATATCAATTCATCTTATTTATTCTGTAAATGAATAGAAGTTAGAAAACACCCAGTAACTTAAATAAATATGGAATTTTAAAATGAAAATACTAATATAATTAGAATAATATGTATGAATAGAACAAAAAATATGCGTAGTAATAGTAATAGTAGGTATATATCCTTTATTTATAAATTAAAAAATGAAAGACTATATGTATGTCTATCTCGTCAATAAAATCATTAATCCAATTTTATTTGTAGCTCCTGGCCATCGAATATTGTTATCACTACATCTACCAGGCAAAAAGTCGAAGGATATGCTGAGATCTGCGGACAGCCGGACTATCGGATAAATGGACCGGTAATAATAAAATGTAAGGGGTAAGATGTAGATCGCTATTTAGATAATTGTTAGCTGTGTCCGCACTAGCCAGTGTATCGGAAAAGTCGTTAGATATAGGGAGGTTTTATTGCCGTCCGAGGTGGTCATTTATAGGAAAACTATCAGAACCGTCATAGGAAATGGATGACGTCGTTCTGTTGTTTCCGGAAAACGAATGTGAGAAATTATTACGGCGTAAGTCGTGTAATACACTGTCGTGATGAACGTTGTTGTTTTATATAGATTTATTTCATCGAAAATAATAATATTGTCTTATTTTTTCTCTTTAATAATCTTTTTTCTTGAAAAAAAAAGATGTTGAGTACTTCGTAATAAAAATATGGCTATAAGATTTTTGAAGGTGTTTTTGCACGTAGTTCCACTGAGTTTAAATGGATTTCAATGGAAAATGAATAAATATTTATCGGATACGAGAAACTGCCTCAAAACCTCCAGTGGCAAAGATAAATAAAAAGAGAAATTACATATTATTTAATGTAATACATTTAATAAAACAAGGTTTAATATAACATTCTATCAAAGGAAAATGTCCCCTTTTTATTTAGTTAAAGCCTAAATAAGCGACAGGCCGCCAGGTGAGAAGTGAAATGGCTCGCGATTTTTCCCTTTGCGCTCTCAATGCCTACAATTTCCCTTATACCACTTTATTTTGTACTTTCTAGCATTTCTATCGCTGTGTTAGGTGTATATTAAAAACGTCAAATAAATAGCACCGCTTTAAAGCGCTTCATGGTAAGTTTGGGTAGAAATATTTTATGCGTCACTGAACGCATTCTGTCGGTCCCAACAACGGCCGAATTATGACGGTCAACTGACCACCCAACAGAGACGCAAACGGGTAATCAGATAGACAAACATTTACTCCTTTGATATAGATAAAACATCTTCGTGTTCGTCGCTTTGTTTTGATATGACAAGTTTCGTCGATATTAGTATTGTTCTCAGGTAGTCTTCTGGAATATTCTCGTCCTGTCCTGCGAAAGTAAGAGACTAGTGAATAATCAATATCTTATATACTTAAAAATATATTAAACTCATTGTAATGAATGAAATCGATCAAATTCAAGCAGTGCTACATAACTTCGGTACTTCAAGACGTGACTGACATGAGTTTACGAGATTCTCTATGGCATTTCATTATGATCCTTAACAGTATGTTAATAAAGTGTAAATTTAAACTTTATAAACTAAAATACCGTAGTATTTGCAAGTTCGATGTTTAACGCCACCTGCGTCGGCTATCATCTCATAATATTCGGCTTAGCGCTCGTACTACACCGCACGCAGCACATTTATATTAAACGACTTCAACTTGCAAAAATGCATGATCAAACATACAAGGGTGCTATTTACATATTATACAATATTTTCTGTATACTGTATAGTATTTTGTATAAAATAAAATTCTTGTTTTAGTTATAATAGATTATTAACATAATTGCTGTTCTTATATGTTTGATTGCAACAACTAAGTAGGTCCATATTATGTATATTATATTAAAATAAAAATGTATATATTTTTTTTTAAATTGGTTTAAGTGTGCGTCTATTTTAATTAACCATTAATGATAATACAAAGACAGACCGTACAGTAAAATAAACATTGAAATAAAACGAAGTAGACCCGCGTGATGCATGGGGCTGTTGAAATAATATTATCGCTACGACTCCGTACTTACTCTCCAAGGAAAATCAACATAAAGTGAATAAAAGAAAATTATGAATCGCACGAAAATAAATTACCCCGTGTTGGCGGCAAAATAACATCACATTTGAATGCCTTTTATGCTTTATGGGCCCGTAACTATATGAATAAGGACTCATGCTTTATGAGACATGGGAGCACGTACGTCGCATAATTTTTGAACTTGTTTAGAATATACTTACTACCTTTTCCTATTATTGTCTTATCTCTTCCTAAGACTTTTTAAAAAAAATATAGCATAGTATTCAAAAAATTATAGTATTTCTTTTTTATCAGTCTATTGTGTACTACAAGTTATTCAAATTCAAATTTTATTATAAAACTAGGTACTTAGTCTAATTATAATAAAGTAATAAAAGTAGCCCAATTGTATAAAATAAATGATATATTGTGTGGAAAAGGGAAAATATTTCACGTCTAAAACCAAGACCGATACTAACCGAGCAATGAGATATGGTGTGTGAACGCGCAACGCCTACAAAACCTGGCTCAAGCGCGGAATAAATTTCCAATAATTACATTATCGAAAAAAATTGTCCCACTCACCGCCGACAAATTTCTCCGTACCTCGGAAGCCCATAATTCCTAATGACATGCAATAACCGTACCCCCAATTTTCGACATAAACCCGCCATAACAATATCGACATCAGCAAATTTTTCGCCGGGAATTTTTATTTGAGAATAAGTAACACTTTTCTCTGTAATCAAAATTTGCCGAGCCCCGCGGTCGGATGTTTATCGGCCACTCAATTTGATTTTTACCACCACTCTGATTTCACTCCTTTCAAGGAATGTTAAAACGTACGTGCCACGCGATCCCCTTATTTGCTCCTTTTTAGAGATTTTTTGCATCATTCATTTTTCACTATACAATTTTAATGTTAAGAGAAATTATTTTATGTTTCTACAATTGCCAATAACATTTTATATGTATATTGCTAAAGTAGGTACACCGATTTTAAAATACTTAAAAGTAATTATTTCATTCTTTGCTGTGAAATGTATCGCGTAGATATCGCGTAACTACTAAAATTACTGAAATAAAAAATAAATAGTAACTTTTTGAATTCGGTCAAAAATTGAAAAGTTTCGGTTGAATAGTTTCGGTCAAAAATTCCTAAGTGATACAAGTTTCTATATAGGATCATCAAACTTTATATTCATCGGATTATCACCCAATGTCCACTGGAACGTGGACATGAAATACACATATTTATATTCTGTCCGACCGATGTTTCAATTGCATACTATTTTACCTTCATAATCCGGTTAGAAAAGAAGGGTGAGAAGTAACTTTTTTTATTAAATTTAGTCTTTGTATCTTCCCGAAACAGAAAATAAGGTGGATATACTTATAATAAATATAGTAAACTATAAAAATAACCATATCTATACAAATAATAACAAGATATATTATGTTAATTTTAACCGACCCTGTATGTAGACCATCATCTTTTTTACCATTACCAAGCAGTTTTCCTGAAGAGAAAGATCATGGGCTTCAGTTAGAGCCTTATTTCTGCATGAGGGCTTATAAGACGTCACAAGTCTGATCACGTCCCGACCTCCTTATGACTAATGACCAGCTCACATGCCCTCACACCTCATGTTTTATATTCAAATCATATAGCTTCCTGGCCCTGATTAATGCTATTTTCTTATGATCATTTGCAAATGTCTTGAGCTAGAAGATGCGAATATTAATTAATTTCCTTTCCAAACGTAAAATTACATTATATTTAACAAATCAAATAGTTTTTACAATATCTGTGTGTTTTAAACAAACATTTACAATTCTCTCATTTGTAAGACGTCTGGGTACGCCTTAGACAAATTAATAACGAGATAAAGAAACTCGGCGCGTCTTAATTCATTAATTAACCTAATTGTATTTGCCACGACTTCCATTATTATGGTGTTTTCTGATAAGTACAGAGTAACGAAATTTTGGAAACTAATAACATAAATTCTATTTAACGTTATATAATGAAAGTAAAATGACTGAAGTTGTATCTTAGTAAGATTTTATATGAATTTTGCGAATAAATTTAATATTTAATATATTATTAACATAGATGTTTATTTTAATAAAAAAAAAACAATTTTAATTCAAGAAACGAATAATAGAGTATGATATTTTAATAGCTCAAAATTAATAAGAAATACTATTAAAATTGCTGAATAAGGTTTTCTCTGCGAAGCAATAATCTGTGACATTGAAACTGTGGGTTTGTTTGATTGCCAAAGAAAGGGGTAAATCGAAAAGTTTGTCCGAAGAAAAATTTGGTAATTTAAGAAACAAAATAAGCGCCGAGCCGGCTGCTCGAAAGATTTTTCACTTTCAAACATTAATTGCTACGGAAAGTAAAATAAGTCTGCGTTTTCCTTTTCGCCTTTTACTGTAATAAATTAATTTTATTTTAAAGTTTCTAAATGATTGTAAACAATATAGTTAACTTTCAATACAGAAATATAAATCAAGAGATTTTTCTAAGTAGAGTCGATTCTAATTATAACATCCTACATATCTAATAAAATACCTCTTTTTTAGCTTCTAACTAACGAGTTTTTGATATTAAAGGAAGTAAAGCAAAATAGAGGGTGAATTTGTTTTTTTCCATAATAATTTAGTATGCCATAACCTAACTTTGTAAATAAAAGCGAAACAAATTATTGCTCCCCGTGTCGCACATATCATAGGTGCAATACGCGGCAGTAAAAAAGTTGATATCGTATTCGTAATAGATTGTATTCCTACAGCTATTTCGGAACTTTTCTAAATCGTGTCATAACTTATTTTTCTATTGATATAAAGTGTACTTAGTTGTAGATGTATGTATGTATATGTATTATTATGTTTTGGCAAAATTAAATTGAAAGTTAAATTAATGATTTGAAATCTTAAATATTGCTAAATTTTAATGACTAGCAGAAACCGCGGCTTCGCTCGCGGCCAAACTACGGAAAATACGAAATTTCATGCAAATATATCCAAGGAATAAAAAGTTTCATACAAAATTTTATCCTCGATTTCACCCCCTTGGGGGTAGAATTTTGAAAAATTCGTCCTTATTGGATGCCTCGTCATAAGAAGAATACGTGTGCGAAATTGTAAGTTTCTAGCCCTAAGAGTTGATACATCAGTCAATCACTAAATCTATAGAATGACGTTAGCTCTATTTACGTCGGAACAAACATTAAAACATTTCAAACTGAAAGGTCATTTAATTGAGTTTGTTCAGGACAAAACAAAGAAACGAAACTTTTAAATTGAGTGTTCGTGAAGTGTTGGCAACATGTTGATCTTTGCCTGCTCTTTAAAGTTAATATTTTCTTTATGAAAGTACTTGTGCGGACTTAAGCGAATGCACTATATTACCGGAGTTATTTTTCCTTCTTTTAAGTTAAAACTTTGAATCATTTTCATCAAGAAACTTTAACAAAGATGAGATTTGCAACTCGATTTAACAAAAAAAAAACGTAAATATTTTACATATTTTTTCTGTAAACATGGTACTTTATTTCTATAATATTTGAAATAATCTTGGGCATTATTTCAAACTATACATACAAAAGTTGGAATGTGTGTTTATGTTTGTTACTATTTCACTGACTGAAACGACTGGACAGATTTGGATGAAATTAAGGCACTACTTGTTAAGCCTAAGACTCACCGAGCGAAGAGAAAATAAGTCGCTAATATATAAAATAATCTATCAGGCATTACTTAAAGCTACCTTCATAAAACAATTCGTTAATATAATATATAACTAATATTTATAACATACATTCTTAACAAATATTCTTAACTAAACTCCAACTCGTACGTCCATTTAATCAAGCCGGCAAGCAGGCAATCAGCGAGTAGCCTGGAATTAGAATTGAATGTAAATGTGCGGGCTTTATCGGGATTATAGTGTTCGTCTGTGAGTGGGAGATAGTTGCGGGTCTGACCCGTTACACATGTGCCAGTGAAGGAAGACACCAGATTCAGAAACGGATGCTCGACTCTATATCGACTTTTCGTTTGTTCAAGTTAAACTTTGTATTAAGTATATCTATCTATTACTATTACGATCGAACTTTAACAAAACAATTTAGTTTTCGCTTTAAAATTAATTTAATACTATAACTAAATATATAAAAACACTATTAATTTCTAAGTAATACAAATTGACGTTTATTTAATTTATTTAAAGTATAGTTTACTTATAATATGATCTGTGAACTGTTAAAAAGGTTTCTTGAATTTTTTTTTTTAATAATAGGTTCAAATAACAAATTTATCTTATATAAATTTATAAACCAACGCAACGAAGCTGGGCCCTAGCTCTAAATAAAGTGGTCGTTACATACGCGTGAGACACCATATATGCCCGTATCCCACCTCTTTAACAAATTTTACTGTCAACTAATCCACCCTTTTCACAGAACATTCTACATAGCTACCGTACATCGTTATGATGATAAAATTTTGAAACTTACGTAGTTTGATAGTAAATTAGATTTTAAATATATGTACTATACCTTATGTTCATTTGTCTTCTTTATGTAACAATAACGCAAAGATGACGCATAACTTCCTTTACTTATGCATATATTTTACACTAGAATTATACCTTTTTCAAAATAAGTTCAATATCAATTCAATATTTTCCAATGAAGATCAAAAGAAACACTTGTCGTGCGCGATAATCAATCTCACTATAGGCTAGAAGTAGCCGCTTTGCCAATCCATATAGTATAACAAGAGTAGAAATATATATATATATATATATATGTATAATATGAATAAAAAAGCAGGCACTAGGACTGTGAAGTGGAAACTTAAAACTATAAAAAACAGTTGTTATTTTTAGACATTCAAATTAATCGTTTGAGCTTAAATTAAAATTTGTAAATAATAAAAACTGTTTACTTTTATCTGGTTTTGACATCTATCGTCACTCTGAGTGTTAGCGTTAACACGTCACG
This sequence comes from Argynnis bischoffii washingtonia, assembly GCA_033884665.1. NCBI lineage: Eukaryota > Metazoa > Arthropoda > Insecta > Lepidoptera > Nymphalidae > Argynnis > Argynnis bischoffii. The sequence goes on from CM066611.1 coordinate 5,289,619, forward strand.
TGACCATGTCGATGATGACTTACATGATTTACTCCCCACCCAAACCTACCTGTAAAAGTTTTCACTTCAAAAACAACGTAAAAAATTAAACATTCTACTGACTCACTTATTTGATATACGCAAACCAATGTTTAAATTAAACAAGCAATTTAATTAATAGTTTGTAACAATCGGTCCTAAAGTTGTTTCATTAAATCACACCGTGGATTGAAACTATCATTAGGGTTCGTAAGCGATCGTGAAGCTGTCAATCCCGCCAAACCGCGCATTACGCTAAATGGCTCGCGTAACGGGACGGTCCGGGATCCCGGGATGCTGGAATGGGGGAGGAAATAGTAACAACATGCGAGGATATTTGGCTACTTATGGACAATAAAGCAATGTTACACGACTACCGGTCTCGGAAATGGTATATTTATCTAATTTAGTGATGCGACCCAATTATATCATTTGAATAATGTTCTACATGACCACCTTTGTTTGGGTTATGTAGGTTAATAAACGGAATATAATTTAACTTACATTTACAAAGTACAGGTTGATATGAGAATAGTTTTAATTATCTTTAGTTTGAAGTAAATACAAAAAAATCATAATATTATACTTAGTTTTATTTGAAAAAGAGAAAAAACTCTTTTACGTAAATGATATTGTACTTTAATCAATAAGAATTATTTCTAAAATATTCTAAAATAAATCAACTAAATTGAGTTACCTTTGGTTTGTTGATACATACATAGAAAGTAAGGCCAGACGACAATAATATACAGTTAGGAGCATTATCGCTGTTTGACTTCACATTAAATCTTAGAGGCAGCCCATAAATAACGCAAACTTTTATCCCGCTCGAAATAAGCACTCAAAAATGCAAAGAGCAGAACGGTATAGAAGCACGTTCACTAAATTTATTTTGTTTCGCACAATTCAAATAACCATAACTCACTGAACCTGAGCCTATCTAACGATATAATGAAACGCCGTTAAGTTCCGAAGTAAAGCTTAAGTTTAGAATGTTCTTACCTCGAGATAAAGATGTCTTTCCGATTTATTGATCTTGCCTACATTTGATAATGGGGAGGTGCAATTACAACATTTTGGTTTAATGAAATCACCTCAATTTCCAATTATATTTTCACAATTGAAAAAATATCACACAAAACTATCACATTTCAATGTATCTATAATAAAGACACATACAGATAAAAAATGAAACAACGCTACAATAAAAAAAACACTATTAAATAGAATTTTAAATATTTCATAAGTATAAAAATTAGAATAATTCTTTAATTATAACATGATCTACATAAAATACAATACTAACAAAATATTTCAATACGACGTTTGCTTGCGGTTCTGCCCTTGTGTTTCTTGGATAAAAGTGCCTACAAAACGGGCGTATCTAATAGGTAATATAAAACATTAGTTATCTCCATTCCAAATTTAGTCGAATTTGATGAACCCTGTTGCTGTCGAGAGGTAACCAACCCACACTCACTCTCACTCATTTATCTACAAACAAATGTGACGTAAAAAACAAAAACCAAAGTGTGTCTGCAAATTGTCCCATATAACTGCACAAAACAACACATAATTATTTCAATCAATGTAGACGTAAAAAAAACTTCTATACTTAGTTAAGATGTCATGGTAGCAATAAAAATGTTTGCAACGCTCGATATTCCTTCAAAGTTAAAATAACATTTCATTAATATCAAAACCCCTATTCAATTCATTTTTATACTAGCCCAAAACAAGCGAAACGCGCCTACAGTAGAGACGCCATCTTGCTTCAATAATTAGGCGGTTTGCATTCAAGTCGCACAGTACGTATGAATTTTAGCTATTGTCTGACATTGGACCTCGGAAGCTATATCATTTCGCACCTTCGATCTACTTAAGGGTAGGGGGTGAAAAACGGAACACATTATAAAGGGCTAAAAGGATGTCGTTGTAAGAGAAAAGCCAAATATATTGCAAGGCAGAAATATTGAAAAAACATAGTACCTACTTCTTACATTTACCTATATTTTTATTCTTTTTGTTTTTTTTTTTTAATAAAGAAAAATAAATAATAACTTTTTCGACTTAATGCTTAAAATGAATGTATATAACAATTTCAATTTTGCGTGTTGAAAATACACTTGTACACATTACTCAATTCCACCACACTTTCAACTCCCTTGTTTGCGTCTGCACGTCTATTTATCCCAGACAATCCCTCAACAGTTAAACAAATGTTCCCATTGAAAAATATTAATCTTAGGACGCCTAATAGATATTTATGCATGGTCGGAAACAATTTCTATGAAGCTGGGGTTTATTTTGCAAACGCTTAACAAATTTAATCAGCTGATGCTGTTTACCATCGATACACTTATCCGCCTCCCTCATTATATTATAAATTATATTATTCGCGGTCGGAAGAACTTGCTGCACTTATATGTATAAATATATTGCGTATCTTTATAACGTCTTCGATCCCCTTATGACCTAACGAGTAAGCAGTATCGATAAAAACTAAATATTAATACAATATCGAAGTTGTTATCTACAGAAGTTAAAATTAGTTAAAAATTCTTTTCGATAATATTCAAGAATTTATTAAATTAGGTATATAAATATCAATGATAAAAATACAAAAAGATCCCTACATTAGAGAGTCTGGTACAAGGCTGTCTAGACGTGGCTCCAGCCACGAGCGAATATTTGATTAAGTAAAGAGATCAAATAGTGGATTGATACTACGTCGTTAAATATAGAATATTCATAGCTAATTAACAAAAAAAAACGTCTGTATATCTTTTTTATTATATCTAAACCCAAAAAAGTTCATTTATCGCTCATGTATCTCTTACCTACTAATAAGCTCTACATACTCGTGCATTAAATTAAATAAATAACTTTTGTTAAAAATAGCAAAAAAGGCTTGATATTTGTGATTAATAAATATATACACACATATATAGTTAGTTTTATTTGTTTTTTAAATATATATTATATGTAACTACTACATCAGTTTCTAAATTAAATAAAAACTAATTCAAGTAAGATAACAACATATTGCACTTGCTCGGTCATTTTTTTATACTGTCGTCAGTAAAATTTTGCTTGAAAAGGAACGTACGAAGGAACAAAACCGAAACAGCGTAAATTAAAAATGTACGAAAAAGAAACATGAGAACGAGGACAAGGGCTCAGTTATGACAAGTATGTGAGCCAATGGTGTTAATGAAAACGGTTCTGAAAAAGCTTCGTTGAAATTTAAAAAAGGGTTATTTATGGGTAAAGAATTTTCCTTACCGTTTTATGCTTTAAAATATATATAAAATTTGTTACGTCATTTATTAAATATACGTTTTTATTTGTATATGTAAATATATATTTGTCATTTCATTGTCATTGTCATTTTTCAGTGCCACTCAATAAAGAAATTTAATTTAAAAAACATTTTTCAATACTACTAAAAACTACCCATCAATAGCTTAAGTATTCCGTACATGAGTTATAAATAATAAAAATACGAGACAAATGGTTTTAATTAACCTGATGGGCTTATGACTGATCGCCTTGAATTCGTAAATTTCGTCGCAATTAGAAACACTTGCAAATTTCATATCAATTAGGCAGCCACCCAACATCACGCCCTCGTAATTGTTTTTGAATGCGTAGTTCCTGCTTCACGTGATTTATTTTGATTTTAACTGAAAATTGAAAATTTGTTAGGTAATTTGATACTTAAGCAATATTATGTTAAAAAAAATATATTACATTTTCGCAAGTAAATGACAACTCGGGAAAAAAAATAGCTCGATAATTCAGGTCCATAATCTTGACGTACATGGTATATCTACATAATAAATAATTTATTAAAGAAACAAAGCTGAACAAAAAATCACAATACGCCTGTAGTTTTGATGCAAGCTTTCCACACAGCTTTTCACAAACCGAAGGAAATCGCTGGAGACGTCGTTTGAATAATTTCTATTTCTGGGACAGACAACGGACGACTGAAATCTGCAGCCTTGACAGCTAATTAGAGTTCTCATTGTTAAACGAATCTTGCCGCATTTTCTACTTTTCATCGAACTCTCGTTCAAATAGGCCTAAACCAGATGCTAATAGGGTCCAATCTTGAATTGCGAGAATTTTAGATTCATTAGCTTCTTTCTTAAATATTTCGAGTACTGGAAAAATACAATAATCCGTTGTGAATTGTGGGCATTGTATTGAGTCAGTGTCCAGGAAGGATGTTTTGCCGGGGTGCTCCTTTTATTGTCGAATTTGCGTTTTATGAGCTGTCACAAAGGGAGTGCTGAGAGAATGTGACAATTTTGCACCCTTGTCTTGTCTGTTTTTTTTAAAACTCGACAATTAACTGGTTTATTGTCATTCGAAATTCATACCATTTTTTTAAAGGTCCCATGAAAATATATCAGGCATATCTCGAAACTCAAGTTATGGTTATTGTTTTAAGATAGGTAATTAATACAAAGTATTTTTTTTACAAGATTCCGAGAATATAAACTATATAAAAACATTATATATAGAGGTTTTAAAATAATAAATCACATGTATAGGTACAATGGAAAGGACAAATGAAATCTAAATAATTCTTCCAATGCATGTCCCTATCTTAATAGCCAGTGTCCAGATGCAAACGACTTTGAAATATGAAGGATATTTATAACACTTACTACGGACGGAGGACCCAGATCTCGTTATTAAGTTTTTAATGACATGGTGTGTAAAGGATTTCTGTTTCCACATAGATCAATCACATCTGTAATCAAAAATTGTTTACAAAATTAAATATTTTACAATCGTTTACTAAAAACATCAAAACGAACAGATAAAACAAGCTCGGCCAGCGTAAACCAAATAAAATAAATGAACAACCAAATCATTTCGTTTTCACTTTCGATTACACAAAATGTCATCAAGAGCGCAGAAACCGCAAGAGTCAATAAAATGAAATCGCAGCGTACGCGAAACGAGGGTGTCGCCACCGTCGCCGTACGCGGTCGGACGTGACGCAGCTTGACGACGGTCACTTTATTGCTGACCTCTGTCTGTCTCTTCGCTCCTAATCACTACTGTTGATATTATATTGATAGGCCATTATTTAAAACTAATTTTAGACTGAATATGATTTTCTTGGCAGAATAACAATATACCTTTAACGTAGATTCTACGCGTCTTTCAAAAAAAAACATTCCCGCCATTTTTGAAGTCTTACAAAATATAGTAATCATAAATTTTTAACATACTGTTGAAATTTTATTAGCAAAATTTTAATTGTTCATGTTTACTCAAAATAATTATAAAGTAAAAAATATAAATACTAATTTAGATTACGTAATAATTTAACGAAGATGGTAAGAAAATTTTAATATATCTCAGTTTAAATACATTATTTCAATTGCTTTTCAATTTATTATTATCCTATAGGATATAATATTATATTATTTTATGTATAATCTATGATAATTACATTTAAATTGGCACTTTTAACTTGATCATATTCTTCTCATAATATTAATTAAGGTTGTATATGCACGGGCTCGGTCCATTAGACGAAAGACAAACAGCGGTACTACAGTTATAATAATCTCTGGTCAAATTTGCTTGACCCGTACTTCTTCCTTATGAGGGGTTGTAAGCTCTTAATTTGTATTCAGATTTTTAGCAAACTAACGTTTTGTCTTTTTTAAACAAATATGTATGCGATGATAGATAATATTATTATATGCATTACGGACATTTTATATGCAATTAATAAATTAAAAATAGATATTTGCAAAAGGGTTTTAATCTCTATATCATCTATTTCAATACAAGAATCATTAAAATCGATTCATCCTTCTATCTGTATGTCACAGCCATTTTACTCAAAGACTATCGGAGCTATATTTCTGTTTGACCGGTAACTCATGAACGCTTTGAATATGTTAGATAGGTAAGTAAATATTTTATTTAAATCCGTATGTTATAACGTTACATAATTTTAATTAGTCACGCTACCTAATATTGTTTCCGCTACTTGGAGTAATATGATAGTTTCACTTTTTCAATTAAGCTGTTTTTGGGCTTTTATCTTCAAAACTTTGTATTTTATTGTATTTTATTTTATATTTGATGATTGAAAATTTCGATGCTTTGAAATAAGCAAAATTTAATATAAATAAGTCTTCATTATTGCCAGCATATAGATCCATGCATGTTTTAATCGTCTACCCATTTAAACTTTTCTAACTACGGAACGCTGAGCGAGCTCGTTACCGAAGGATTATTAAATATTGAAACAGTGTCCGTCAGATAAAAGCTGCTTCCTAGACGACCAGTAAATCCCTACCAAGGAAAGAGAACAAAGAACAATTGTTTTAATAAAGTTCTATTTAAACGGGATATCTATTTCAATCCACGATTGTCGTTTGTATTTCGGCTGTGGTTCAATTCAAACAATATTCTACATTACTATTTACATAATATATCCTATGTATGAACGTAGTATGAACACAAGCCCTAGCAAGTATCTCCAAACAACGAATAAAGACAAAAATACATATTTTTTATTAAATAAATACTGCTATATTAGTATACTATACAAACAAACACATCAGACCTCGTCGTAATTATATATATATATATATAATATATATATATATATATATATATATATATATATATATATATATATATATATATATGTATATATTATGTAACAAAAGCGAAGTACAATAGTGACTAATAATTTTCGATATTAATAATGAAATTAAAACTGCAAATGTATCACTAATATTTGTTTTCCATTTTATGGTACACCGCCTGTAAATACGCTTACTTTCGTCTAAACAGTTCGTTGCTTATTCCGCATCACGAACTGTCCATATCGCCACCTGGTTTAGATGTAAGCCCCGCGAAATTGTTGGATTAGGCGCGAATGGACTAAAAGAAACAACAGTAACAGATTTATTCAGTGGCACTCGGGATTGAATTCGAAAATAGATGCAATGATTAATGTATAAATAGATAAAATTCTAATTATTTTAAAAGGTAAAATATCTTTTTAGACACTGAACAAGAATAAATATAATTTATGTATATATACATATGTATACTTCACAATCGTAGATAAAAAAATGAAATCGTAGTTGAGCTTAAATCGGTTATCGGAGCTAAACACCCAGGGGTGTTTAATTGTGAAAAGAAATCTTTGCTCTTTGTCAGCCTTACTGAGGGGAGCTATTGATTTCTTTTGTTTTATGCTGATTGAGACACCTTACCGAATCGAGGACCCCACGTTTGAACGCCTCACAAAACACTTTATTTCAAAAGCGCATTGTAAAAATGCAGTAATTTATCTTATGAATCACTTATAAATTTTAATTTCGAGTAAAAATATTAATATAAGCATTGATTTTTAATGATCCGAATTCTTTGTAGGTATAAAAAATTAAAAATAAAGTGAAGAATAAGATCAACTTCATAACATTTTGTTGTTTCTCCAAGATACGATTTTCTAAAATGGTCACTGTAAGTATAAAAGACATCAATCTTAGTTGAATCGATTCTTATCAAATGTATCACGTGAAACCCCGATAGAACCACAACGTATCGATGCAACACATGAAAATATTTAAAATGAACCTAATTTCCATGTAAATAAGAAAGTAATTTGATAAATAAAATTGAAAGAGAATTTAGAGCCAATCAACATTAGTCCCTTTGAGGCTCACTGCTAGGCTCATTTCTCTTGTGATTGACTGTACTTAAGAAAAAAATTAGATTGCCACCTCGTGTGCGATAGCATCGCGTTTTTTAAATCTTCGCTAATGGGAGTCTGTTTTATCTCCAGCTTCTAATGTTCTTATGCGGGCGACAATAATAAGATTTTGACACGTTAATGAACGACAGAGTATAGAACGATCAAAATGATCAAGAATTTAGAAAACTTAATGATTTGCGTATACACCAGGGACGATTATATATATCTATTATATAATTTTAGACTTAAATAAAAATTGTTATATTTAAACTAAATATTGAAATTGATTTCGAAAAAATACAAATAAAAAAGTTGAGATAAAATATTAAACTCGTCATCATAATAATTGCTTTCAGTTTTTACCTAATGTTACTAACTACTATAAACCAATACAAAAGTCTTGTAAAAAAATGATGACAATGATAAAATCCCCACCGATCACCAATCACTTTTTCAATTTCGTCTCAAGGTATCCTCCTGTAAAGAGCGTCAAGGAGCTCCTTAGGCCGGGGGTGACGTCAGCGGCGAGTTTAATTGCAAAGCACTTCGTTAACGGCCGACTTGATGGCATCTATAATGAACACCCGAATTAATGTAGTGGGCGAAATCGAAAATCGAAGTGTGGACACCCTCACGCAATTCAGAATTTTGTTTATTTAGGATTGGTCTCTGAATCACCTATTCGGCTCTTGTTTTAGAAAGCGTCGCTGGAGCAGTTGAAAAAATAGTTGCTTAATAGTTTTCGTGATTTTTATGTAATGTATTAGGTATAAACTATTAAAACTTAAAATTCTTAGATTTACGCAACCACTTAACATTTTGAATAAAAATTGGTAACTTTTCGGATATTGCTACAGTTTTGTTTGGACCTATTAGTAATTTATTTTTCCTGCCATTTTCTTTTAGAATAATTCCTGATAGTAGCTATAATTTGCTTAGAAAACAAATTTTTATATAACTATAATATTTTGTTTTTATAATTAGTTAAATTCTTTTCGCAATGTACAATGTACATTGATATATAAAACGATATATCCATAGGCTGAACCAATCAACGTTTTCAATTGTTAAAAATTCCTTCCAAGCTCTTGTTTTGCGACGGCTGGTCCTAAATAAATATGCTAAAATAAGACTTTAGAAACGTCTCAATACTTGAAGCTATTGAGATGAGGAGGGATTTCGAAATAAAAAATTGGTACCATGAAGATTGACAGGTGCGTCTTAATAACTACGGCGACAGCTGCTTACCAAAACGAGAAAAGGTAAATTGCCGACTTTATGAATTGTAAGCGTTAGGGAAAATTATTCCAATTCTTTTGATAAATTTTTCTGATGACCCCAAACAAAAACTGCTTGTTCTATATTGTATTTCATTCATTATTATGTAAGATTACTGTCTAAAATTATTTAATTAAAGTTAAATAAGTATATTTTAGATTTACTCAATTTATCCTGATATATTTTCTATTGATTTTATATTATTAGATAATTTGCGTTTATAATAATTTTAATGCTTCTACTTAAATGTACCGATGGTAATCATTTATTTGGGTAATAAGTTATATATTACTACTAGTGTAGCATTAATGCAGACAAAACGTATTTTATAGACAATAGAAGGGCTATCCGGTCTGGGCATCAGCCACTTATTCCGCTGGCCTAAGCAAATTTTCGCCCGGCTCTGTTGGTTTTTCGTCGGATTCCATTTCTTCATTTCTGATTATATTATACTATACTTTGGATAAACAGTGCCAGTACCCCAACCCTTTTACACTATTACTGTTAAGAGGCGCGATAAATATGGAACTGGCTTTTAATTTTCTTATTATGTTTTGTGTACTTTTAAAAGTATACCTAATATAAACTTAAGTATTGCAGCATTACATTTTAATATGTCCTACTTTATAACTTTGTAGAGAATAATTTTTCTTAATATAAATATACATATGTTTGTATGTTTATGGTATTATAAAGGTTTCATAGAAACTTGTAAAAAACAATTATTATTTTTATAATTTTTTGAATAAATTCTAAAATTGGCATAGGAAATAAATATTATAATAAAAGCTTTCTCCATGTCATGTAACAATTTTATAAACATTTTTCCGTAGATCTAACCGCTGTAAAAGGTTTTTGTATACGTTGCTTTTTGACTCCTTTTGGCAGTTAATCCAATATTGACCGCCCCGGCAGGCTATTGACTTATGTTTGTGTTACTCATAATAATTCGTCGGGTACCTTTTATTATTCAAAACATCAATTTGCTCGAGTTGCTTTCTTTTGCAGAAGACCATTAATTTTATTATGTTTATTTTGCGCGGTTTTGTATTATTTCTGTGCTCCTTTACTTTTACATAAATAATTGTATATAGAAGCAGAGTAGCTTTAACAAAAATATTATATATTAGCGGATCACCCTCGCTTCACTCGAGTTCGTCCCTAGGTACGTTTTAACGGTTAGTTTGGAATAGATAGACATAAATATATATATTGTAGATCGTTTAATTCCCTACAAGTTTCTAATTTGTCTAGACAATGATTCGTTTGACCGCATAAAAATTCCAAAAAGAAAAACACAAAATTTTTCCGTGTTATTTATATGGAAAATCAAAAAACACGATGAGCCACCTCTTAATATTAATATTAAGAGCTCAAACTTTACCAGAATTTTTTTCGTCATCTTGGATATTTTCATGGCAACTAAAGAAAAAAAAGAATTTTTTGGCACATATAATATAAAGTTTCAATAAAATCAAGTTTCATTAAAATCCAATCAATAGTTTTTGTGTACTAAGCTGTATAAGTTACTATAGTTTTTTAATTGTCCCACGGGAACTCTTTAATTTTCTAGGATGAAAAGTATCTGAAATGTTGACCGGGGGTATAAGGTACCACCATACCAAATTAATTTAAATCGGTCTAACAGTTTCGGAGATTAGCCTGTACAAACAGACAAACAGATAGAGAAACAAAAAAAAATGGATTTGTTCTATTTCTCTTCTTACTTCTCCCTGACTCGATTATTAGCGTTTTTTTTTCTGTGTACAGACATTTGACCTTTACAGTTTTATTATATGTAAAGATTATATTTAACATAAAATTGTACTATCACATCATTTCCGTAGGGTAGGAAAGCAGCTTCCGACATGAACAAAGAGTTCATGGTATCTAAATGTTAATCTTTGGTCAGTCGCGCAAAAATTATGTTTTTCGGGCTCAAGTTACTGGGTTGGAAGAACCGTTCATTAAATTTATTAAGTTATATCTAACACCCACACGCTTAGATGTGGGAAGGGGAATTCTTGGTTATTAATAATACAAATCCTGTTATTTGTGAAGGTTTTAATTTAAAGCTTAGGACGATCGTGGACATATTTAAATAGAGTAAGTGTAATGTAGCGGTTTAATCTTATGAGTAATATTTTTGTCTTATATTTTGAATTATTTTATAATACAATAAGTAGAAATGTAATACTTTCTTAGATTTACGCGAATACTTGACATTTAAATAAAACTATCTTTTCGGATTTTTTCGCGGATTTATTTTGATTTTTGTTTCCCGACGTTTCTCCCGTGACCATGATTGCTGTAAAGCAATCGAAACGTCGGGAAACAAAAATCAAAATAAATCCGCGAAAAAATCCGAAAAGATAGTTTTATTTAAAAGTAGAAATGTGTTTGAATAGGTAAAGTTTTTTCATAATACGAAAAAGTTTTTGAGCTACTACGAACAATCAATTTTATTTACCTTTTTATCTAAACTAAGTACTTTCTTTTAAGATTATTTGAAATTTATATTTTTTTAACCTACTCAAGAAACGTTAATGATTTGAAAAATGTTATTACCACGTTACAGTACGGAGAGCGTTCTAAAGGCTTCGTTTTATTTCGCGTCAATTTCTTCAAAGCGAAATGACTTCAATTTGAATATGTAATGATGGCTTAGGATAATCGTTTGGCTTACACTAATAAAGGCTCTATTTTAAAGCGGGAGTCTCAAAAGAATCTAACAATCGTTCGATTCGATTCGGGGGTGGTATAATTTATTCGAGTGTGGATCGCCATTTTGCGGCGGGGCGGTCTGCGCTATCGCTCCGGAAGACGCCTTAAGACATTGATGCTGATTCTTTTTTTATTATGCTCCCCTGGTTTCTTAAAGACGCTAATATAAAGCGGCCATATATAAATAAGCCGCCTTTGTGAATACTCCTCGATTTCTAAAGCAGGAAGCGATGCTACCCTCGTCTACGGAAAACAATCTAAATTACATTTTCACGCAACTTCAAATGTCTTATTAATTGCGACTTTTCAATGCGATAAATTTTGTTCTTTTAATGTGCACATTTTCAAATCCGCTTATACACAGCAGTGATTGTGAATTCTTAATTCAATTGTATTCAGACTCTCTTTAAGGTTACATGGCATTTTTTTCAAATATTTAACTGATTTATTTTTTTTGATTCTTAAAACATATATGTCTGTATATATTTTAAAGATTTGAGATTTAAGATTCATTTATTTCTCAAAAGAATACAATTTACTTAAAAAGAAATATTACTTTTACGTAGCTAACATTATAAACGGGCATCTACGTTACGGACAGCCTTCCTACAAATTAACAAAATGAATTCAAAAAATTCAAAAGTGGCATCAAAGTACCTTGCAATATTTCTTAATTGTAATTTTAAATTTAATATGTTACTGATATTTTATTTAGTATATTTATTGCCATTATGTATTTTTAATTTCTTTTTATAAGATTCTGTTGTATATTTTTCACTTTTAATATTATTTGGTAAATTGATTATATGTATAGCACTGTACCTTTAAATATAATACATTTTTTGCCGTAGTTTGTGCATCGTTTTTAAAGTTTTATTTATAGTAAGTATCCCCTTATGTTATTTTTCCATTAGATTCTTCACATTATTTTCGGATAATACGTTACGAAAAACACCTGAATGATTTAGAGGTGCCCTCAAACAGCTTACGATACGACTTTCATCACCTTCGGAATGACCCGTATCCCTCTAGCTTTTAGATAAAACGAGATAGTGTCGCAAATTCCCAAGGGATTTGTCAAACAAATGCCCCGCTATGTATCGAAAAAAAATCGACGGCTCAGTAGTCGCCATTAAGGCTATTTATGGGTGATTCTCCCTTAGCTTTTTTATTAATAAAACGTATATTATGCGCACAAGTGCGTTTTATATGGCGGTCCGCCTTTTCTTCGCGGATATTATCGTCCGTCTTCGGACATCTAATACTATCGATTAGGTATTAGGATGAAATATATTGTTCTACATTGTATTCATAGTATGCGAAATGATATAAAAATCGGAACTTCCTTTAATTTTATTTTATAGTATAGGACTATATAATTGCAAAGTGGAGAAAACAACTTCTTTTTCTATTTTATTATGTGAGAGTAATTATTACTTCATTAAGATGATTGATGAAATGTTTTAAGCACATTGGATCAAATTTTTATTATAAGGTTATTAATGACGTCAACAATTGTCTCTACTTTTATTGTCCCGTATTAGTTTATGTGAAGTTGAGTACCTATATAATTTATTGATTATATCATATATTGTAAGGGATATTTGCCTTGACTAAAGCATAAAAGCAAAGTTTTCTAATATTTTTGTTTATCAGACTCGACACATGTAAGGCAGGTAGATGTGTTTACTCCATACTTGCGGCAAGCAGTTATGCAAACATGAGTATTGATACGGGAACTTTGTGACACGAAAACAAAAGCATTCATACATATACATGTCAAGAGATATCGAAAAACGTTTTTATTTATGTATGTTTAATATAATTTAACAAACAAACAACAAGATATGTTAATATGTTTTATTGTTTACAAAAGAACTTCGAAGTAAGAATGTTTAAAGAGAATTGTCTAACAACACTAAGTTATAAGCTCTAATCCCCGATTACGACTATAATATACTTACCAACCAGTTGTAGTTTGTATATAATAGATTTTCTATATTTTAAAGTTATATAGCTCAGGATTAAAACATGTTCCGAAATAATTAAGTACCTTAGAAACGTACTTCGTCTGATCCTAAGTTAGATTTATTGATGTTTTTCCTTTTGAGAAAGAACTTTTCAATCCTTCGATGATGTTTGCGTAAGAGCTTACGGACGATATACGAAATCCACATGTTAATGGTAAAGTACTAGTATGTATTCAACAAAAGTGGAAATAGCATTTAATTTTATTAGGAAAAATATAAACAAAGAGGTTCATAAAATTACACACTTAATACAAGTTATAGTATGATAAAATCATATTTTATTAGCTATAGAAAATAAACGGTAACTAATTAAGTATAATGTATACCTACTTTAGAAAAAATTTACACATAATCTGTATTTATAAATTAATTAACCTATAAAGATTAATACAATTCGTACTAAATTTCTCATATTTTATTACGTTACTGCAATATCGCATAAGATTTTGCATAAAAATACACTTTCCACGCATTTCAGAGTTTATTACACCTCACGAGTTAATTCCGTGCGTCTGACGATTCTCACAAAGAGAGCTAACAGGGGCGAAAATTAAAATGTATTTATTCGAACGGCATAAAAAGCCAATATGAGTGGCAATAAAAAGAGGATGCAGTCAGAAATAATAAAAGATAACCTCTGGAGTGAATGGAAGAGCTCTTGTAAAGAATGTTTGCGTAGTGGATAAGACGCGATCAGGGGACACCTCCCCCGGCGTGGGCAAGAGAAATTAAAATCTTTTCACAATGTCTCACAGTATACATAACTGTAGGAATTCAAACAATGCATGTAATTTTTATTTTATTATTCTGGTGAGTTTACTTTATAATTTATTGGTGTACCTATTTTATATTTTAGAATTGAAGTGATTAGGCATATTAGCTAGTGAAATAATTTCATTACTTTTTTAAATATCACATTCATTTTGCGTTTATTTTGTAACAATCAAAATTGAAGGATTTTGAATAATATTTTTATTTTTTTAATACATCTTTATGATGGCTTTTAACTTTGTTATATCTGATTATCGAATCTGCAATCTTCACTACACCACAAGAAGTGTCACCAGAAAAATAAATATATTTATAAATCACTTAATAAATATTATTAACTTGAATTGAATTCAAGTAAAACTTACGTTATTTTTTTATCGGTTTGTTCTTCTTTCATCTAGTAACGAATCGACGTGCTTTCTCCAAGGATATAGTAGTATTTGGTCTCGAGAGTAACATAAATTGTTATTATGCTTTTAATAAATTTGCACATCAATTGGTTTTTGTTCTTACAATCTATTACAAAAAGCTACTTAAGTATGCGTGTTCTTAATATTTCATAGTTAATATAGTAACTAGTAACGTAAACAAACTTTATATACTTATATGAGGTTTAGAACCTTATTTCCTAAAATCGCGACATATGTGTCTTATTAACAAGGCACTTTAGAAGCACCTCATTTCTAATTCAGAGTTGTTCTCTCGCTGCGACATTAAGTCGTTACGAACCCTTGAGCCCACAGTCAAACACAGAGTACAGAAAGAAATAATAGCATTTTAAATATTTCGATAATTATTTAAGATTTGAATTCAAGTAAAATTATCCATTATTCTATTACTGTCAAGGGTTAATTTTTGAAGTGAAACTTCTTTAGAATCGTTGTGATTTTAAACTGGTTAAAACGAAAATGCGATACTAAAAAGAGACAAACACATAAATATATAGGATAAAACCGGCGAGAGAATGAGATAGAATACAGTACTATGTTGCCATGGTAACCATTGTTATTAAATATTGTCTGACAAATATATAATATTTATTCTTTCTGTATATGATATTCTATAAATATATGATTGTAATATGCCGAATATGCCTTATTTGATTATTGATTTGTTTTAATTTAATTGCAATATTTGCCAAAGAAGTTTTACTTCAACCGCACGTAAAGGTTACATGCACCTATTTTTCTTCCAATAATTAATTACAATTAATTTTTATCTATAGCTTACCACATAAAAAAGAAAGTTTAGAATACGTTATAACAAAACGTAAGCTATAACTTTACTATAATAACCTATATATTATAATGAATATAAAGTATATCCACTGTATATTTTTCAATATTTTATGAAATATTTAATCCTTATTAGGTACTTTGAGAATTGTCTGAATAAAAAAAATGTGTGTGTGTACTTATGTACGCACGTAAGAAGTTATACTTCTTTGGCGTAACAGAGCAAAAATAGCTAAAGATTTCATCCCGTACGAGTATGTCACAGCTCTTTATTTGTAAAACGAATGATAAATTAATAAAATAATTAAACAAGGCATATTATGCCTATTATAATATATGACAATCATATATTTATAGAATATCATTTAAGGAAAGAATATATTATTATACATTTATCATTTGTCAGACAATAACAACGGTTACCATGGCAATAAACAGTTATCAGCTAACTTCATCATGTCGCTTCACCATGTCGCTTTCTGGCTGTCGGTGTGCGCGCGCATCGTAAAAATTTTACTCTCATAATTTTTTCCAAACGTCCCAAAAGATAACTTCAATATATTTATAAATAAATATATGAATACAATTATGTAACTCATCTAGTTATATTCGCTCTTTGTAAACGCAAGCGGTGGTATTACACAGTGTTGTAACTTCATTTCTGTAAGTCTCGTTTCATGAGTAGATTACAAGTAATTAATTTATAAGAATACGGTGGCAAGAGTCATCAAATTACCTGCCTTTATTAGGGTCGAAATTGTTATGATATTAGAAAATAGGTTTTCGTGTTAAAAAAAATATCTATAACGTATTTTCCTAAGTTAGACCAGATTCTACATTTCTACATATTTTTAAATTAAGAAACTAATATATTTTCCACATTATCACTTATTTTAGTTGCAATAGCTTAGTTATGGTAGCAGGAATGATGTCCAATTCAAAAACGGATATTTTTTTTTAAACAGTGAAGTACCTGAAATTTCCCGAGTGATTTCCATAAATGTGGCAAGGATTTAAAAAAAATTAATCATATCAAATCTTGTCTAGTCTGTATTTACACATGTATAAAAAAATTAATGCTATAGTATTTAAATCTGAAAATATTATACTATGGTAAAACTATGCATATATAGAGACAGTGGTAGCCTAGTGGAATCGCGCTCGCTTGGGAAACCAAGGGGAGCAGGTTCAAATCTCGAGTATCACACCTCTGATATTTTCATGTGCGAATCATTTCCAACATGATTACCAGAAGGAAATCATCGTGAGGAAACCTGCATGTCTAGAAAAACATAGCAGTTTTCGAAAGATATGTGAAGTCCGCCAACCCGCACTTGGCCAGCGTAGTGGACTATGGCCTGATCCCCCTATTGAAGGGAAGCCCGTGCTCAGCAGTGGGACGTTAAAAAGGGCTGAATACAAAACAATTAGCTTTAAGATAATTTTATTGAAAAATCCTGATAAGCCTAAACATAATGTTATGTTTATTATTTCTTCTCTTTCTACTTATGACGAGTCGTGATGAATGAACAGCAAATCCTAATATTATCATTGGCTTATAAATTTTCTAAATGGGAGATAAAAAGTACTTTATATCTAGATTTTCGGTATTTTATATTATATATTACAACAATAAAGAGATATAATTTTATCGGTCCTGACGAAATGAAACCACCGCGCTTCACGCACAAGCTGTTACTTTTAATGTTACTCGGTTTAGAATTAATGATTTTATTACTACAATTACCAGTTATTGTGGTAAGAATTTAACATTCAGGTTTACTAGCTGAATAAAATAAAGTTACATCTAAAAATTCAAATAGTGTTAGATTTTAAAAATTTATAAGTAAAGATACATACTTAATGTACAATAATATAATTTAATATGATAGAATTCTGAAAAGAGTGAATGAAAACCTAATTTTTTAAACAGAGTATTAAATTATATATCGAAATAAACTATTATAATACTTATGTTACATACATATTTATGGATATTGATATAATATAGGTCTGCATTTTAACTATACCTATACAAGAAAATACGCCTTCAAAAAAACACTAAAAAGTGAAAAATACCTGATTGGTAGTTTTCATTTACTATATAGATAACTAAGCAGATATTTTTAAAGTCGGTATGCTTTAATTTGTATCGGCTGGCACCGACTAAAATAAAAAAAATAAGTGTCGAATTGAGGACTCTTTGTTTTCGTCAAAATGTATTTTTAGTTTTATTGAATATTTTACTTGTTAATATTATTAAGATATTTATAGGACTTATTAAACATTACTTCGCATTGATAATTTTAGTAAAAAAGAAGAAACCATTTTACTATTTACCGTTTGTATGTGATGGTGGTAATAATTTCCCTTGCAGATTGCCAAAGACATTTTACCTGGAAACTTCCCTCGTCTCTTGGGAGCGATTAAACATGTAAAAGTAAGAATAACAAAGTAAAGGAGAAAAGCAGCCAGTTAGCACGTAGCAAGGAATTGCCAAACGTTTGCAGGAATTTAGCGATTTAGTATCGAAGTCTCTGTGGAGGTATTTAGTTCTAGTGTGACATTTTCTTTGGAAACTTTCTTATTGGTATGGTATTTTTTAATATAATATAAATTAAGTTTATTAAAATATATTTTCTTTTCATATTATAATTTATTTTATAACAAGGGACTTAACCTCGCTTCGCTTGGGTGCCTCTCTAGGTACGTTTTAAATATAAATACATAGTTATTGTGAGTGTACCTTTGGATTCATGCTTGCGGACTTTTCTGTAAGCCTTTTTAAGTTAAACCTTGTTAAACCTAACATGTTTAGCCAGTGTTAGCCAAGTAAATTTCTATGGATGACTCAAACCAGTAATTGTGTTTTCCCGTCGAAAAAAAAGATTTTCCTTAAGTAAAAGTATCCTGTATTCCTGTATTATCAGGTATCGATCCAAACAGGCATAGAGTCGAACAGACAATTTTTTTAATAAGTATTGTTTTGGGGTCTAACTACGTTCTGTTGACAATACGTTACATCATTATTTTTTTAAAATATTTCATGTACAAGTTTCGCTAAGTTACTGTTTCTCTTTTATTTTTATAATAAAGTAAAAAGCTCTCAAAGTTCATTGAGATTCGACTAATTAATAGATCCTTTATTCAAATCGCTGTCTAAAACTCACAAATCTTTTATTAAATGCGTTTTATAAAATAAAGTCTTTCTACTTGCTATTTATGTTTAATTGAGGCATGGTAATATTAAGTCATTTTAAAGGTATATTTTTTCTTAGTTTTCAAAATATTTCTAATTGTAACTCCTAACCATAATCATTTATAATGAATTAATGGGTTTTGTTTGAAAAGAGCGATTAAAATAATTAAAACTCCCATTATAAGAGGCGTCAGTTCGATCTCAACGGAGACATTAGTGTTTTACTGGTACTACCCGTGTTGTAACGGCAGATTAAGACACTACAAAGAACAATAATGATTTTACGACACAAAAGTCTAAGTTATTATTATTTACGTTTACATTTCTTATTTGAATTAAATTGATATTTTTATAAACATAATACTTTCCTTATAACTAAACTTAACTTTTATATAACAGTTCACTTTGGTTTTTCTGAACATTTTCACCGTTTTATTTTCTCTCTGACGAAAATTTCAGTGTCAGTACTCTTTTATATATTTAATCATGAAATATTTAATTTATGTAATTAGACACGCATCTTTTCTTCTATCTTCTCTATAAAACGTAGTGTCATACAGTTTCAACTTTTCACTTCGTTCTCCTTTCACCTTCTTTTCGATGAGTTAAATCAGTTTATATTTATTTCTTCAACTATCGTAAAGCAACAGCTTGAATAGCATTTTTTCTTATAAAGGGTGCTGTAAATTCATAATACCACACGAATTAATTGTTTTTATTTACCAACCATACGTTTATTATATACTTCGTCTACGAAATGCAAGTACTAATCACGAAAAAGTTTCTGTCTTTACAATTCACATTAAGAAATAGATCGAAGTTAAAATAAGTAAAAGAAGAACGTGCCATGTTGAAAAACTTTTCTATTTCAGTCCTAAAAATGTTTCCTTGCAATGCCACGTACACATTAACGTAACTTGGGAAATTCTTAGGCAAATGTTCGCCTTCTTATTACAATAATAATTATCAAGAGTGGCGCTCAGCCGACTTTTAATTGATCCTCGAGGGCGACTCGCAGATAAAACTTATCAACTTTCTCTATTACAGTTTAAGAAAACCGCCACCGCCGTTTTGTTTGGCCGATAACGCAGTTTTCATTGCTTTGCAAGTGTAATGTGACGTGTAATCGCAACGGGAATAAGTAAGAAATATTTGTCCGAAATTGTCTTGACGGTAACGTTTTATTTTGTACAGTATTTTTTCTTCTAATAATTTTGTTTTATAAAGGTTAAACACAAAGCATAAGCAACAAATGACTGTTCATCAAAAGAATTATTATTGGTTTTATATAATAAAACTTAGCTCTTAACTGTGAATTCATATAAAATGTTGAAAATATTTTAAAATTGTACAGAAATACTTTTATGTTATTTATATAAAATAAAAAAATATATATTTAAAATAATAAATCTTTTTTTACAAGTCTCTCAGCTCAACAAATTGTGACAGTAAAATATTAGATTAAAATATACAATTTAGAATATTACTTATAATAACATATTTATTATCATAATATGTAAGTATTACCCCTTCTTAACCTAAGATAATAACCGGCGCCGAATTATAATAAAACGTTTAGTGAAAACGAAACAACAAACTTCCATATTTTATTACGATCGTAATCGTAAAGTGTTCTGCATCCCACGTAAAAGTTCCATCTTCCCCCGTTGCTCTCCCTTCAACCGAGATTTCATTATGGAATTAAACTAAAACTTAGATAATATAACAAATTTTAAGGGCATAATTTGCTTGTTCCCTCTATATAATTAATACGCATTTATTAATTTACACAAAGGATAAAACTATTAATTAACAATATTTTCCATAAAAAGATTCCATTCCAAATATTACTAGATGTATACTTGGGACGTAAAGATTAATAGCTGAAAAGGATTCTGACAGTAATGGAAAACTAAAGTAATCTTTATTATAATAAAAATTATTAATCATACAATTAATTAATTAAAATAGATGATTCACTTGTACTATGTGACGTTTTTTAATCATTTAATACACAGAATTGACAATAAAATGAAATAAATATTAATGGCTCTACAATTCTATTCTAACTCTAGCTTTAATATTCCTAGTAAAAGTAAAATTCGTAGTAAGTATAACGATAAAATAAACATTTTTAAAACTGTTATTATTATAGATAACAGTTTTAAAAACACTAAAAATTATAAACAATTACGCATTTTATATCTCATTTACGTTTGTGCGAAAACAAATAAATTACACGGTTAATAGTTAGGTAAGAAATCGGAAGAGAGTTAGGCAATTAGAGGCGCTTCCTGCGAATTTATGTGTTTACGTTCAAAGCATCTTGCAACGGTGCGTCGATTTATTTGCAATAGATTACCGGAGATCGTTACTTGAGGGGTTCGAAAAAGCACTAATAACTTTGTTAGGTAGCGCTATAGTTTTATTTTTCAAAACAAATCCTTTATTTTCTTCCTTGTGGAAAAAAGAAGGATTAATAATATTTAATAACTAGCGACGAACCCTCGCTCCGCTCGGGTTCGACTCAGTTGCGTTATAACGTTTAACATAGATTTCGCAGAGATGAGATATTTTGATGACGATACGTTTAGTTCAGTTTATAGTGACCCTACTTGCTGTGCCAGCGGTCGCAGGTTCGAATTTCGCTGAGGGCATTCATTTTAGTGATGAGCACGAATATTTGTACTCTAGTCATGGGTGATATATATTTATATTTAATAGAAATAAGATAATATGTATGTATTTAAAGTTATATATGTATAGTGTATCAATTATCTGGTATCCATAACACAGGTCTCGTAACTTACCGTGGAACTAGATGGTGCTGTGTGTTAATGTCCTAACACATTTGTTTATTCGTTTATTTTCCCGCAATAAATAGTATTCTATATATTGACCCGAATAACCAGCTATCTTCATACAAAATTTCAGCAAAATCTGTCCATTGGTTTGCACGTGATGCGTTCCCAGACACACAGACAAACAAAATTTCTAAAAACTGTAGATTCGGCCTCTGTATCGATAATAATAACTATTTAATAACATTTTCCAAAAAATATGTAATGTACAGATTCGACTCAGCTATAATTTTATTATATGTATAGATTATGAATCAATATAAGAACAGATTGCAAGCAGACTAATCGTTTTCTATTGTCCTTGGAACCACTATTTGAAGCTTTTGTTATGAAACGTACAGCCACCGCACTGAAATAAAACCAAAAATCGAATGGCAGGAAACTGAATCCTAAACTACATACTTTATTGCTGGAATTTTCACTCGTTGTCATTTATGGTACCTGTAAAGGAGCTATGGGATAATATATTATTTATCACCATGAAAAATATTATACTAATTATTAGTAGATATATTAACATTTATAAAAATTGTATAAACAGATGATTTTTCGGTTTTGTGAAGAAAATACTTCAATCTAATCTCAATCTAAATCTTCCCTTCAGATGACCGAACTAATGTACTGGGAAGATGTACTTGCTACTATAATGTAAACTTATTCATTTATTTATTTAGAAAATATTCTTTGATTGATTTAGTAACTTTTAATAATAATAAAATACTTTTTTATGAAAATATATTTAAATAATATATAATAATTTATATTTTTACTAGGGTATTCGTCACAATAATGGATATGCTGTAATGATAATGAAAGAAGTTAGAATTCTTTAAACGTAGGACGAAAGGCTAAGACTTAGTAATATATTTACAAAAATTTATGACAAAATTGTATAACTGAAAGTACAGATTACTTGTATGTAAACTGCGTTCTCACTATTATTCCATTACAAACAATATGGTCAGAATCTTGTCAGTGTGATTAAACTTTTCATGCTACTTTAATTAAAATTTTAACTATACATATTGTAGGTAAGTGCATATAGTATTAATACAATTCTAGCATCTTTTAACACCTGACATTGGTTGTAAAATTCATAAAAATGAAATGTTTCGAATGATACCACGGATATTTCGGCGTATCTACTGTTTACTTAAACGTATTGAAACGCGGTTTCAACCAATTTATCTTTTCCGACCACACCGCACATCTCGGCCTCGCAGATAGTGAAGCAAAACACAAACGTTGACTCGGACGCGCCAGAACGTGACAATTGACAGCTAAGCCGCTACTGGGCAAGGAACGTTTTACTCCTTTTGGTCCACATTCGCACACATTGCACTGCCGGTTTCTGACGACGTTATTTTTTAATCAAATATATCCGGAACGGGTGATAGACGAAAGGGTCGCAGCAATGAAAAACTAAAAGGAAAAAGTAGCCTTTTAAGCAAATAGAGACGAGACGAAGTTGATTGGTTTTGTTAGCGAGCCTGTTGATTGGCATGGACGTAAACAATTGCTCCAGTGTTTAAGTTGAAAGGACAATTGAAACTCGACAATATCGCTACATACAGTACCGCTTTTCGCGGTTTGTTTTCGGTATACCGATGATACTCAACTAGTAGTTTTGAAAAATAAATTTTCATGTTGACACTGCTCTGTTTGTGTATGAAATAAAATCAATAGGACAGTTGTGTAAACCGAATATGTGTCAATTCATTATAAAAATGTTTGAACTACTGAAAAGCTATGAATAAAATGTCTTCGCAGAACTGTTAAAATAAAAAGTAAATATTGATTCTAAGAAAACTGTAGAGTGAGAATTTTTGGGCATCATTGCACATGAACTACGTAAATTCTCATAAATATTCACGGTGAGTAGCCAGGAGGCCATAAATCAGTGATCCTCAACCGCTATCATGAGTCCATTAGAGGTCTCGGCCGCCCGGGAAATGTTTTTTAATAATATCTTATGTTTTTTTTCCAATGTAAGACAAGAGAATATTTGCAAATATTGTAGCTTCAGGTTCTTCTATATTATTATATGGCTTTAAGAAAAATAGAGTTGTCTCTATGTAGTTTCTATATATGTAGGATACCTAATACCAGAAACTTAAAATATTTTATCGGATATGTGAAATATTAAACATTCTTAAACTTTTTTTACTTTTGGTAACAATTAATCATAGCAATTTAATCATTACAGATTCAAAATATTTTAATTTTTCTAAAAGGTAAACAATAGTATAAATCATGCTAAAATAATTATTTATAATGAATGGAGGTTTTAATATTATATTATTGTATCAAATATGCGCACTCGTCGACTTGAATAAATTTAAACGGTCCGAGAATTTTTGGGTCTCATTACGTAGTATTTATGTGAGGAGATAAAAATATTAGGGACACGCTTAATCGGTAACGGATGAACAGCACACCCTTGTCCCTTTTGAGTTCTATTTTGTAAAGTTTTAATTTAATTTGTAATTTATTTTTTCTTTCTTGTATTATTAGTGATAAGGTTATACCAGTCGAATAATAAATATAATAATTCTATTCTAATAATAATCTCTTAGTAAAATTAATAATAAGACAGGAGTTAGTTAAATGAATAGTAAAATTAGAAATAATATTACAAAAAATTACTTGTTGTACATAAGACGTAACTCTACTAAATATATTTTAAGTCCACAATTTCCAAAAAAAAAAACAAAGAGATTACGACTATAAATAAAATAATACCACATCATTAACTTTCTAAGAAATGGCATTTATCAAAACAAGCAAAAAAGTGAGGTCGTGTCCAGGACAGTTTTAAATACTTAAATTAATTTCCCCTGATTTTCTTTAAGAAGTTGTAACTCTCCAAGTGGGGATAATGCGATGATATAT
Source organism: Argynnis bischoffii washingtonia (assembly GCA_033884665.1). NCBI lineage: Eukaryota > Metazoa > Arthropoda > Insecta > Lepidoptera > Nymphalidae > Argynnis > Argynnis bischoffii. The sequence continues at coordinate 5,314,377 of CM066611.1, forward strand.
AAAAAAGGTCTCCGTGAGCCGGGCCCTAATAAATTATACCCTCGATAACAATAGGATTTTTTCAGGCCCCTTTTGTTGCAACTTTTGATATCACCTGAAAGTATTTGAAAGTTAAATGTATAACGAGCAATTCTATACTCGAGCCAAGCATTTTTGAAAAAAACATATGACACTTTCAATATATTTATAATAATATTATTAAGTAATTTTAAATTGTTCCTTAATAAAAAAATAACTTACCAGTCGGGGATTTTTTGTTAATTAATTTTTTATTTACAGTTTTTAGTTTAGGCAAATTTGACATTTGGAGACAATTAACAATTATTAGAAATTACTATTACACATATAACAAAAAATTAGTTGAGTAAAAATGGTAAGTTATGCTTTCAGTCTGATTACCTAATTTTAACAATTAAGGTATACGTACCCTAAAAATGTACTTATGACATCACGTTTTTGTAAACATATTTAAATTTCAAAAAATACAATAATAATCCTTTATATATTCTTTTCTAAATACCACCCGAAATATATTAGTAAACAGCCAATATTTTGAAATATTGTATTCAATGATCCTTCGACGTGAATGCAACAAACAAAGTGGAAAGTAGCCACTACTTAGAAAGAGCAGTTCTTTTTCACGAACTATAAAAAATAAAGCCCTAATATCGTTAAATGTTCCTTTGGGGAGTGACTGGCCAAAGCGGAAAATTCGCCGGACATATTGTAGGGTTGCTAACATGTGTTTAATATATTAAATTATGCTTGGGTTAACATTTTATTAAATAATATTAACTTAAGTCAAATGATTTTATTTACAAAACAATCATCAATCAAGAAGTTCTATTTATTTTATAATAGGTATTCAAAGAGGAAATCAATAAAGTTTGCATATTTTGTGTATTGTTAATGTTTATTTCTTAAAATCAAACACACACCTACATACATTCGTCATGTTTGTAATGAATTTCGAAACAAACAAAATAAGGAAATATAAAAAATAAATATTATTTTTATATAGCAGCCCTAGGTAAAAAATGGGCAATGTAACCAATTTATATCGCAATAATCCGCGTGGACATTACGTATCCGATATTATCGGCGCCCGAGGTAAGCGCTAGTTTGAGGACAAAAAACGACTCTCATTTATACGGCCACTTCTCAGTGACAAGCCATCGCCTCCCCTCTGCAGATTACTGATATTGTTCTTACTTTATTCCGATAACTAATCGCTTCAAATAGATTAGGCAGTAATGCTAAATACGATTGATATTTTCGATTTTAACTCTTAAATTATTAAAATATCAATATCAGTAAAATACATAAGTGTGACAAATTATAATTCTTTAATAAATATTCGTATTGAACAAATACTGTTATTGACAGCTATCAAAAACTTGGAAAATTTGGAAATTATATACCTCAGTGCTCAGAAAAACTATGTAACTAATCCCTATATAAATACTTTATCGACTTGGTTTTGTATGGGAAATTTGTAGACAATACAATAATTTTAATTTAAGGAGTCAATAAGTGGAGTTTGGAATTGTTTAATGGATAGCTAGTAGTAGCTACTTGAGTTTAGGATTATTTGAATCGGCAAAGCCCGTACATTACATTATCATATTCGTCGAAAATAGTTTTTGAAGTTTTTAAAATTATTATGTATTACAACAAATTCATGCGGCGGTCACATACATCATTTCTAAGATGTTAGCTTCTATATTAAAAATGTGTATTTAGTTTCTTTTACATTCCTGCGTTGAATCAATCACGATGAAACTTTGAATAAATATTTATAATTGTATAGGTATCATAAATCATAATTCATACGAACATTTATGCTTAAATAAGTAGCGAGCGAGTCCTGGGAAAACGCTTGTATAAGATAATTTGAAAATTAATTTGTGTTTACTATAATTTAATATGTATTCTAATAGATCAAAAGTCAACGTTTCGGTCGCTTGCTGTCTATACGCCCGCTGTCCATGAACGTACGAAAAGTAGCGCGCCAGTCGTATATATTAGTTAAGGGATATTTTAAGTTGTTCCCTTAGGCGGTACTGTATTAAAATATTATTTTAATAAAATAAATTAAATTCTTTTTTTTATTGTATATTTAAAGATCAAATCACTCATAGTAATATTATACTAAACCAAATAAAAAAAGTGATCTGGATCCGATGAATAACGTCTGCTGTGCCAGCTTGTTTTCTATAAAATAATTTATTTTAATATACCTAGTCGCGTCAATGAAATATTTTCCTCGGAAGTCCTCAAGAACAGCTACAGTTTTGATGATTCTTTTTGTAAAATTTTCATTTTTTTATATTATTAAATCAGAAATCTTTTAAAGCGGGGACATAATTATAATTAATCTAATCTAATACCTTTAAGCGAGCAATTCTTGTATATTTATACCGACGATCTCGGAAACGGTTCTAACGATTTCGCTGATATTTGGTACGTGGAGATTTACGGGGGCGAAAAATCGATTTAGATTAGTCTTATGTCTGGGAAAACGCGTGTCTTCGAGTTTTCATGCGGTTTTCTATCGCACGCAAAATATGGTCACTAATTTCGCACGCTCGGGCGTGCATCGTGGTCAAGCGGCCTAGGCGTAACATTAACAATCACAGGTGTCCGGGTTCGAATCCCGGTCGAATACAAAGTTTTTACTTTTGTTTATTTTTATTTATTCAAGTTTTTGGATTTTTTCCAAAGAAAATTGTGCTTTTGGCCAAAAACTCCAAGCAAAGTTCAGTCGCCCAGGTACTATGTTAAAATGATATGTATGATATAAAATTTATACGTCGGGAACAAGGTATAGCCGCTTATCAACGCGTTAAGTCCCGTAGTATAACTTTTATATAAATATGAAACGCGATAATTTAAAAAGATATGTATGATGATTATATAAAAAAATCAGTCTTTGTAGTTTTTTTATAAAAATCTTTATAACTTAGTATCTAATATTAATTAGCTTAAAAATAGTTCTAAGTAGAAGCTCTGACCGTCTCTGCAAAGAAGGAAATATTATTCAATTGAGTCAAGAAGAAAGTGAAGTGGATCGTTTAATTGTACAATCAGCCTTAAATTAGTCCTTTCTTGATGTCGTTGTTGCTGTAGAGGACATTAATGTGTTAGTGTTATTAATTGCTTAAGCACCTAACGGTAAAGAAATGTATCTTTAAATCCACTCAAAAATATTGCCTGGCAACGAGTTTATTCCACAGAAACTATGATAATGAAAAATCCAAATATTATAAAAAATCATCTCTTCTACGTTCATTCATGCATTCACTGGATGTGATACATATCCGTCTTTTACAATCAAGGGATACTTTTTTTTTTAAATTTCATTAACAATTTCGTGCTGTTGTATAAACTTTCCTAGTTAAAGTACAAAGTGAAGAAATACTTTTTTAATGATTGTATTTTTGTTTCTTGTTTGTTTGAACGCACTAATCTAAGGAACTAATAATAAGATTTGAGAAATTATTTTTGCCTTAGATAGCCCGTTTATTAAGAACGGCTATAGGCTATATCATAATATTATATGTAGTCTATCCATTACATACTAACCGTTAAAAAGTACCTAGGGATGAACCCGAATGAAGCGAGGGTGAGTCGCTAGTTGTCCATAAAAAGATACATTCTGAATTTTGATTCATATACAAAAAATGATGATTAACTACGAACACATTATACTAATTCAAAAAAGACGTTCAAAATGAACCTTCCTAATGTTTTAAAAATAATTATAATCAATATATGAGACATTTATTTGTGAAAGTTTATATAATATAGGTACTACTGTGACAGTAATAACTGAAAGTCTTTCTTTGTTAATAGTATCAAAGAAGAACTAGGATAAATTTTCAATGTTTTTTTTAATTGATAAGCTATTAAAAATAATGATGAGATGACAAAAGATAAATTCCATGCCTATACAAATAAAGTTTCAGTAGCGAAATAAAATGCTTTTTCCTTTTATAGAGATCACAAACATGGCCCTGCGCATTGTGATGTAATTGAAAAATCAGTGCCTCGAACTACATTCAGCGTTTCTATCTATTATTCAGTTGACAATCAAGTGAAATTCCGAAAAACGACGTGAAAAACACACCACTGTTGTTTCTCCACGATGTGAGGTATAAAATATTCATGGCCTTAATCGCTCCGATGACCAAACAAAAGCATTCGAATTGCAACGAATCACGATAGTTTGCAATTTATCTCATCAATTACGAATGCCTTTTGTTAAGAAGGATTTACTTAAAAATTTATTGTTCTAAAGACTGTAATTACTAAAAACTAAACAACAGCCTTACTATGAGTAACGCACTCAACGTGAGTATGGATAATATGGAGATAATATAAAACGTATGAAAGCAAGATGTAAGTTAAGTTAGTAAAAAAATAATTCAAATTAACATTTCAAGATGGGTAGTGGATTTTAGTAATAATTTTTACGAATATATAGTATTTTACGGACTACGATTATAATAAGATAAGATAATTTGTATAGGCCCTACAAAACCCTATCACGTGTAAAGAAATTATTAAGTTGAACGTAGATAATGAAAGCATAACTCATGAAAAACCGAGAATAATGTTTTGCTAGTTGGCTAGTTATATAACATGAAGAATTTTAAGCGTAAATAGTGTTTTATACTATAATTTAATATAATGTAGCGAAAGTAGCATAAGATAAAAATAAGGATTCCTTTGATATTTTCCTTCGCCATATGCGGGTGCACCGTTCCCTTCATCAGTAGGGGAAAATCTGCGGACTCATCAAAACAATAAACAAAGTATCGGAACCCTATTTTATTATGTTATTATGCATGCCGCTCTATGATTTACGCTGCACGATGCATGAAAAATCAATGTTTATTCAGAATATTATTATAATGGGTTAATTATTTATTTTTGTATAAATAATTTTTAAGAAAAAATACTTAACATGTAACCGAGCAAACTTTATTTTTGAAGTAATTCAACTTTATTATTAAATATATATATTTTTGTTGTATAAATCACGGCATTGCTCGCGAATGAATGACAACGATGAATTTATTATTATTGGATGAATGTTGCGAATTCAATTTCTGATCGGAAGAATAATTCCATTCCATTGTCTCATAATAAGCGAAGAGCACTTCACAAGAAGAGAAGTAATAGTTATGTCAATAACTTATCTCCCCCTTAGTTATAATATTTAACAATATATTTAACAATATAGTTAAATATCGTGATATTAATTAATATATAGCATGTTTCTTGCAAGAATTTTCATCGCCACAAGATTATCAATCAAGAGGCATTTGCCGGTACAAATTTATCATAAGCGTCTTATTGTGACGCCCGCGCCGGATAACACAATATCCATCGGATATCCGGAGGGGGAACTCAACATCATATTTTTATCATCATTACGTCAAATTTAGGCTACATTTATAAGGATAAGATTAACACAGGTAGGTACTAATGTGTACAACACAGGCAAGCCTAAAAAGAATTTTTTGTAAACAATTTGTCTGATTCAACATTGAACAATAAATTAAATTATTTAATAAGTTTATAAATATTATGTTTAATGATTATTAATATAATTAGAAAATGCATGTTTCAAATTATTATATTAATTTCTGATTCAATTTATATACAATTAAATTTATTTAATATTCCCATAATTTTTGTATTTAATTTAATTCACTACTTGTATTTGTGTCTATCTTTTATGAAATGTGAGTAACACCTGTAATTAAGCCAGCACTAAGAATTTATTATTTATTGTAATTGTGTTAATATGCTTTTGTTAGTTAGTGTATGTCTTGTTGGTGTTAAATAAATAAATAAATAAACAAAATTAAATTGTTTTTATATAGCATATCATATACTTACTTCTCTATATCTACCTATATTTCGTTGAAAAAATATATAAATTATAAAATATTTTATACCCTACGATTGTTTTGCTAAAATTATTGCTTATATTTACATATGAATAAATAAATATGGCTTATCAAATACTAAGGCATGTCTACATTAGCCTTATCCCATTATTTTTATGTCTGGCTCGCGATGTTTTTAAGGGCCCTGCATCTTATTGGCTGATTAATGATTGCACAGTCACCTAGCCCGCCAAGATAAAAACAAAATAAAAAAATATTTCCCTATAAAAGTAAAAACATAAGTGGTAATTCAATAAATATAATAAAAATAAATACTTCACATTTTATAAATAATCTTATAATATTAAATGAGCAATTTTTTTATATGTCGCAGGGAAATTGTTAAAGACGTGAAATTATTATATTAAACCTTTGTTCTCATACAACAAATATAACCGTAGTAAATATCTGTATGGTAGATATCTCAACAAATGCTTAAAAAATAAACCATTAACTTGGTGGCCAAGACATACAAGAAACATTTATATTAATATCTACCTATCTAGTTGTCAATCGACAGAGTTAATGTGATTATAGAGCTAACTTCAATATTATTATTATTATGTAAAACGGAATATTTACCATGTTTATCACTTTTGAAAGTTCCCAATATTTTAGCACTGTTACAAGCGCCATGGTAACATATATGAGATATCATATATCTTTTTTTTTACATAATAATATTGTCAGTTACCATAAAAGTTTAAAAACTTATATAACTCCAAATTGTAACAAAGTGTCAAAAAAAAAATAGTTAACCACCATTCCATAAATGTAATATGTAATAAAGTATACGCATAACATTAATTAAAAAATCCTGGTCAATTTCCTATATACACGCATAACATTTTCAGTGGTATGAAAAAAATGTTCAAGTTATTTGGCGCTGCTAGCTGAAATACGGGTTTCCTAGTTTAGATACAGATGCTCCTTCTTTTAATGCCAACATTCTTTTGGCTTGTATTATTTTGAAAAACTTGTAAACATTTATTTGAATCATAAATCAGTATTATTTATTTATTGTATTAATGTGTAGCACCTAGGCAAGCAAGCTTCGTTCGGCGTTTTTCAGAAAATATATAAATATTGCGTTTTTTAGAAAACACACCTATGCAGATAAATTTATAAAGCAAAACCAAAAAAGGACAAAATTTAGTCCAAATCGTCAGAGTCGTTTCCGAGATACACAAAATAAATTTATATGTTTATACAAGACCTTTTAAAATGGGTTCCAAATGGATGTATTAAAACTATAGTAGGTATATTTAGTTTAAATAATATTTACCAATTCAATTTAAATACATCATTTATTTTTATTTCTATATATCACTTGCGACTCACCCTCGCTTCACTTCGGGTTCGTCCCAAAACAAAAAAAAGTATAAAAGAGTAAAGTATGTGCTATGTCACACTATAATCTATCTCTGTGCCAAATTTCATCCAGATCCGTTTAGCCGTTCTGGCTTGAAAGAGTAACAAAAATCCGTCCATCCATCCTCACAAACTTTCACATTTATAATATTAGTATGGATATTAATTTATAAGATAAGAGATAACACGTTATAATATAAAGAAAGAAGCTTTACATTTAGTAATTAGAAAAAGTTTTGTGGATTCTAAGAAAGTAAAAAAGAACACACGCCTGAATAGATTCTAATGCCATTTTTATTGTACCGTAGATAATATGTTATATTAAAATACATATAGGTTAGTTTGTCAATCACATACACCTAATATTAGCACTCATTTAGCAGTAGGTATATATTATGATCATTATTGAAAAAGATTTTACCCAGCATTAATTTTTTTAGAATAAAAAAATCTTTTCTTATAATGGTATTTTAAGTAGTATGTTTTAAATGGTGGAAGCAAGTATACTATTCACAATAGATATTATAAAAAAATTGTCATGTTCTCTCTTCACACTATCATTAATTATAAACATAAGCTTATAATTGATTTATATAAAAAAATTCTTTCAATATAGCAACAATTTAATGAAGATTTAATATAAATTAATACTTTTTAGCGAATATTAAATATTTAAATAGTACTTAACTGTTTCGTCTTACTTTTGATGTTTCCTCAAACTACTGATACTCGAAAACACTATAATTATACACTTTTAAAAAACAAAAACTATTGACATACTTAATATAAATTTCATTCGTGTGTACTTTATATATCTACTCTGAGCTTTCGAAAATAAATGAGTAAAGTTACCATATGTATGCTCTTTAAAATATATCATCGCTAGGTACTAATCAATCGTCTAGAAAGTTAGACCGATCAATATGCGAATCGGCATATCCTGTATGATACGAACCATTTAAAATACAACTTTTTTCGCTTAAACTTCTTCTATTCAAATGGTATTCTAAAATTTGGTGCGTTATACGGAATCGTCTCTCTCAAGAATCCATGCCTCAAGCTATGAAGGAGGTGCAGAAGGCGTTTCAAAAACTAACCACGCCCTCTCAGTGGGCGTGCCGATCTGGACAAGTATAAAAAATAATATATATTGTATGTTTGTACGTAGAAAGGATTGTTTTATAATCTATGGTAGTAATAAAAGCTTTATTGACAGAGAAAGGTTTTTGAAATATTGATTTGTTATTAATGTTATTACATTTAAAATACTTTATTTTTATTTAAATAATGAAATGTTGTTATTATTTTTTTTTTATATTTACTGTTTTACATATAATTTATCGTTTACTAATAAAGATAAACGTAAAAATGTATGTGTTGTTTTGTGCGTAATAAATCCTGTTTATTCACGAGTGTTTAAAAGATAAATAAAAAATCATATGTATTTTTAACAGTTGCATATTATTTACTACTATTCTAATTATTGCACTTTTTTGTCAACTTGAATATTTATAAATCGTTTATTACCGAGTCTAATTTTACCTACATAGCGTTCTACAGAACCTCAGTAAGTATGTCAAATGCTACGAAAGTCTACGTAATGAAATCTAAAATCAAAAAATTAGGGCGGGGCTTCTCTACGGCGACGCACGAACTTTCCCGCTACCACTCGAAACGTTGAACCAGCAAAGTGAAAACCACTTATAAAAGAACCTTGCCATGATATGTTTATACCCTGAAAAGTCCCCAGATACAAGGAGGCAAAGGAAGTGAGGGGGCTCATTGTACATTGGTGGGCTTTGTGAGAAAATGCATGGAAAATGAGGGAGGAAAAGGAATTCGACAGGATGTATTACGTAACGTTAGTCCGGCGTTGGAAGTGTACGGGGGAGCACGTTTCGTCCGCTTTCCCAAGTACACAATAAATAACAACAACGTGTTTAGATTCGTAAACAACGAAGTTTTGGAAGTTTATACCTTTGAAGTTGAGGTAAGTGAATAGTAGTTGGAATTTTTATTTTGTTAATAATATATGTACATATGTATATATATATAATATATATAGTTATGAATAATCATAGGTACTTTTGTGATGTAAAAAAGGGTTTTTTTACATTAAAGGACCATATTTACTGTTATATTTATTCGAATTATGATATATAATAAAAATGAAATTGTATGTGTTTATCATTTCAAATTCTACATTATCGACATGGATTTTTAGTAATTAATATTTATTTATATTAATGTGAATTAATTATTTAAAACAATAGATATTATATTAGAAAATAATTCATTTTTATTTTTGATTATTATTACCAATTCAATTTAGCATATATTTTTACACAATCATTGATAAAAGTATTATTTATAATTTCAACATGTTATATTTGAAAATTAACAACTTGAAATCCACGTTTATCATACACAGTTTTTTTTAATAAGGATTAAAGATAATAAATAAAATAATTCTTCAATTATCTCAATTTTTTTTCAGCTATTAAGTTTATTAATTCAAATATTACTTTATACATATATTTTCTTAACTCATTATACACGGAAATATTTTTTTATATTTATATGTAGTTAATAATTAATTTATTTTGAGTGAAAGAAAAACTTATATTAAGTACCTACCTAGTACCTGCTCGTATAAGTTTCTTGAAGGTAATGTAGGTTAAAATTTAAATCATTATTCATAACTAAACATAAATAATCATTCATCATAACTCATAGAGATTGATTATTAAAACTCATAGATTTATTATTAAAACATATTTTAAGCTTTTCTTAGCTTTATTTATTTATTTGTTTATTTGTCTACCATAAAATATATGTTTTACCAAATAAAGTGACAGAATATGGACAAAGGATAACTTATCTTTTTAAGAAATTTGAACTTAATATTAAAATATATGAACTAAATATAATAATTACACTAAAATAAATATATTTATACACACATATATAACTACATATACGTACAATGTGCATACTTATAATTTATGTATAATTTATATTCTTTTAGCTTTTGACTGTGCGCTGATCAATAAGAATACATTAAATAATATAAAATTTGCAATTTGAAGTTAATATTAGTTTATTTTTGTACACACGTTTTTATTAAAATTAGTAATAATAGTTATAATAAATAAATATTAACACATTATGCTGCATTGCATGCTAGTCAATATTTTACTACACAAAAGACAAATAACAACATTTTAAACATTTTTGCAATGCTAAATTTTCCGTGTCCTTAATGCGTCACCCCTGATTGTTCCCCCATGTTTACTGTTTTTCGGAAAGAGACCGTTTATCGCATGGAAATCAACGTTATTATTGCACCTCGTGAATTTTAGTGAAGAATTAAAATCATTAAACTTCAATAGCCTTGAAAATAAAAATAGTTTTCAGATGTAAACTTTGTATGTTTTTGAATATATGAATTTGGATGAAATTGAGTAAACAAATAGACAGACACGAAGTAATACCTAATTATGTTATTAAAAAAATACTCTTGCATAAAAAAATCGGGTGGGGCTATGTCGGGGCACGCGGCCGTTTGTTTAACCTGAAAATATTTTATTTATAAATAGTAATCTTTGAAGAGTTGGCTACTAAAGTAACCTAATGCAACCTCTTTCATGCAACCTATTTCGTTACGGTCCACTTTTCTGACCTGGTACCCGTATGTTTAAGTATGACTTTAAAGACGTTTTACGTCAAAATATTATATTTATACAAAAATATTACGATTATTTTCCTTTATTACTCTTACAATTCACGCAAATAATACTATACAAAATGTAAATTACCATATAAAAATATGAAATAACAACAACATTTAATTTCTATCCAAATTGGAGTAGGTATATTATGAAAAAACGTTGTATCTTATTAGAAGCAAGATAATTACTTGTCTCAGATACGTCAATGCGTATTGTTTTGGTTGCATATCAAATGCACCCCTGTTTACGTCCCCTTGTTTACTATTTACGGGGGAGGGTGGCGATATTACGCGTAGCAAGCGTAGGTCAAAATGCGTGAGGTGCGTTCACTATGCGAAAGATTTAAATAAAATTTAGGAACAGTTTAGTTATATTTGAATTATAAATTAAATTATCTCATTTTAAAAATGATGTGTCCCATAGGTATTGTATATAACTTTTTAATGTAAATACTTAAAATTACTATTCCTATTACTTTAAAGCTATTTCAAGTCAAAACTAACTTATCATATAATATATACAATAAATCCGAAAAGATAGTTTCATTTAAAATAAGAGCTTATAATTTTATTCATAATTTTCTGTTTTTATTGTATAACGTGTATGATAAGCAAGTTTTAACATACTATTACATTTACTAAATAGAATTAAAGTCAATAAAAGCAGTAATTTTAAGTATATTCATTGACGTTATATACATACTAGTGACTACCCTCGTTCTGCTCGGGTTTGCCCTAGTAAAAATTTAGGTTTGTATGTGTAATTTAATGCCGAACCATATAAACATTAAAATAAAAAATGTTGTCCAAAAAAAAATTTTTTTTTTGGGATGGACACCCTTATCACTTAGGGGTATGAAAAATAGTTTACGACATATTCTCAGACCTACTGAATATACACATAAAATTTCATGAGAATCGGTCAAGTCGTTTCGGAAGAGTTTTGTTCCAAACACTGTGACACGAGAATTTTATATACTAGACTAGCAAAACCCGCGGCTTCGCTCGCGCTAAAATTACAACAAAAAAAACTTTAAAAAGGTAGGTTTCATACAAATTTTCATTCCTTATTTTATCTCCTTATGGGATGAATTTCAAAAAACGCTAAAACACGTATCTATTTAATTGTATTGAAGAGCATTCATACCAAATTTCATGAAATTCTGATCATAAATATTTTTTGGTTTGTGTTATAATGTGTACTGCCGTGGGAATGAGATAATCTCCCAGATTATTTGACCCGGATATCCAGCTATCATCATACCAAATTTCATGAAAATCCCTTCAGTGGTTTTTCTGTGATGCGGTAACAAACAGACAGATAGACAGATAGACAGACAAACAAAAACTCTAAAAACTATAGATTCGGCCTCTGCATCGATAATGTCTATTTCAAAAAGATTTTCCAAAAAATATTTAATGTACAGATTCGGCTTAATTACAATTTTATTATATGTCTAGATTAATATTAATATACTAGCGGCTCCCTCTCACTTCGCTCGGGTTCGCCTCTAGACAAACAAAAACAAATCTATCCCACGGGAACCGTACATTTTTCTGGAATAAAAAGTAGCCTATTGTTTATTCTGATGTATGAACTATATTACTGTAAAGTTTCATTAAAATCCAATCAGTAGTTTTTGTGAACTAAGCTGTATAAGTTACTACAGTTTTTTAACTATCCTACGGAAAGTCTTTAATTTTTCAGGATAAAAAGTATCTAAGCTGTTGCCCGGGGATAAAGGGGGCAAAAGCACGCATGCAAAACTTCATTAAAATCGGTCTAACAGATTCAGAGATTAGCCCGTACAAACAGACAAACAGACAGACAAACAAAAAAATAGAAAAAAATCAGGATTTGTTCTATTGCTCTTCTTACACCCCCCTGACTCGATTTTTTGCATTTTTTTTCTATGTACAGATATTTGACTTCGATAGTTTTACTATAGTATAATTAATAATTAGATGTATTAAATTTGAATTAACAAATATTGTAAGGTGCCTCCGTGCCATTTGTCTATTTCTTCCAAATTATTGTATTATTATGTGAGTAGACACTGTCTGAAACAATTGTATAATAACTTTTCAGACGTCTTAACCCTTAAGTCTATCCTGTGATCATGTTTGCTGTAAAACATCGAAGCTGCGGGAACCAAAATATAAATATTCATTTAAAACGTAAATCTAAGATTAGAAACTTAGATATTATGAACTCTAATTAATTTATTTATTATTATTGGCTTACTAACGGCAGGCAGCAAAAACATTCAGATTTTTACGAAAAACTTTAAAATGTCATAGAATAATAATTAATTTAATATTTGAAATCAAATTTTACACATTGTTTATCAATATACTACATAATATTATGTGTGCATGTTACAAAATACATTAACTCAATGTATTATAAAGTAAATATCTATACTAATATTATAAAGCTGAAGAGTTTGTTTGTTTGTTTGTTTGGTTGAACGCGCTAATCTCAGAAACTACTAATCCGACTTGAAAAATTCTTTTTGCATTAGATATCCCGTTAACTGAGGAAGGCTATAGGCTATATATAATCCCGGAAAAATGTACGGTTCCCATGGGATAGATTTGTTTTTGTCTAGGGACGAACCTGAAGCGAAGCGAGGGTGAGTCGCTTGTATTCCATAACACACTTACACACTTACTCGTAGAATTAATAAAATTCATATTTGATGAACGGCTAAATAAGCTAAGAAATAGTAAATTTGTATTTCGCTTTCTATATATTCTCATTACCTAAAAATGAAAATTCTAGTGTCGAAAATAGGAATAATGAAGAGCTTTTTACACCAAAAATATTAGCAACAAAAAATTCATGGCAACACTGAGCTAATTAAAGAAAAGCTGATCTGAATATTTGATTACCAGCCAGAGGGTAATAAGCTAACCGCGGCATGGATTAATAATTCAAGATTTGAACAATTGAATCTGCCACGATATCTGTATTAAATATGCAAATTAGTTATTTATTCAAGGCGCGCTACTTTCTCTCACAAGGGGGGCTTTATGAAAACTTGGCGCTAATTTACGTGTCGTTCTTGTCATATCTCTGTGACGGCCGTCGCGTGTCGCGGTGAGATTTTACGTATATATACCTCTTCACAGCTTAAATTAGTAATATATTTTACAAATTATTTTATAGCCTTGTAAGCTCAAATATGTAGGTACTATTATTTGAAACAATTTTGAATTTGAACTAAATGAAAGAATGTTTGACTTTCAATTTTGAAAGTTAAATTATTTATTTCTAAAACGATGGAAGAATGTGATAAAAAAACGCGGTTGTGAGGACTGCCGACAGAAGTGAAAACTTAAAACTATAAACAAACAGTTGTTATTTTTGGATATTCAAATTAATTGTTTGATCTTAAACAAAAATTTGTAAATTAAAACTGTTTATATTTATCTGGTTTTAACATTTATCGGCACTCTTGAGTGTTAGCGTTAACACGTCACGTGACCATGTCGATGACGACTTACATGAATTTACTCCCCATCCAAACCTGCCTATAGAAGTTTTCACTTCAAAAAATCAATTAAACCTGTCGCGGGACACCTGACAAATTGTGAAATATCGAAACTATTTGGTATAGAAAGTATGTAAGATAGGATGGTTTTTAACACCTCCGTGCGAATTTCCGGGAAATCAATTGTTAAAATACACACGGGTATGTATGCGCCCATCAACACGTTAAAAGTATTAATGAGATATATATAACATAACTAACAACTCTCTCTCACTTCGCTCGGGTTCGTTCCTAGGTACGTTTTAAAGGTTAGTATAAATTTTTCAAAGATGAGATATTTTTCCGCAGTAAAAAGTATCCTATAGTTGACCCGGTTAACCAGCTATAATCATACTAAATTTCATCAAAATCTGCCCCATGGTTTTCTCGTAATGTGGTTACATACAGACAGACGGACAGGCAGACTGACAAAAATTCTAAAAACTTTAAAATTGGCTATTTAGAAACGACTATTTGAATAAGATTTTCTAAAAAATATTTAATACGGATATTAGACGAATATTTAGTACAATCCAACTTAGTTAGAATTTTATTAAAAGTATAGATTGAAAACAAAATATTTAGATTTTTTAAAAGAAAAATAGAAAATATGCATGACAAAATGGTTTTAAAGGCAGTAAATATGACATAAATATAAACAAAATACTCCAATTTTTTTAAAAGACAAAAATCTTTATTTAAAAAATAAATTTTTTTGACGCGTCGCCACGCCAATAGCCCGTTTAAACTGTTGCATTAGATGTTTTACATAAAAAATATTAAAGATTAGTAGATCAATACGTCTTTAGTGGCTTAGTTTTAATTTATTTTAAATTTATATAATTTTACGAAAGAGTTGTCTTCTGTTGTTTAGCACTAGAACGTAATTGACTGTGTCATTAATTAAATAGGTGGCTTGTATGAATATCGATTATTTTTATATTCCAGCCCTGTCTATGAGCCCTGGAATCAAAACTAGGACAATACTTAAGTTTTGCTTTATATAGTGTTTCCCTCTCTTGGTGTTTAATATATTTACATAAGTAATTATAGTCTGAAATAGCACATGGAAGCTTTTTATTCCGGAAAATGTACGGTTCCCGTAGTATAGTTTTTTTGTCTAGGGACGAACCCGAAGCGAAGCAAGAGAAGAGAGAGTGAGGAAATCCGTTCACTGTATATTTGTGTTTATGCACTATAACTTAATAGATAAAGATTTAATTTGGTATATGTAGCTTTCAAGGCTCTCAAAAAATGTATCAGAGCAATATTTAAGCTAAAAACTAATGATAGCATATTTTTAAAATTATAACAAGATATCATTGCTAAATATGTACATTTAAGAGACTGTTAAATTGTATTTATATATGTATGAAAATTACAATAGTGTAAGACGTGTTGCTTCGCCACCCGCTATGTGCAGTAAACCTTTTGTCAAAGAGATTTTTCTGTACTAGACCATTTTTGACCCCCTTGAAAAATTAAATTAATTTATTAAAGCGGAGGCTATACAAATTTTTATGATTTTTCTTTTAGATAAAGTGTGTTTACGAAATATGTAATTTCATCTGTCTATACATATAAAACGCTTTTCCTGAATGACTGACTGATTGACGGATCAACGCACAGCCTAAACCGCTGGTCGTAGAAACGTGAAATTTGGAGGACACATTCTTTATATGATGTAGGCATCCGACAAGAAAGGATTTTTCGAAATTCACCCCCCAAGTGAGTAAAATATTAGATTAAAGTATGTATGAGACTCTTTCATTCTTAATTTGAAATACATACAAAGTGGTATTTAGCTTTAAGATAAAAAATAAGAAATATATATATTTTATTTGCTTATCCGTTAAATGAATAAAAGGGGGTAATAAAATTTATATGGGCAAAGAATTATTTCTGATCAGAATTACTTGAAACTTGGTATTAATGCTCTTCAATACAATTAAATAAATACGTGTTTTAGCATTTTTCGAAATTCAATCCCATGAGAGAATAAAATAAGTTATGAAAGTTTGTATAGAACTCTGTAATAATTAATGCACGGAAAGTGGTATTTACTTTTAACATGAAAAATAAAGCGGTAAAAAGAGTAAAAGTGTTGTTTGTATGAGGAAAAAATTGTTTATAATTAGAATTATATGAAACTTGGTATTAATGCTCTTCAATACAGTTAAATAAACATGTATTTTAGAATTTTTAAAAATTTTGCTTTTAAGGGGGTAAAACTGGGCGATGAAGTTGGAATCGGTTGAACATACTTAAATAGAGTGACATGACTCAAGTTCTTCGTAAGTACACACTTACTGTGTGGGATATAAAGTAGAGAACAGAAATTATTCCGAATCCAAAGGAAAATTATGTATAACTTCTTGGCTGGCCACAGCAATGACAACTATAATAGTCCTAGAGCGCGAGAGAAAAAACCTAGCCAGAGAGTACCCTGCTATCTGCGCTATATCTGCTATAGCGCACCTGTAATGAAAAAGTCACCTAAATTATGTAACGGGATTAGACTGTACCTAATTCATTAAACATTAGAACGGCCACTGTATTTGCTGGATCTGCTCGGGGGAATCATATCTTGAATACCACTGATAACCTCTGACTACGCGTTTGAATTTAATCTATTGTAATTTCTCCTTAAAGTTGCCTTTACAATGACCATTAATATGTCTCAGGGCTAGTCGTTAAAAGTAGCAAGCATACACTAAAGAGAGGACTGCTTCTTAAAAGGACATTTTGACAAAACCCTCAACTAGACAGAACGTCCACCAATGTGGTATATTTGTGGTTGGTTTTTAAACATACACCAAGTTAAATGCATCTAGAGTGATTATATAAATGAATACGTAATATTAAAAATTCTACATGACTACGTATAAATTCAATGGAAATTAAAACTGAGCAATTTTTTTATTCCACGCGAGCGTAGCCGCGGGCAAAAAGCTATAGCAAAATAAGAATGGCACTTTATATATGTAACTTAAAAAGATGGATGTACACGTGATGTCTTTAAAAATAACATAGATATTAGCATGTTAGTATGTTAGTTAAAAAGCCCATATTAGCCGAGTTACATGATTCAAAGTCGTAACATTGTATGCGAGTTGTATCATTGTACTCTCTTACTCTTACTTTAGAAAAATAGAATACAAAAATGTGCAAAAATAGCTGCAGCGGAGCTTGCTAATACCTAAAATGAAAATTTATTTACGGAATATACCTACGTTTAACACCTTTTAAAATCCTGAATATTTTAGTTACGATCTACTACTACTACTTATTTTTGCAAATATTAAAGTATGTATTGCGAAAAAAATTTTTTTCATAGTTTGATCGCGGGCGAAGCCACGGGTTCTGCTAGTGTAGATATAATTTAATTATTGTATTGTTGCAAGCTGTAAGGCTCAATTTGGCTGAATATTAACAACAATATTGTTATAAAAATCATATTTATACTAATCCAAATTCTCTTTGCACATGCTAATATCAGGCTTTTTTTTGGGAAATGCATTTACGCATACCACCTGTAGATATACAGGTGGTTATGTGGGACTCATCGGCTAGAAAAGCCAGTACTACCCACTCAAACCCAACAAAACCTTCCCCGTCTTAATGGGGCGTCGCAGGATCGCTTACACACTCAACTACGACGCCCCGACGACAGGTCTGCCGAAGTAGACCACAACAACCATTGGGTTGCTCCACAGTCCACTCTGCTATCAGAGAAGTACCAGGAGCAACCCACATGGTTCACCGCCCACCGAAGTTGGCCACCTCCCACCGCCAACTGCTGGACGCTAATGAGCCCCCTCACCACAACAAGGTAAACACACGTGGATGGGGGCAAGGCTTACCTAACCGAAATCTGAAATGATAAGGACTAATAATATGTAGATTTACTCAATTTACTTACTTAATGAACGCCTTATACTAATGAGATATCAGATCTTATTATTGCCGAAAGTGTTGAAATATTAAAACCGACCGACAGCCACTGAACTTCTAATTTTTTTATCTAATTTTACTTTTATATTTAAGCGAATACATAATATGTATGTATATTATTTTAAAATACCAAGCCAATATTCCGAAGCTAATCAAAATTATTAATTGAAGAATATTAAACAAAAGCAAGATATCGCGGAGCTGCCCCAAGAGAGACGTTTAATTTAGATTATTTATAATTTCGCGGCGAGTGGGCTCGGGCTAAGACGTCGGTACGAGCTAATTTCCAAAATAAATATTAGTTCAATCAGTCTCTACTGGCCGTTATATCAGTCATTGTGGGGCTGCGGAAATATTATTACAGCAACTTAATTGTTGTACCTAGTTATACAGGCGATATTATTTTAGGACGTGTTTAATGTTTATTATATCTGAAATTCTATGTACTTTCGTCATAATTTGTATTTCTTTTCAAATTATAAAAATAATTCCTTTGTATTTATAAGAACGTTAATCTATACATATAATAAAATTTTAACTAAACCGAATCTGTACATTAAATATTTTTTTGGAAAATCTTATTGAAATAGAATTTATTATCGATACAGAGGCCGCATCTATAGTTTTGAGAATTTGTTTCCGTCAGTCTGTCTGACTGTCTATCTGTTACCGCATCACGGGAAAACCACTGCATAGATTTTGATGAAATTTGGTTTTATGATAGCTAACCAGCTATGACCAACGGATAACCATCCGGGTCAACATGTAGGATACTTTTTACTACGGGAAAATATCTCATATCTCAGAAATCTATACTAAACGTTAAAACGTAACGAGGGACGAACCCGAGCGAAGCGAGGGTGAGTAGCTAGTTTTAGTCTATAATTTTAGTAAAAGTAGTGACATCGCCATTTGACACGAGTGCATTCCTACGTGACTAACATTAGCGTATGAATTACTCCAGGTATCTGTATACTAAATTTTATTGAAATCTATCCAGCTGTTTCAGCGTGCAGGAGAAACAAACATACAAACACACACGTAAACTTTCGCAATTATAAGAGAGTCCGATTTATTTTAAATCTATGATTATATTAGATTACATTCGTTAATAAATAATTGTAAACAATTTGTCATCGTATTAAGATTATTTAATCAATACATTACATATAGGTAGGTGTATATGTTTATTTCAACAAATTAATGTTATGTACGAAAACAAATAACAATGTTATGCTAAAGATCATACACATAAAGTAATTTATATTAAGAGCAAGCTGAGACATATCCCTCGAAGGAGGCATTGTTTTCAATAAATTAAGCGGACAAGGTACTCCCCAAACAGCTGCCGGCCTCCGTCAACACAATTATTATACTCGGACAGCCACCCTTGTTGATAAACATACTCTAAATAAATTAACTGACCTTTATTTTAGTTCGATTGTAGATATGTAAAAATGGTTTAATTGTTTATCTCTATTAAAAGACTCGACTACTTAATCTTTTATAATGTTTTAATGAATTGTAAGTGTACATATGTCATATTATTGTTACAGTTTGGTGTCCAAAATGAATGCACGGCCAGCTACAGCCGGCACTCGCACGAAGAAGCAAAATCACGCAAACATACCATGCCCCATTGAAGACTGCGCCCGCTTCACATATGGGAAACTTCCAGATCATTTGACTAAGATTCATGGCTTAACTGGGGCAGAAAGAGATGCTCTAAATGAGCAACAAAGAAAGAGATTTTTTAATGGTGAACTATGCCAAGTCCGATTTTTAAAGGAGTCAGCTATTCGAGATCTTTGGGGTGCCGATTACGATGATCCACGCATTCGCGCAAAAATTCATCAAAGTTATGCTTTAGTGAAAATAAGGATTATACCACTGGCAGCCACACAACGTGCTCGGCCTCTGACAGAGCAAGACGCAAACGTGCTTACAGCGTACAACGCAAGAACTGCCCCGCGTCCCACTCGAGTACAAAGATCTCGGGCTCGACCGCGCCCATATTCAGTACCAGAAGCAAGTCCAGTCGAAAGCCGAGTTTCAAGTGAGTCAAGTGAAGAAGAAAACCCCCGTAACTCTTTGCCACCATCACCTCCGCCTTCATCCCCATCATTACCACCATCTCCTGCACCTTACGAATTACAGCCTGTAGAAACACGCTTGCGAGATATATTTGACTCTAAAATCGACGCTGGATACAAAGCTGTGATTGATGACATGAAGAAGTCAATGACAATGGGAAGAACACTCGGAACGCGTAAGAGAAAAGCCTATCGCACATATCGGCGGTACGCTAAGCGTTTGATCGCTTATCTTCACCGTCAACATTCACCTCTCGCTTACGATGTAGATGTGTTGCTATGTGGAGAAAGACAAGTGTGCGCTTTCTTAGAAAGAATAAGCAATGAACACAAAACAAAAACACTACGAAATTATATTGTGGCTGCGATAAAATTACTAGACTCACGGCTTTTTGCTATAGAAACAGATCCGTCGAGTAAAGAAAAAGTAGCGTCTATGACTCGCGTGTATGAGGTTTTGCACGGACGTCTTAACGCTTGCGATCGATTACTATCACAAAAGGAGTCTACATGCCAAAAGGAAACAACTCCATTCGATAGCGACCCTATGGATCAAACCTTCAACGAAAATTACGACGATTTGGTGTAAATTTTAATTTTAAAATAAATTTATTAGTTCTAGTCACGTTACAATCGAACAGTATTATGAATACATTGTACATAATTATAATCTAGTCAATATGAGTATTTATAATGTCTTTATTATTATATTTATATTATATTTAATATAATTAACATTTAATTTAGGATACAGTATAATTTACTACAGCTTTCGAGTTATATATTCTGTATTTATTTTTAAACTGTATTGCAATAATTTTTTACGACTTTTATATTTACTTTAAGTCCTAGGTACTTATATAATGTATAAAACTTTAAAAAAAACATTCGATTTTAAAAATTCTTCACTTCCATCACATTTCACACTTGTAGTGACGTTTTAGAACAATCTGAGTAATGTAAATATCAAAAATACGTGTTGAAAGCAATAAGCTTCGTAATAAATATGCAGTTAAACAGTATTTATATAATAGTCGTAAGTGAATGTATGTATGTATATACGTTTTTTTTTTAAACAGCAAATATTTCCATATAGTAAGTAAGCTTTATCTTATAGATATAACATGTAGAAATCTCAACTATAATTATTTTTTATTAAAATACTTTTGCTCTATACCAAAATAATAAACAAGGAAAATAGTGAACTGAAAAATAATAAACTGGGAAATTAAATTGGCGGTTTTTTTCCGACATGTTTTATAAACTCTACAAACATCAAAACAACGTACTTTGACTAAGTGCATTATATTATCGACAGTGATTATATTCTGACCTTACTCTTTAATCATCTAAAATAATGACCTGATAATTATGAAACTCTCCAATAATTAAAAAAATAGTTTTAGACAAACAAAACAGCCAATTTATTCCAACGTGGGTGCATGATTATCATGGTTTTTTAAGTAGTTCAACGATCTCTTGCAGGCTACATGCTAATTTTAAATATAATATGAATTTGTTATTAGATACATAATATGTAACAAATGTAAATGTTGTAGCCATAAATATTTAAGCTGCATGCAATAATTCATACTACTTTTTCTCAACACCTAGTTAAGTAAATGAGGATACGGATATTCGATAAATTTATTTATTTTCTAAACTCTATGTAATTTTATTTTAATATAAATTTCTAATAATAAAGTACTCAACAAAAACCTTGCTTTAACACGGGCATAGTATTGAAGACAAAATTATTTGAATTCTTATTTTCTTCTAATAATTAAAATTACTTCGTGAAAAAATAAAGATCGATATTTTTCTTAGCATAAAATTCATACATCATTTTGTGGATGGATACCTTTGTCTCTTTTATATATTATCTCATAGTTGTAAGATTTTTATAAATTAATTGATTTATGTACATAAATTACTTAATTCAATGGTAAATTATAATGTGAACCATAAATAAACGTCATAGACTGTTATAGTTTTTTCTTACGATATTTTCGTTTCCTTGCCTGATAAAATTTCGAAAGGATACTTATGTACATATCTATTAGGCATCTTATTTTATTAGAACTTGTATTGTAAGAATCTATTTTGATGAAAGGTGCAACTTTATTTTTTGTAAAAACGAGAAGTTTCCATAAATTCTTTTGTATGTACTTAAGTGTTCAGCCCTTTTTTAACGTCCCACTGCTGGGCACGGGCCTCCCTTCAATACGAGGGGAATCAGGCCATAGTCCACCACGCTGGCCTAGTGCGGATAGGCGGACTTCACATATCTTTCGAAAACTTGCTAGGTTCTCTCAGACATACAGGTTTCCTCACGATGTTTTCCTTCACCGTAAGGCAAGTGGTAATCAAGTTAGAAAATGATTCGCACATGAAAATATCAGAGGTGCGAGACCCTGGATTTGAACCCGCTTCACTCGGTTTCCCAAGCGAGCGCGTTACCACTGGGCTACCACTGTTACCACTGGGCTACCACTGAATTCTTTTACTAAATGAAAACTGCACGTCAAAGTTGCGAGTTTTGCGCGTTACATAGGTACGCGTACACATATACATAAGAAATTATTGCTAAAAAGCTGTACGCCGCGCTGTAAAGTATGAAAAATAATAGAATGACTTCTGCACTAAAGATTTGAGATTAGATCTCAGCCCAATTTATTACGGCAATACTTGATATTTTTTCAATAAGCATAACGTGAGGTTTGATGAGGTATCATTGGAAAATGCGACCTTAGACGATTTTTGTAGTTTAAATATAGTGATGACCGACTAGTTTTATCTATCAAATATTTTAATAATCAAAGATAAAATCTATAATAATATAGCCCAAACATGTACATTCTATCGACAAATTTAGAATTTTAAATTTTTTATTATATAGTCATAATTTTTGCACATAGTCATGATTTGCAGACATCGGATCATTTCCTTTGATGACTCTATCAAATCAAATCAAAATTTCTTTATTTTAACAACAAATTAAATTATACAGTAATACAGTATTGCAGTAATACAGTAAAGACACACATTTTAATTTCAAATAGTTGCGTGAAGTACTCCTTGTTAGGTTATGAGAATAATCTGTATTAAGGAGTAACAGGGTCGTTCTCCTTTAGATATTTAAAAATATAATTATATACTGTACAATATGTTTCATAAACTAGTATAGTATTATGTGATATGTGGTATTGCTATATCAACTAATTACAATACTAAATTCTATCGTTAGCAGGAACATTAACTTGATAACTGAATAAATGTGTGAAAATGAAACTTGATAAATGGATGAGTGTGTACATGCGTGTGTGTGTGTGTGTGTGTGTGTGTGTGTGCGTATGTGTGTGTGTCTATCCATTTTATTGGAAAAATGTAGCCTAATTATTGGGACAAAAATAAACATGAAATTTTAGATTCTTCAATAGTATTGTTCTGTTACAGAATTCAATAAAACAAGTAGTGACATCTTGCGTGAACTTTTACCTTAGAATTCGAACTTTTCACGCCGTTTTTATCTACTCGCCACCAGATGGCGCTTGCAATTTGATATATTAATAGCCTCTTACTGTACTGTGCTGCCCTAGTACATGGCGATTGTAACTGCCTGCTCCAGATTCTCCACCAGCGGACGGCCCACGTTCCTAACGTTCCGCAGACATTCGTGAGGTGCCTTTTATTTCATACCTGTTTTTCTAGTTCGCTGAGCGATAAAAACGCTATTTCGTAACTTATACTTTGATGTACATTTTATTTATTCATTATTTATTTATTGACTGAAAGGTTATTTGTACCTATATAATTTAATAAGAATACTTTACAATAATTTATGCTTGAATAAAGAAACTAAATTTTTTATTAATAAATAACAAGGATTTCATTAATATTAAAATATTTTAATCTTCTATGGTTCTATTTGTATGAAGATGTTATTTTCCATATTTTCAAACCAACATAGATTGACGCGTGTGTAATAGGGTAAACATACGACAAGGTATTCGAAGTCTATTTCAAACCTCTCACTCATAGGCTATTCCTGTAACCACTGCCTTGAACCAAGCACGACCTATTTAAGTTTCATGACTAAGGAACATTCGAGAAAGAAATATTATATCGAATAGGTAGACGAAAACTTTCCAATGATTCATTTGAAACTTGCACTTGCCAATGGCTTTGCAGGTGTTTTTCGCTCACGATTCGTTACTCTAATTTAAGAATATGCGTGGGTGACGACACACAAAAATAACGCCGTTAAACGATCGTTACAAATAGATGCTAATTTATAGCTTCGATTTTCTATGTGTGATGCCATTTTTCTTTGCAAGAAAGACTTTATATCATTAATTCTTTGTGTTTATATATATAAACACAAATAAAGCAATATATATAGCCCAGTGGTAATGTGCTCGCTTGGTTCCGCACCTGTGATATTCCATGTGCGAATCATTTCGTTTCGAGCATGAATCCTGCTCGTCTAAGCGAACCTAGCAAGTTTTCAAAAGACAATGTGAAGCCCGCAAACCCGCACTTGGACAGTGTGGTGGACTATGACCTGATACCCGTCGCATTGAAGGTAAGCTCGTACTTAGCTGTGGGACGTTAAAAAGGGATGTTTACATATCGTAAATAATGATTACACAGCCCATCAATTGCTTTGTACCATTTCCAAGGGTATACATAGAAGATGAAAAGTTCGTGTATATAAGATATAAAATATTTATGTAGTAATCACATGCAATAATTTTGATATACATATTAGACTTTTTAACTAAAAAAGAAACCAGTATAAATAATAAAATATTTAAAAACTTTTTAGATTATATATAACCGTGGCTTATCGCCAATTTTTAATTCCGGGCGTATTTTCTACTAAAAAATATTTTTATTGTATTTTTATTTTTTATCAGCTTTGTTGAAAATAGCACTCATCGTTTACCTCAGAAACAATGGTTTCTAAGGTAATAATAATAATGAACACTATATTCCACATCACACGAAATACATAAAGAAGAGAAATATACATAAAAAAAGAGAGCACAGCAGGCGGAAGGTAAGGTAAGGAAGTAGGTAAGGTAGTCAGTACTATTTCAACGAATTATGAAAAATGTAATGTCGAATTTAAAATAATTTAAAAAATAAAGAAAAAAGATTAACATCTAATATATTACTTATATGCATAGACATTAAACATATATAAATAAAACGTAAAATAGATTTTTGCTATAGCATTATAGATAAGAAATTAGCACGTGCTGTTCGTTGCGTGCGCGTAAATAAATGAATGACATTCACTAACTTTGAAAAGTGCAACAGCAAACAATGCAATACTAACTGGTTGACGTCACACGCATTCGGTGCAAAGTGCATGTATGCACCTTAATCTCCTCGCTTTCATGCTGCCCTAGTGATCGTTCCTTTTGTGAGCGACACCAAAGGGGCCCTATCCCCTTCGAGAGCACCCTTCTCTGGGTCATCGCTCGTCATCCGATCACTGAACTCGGCGACCTTCAAGTGCATTTTGCCTTTTTACACTCTATACGTAAAAGCGTTAATATTTTTAATGAATATTTTTTATATTAAGCATTTTTAATATTATATAATAAATATTATGTAATAGTTTTTCGTTCATGGACTTTTTGTTAATGATAAAAGTAGTTTTACTGTTTTGTTTACTTTTAAAATATTTATTGTGGTTCAATTTTTATTGTTGAACTTATTTATCCTACTTATTTATATCATGTTACATGCAGCAGGAAATATAAAACGAAAATAACTAAATTCAAACGGTATTTTTTATTACTGTTATATATACATATATTTATTATATTTTTATAACATTTCTTTCTCATTTTATACGTGTAACATAATATTGTGTATTACACATACACAAAGTATTTCAGCACAAAATTATACTTAAAAATAACCAAGCAACCTGTCTTACCGCCTTGACCGCTTAGAAAACAATAACAAAAATATGTAGTGATCTCAAAAATAAGAATATGATGAAATAACATCTTGTTTGTTATGTGACAAGCTCGTAAGGCTGGTCTTACCAGGAACTCGAAGGACAAGGAGTACAGAAAGCGAAAGAGTAATTTTATGCAGTTCTGCATATTATTCTGCAATTCATATTTTGTTCTTAGATATCTACTTAAATATATTTAAAGCATATTGCAAGATACATAGCTATAGCTATGTATCTTGCAATATGCTTTTATGAACCAATAATTGTTTCTCATACTAAAATTTCTTCTAAAATCTAGTAGTTCATGCACGAAATTCTTAATCTGATTTGAGTGTCTTAAATATGTTTAGGTAAATTTAACTAATTTCAAATTATAATGTGTGACATGTGCCACTTATTTAGTATGTTTAAGTAAATCATAAATTCATCATGGAAGATACCCCAATTGTGTAATGCTGTCTATGTTTATTAATAGAAGTTTTTTATATACACATATAACATGTTATAATTTCGTAAATTGATAATAATCATCATCATAAATTATGTCAGATTTAAATATACATAACTTGACTATAAATATAAATTGTTCACCGCCAAATTACATATAAACTTTGCCAGAGGTTACAAGGTGTAGATCTCTATAATATTTTTAGGTCAAGTGCATCGTGACAAATGAAATATATCTACTTTAAAACGTGAAAAACATATATAATAAACACTTTAAAAGTATGTTTTTTTTTCTTATTTAATATTGAGCTTAGCCCAGTTATTATAACAAGATGTAACGACGTTCGTTAAAAGCACGAAAAATATTCAACCTCGTTCCAGTTATATAAAATTCTCAAACGTGTCAGCTATAAATATATTATAGCATACTGACGGTTCCAGTAATATAACATTTGTTTTAGAACGTTAATTATTAAAAGTTATACGATGTACAATATACCTGTAATCCTATAAAATTATTCAATAAAGTAGTTCAATCATAAATCAAATCAAGTACAATCAAAATATACTTTATTCAAATACACTTTTACAAGCACTTTTGAAACGTCAATTTTACATCTTAATTTAAATTAAATGTCAGTGTAGTCAGTCCGTGAGGAAGCTACCACCGGCTCGGAAGGCAGTTCTGCTGAGAAGAGCCGGCGAGAAACTCAACAGAAGCTCTTTTAAAATAATAATTGTGTACAATATTGTAATACAATAATTTTTATATATTTATCCTACGTGAGACCCATAGTACAAATATAACAAATAATATGACAATGTTCTCAGGTAAACTATACGCTGAGGTTGCATGACTGTCAAAAAACCTAACAACATTAATTTTTAGAAAATAGAATGATGAAAGAGAGGAATAGGATGTTGAGTTGCAGACTGCAGTTCTTTCTGTTTTAAATTCATATTTTTCCAAGGTGCATCATCGTTGTGGGATGAGCCTCAAACTAATTTCAGTAAACTGGTTAAAGAAGGTTAGCGTGTAAATTATTCAAAAAATATTCAAAATATAAAATAATGCTTACGGAATAACATAACATATTATGGAGAAATTAAGGTAGACGCCTTTATTTGTTTCTTAGTTCCACCAGACATGACATATCTTTTCAATAATCTTAAAATTGGAACTTTAGCAGACAATGTCTCGCTTTTTACTAGATGAACAATGCCTTGGATAGCAAAAGTATTATGTCAAGTAAAGTAGAAGAACCCAGCCTGTATAATACTATATATCCGCCTGCCATTCCGACAGTCTAGTCATCGCACTCTTTCACTGGTTTTTTTTAAGGTTGGAAAATGCATTTATGCCTATCACTTGCATACATTCAGCTTAATTGGAGACTCACGAGGATTAAATGCAGCTTAAGTGGAGACTCACCGACTAGACAACCAATACTACCCATTAAATCCCAACGGAACCATACCCCCGAAGATGAGATACCGCAAAATCACTTACACACTCCACCATGACGCTCCGACGGTTAGCCTACTTCGGTAGCAGACCACAATAGCGAGGGGTGTGCTCTTAAGCAGTACTTTTCTGCTAACTGTATTCACTAATACTGCCAATTCTTAACCTCTGTATGTGTTAGGGTAATTTATTGTCATCTTAAAAGGGATGGATGTTATAATATAAACTATTCCATCTTAAATGCACTGACTTTAACTTTTTAGTAATACCTAAATAAAAAAGAACTTAATTTCGACAATTGTATCTTAAAATTATTATCAATGAAAATGTTAAAAACTAACTTCAAGTCCCTGAAAAGAAAGAAATAAGTTCTTTAGATATTATAAGACAATAATATGCGATCTATCGTAATAAGTCTTTTTCGAGAAAACGGATCGGCAAGCTGAAAGAGCCTTTTTAAACTACGAGTGTATTAAAAACATTTGTTAATATTAAAAATAGTTATAGCATAGTTCTAAGACAAAGAAATATGAATTAAACGTTTAGTTTTTAGGTCAATTTTCAAATTGCATCGTATGATAGTAAAACGTCTCACAATAACCCTGCAGTTTGTATTATACAAAATTGTTAATATTACTATCCATTGTCCAACCATCTGAATGGAATGCTGCAAAACTTTTTCCGCCTTCAATGAACTGAATTCCTGACTTTTTAGTAATGCGGTTGATAAAAGGTCAACACAAAAGTAAATTTAACTTACTCTTTGAAGAATGAGTTCAATCACGCGTATAGATTAATTTACCAAACTATTACTTATATTTTATAGAATGTTACATTAGAGATGTTTGAATATGTTGTGTGTAGGAAATATATAGGGAAAATTTTACTGTCTTAAATTATTTAGGAACTTTATGGTAGAATACTTATTTTCATCCCGAAGTACCTCATTAATCGATTGTGGCTGAGTAATAGCGATATTTTCGGCCATCGCTTGCTTGTTTCTGCGTAGTGTCCGTTCTCACTGGTATTTACACCGATAGCGCCTTGCCTCGTATAAAACACGTAAGATGACTCAGTAGCGCTTATTTTGTTCCCAACATTAGCGAGAGAGCCATCTAGTGACAAGCGTGTCAAACTTGCGAGTGGTTAGTGAAATTGTGCAGTGTTTTGAAAATCCTTTATTATCAAAATGCCTGGACGTCCTATTTGGCAGGTAAATCAAATTTTAATATATTTTTCTCTTTATTTTATTTTGTCTACTAAAATATCACGCTCACTAGTCTGCCTGACCTTGTTGTATCTACCTGAAAATAACAGGTGAAAGAAGAAATATTTACCTATGTTTTTTTATTAATAAATTATTAACTGATAATCCAAACGCTTATTCATCTTGTGTTTATTATAGTTATTGTAAAAAAATAAAGTAGACGTTTATGAAAAAAGATATTTATTTATTTTATTATCACATTGCTGCTACCAGGATTACCCAATTCCATTAATTAATTTCATTTCGGTTAAATATTTCGTGTTTATTCACTTCAATTTTTCTTAAGGCCCTTTTGAGTGGTTAGCGATTATACATTTCTGTATTCATAAATATTATATTTCTATATTTGTTATATTATATGTACAATTATTTCAGTAGTGAATATGCCAAAGTTTAAAAAGTTACAAATGAATTTTAAATAAGTATAAACTACTACACAAAGATACATAAAAAAGTATAAAATCATATGACAGGGAACCGCTAAGTTACTAAAATAGATAAATCAGTCCCGGATCTTTTATCAATTTTTAATTATTTTTTTTATTAGTATAAAGTAAGAACTACACAAAAAGTGTTATTATTATCCAGTCCGTCAGCAAACTCCCAAAATTTTTATTCTAAAATAATAATAACTAACAGTCTATTTATAAATAAGCTTCTTAAATGTAATAATTAATCGTTGACGTTTTTATCGGATATTTTTATTCATGTGAGTTTTGATATCTCCGATCATGAAGTTTGCTGGTAAATTATGGAATATTTGTTGCATGAAGTCCAGCAAAATATCTTCGATAGTCTTTGATAAAATTGGCCTCAAAGACTCTGATACTGGCCGCCAATTTACGTTCAAATAAGCGTTTGTGCTGTCCTCTGAAAATAAAATAAATAAAATTATAATAAGGAATTTTGAATATTTAAAAATATTTTATTTATTGTTAACATATTTTATATATTCTTAGTTTATTTATTCTATTTATTTTATAATATATAATTAATAATTGAACATCTTGCTTGAAAAATCTCAATGTGTAGTAAATGAAAATGATAACACACTATGTAAAAAACGTTGTTGTTTTGCGAATTGTAAGCGAATTGGCAACAACTGACGTCCAAGGTCAGCTACAACAGCGTCTCACGATGTTTCAACGTTGCAATTTGTAACATGAATGTACTAGGAGATTAGACATTATGAAGAGGTTATTATAGTAGCTACGTAGTAACGCCATCTGTTGTTGAATAGCGCATATAGGAGTAATCTTTGATGTTTTATAGTAAAGATAGGTGGGGCTGAAGCATATACTTACCAAGTGACGAAATACCATCGAATAAATTACTCATGTGTAATTTTAGCCCACCAATATTATATTTTACATGAACTTTAGTAACATTGAAGAATGGTAAATCATCTTTTTCATATAACTTTACGTCGCTTATAATATCTATTGTCATATTACCTGAAAGGCGATTTATTGTTAATATTAGTTAGCTTTTGTGTCTTGAAATTCAAATTTAAAAACATTAAACGTTACTTACTTGGTTCGAACCAGCATAAACCACTGCCGACTAAAGGTATCAATAAAATTTTCCCTTTTAAGTCATACGTGCCCTCTATCCTCATCTTTGGGACCCGAACTCTAGTATAAAAATCATACGACTTTCTGTGCACCCTGAAAAATAGGAAGGAGTCTGAAATTTTCATAGTATTCTAAAACAAACCTACATTCATTTTTTTTATTGTTTTTTACTATCGAATTAATTTAAACACCTATGCATATTACAGACACACAAACAAAAAACGTTATGTATAACATAAATGATTGTCAACATAACATGTTACATTGGCAATCATTTATGTTATACTGAGACTTACTGGCTCTGTAATACGTCAGTTTGGCCAAAACCCGTTACCACGACGTTGTCGAGAGCAGCGTTCACATTTACAGGTCCTTCGCCCTGCAATATTCTTATTTTCGGTATTTTTAAAGGATCTATTGGTGGCAAATTTATCTCTGGGAGCCCTGAAATCGAAATTTTTAAATTTGTGTTGCAATGAAAATTATCACCGTCAAACAAGATGAAGAAATAGCACTTTCGCTTTCTGCTTATGTCCCACTATACGTGTTTCGTAATTGAGGCTATGAGCAGCTTGGTGGTTTATGAACTTAGGTACTAGCATTCTTAAAATATTAATTTCCTTATAATAAAATTATTTTAAGTATCTTAGAATGCTATGTTAACTACTGCTTTATCGTATGTATGCATTTTAGCTTATATTTCATTTATTTTCTCTTAACTAAAACGAACAAATATAAATTAGTTGTTTATTTTTATAATGTTTATATGTATTCATGTCATCATCATAATGTGTCATTAATCATTCATAAAAAACATAAGATTAAACGTTAAAGGATACTATTAAGTACAAAAATGCAAGAATTTATTAAAATTATTTAATGTACTATGAATACTAAGTATGTATTCAGCACAAATAGTAAGTGCAAGCTGCATTTCGTTGTGCAATAGTACATACGCCAACGGCGACTTACGCAGCTGACTAGCCTAGTACCGCATATTACCTACTTATATGTAATACCATCATTAGAAATGATGCGTAGTAAAAATAGTATACTACACTATAATCCTGACATTACTCTCTTAGTTTTACTTATATAAAAAATACTTATGTGAAAAAATCCAAATGCAAAGTATGAGTCTAACAAATGACAAGGGTTTTGTATCAATATTCGCAATGTATCGATGAAATAGGACTTAATAGAGAAAAATCGCCATAATCGTTAACAAAACTCAAACTTGTCTAATTTTTGTTATTGTTATTATATTTTAAAGTTAGCACAGCATAGCATTAAGTTTATCACTAGTATATAGATATTATCGTTTTTACAATAGAGCAAATAAAAAAAAGTTTTCTTTATTTTTATAAATTTGCACAATACATTATTTTGAACTTGCTAGCAATATCAACAATAGTACAATATAGAAAAGTTATGCCCTGTAAATGTAAATAACTTCTAATATCTTCTATTATCTAGGCTTATAGTATCCAAATCCGATTCTAGAGTCGGAATATCGAAGTATTAAAGTAAAATAAACCTTTTAGGGGTATGAGAGCAAAATTGTTTTTATACCTGGACCCAAGGCTTTAAATAACTTCTGTACGGCTTCTGTAGAACAATCATCGAAATCTGGATCACTTATCATACATGTCTGGATAAAACTGGCTGTAAATAGAGGACAGATAATTAAAATAACTATTTTAAGATTAACCTCTAAAGCTAAGGCTTTCAAGTAATTAAATCGGCTAAATATGGACCGGCATCTCTATATTTGATAGTTTGTTTTAATTGACTGCCTTTTTCAACATAAGATTTCTTTATACTTGTACTGTTATTAAACAGCTTAAATAAATTTAAACACATTTACTTTAATTATATACTACAATTACTAGCAATTATATTTTTAAAGAAATGTGTATGTAAGTATGTTACACACTTCTTGCGATGATCTATTTCAGTTTACTTTCTAACAGTTTGTTTTATCTAAATAAAATTTTAATATAGGGATAAATCAAATTAATTTTTAAACGAATATGTAAAGAAAAATTAAATTTAACACCAGAAAAGTACTTACGCTTCGTTTTATAATATTCAGCGGTTGACGCTGAATATAACACAGACACTATAAATAATTGAAACAGCATGTTTTGATTTGATTTTAGGTGACCTAGGTTTGTAGGCCCCGAGCAAGCAGCTCGAGGTGGTAAAGACTGCCTTACTGATGTCGATATGCTTACTGTTAGCCTGTAGTGGGGGCACAACGCAATACAGTCTTGTAAATAAAATTTAAACTTTGCCCTTCCAAACTTGATTATCATCATCCCCTTTGTGTTTTATGTCGCAATTATGTTGCGCCCAGTAATGTAGTAATAGATACTAAGACTGCATAATCGATGGTAGGTGTTACTTATTGTTAGGTTACTTATGTAACACTATTGATTGATGTTTTAGGCGTTTTTTTTTATTAACTGGTTATATTAATCTACTATGTTAGACGATTGACAAAGTGTTTGACGATAGAGTCTTGCATGTTTTAATTTGATTTCACATTTTATAGATACATATGTTAAGTAGACAGTTATAAAAATAAAAAAAGTTATAATCAATGCATAATTTTTTTAGCAAGAACATTCAAATTTCGGTAGACATTTTATAAGTCCTAGATTTTATTTGAAATAAATTTACCAATTTGGGGTTTAGTTAAAATGAAATAAAACTATAACTTATCGCATGCCAATTCAAAAACTTCGCTTTATTCCTAGAAAACTTTTTACAACAGATTAAGATCACGCAGGATTCATTTAACATATCGGGTTACAAAATACTGTCACGTTATGTTTTCTTCATCACTACTTGAAAAATAGTACAAACAAACAAACACTCTTAGGCATTTTTCATGTTAGTTTAGATTAGGAAAGATTAATGTCCAAGCACCAACGATAAAGAATAAATCAATATATTACGTATATATTGAAAGGGATACATCCTATTTTGCAATATTACTTCAGAGATTACCTGCAAACTAGAAACCGTCTAACTATCAACATCAAGTTCCTGTAAGACTAGTTATTCTAGTTAGCAATTCGACGAAGCAGTGAATTCGTAACAGAAACCCAATAACAGATAATAAGTGTTACATTGGTTACACCCCAACGACTCCTTAAATGCGATATTTATTTAGTAATCGTCTTCAAGTATTATTTTTCACTTTGTCATACTTTTTCGCCTTTTTGCTTGAAAATAAAATATTAGTTATAAAATTTTAGATCATTTATTTTATAAATTCTTAAATTAATTATTATTAAACTATACTTATATTATTATACTATTTTTTATGCCATAATAATATATGTATGTATTCTATAAGTTGGGGATGTGGGAATCGGAAACTAAGCACGTGTTTTGCACTACGGATGTTTTATTACTCTTGATTAACAAGAGTGAAAGAAGAAAGAGAATGGAGATTCACCAACATGCGCAGTATATGCATACTTCTGACTGAATGTAGTCACTGAACACTGATTTCCACCACTAGTCACACTTTCCCTTCTTTCCACTTTTCTTCAGTTTTTCGCACTTCTTCTCAGTCTTCACTTATTGTTAGCTCCGAAATTCAACCGATCTCTCGACACACTGCCAACTTTTTCGACGGCACTCTTGGCTCAGTTTGTAGTGATCCAACTTACTGTGCCAGCGGTCGCGAGTTCAAGTCCCGCTGGGAATATTCATTTGTGTGATGAGCACGAATGTTTGTACTCCAGTCATAGATATTTATATTTATAATATGTATGTATTTAAAGTTATATATACATATGTAGTGTGTCAACTCTCTGGTATCCATAACACAAGCCTCGTAGCTTTTTATGGAACTAGATGGTATTGTGCGCTAATGTCTCAACATATTTATATTTATATATCTATAAAATTATATATTTATATAACATATTTATATTTTTACATGCATCAATAAAGAACATGCTTGTATTCCAAAATTCTAACCTTTTCTTGTGATTACGATTCCATTCTGAAAAATGTTTTTTTTCCTTTCTTACACACGGCAATTTACAATTAAGTTCTTGTCTGTTAATTGATGTATTGATTGATGAATGTATACAACATGGTTCAGAGTTGCCTTTTAAATTATTATTTTTTGGTATAATGATGTTACACACTCTCCACTACGCGACAATAATTAAGTTTTTTGTTCAAATTGAGTATTATAGTAGTGAATATTACGTTCAAATATATATTTTTTTATATATATATCGTGCATATAGAGAATAGAAGAGTTAAAGTTTCATATTTTTCGAAAAAGATATACTGGGCATGTAAATGACGAAAAATGCCAAAAAGCAATGTTTTGTTTTTTTCATTGCACATCAAATGAGAACGTCTCTAGATTTCAACTTCATTTTAGTTTGCATATAATTTATATTAAGTCTGCATTGAAAAGATAACAAAAATAACATTTTCATTTATCGGACATATCCAAAGAAACATGAGCTTTCTGAACAAAACAGGGGACATAAAAAGAGGCTCCGATATAAAAGAATACTTAAGCAGGCATATCCGCAGTATTACATTTGTTTATTTTAAAATAGTATGAATAAACAAGTCTAGTTTTCGTTAAGTTCTTTAAGTCTTTAACAAAATAGGAAGAGTTATGAAATAGTTGCATTAGTGAGGGTGTGTAGAGAATGGCTTTATGAACTTAAAGACGGCCTTGACCAGTGAATGCTTGAAGCTTACACAATTATGTTCGGGAATAGGGTAAAGTAAACATAAATTACCAAATAATTAATAATTTAGTTGACTCTCCGTACCTACTCAATAAAATATCATTTAAATGTGTTATTGTATCTGTTACTTCTCAGTGCTCTATGGAAATCCAATGTTTTTTTTCTTATGAGCATAAGCTCTATGGTTGATCCATGCTTTTTGCTTTTTCCGCTCAAAAAAATGCCCTAGTCATGGCACTCGATCTCTGGCTACTATCTCAACCGCTGTCTCCAAAACAAAGTATTGAGACAATTCTTTTATTGTAAGATCTAGCAATTATGTATAATAAGCAATATCATGACATCAGTTTGTTCAATATAGGGTTCAAAAAATTCGCTCACTTATTAAGAAAACATAAATTGTGTTAATATTTAGTCTTCTTTCTTTTTATTTGATTTTTTGGCGCTTAATTTTAGGTTCACTTCCTTTATGTTTTTAGTGGAAACTTTATTGGCTTAATATTTTTGTGTAGAAGTGTTTAGCTATATTTATTGATTATACACTGTATGTTACCCAATGATAAATAAATAAAATAAATCAATAAATGTGTATTCTATATTTCATTACTTAAATATTACGAATTTTTATCATCAAAAATACCGTAAGATAAAAACTCGTATAAAACGTGTTTTTTTTTCATAGACTGATAATTGCATAATATGTTTCTCTAGTATTCGTCTAAATAGAAGATCCTGACAATGGATAAGCTATAATTGCTTTGTGATATTTTGTGTTTTCTGAATCAACTCATCAATTGCCTTTGCCAAAGAGCCCACGTTACAGTTTTCCCTAATGAATAACTTGTAAATCATCACAAGAAATAGATACTAATTATTGTACTTCTCCTGTGTCAAGGCCTCCAGTCATATGGAATTATTTAACACATTCTAGCGTGTTGGCTTCTAGTCAAAATAAACAAATCACACGGGCCCACGCAGCGATAACGCTTGTTCTGGAACTTTCGCGGTATCTTCATGTCTTATGGCGCCTTGGTACTTGTACTTTTGTTGAATCACGGGATGAGATTTGATCTTACAGCATCCGAGATAATTAAAAAATTATCAACGTTGTAAAAATGCTCTCAATTATTGTGTGTCGTTTTATATTGTACTAGTGGCTCTTTGCGGTTTTACTTTTGAGTAAACTTTTAACTACCAACCAGTAAACATGACCTCTATTTTGTATAGACGTGCGCAGGAAAGAGAGCTCAAGCTGTATCTTATCAAGTGTTTGACCGATAGAGGTAAAATTATATATTTTTATAAGGTCAGATTTAAATTTCCTTTTGATGCGTGTGTGAGCACATAGACACGTTAACTTTATATTATACTAGCTTCGCTTCGCTCAGGTTCGCCTCTAGACAAACAAAAACAAATCAATCCTACGGGAATCGTACATTTTTCCGGGATAAAAAGTAGCCTATTTGTTATTTATTCATTAAAATCGAATCAGTAGTTTTTGTGTAGAAACAAAGAAATTGAAATAAATCTGGATTTGTTCTATTTCTCTTCTTAGATCCCCCTGACTCGGTTTTTAGCATTTTTTCTATGTACAGATTTGACTCTACAGTTTTTTTATACTTATGTATAGATAGGGAGGTAACGTTATCTTTGTACCTCTGTAATCTAGATTATATAGTATAATACAAAAAAGTAATGAAACGCTCTCAAACAGCACTTTAGTCAGAAAAATTATAAATAAAAACTTAAATTTTCGTTCCGACTGCATCTATTGATAATTTCGTATACACAAACAAACAAACAAACACATATTTTAACTCTAAAAATATATAAAAATATATAAAAATAATATGATCATAAAACCACAAAAAGTATTTTAAACAAGAATAAAAATTTAATTTACGGTGAAGCTCATACGTGTTTGCCGTTATTCTTGTGTTTAAATCCACTTTATTGCTTTAAAGTAGGTTATGGTGTGACTTAGGAAACACGAATGTGTCATTACCTTAAATGCGTTTTAATAAATAGAAGATTTTTATCTACGAAACAAGCTATTGATCCTCGCTTCGTTTGTAGTCAAAATTTCAAATATTATTTATCCCATTAATCCCATTATTTTACTCATACTATTATAAATGCGAAAGTTTAGATGAATGGATGTTTGTTACTCAATTATGCCAGAACGGCTGAACGGATCTGAATGAAATTTGGATATAGGTTATTTTATCCCGAAAAAATACACAACTTTTGTGGGATAGATTTGTTTTTGTTTTTCACAGGGCAAGGGATCGACTATCTATTCCATACTAACCGATAAATCATACCTAGCACTAGCTAGTAATATTATAGCACGAAAAAAAGTAACTACTAAAAGAAATCTTTTGCCTAATATTATTACAAACTATAGACTATTTGTTACTCTAGAATCATTGTCTATATATCTATGCATTAAATGTCATCAAAATCCGTTCATTCAGCGTGAAAAAGTAACGCATACACAGACACTCTCATACAAAATTTTCACATTTATAATAACAGTAACATTTTGAATGTAGCATTTATATTTTTTCCACTAAACACACTCTGTCTCAATCCGTAGCATTGATTTTGTTTTAAATATTTCCACATGTCACGTTAACTTCGTCAATTGCTACATTATACTTTCGCTAACATTCTATGTCTTTCAACAGTCGAGACTGTTGTAACTATAAAATATTATGCAAATTATTTTAGACGACAGTTTTAAATATTGTAATAGTTGAATAAAACTATAAAGTAAAACTCTCGTTATTAATATTGAATGAATTTTAAGAAAAGATGTTCAACATAATGCTAATCATAATAACTTTAATAGAATAATGGCCGTTGAGTTATTTTATAGGTGAGGATAAGTCACAAGTAACTAATAACTTACTTAAATTTTCCTTTCACACGTAAAAGAAGAAATTTTTCTAAGTATTAATATTATATGTTATATTAATTAATTAATTATGACGATACTGTACTGGCAAATATTTGTATCTGGTATGTTTAAATGAATTTTGGCACTATCTGGCATTTCATCTGGAATATGCCAAATTAATTTTCATTACCGACATAATAATAATGATATATTCTTTTGCGTAAAATTTAATTTAGTAGTGTAGCTGACATAATATATTACCACTAATTTATGTAATTTATAAGGTTAACAAAAACGGTATAACAACTTATATAGCTTAATATTTTATATAGTTATTATATTTAATGTTTATTTTAGAGTGAAGAAACAAAATAATTCAGTAAAATATAGAAAAAATATTTAATAGTATAAAATATTTACAAAATAAGATTAGTCAGGTAAAGAGGTTTTAGCTAAGATAAAATTTGTTAGTCTCTAATTTTATTACATTTAAATTTTTAACCCATCGCGTGTAAACTCACTTCTTAAAACAAATTGAAGATAACAAACATACATCAAGCAACATAAAAATAACAATAAATCTGAGTTTAAAAATAAATTAGCCAAAATTTAGAAAAACATTGATTTTCCGAATATTTAACTTGGCGTTGACGCGTAATTAGTATTACATTAATTACATGTGGCGGGTATTGCCAAAGCCACCGTGGCCGGCTTGTGAGGCTCCTTTGTTATAGCCCATCTGAAGGTTAAGTTCAGCGTTGTGAGCCTTAAGTTGTTCTTCTGTGAAGGTTCTCTCGTTCTTTTCTGCCATCTTGGGACCTAGATGTGGGCCATTGAATTCAGGGTGCTTTTGTGTCTGTAAAAAGATATATTTAATGAGTTTTACAAAAGTACCACATTAAAAAAAAACAAATATATGTATATATTAAACAAAAATATTTAATTAATTATTTCACTATTTGATAACCAGTACTAAGATATTTGATTTGAAGTTAATTATTAAAATAATTTACTTTGGACAAAGTCACGTAATAATACACTTACGATTCTACCCAAAGAGTATAAACACAAGGTGACTTGAGGAATGTTACGCCTTTCAAACAGATCAGCCGTCTGGAAAATTTCCTCCTCTGGAACGCCATACTTTTTAATAGCTGCTTGAAACCTGGAATTTTCGATGTGGTCGTAAATATATTTTTTGCACACGTAATCGTCAATGCGTGTAAAAGCAATAAATAGCAATGAGTAGCTTGCATAATTTTGATTGAGTACCTTTGAATGTTTTCCATAAGCTGGAAATTAGTTCCTCTTTCTTGAATTTTTTTGACGGATCCAGGGGCTAATTTGTTGATAAGCTTACACAAAATGACACCATCCTTGAGGACATCCTCATACGCTCCCTTCGGCAACGGCTCCCCGAGCACATCGGAGATCCAGGTTAGGACCTCCTCCTCTTGTTCCTTGTTCCTAGCCTAAAAACATAATATGTTTCTGTCACAATTTATGTCAGAGACGTAAATAAAAGCAAACTTTTTGAACTACGGCCATAAAATATCTGCTCCAGTGCCAAGTCGTTTGATGGTACAGCGACCGGATTCCAGAATCATGTACGAAAATAACGTTAAAGTAAACTTATGGACGTTATCTCAACGATGGGTCTGGAAAGCTTTCGAGTTAAAAGGACGTGTGCAGTAATTCATGACAGCGCACAGCTGTGCATGCAGTCATGAATTAAAACTGTTGCAGATATTTTTATCACCAACGTCATTGACAAAACTAAATAGTATTAGAAGTAAAATATGAAACAAACACAGTGTTTAAGATTTATTTCACAAAGACTTTAAAGAAGTTTTCGAGCAAAGTTTGTGTAATGAATTTTATGATTATGTAAATTAAGTGTTAAAAATTAAAAGTTAATCAAGTTCTTACAGGCATCTTGATATGACAACTTTTAATGAGCACTAATGGGACAAGTGTCCTGATCCGTATCAAAATGTGGACTGGCTTTGAATCCGCCCGCCCAAAGGCGGTCAGCGTCGGCGGGGGCGGCGGGCGTCATTCGGACAGTTGTTTTCAACAAGCTAAACTCAAGCGCATACGTAATTATAGTTATTACACCATTGCCTTTCAGCCTACGATCGCATGATGGACTGTTTCAGTCGTCATGACTAAATAGCGTTTTGATGTATTCATAATAACATACATATATCACGGAAAAGGGATCTCAATAAATCTTAAGTACTACAACAAAAAAAAGGTTTATTTTTACATTCAGTTTATAGCTAAACTGAATATATAAAAAAAAAGAGGAAGTCCTTATTTCCTATGAAGTATTAGTAGTTTTTTATGGTTTTCTTTAGTAAATATGTACATACATACATACATACATA
This sequence comes from Argynnis bischoffii washingtonia, assembly GCA_033884665.1. NCBI lineage: Eukaryota > Metazoa > Arthropoda > Insecta > Lepidoptera > Nymphalidae > Argynnis > Argynnis bischoffii. The sequence goes on from CM066611.1 coordinate 5,355,782, forward strand.
AATAGCGTACATGAATATAAACAATTTTTTAATCATTAAAAGTTAACATTTTTCATTAAATAAAACTATCTTTTCAGATTATTTCGCAAAGGAATAATCCGAAAAGATAGTTTTATTTAATATGTCAAATATTCGCGTAAATCTAAGAAAGTATTATTTTTCATTAACTAGGTTTTTTTCATTAACATCATAGGTATCTATAACATTTTATATCTATACAGATAAATAAAATTGGAGTGTCTGTTTGTAATATTAAAATAACCGCTTTTTACTAAATGCATATGGATGTATGTATACACGGTACACATACCAAAACAACATTTTTTTCAATTTTTGTCTGTCTGTCTGTCTGTCTGTTTGTTCCGGCTAATCTCCGAAACGGCTGGACCAATTTTGACGGGACTTTCACTGGCAGATAGCTGCTGTTATAAGGAGTAACTTAGGCTACTTTTATTTTAGAAAAAGAATCAGGGTTCCGCGAAAAAAATTAAAACCCATGAAGTTGTGAACAAAATCTGCGTACGGCGTACGTACGTAATGTAAATCGCTATATAATTTAAATGAATATCTTAGAAGTAGCAAACTACTATTTATGTATAAACATAGCTAACCGTGAAAACGTACCTAGGGACGAATGCGAGCGAAGCGAGCGTGAGTCGCTAGTAACCGCTAGATATTGCTGTGATGCAATTTCCGGCTTCAATTCTATTTAGGTTTTTAATCCGAATCGCATTAAGAACATTTCACGATGTTTTTACGACTATGTCCGACTATCTGTGATTAGGTTTTTGCTCAATTTTTACATATTAATTATTAACATTGGACTAAAAATTAAATTATTAAAATCAAATTGTTAGGTACTATAATTGTCATAGAATATGAACTGACACAGAAAATTGGCTTTTTCTATGTTCTGATTTGATTTTGATTGTATTGGCTTATTCTTTATCGACAATACAATACAAACATGCCTAATAAAACCGACATCTAAAACCTTAGTCTCTCTCGTGACCATGATTGATGTAAAGCATTCGAAACATCGGGAACCAAAAATCTAAATAAATCTGCGAAAAAAACCGAAAAGATAGTTTTTATTCAAAATCTATACTAATATTATAAAGCTGAAGAGTTTGTTTGTTTGTTTGGTTGAACGCGCTAATCTCAGGAACTACTGGTTGGAATTAAAAAATTCTTTTTGTGTTGGATAGTCCATTTATCGAGGAAGGCTTTAGGTTATATAACATCACGCTACGACTAATAGGAGCGGAGCATAAATGAAAAAAATTGCAAAAACGGGAAAAAATGATTCCTTTTGAGAGCTTCCGTTGCGTGAGCTGCGTAAACGGTAACGGTTACGCAAAAATCATGTATGACGGAATTGTTCCCCTTTAAAAGTTCTAAAAAAAGTCCGCGACAGCATATGTCTATCTTTTAAGGTTGACTCAATATAACCCTTTTTATGGCAATCAAATTTCTTCTAAAATAATGCATTATTCCGAGGGTGCTTTTATAAACATGATCTTAATCCTTATCCAAATAAATACGTTATTCATCACAAGTATTTAATTTTGAACAAAATTGACGTTGACATCATTTGATTTCAATATATATAATAATTTCTAATATTTATACATATACTTAGGTAAATATTAGCTACTAACGAGCAAGGACGCAGGCACATAGTATTATTACAGTTAAAAAATTTATATTCGGTATCCAACACAATTCGAACGCAATTCATCAAGCCGATCTTCGGAATGCCATCTATTATAATTAGCAGTCGAGTGTGTCAATAAGACAATAATTACCTTTGATTGTCACATAATATAAAATGTAGCGTGTAACTATAAATAGTCCGTATTGCAAATTATATGTATATTATGATTATTTTGACATGAATAATAAATTAGAACAACATTACAAATAGATAAGTAAGTTTACGTAATTCTAGAAAACTGAACGAAAAAACTGGAAAAACTGGACGGTTATGTAAGTCGTCTTATAAACATACGTATAATCCCCTTGAATCTCCAAAGAACACTACGTTTGATTTCAAATAACTTTCCATGCCTCTTTAAAAGCGTTTTGCTTTTTATTTTACACTTTGTTCGTGTCTAACTATTATTAAATATAGACGAGATTAGCATTAAAACAACTGTGAGAGTAATATTTATGTTTGTACGTTTGTCATTAATCCAGCTGTAATCTAATATTAGATTATTTTAGAGTTCACTGAATGATGTCAGAACAAACATTGTGGAAACACTTTATGTTTCATTTACGCGTATTTAATTTTACAATAAGCATTCATATTATATGTATATATATTGAAGAATTAGCTTGATTTCTGATAAATATTTATGTCCTTCAACCCATTTATAAACAGGTACTAAAAGGGGAAAAACTTAATTGAAATATGGTTTGGAGATATGAAGCTTAAGATTAAGGCACACAAGAATAAGATTAACACATATACCTACATAACTTTTTATCGACGACTTACCACATGAGCGAAGACGCGGGCGATCGAATGTAAATTATTTAGACGTGCGTTACAAAATGTTTCTTGCAGCTGCAAGTGTTACCATGCTCGTGGGTATAAAATTAACTCGTCTAAACTAAAACATAAAGGCTAGTAATTGATATATTTTTATTAATACTAGCGACTAACCCTCGCTCCGCTCGGGTTCGTCCTTAGGGTGGACCACCCTTATCACTTAGGGGTATGAAAAATAGTTTACGTCCTATTCACAGACCTACTGAATATACACACAAAATTTCATAAAAATCGGTCAAGCCGTTTCAGAGGAGTTTTGTTACAAATACTGCGACACGAGAATTTTATATATTAGATGTTAGGAATAAGATATATTGATATGTATAATTTTGTGCTAACAAAAAGGTAGAGTTAAATGTTTATTTTAATATTTATACCTGATACTGTGGTATTTCGGTATTTTACGAACAATTTTAACACCATATTTATTGTTTATGTTATATGATTTTTTTATTGGAGGTATATTGATCTTCCTAACACTGATAGTAGAAAGAATAACTAATAATAGAAAATATTAATGAAAAATAAACTGCCGTTTTTCATTTACGCACAAAATTCTAGCTTTGTTAAATGATTTACTTTTTCTCTTTACTTAAAAAAATAAAAAAAAACTATTTATATACTTTGAAAAGTAAATTACAAAATATGTTTCTTATTTATAAAGAGAAAACATTTATTAATTATAATGTATAAATACATCTTGCGCTGGCACAAGTCCAAAAAAGTCAAAGTACGTTCAGTTTGGCACGTGCTGGGAAACCCCTTAAAAATTTAAGTAATTTATTCTGATATTTTTATATTGCTTATATTAATTAATAATAATTGGTGTTAAATATGAAACGTATATAAAAAAAATCATTGACTATTTATCAAAATAGATAATAGGTTGTTAGGTAACCATCACCATTCTACATTGGCGAAGTAATCTGTGCTCAACTTGTACACTTTGAAGCCATTAACAAGAAAATTGAAATAAAACATAAATTCATATTGTAAAGCACATTATACTACCTATGGAAAATCCATGCAGCATTCGCCACATTCTAAAACATGCCTTCATACTAGGCACCTCATTATATGTGCACTTATACATTATTTTTGTTTAATACATATATACATATATTTAGTAATTATTTATAATTGTTTTAGTGTGCCGGTAAACGCGAACCTGAAAAGGAACTAGAAGCGCAAAGATGGATAGAAGCTGTCACAGGCGAAAAATTTCCTGCAGATCTGCCATACGAATTCGCTCTCAGGGATGGAATAATTCTGTGCAAGCTCATGAATAGACTGCAGCCTGGTATTATCCAAAAAGTCAATGTTTCGGGTGGAGATTACAAGTTCATGGATAATATTAGCCAGTACGTTTTAAAATCTAATTATCTTTTATTTGTTGGTGTATAAGTGTACCTACCTCCCTGTTTAAAAACTCCAATAGGATCCCATCAAAAGCGACAAAAGCCACATAAAAACCAATAAATATTTATCAGTTTCTATGTGGCTTTTGTCGCTTTTGATGGGATCCTATTGGAGTTTTTCAACAAGGCTACTGCTTAATCATAGTATTATATACAAAAATATATATAAATCAATTTTTGTTCATTAGTCTCGCCAAAACTCAAAAACGGCTGGACCGATTTGAATAATAATTTTTTTTGTTTTGTTGAGGGTGTGTCAGGGGTGGTTTAAGTATAAAAAAATAGGGAAAACCCAAAAAAAAAACAGCTGGAAAATTGAAAAAGTTCAGAACTGTTTATTTTGTATGGGAGTTACTAAGCGTTAAAACAGTACCCAGGGACGAACCCGAGCAAAGCAAGGGTGAGTCTCTAGATAAAAACAACAATATTTATTTTGCATTTAATAAAACAATCTTTAGTGACTTTAACACTGATAAAAATGAAACAGAGCCGCCTGTTAACATGTAATACAAACCTATTAACTAAAAAAGCTCTTTCAATATATAATCAGAAAAATTACGTAAAGATTTAAGTGAATTATTCCGCTTTTCTCTATTTACTACCTATGTTTAAAACCACAATAAACCTTCTTGGGATTTATATTTATCTTATCTAATTTTATATAAACAAAATAAATCCATACACATTACGCCATCTATTGACATTTATTGGAACTATTTTTTCTTTGTCACTGACCCCATGAGCTAGGTAAATACAGGTACTTACCTATTGTAGATTATTAATGAACTTTAATACTATTTCATTTACAGATTCCAAAAAGCATGCGCCAAATATGGAGTTCCAGATACAGACCTCTTCCAAACCACAGACTTGTGGGACCAAAAGAACATCGCACTAGTCACACAAACGATCTTCGCCCTAGGCAGGACGGTAATACTCTTTTTATTTGCAGTAATGTGTAGAACCATTAATAGCAAGAAAATTATTTTTATATCATTATTTTTTTTTTAATTACTCGTAACACTAAAAAAATATAATTTCATTTTTGATATATATAATATTTTACAGACATACAAACACCCAGAATGGCGTGGTCCTTATCTGGGCCCAAAGCCCGCTGAAGAAAACCGCCGTGAATTCAGTGAAGATGTTCTACGTGCGGGAGAAGCTGTTATCGGACTACAAGCAGGTACAAACAAAATGGCATCACAGTCGGGACAGAACTTTGGCGCATCACGCAAAATAATCCTCGGCAAGTGAAGTATCAGAATACTCGAAGAACTTCAATCGTATTGTAAAAAAAAGATTTTCTATAATATTTTAAGTCTGTTTTTTAGTTACTATATCAACCAAAGATTGTTTTTTTTTGTATTTTAAGTGGATAATAAGATATTATATTTAACTATAGAATAATTAAAATTTCAAAACTTTTCTAGTTACTTATCAGTAGTTATACCTAATATGTATTAGTAATAGATATTACCTTAAAATATAACATAATTGTGGGACAATAAACACCATTAATAAATATTAAATAAATATTATAATATTAATAGCCTGCTTATTCAGCTAAGATAAAACTTATACCTACTTTTTACATCACTTTTATTTCATATTTTTGTAACAGCTCATATTTTATACTTAAATGGTATTTGTTTTTAATTTATTCAACTGTGATCTTTGTATCCAAATAAGAATTGTATGAATATGTCATTTCATTAAAATATTAATTCGTAACTAAATGTCTTTACTTTTTCTTTGTACACCTGATTTTTTTAACCTTCTCTATTTTACTCTATTTACTACCTGCGGCTTCTTCTACGTGAAAAGCGATTTCCCTGTTGAAAAACTCCAATAGGATCCCATCAAAAGCGACAAAAGCCACATAAAAATCGATAAATATGTATTTGTTTCTATATGGCTCTTGTCGCTTTTGATGGGATCCTATTGGACTTTTTAAACAGGGTTCTTCTTTTTTTTTGTTAGGTTTCAGTAAGCGCTAGATGGCGTAGTAAGTAAACAACCAAAGGTAGTAATAATTAAGTATTTTTAAACTAAGATCAGATCATATAATACTATACTAGTACTAAGACAGTGTCCAGTGGTTCCGTTTGTCCTGCCCTTAAGGGGTTGTTTCTTACAAACTACTAGCGACTTACCCTCGCTTGCTCGGGTGCGTCCCTAAGTATGTTCGTTTTAAATATAAATAGTTATGATGAGTATATCTTAAGAGACAGACTCATGCCTTATATTGCGGATCTTTCTGTAGACCTTTTTATGTTAAACCTTGTTAAACCAACATGTTTAACCAGCGTTTAAGCCATGTAAATTTTAAAGGATGACTCGAACCAGTGTAAACGAAAGATTTTGCTGTAGTAAAAGGTATATCTACTAAATGTTGACTCGAGTAATAAGTTATCACTTAACCAAATTTTGTTCAAATCCGTTCAGTGCTTTTTGTGTGAAACGCACACAGATATACAGACATACAGAGAAACAGACAAAATTTTAATAACGATTTTTTGGGGACGTTAGACGGGAGTCTCTCTCGCATGATTGCTGTAAAACATTCGAAACGTCAGGAACCAAAAATCAAAATAAATCCGCGAAAAAACTTAAAAGATAGTTTATTTAAAATATAAAATATTCGTAATTACTATTAGCAAGACGTAAGTACTTAAATAGGTACCTACCTACTTTAAAGTTTACACTCCTGTGTTGAGTTTTGCCGTTTGCGTAATATGTAAATACCAAAACAAACATTAAATAATCAACGGGTATTTTGTTTATCAAAAGAAATAAATCAAATCAACGTGAAAATTAATTCAAAAATCAGAAAAACAATGTATTATAATTTTAAATATTAAGTAGTATGAGTAAAGCGCCATCTACGTGGCAGGCTTCATAATTAAAAATAACTTGCTAAAGGACATTTAGAGCTATTTTAGTTATATAGGTTATGTATTATATAAATATAATATTGAATTTTAAGTCGTATTAAACTTTTCATGTTGAAAAATTGGAATAATTAAATAAACTTTATTAAAAATAGATGCATGTACAGAGCCATCTATTTTGTAATATATTAAATTATTAGTGTAAGTATTAGTTGACATATTTTCGTAAAGATGGCACAATAGCAAAAGGAATGCTCAAGGCCACTAATAGAGATGTGTAATGATGTATAAAACATTGATGTTAAGAAATCGATATAATATCGAAATGCTTGTCTGTATCGTCTTGCCTTTTTTATAAGATTACTTGATAAGAGTTTTTACATAATATCAACTATCAAAACAAAAATAAGCAGTCATAAAGACTGCCGACAGAAGTGAAAACTTAAAACTATAAGCAAACAGTTGTTATTTTTGAATATTCAAATTAATTATTTGATTTTAAATTAAAATTTGTAAATTAAAACTGTTTACATTTATCTGGTTTTGAGGTCTATCGGCACTCTGAGTGCTAGCTTTAACACGTCACGTGACCATATCGATGATGACTTACATGAGTTTACTCCCTATCCAAACTTACCTATAAAAGTTTTCACTTTAAAAAAAAATTATTTCAAAATCTGTTTATTTTTCAAGCAAGCTTTTGAAATCACTGATCTTATTTTTCATTAAGTATCTCTTTCTAAAGTTTTTTTTTAAAGTATCTAAAAATGATATAAATTATATACTCTATTTACATTTAATAACATCAGACTGGAAGGCATTCTCGTGATAATAACATTAATTTGGTGCTTCAGCGAATCACCTACATTTACACATGGGATTAATTTAACAACATGACATGCAAGTCACATTATTAACACCACCTCAGCTACGAGACATTGATTGGAAAGCGGCAAGTCTTGGTTTAATAATAGAGAAAACTAAAGAATTGATTTGAATAATAGAGAAAATGCAGAATGCTGTCAAGATAGAGAATAATAGTCCTTATAATCGTAAAGAAGTAGCTTAAAAAAGGTGATCTGAGTTTTTGTCACATTTGGAGAAGAATTTTGTTGATTCTCACACATTTTATGTAAAACTTTTGATAAGATATCAGAGGCTTCACTAAAATAAAGAGGCTTCCATTCTAGCCACTCATATATCGAAAGCATCCATGCATGAACACAAATCAGAACAGAAAAGAATTGTTACTTTTCTTAAGTAGGTATGTAGCAATCATTATAATGGAGATGTCAAACTTAAAACATACCACCTTCTCTAAGATATCTAAAAATTCCTTAGTAAAAGAAATACTCATAATGGCTTGATCTACGATGTTAATATGCATGCATTTCATTGTGAAAGATATCCTCTTATCACCAAATGATGATAAGAGGACATCTCGCACAATGTTATTTTTACTTAATCATGCTGGACTCGATGGGATCGTGTCAGATGTGAAACTGTATTGGCATATTGTTTGAAAAGGATTTTAAAGGTCAAAGAACATGGGAAAACTATGGAGCAAAGCTAACTTAATTCCTACAAAAACATCTTATCTCCTTTATTAGCTACATTTACTACATTAGATAAAATAGTACTTAAAAATCTATACAATGTAACTCATACATTATTTTTTTTGAAATATAACTAAATTCGATTATTCCAATCGATTATCGATTTCTTGTAACTAATATTCTTCGAACAAATATTTCAAAAATGAAACGTGAAGTTGACGGCACTAATATTAAATAACAAGCTGGCGAGTACTTGTTGTGGTTTCTGTTAGCCTTTAGTAATTTTATGTAGATATTAAATTTTGAAGCTGTTTTTCCAAAAATATGCAATCCTACTCTGAGCAAAGTAGAAAATGATAACCTTCGGTGCCTCGAATACTTCCACAGCTACGGAAGAATCTGGTACGAAAATAATATACGATTGTTAACGACGAAATTTAGGATTTGTAACATAATAATTTATCATTCATTTTAGGCGACGTAAGAAGCATTTGCGAAAGTGTTTGTAGTGATGGATCAAATGCTACCGTGCAACCAGGGGCTAATCAAAGGCCCCGTATGGACATCGCATGTGTTTTGGACGTGACCCAAACATTGAACCTTGCTCACAGGAAAAGAGCATTGGAAGAAGTGCGTCTGGCTTCCGACCTTGTAAATGCAAACTTACACCATATTCAAGTAAGACCAACATTTGTTTTACTGATAATATTGTCAGTATATTTATTTACTTACTTTTGATAAATAAAACTAAAAAAAATTATAAAAAACGTTAATATAATCTATAATTATTTTTTTAATGAGTCTATGTTCAAATGAGAAAAATCAATTTAGAAAACTTTATTCAGTAATATAATGCTTTAAAGTTTATTCATGCACTAAATAATAAAACCATAGTGTGGTCTCTGAATTCTTCGGTCATGCTGACTGTTTTCACCCTGTGTTTAAAAGTTATTTTCTCGACTTTACATGAATTATATGAATTTTTAAATTCTTTTATCACTAATTATATTGTACGCTTTAAGTGTCAACTTTAATTATCACTACTACTGTCTATTATCTATATCTTTCATTTAAGACATCGCTCAACTAAGTTGTCTTTTGGTAACTTAAAGTCTGTACACTATTTTTAAATTATTAGTATTTAGATCAGATCTCTTAAATATCAACTATAGTTAAAAATAGAATCTGCTAATGTTATTATTATCTAAATATGTTGGGACATTAACACACAGCATCATCTAGTTCCATGATAAGTTACGAGACTTATGTTATGGATACCATATAGTTGATACACTACACATAATATATGATTTTTAAATACATACATATTATAAATATCTCTTGTAACAGTTTGAAAAACTCGACTTTGGTGAAACCAGCGTATTAGATACCTTTTACAATGCAGACGTGGCACTTGTGGATCTCAGTCTACAAGTACAACAGAGTTCTTTGTTATATCACCTTGGAGTTCGAGAGAGTTTTGATATGAAGGAAAATGTTCTGTTGTATAATGATGTGGATTCGGATGCTACCTTACGGCTTAAAGTAAGTACTAATGTTTACTTATCTGTACATTTCTTCTTATCTTCTTCAAAGACCCAAAATGAATGTCCTATGTAGACTTCATAAATTGAAATATTCTAAGACTTACAAAAAAAAACATTATATATCAATAATTATTTAAGTATATTAATAAAACCAATCGAGTTATAATAAATATGATCTACACATTAATAAATTTTGGGCTTTAGTACTCAAATAACAAATAATAAAAGACATATTTTAGTTAAGAGACTAAATTGTGATGAATATTTTTATTGTTATGTATATGATTAACAATTCACAAAGGACAATCATAATAGCAAGGCTGAAGATATTATTCAATTCTGTAGTTGTTGCAGTGTTATATTGCGACACAAAGAAGTTTCGTCTAGATATGAATTGTGTATGTGCTAGTGTATAGTGTAGATATATATATTTTTTTATTTATGATTTATTTAACATATGTTGTATTAAATGCAACAAACATTTTATTTATTGAATGAAAATAATGCTCATTTTCTTCAAAATTATGCCAAAATTTATAACCCAAATTGTATCTATTTATCTAAAGGAATGATTGATTTGAAATTTTACTAATATCACTTTTTCTTCATTAATTAACACAATTTGTATGAAATAGTATTGTATAATAAAACATCTCATTGAAATCAGTGACTCTTAAATGAGACATGATTGAAGAAACTCAAAAAATGTTAATATGACCTACATTTATATCCCAAACTGGAAATAAATATTGCATTGACAACTTAACTTTGTACATTCCTATATTGTAACAGATAGAAAGTAATGTAGACTACATAGTTTTTAATATTTTTTTTAACATCAAAATTCGATTCAATTAAAACTACCAGTTGAACACAGATTACTTTGGAAATGTCGCATAGAATGGAAAAGACAGCCAAAATTGTTGGCTTGAAGTGATTGACAGTGCCTTCGGTGGATAAAGAATAAAGATACTATTTATACACACAAAATTAATAATTATAAAACATTAAAGTACTGTCTGTATGTGTAATTAAAAAAAAAATTGATTGTTATTTTGAGTATGGGGGAACATTGTTAGTAAGTATAGAGCATGTAGCAGGTACACACGACACTGTTACCGAAGCCTTGAATAACAATATCAATAGTTGTTACTCTCAATTTCTCAATTGCTCTATGCAGGCTTTGTTACATAAACAGAATCATATTTCACATCGACTGGGGAAAACAGAAAATATTATTTTTTTGGATAATACACTCATATATGCTTTCGTTTTGATTTAATAGGTATATGTTAACTTAGTAAGAATAGAAAATATTGTTTTAAGACATGAAATTTTGAATGTAATAAAAATACATTATTAGAATGTTCATCTTTCTATGCACATTATCTACGTAAGTTAGAAATAACTGTTTTTTTTTTTTGAAAATTGAATAGATCCTGCTTGAATCCATAATGTCCATCCATATTATGATTCAACTGCTGAACAGATTTCAATGAAATTTGGCAATGACATAGATTCCATGGAAACGTTAAGCATATATATGCATGCATGGCATGGCATGGCAGGAATATAAAGCCACATAGGCTTTATATCCCTGCCTCGCTTAGCATGCGAGCAAAGCAGTGGGTAAAAACTAGTATCGGTAAAGCGGAATCTATTAGGATGTTGAATAATAGTAAGGTTAACAGAAACATAAGGTTCTCAAATACGAAGTAGTAGTTAATAGCTAACATATAGAAAGGAATAAGGAAAAAAACTTCCATACATTGTTAGCAGACCCTGTTCACCTGTCGCTTTATTGAATTACTGCCACATGTATCATCTTCAAATTAGATATGTCAAGAACTAAATTATAAATTCCTACTTTTACAATAGATATAACTCTTTTACTGTATGGATATAAGACTATTCTTTCAAGAAAAGTAAAAACATTAGACCTCGCGTGCATAAACTGCATTTTGTGGAGCTATTCTACTCATCACGCCGAAGATCCTCATTACATCTTCACCAAATTTTTATGAGACCAACTTAAAGCTACTACCTTTCAAATTAAAAAAGAACAATCGAAATCGTGTCTCATCAGGCGGAGAAACCCGGTAGCCCCCCTTTTGCTCCTTTTTGGAGGAAGTATTCCTCCAATCAAAAATCCCCGACGGCAAAATTTTTTATAAAGTCGTAAAACCTCAATAACAAGTTTCGTCTAGATCGGTTATAAAATACGACCCATAAATGAGTACCAATACCTGATAGAAAAGTGCTAAACTTAAAGCAAAACCTTTCGCTCGCTCGGTCAATAAGATTATAGTATAATTAAAGTAAACTTTTACAATGATAAAGAATAATTTAGGCTAGAAACTAATTTAATACGCATGTTTAGATACACAGAACAACTAGAATTTGAACATAATATGTAAATATAAGTGAATTTCTATTCCAAAGTCAAAGTCGTACATTAATCTCTCCAGGTTAATTTCTAAGAAATCCGTACGAATTTCCGAGAATTCAATTGTTATCGTACACGCCGGAGTGTATGCGGTCCTCGATGGGTTAATGATTTATTAAAATTTTGTGCTTGCAGAATGATTTCAATAGAATTTGTCTTTCTGTTTGTTTGGGTGTGGCGGAATAGAATTAATGAGATTTTTCAACTTTTATCTATATGTTATTAATAATGTTATTCATAATAAGTGCATCACTTGAGAAACAAAGGCTTTTTTTTTAATTTCTTGAATAGTTCAATTTCTAAACAAGGTTCTCTAGAAAGTTGAGAAATTTCATTTTAGTCTGTTGAGACCATCAAACAATAACACCAGATATATTTTTACGTACTCTTGTATAAGAGATCATGTTAAATGGTAAAAAAAATATTAGGGTGGATATAATATTTATAACACTTCAGGCAAATGTTAGCTTGAAAAGAAAACAATTAGAAACACTTACCTCAATTATAAAGACCTTTCCAGGCATAGCCTACAATTCCACACGTTTATGTGAACCCACAATTTTTTCAAGCTTTGGTTATATATAAGGAGTATCATATCTTTTTAATATTTTCGTGATTTAACTCGGAATTGTCTAGCGGGGTCTATTTAGCAAATTTCAAAGCCATATACATACATAGGTACATGACTTAGTACGCATACGCGACATGCTCACAGACAGACATGATGAAACTATAAGAGTTTCGTTATTGCCATTGGCTACGGAACACTAAAAAGTAGGTACTAAGTAGTCATCTATATAAGGGTTGAAGTATGAAATTGCCGATTTGTACAGAAACATTGAAATTCGTTTTTCTTTTAATTTAACATATTTATTTAATCAAAATAATTACCATTATTACCTATCTATACATTGCTGCCATCTAATAGGAAGGTCATTTATGCCTTTGCGATAGAACTTTGGTGATCTAGATTCGACAAACTGTGTGAAAGCATTTTGTACTGCCTCCTGAGAAGAACACTTTTTATCACGTAGAAAATTGTCCAAATCACGAAAAAAATGGTAGTCCGTTGGAGCAAGATCTGGCGAATACGGAGGGTGACAAATGCTTTCTAATTGTAGTTCCAGTAGAGTTAAAACGGTTTCTTGTGCTGTATGAGGTCTCGCGTTATCATGGAGCAATAATGGTGCAGATCGATTTATGAGTCGGGGCTGTTTCACTGCTAGTTTTGCTATCATTGTTCGGCACAGTAGACATCTGCCGTTATTGCTTGACCAGATCAGAGAAAGCTATAGTGAATAACACCATACTGAGACCACCAAACAGTTACCATTACCTTTTTATTGGTAAGCTTTGCTTTAGGACACTGTTGCGGCGTTTGACCTGGAGTCAGCCATTGCATTTTTCGCTTACTCAACAAGGCAACACAAGTTTCAACACGCGTTTCTTTCTGCAGGTCAGTCAAATCATGAGGCACCCATTTTTAATATTTTTTTATTTTATTGATTTGACGCAAATAAGTCGATATTGTTGGTAAGGTAACGTTAAACCATGCCGCTAATTCCTGGGTAGTTTGGGCTCGAATCGGCTTCCACCGTCTCTTTCAATTCATTGTTATTCATCTGTGTGGGCGGTCTTTCACGTGGTTCGTTCTTCAAATCAAAGTTTCCATCACGAAAATTCTTTAAACCAAAAACGCACGGTGCGTTCATTAGCAGTCCCTAACTAATATTCAAAAATCACTCGAATTTTCGAAGTATCCATCTTGTCTAAGCTGGATAAAAAACAACTGAAAGTCGATAGTCGAATGTTGCACATTTTTTAAAAGAAGAACTACAAGGTACCATGTGAAAAAAGTTTCACTCAAAAATCTCAAACCATGAAGGTTCTATGTCAATTCGAAGTACCTATTACAATAAAATGGGAATTTCATACTTTAACCCCTATCGCAGGCAGTGTCATTCATTTCTGAAAGTGAAAGCTCTGATAAAAATAATAAGAATGCAGTTATCAGTTTTATAATTTGCATTTGAAACATTTTCAACAGCGTTGTTTATTTTCCAGATATCTCTGCCAAACTTCCTATTCGTGTCGTACAAATTAACAGATGCGGGTACATGCGTTATAACCAATCCGGCTGCAGCTAAGTTTAAAGGTGAAGAGGCACCGGACCCAAAACAACATTTGACTTTACGACTCAAAAATATCCTTCAGGATGTTGAAGTCCAAACCAAGTAAGTTCATGTGCTCAATTAAGATGTTAATTATTATTAAATACTTATTTATAACTAGCGAGTCACGCTCGCTTCGCTCGCGTTCGTCCCTAGGTACGTTTTCACTGTTAGCTATGTTTAGGTATACATAAATAGTAACTTGCTACTTTTAAGATATTCATTTAATTTAAATTATATAGCGATTTACCCTCGTTTTGCTCGGGTGCGTACGCTGTACGCGGATTTTGTTCAAAATTTCATGGGTTGTAACTTTTTTTTGCGGAACCCTGATTCTTTTTCTAAAATAAAAGTAGCCTAAGTTACTCCCTATAACATCCGCTATCTGCCAGTGAAAGTCCCGTCAAAATCGGTCCAGCCGTTTCGGAGATTTTCCGGAACAAACAGACAGACAAAAATTGTAAAAAAAATGTTGTTTTGGTATATGTACCGTGTATACATCCATATGCATTTAGTAAAAAACGGTTATTTTACTATTACAAGCAGACACTCCAATTTTATTTATCTGTATAGATTACTAGTAACCGCTGCGTGGTTGCAAAACAACTTATATTTTTTATTGTCTTGCGTATATTACTCTATTAATCTATTCTCAATTTGACCACAGAGTTTAACAATAAGCAAAAGAGTATATATGCGTGTGTGTCAAATATATGGTAGCGTGTGAATGTTTTTTTTTGTTGATTTAATGTATTTTTTATGCATAATTTTAAAAAAATATTGGCATTCTGTACTCCTTTTCTATATAAACTGTAAGTGTGGGAAATTTCATACTCCTACGTCCGCGCAATTTTTGTAAATAGGGATCCAAAGTTTTTGCTTCACGTATTAATATATGAAAAGTTATATTAGAGTTTCAGAACGTAGATCACCACGCTGGCCAAGTGCGGGTTGACAGACTTCACATGTCGTTCGAAAACTTGCTTGGAGAACCTACATGTCTGATTGAATCAATCTTGTAGATTTTCCTATGATATCCTCCTTGACCATAAGGTCTCTCGTTTTTAAAAAAGGCCCGTGCCCAGCAGTGGGACGTATAAAAGGGCTGAATGCATATTAAGAATAAGAGAAATAATAGATTTTTATTAATAAAAAAGTTTAATAAACTATTTGTATATGAGTTCATTATGTTATTATATTACCAGTATTCAATTTTTATTTGACGTTAAATTTCATTGAATGCAATAAGAAAAATTATTCCTAGTAAATCGATAATAATCTAGATATATTAAAAATAATTTAATATGCAAATGAATGCGTAGACTGGTTTATGGGTCTGACATTTTCTCATAAACTTATTACTTTATTGCGTACATAAATATACGCCCACGGCGAGATTGTGTTGTCATCATTGTCAATGATACTATTAATTATAATAATCGAATGATCTATAACATTCTTACTCGTATGCAAATTGTTAAAATGTGCTTTTAGTTCTTGACTTACTTTAGTTGATCAAATAGTTGATATGTGCGTAGGTAATTCCCCTTTTTAATACATTCTAACTAACAGGGTACGTATCAAATAAAACCTTAATAAAAATAATATTTTTTCCCAATTATTATGACGCTTTAAGTTTCTCTTCAAAACTAACACTAAACATTTTTAATATTTGATAGATGGACGAATCAGTATAGGTTTTTGTGCTGGTGGAAATAATATAATATTAATTATATATACGTATTTGTTATTATAGGACCTATATTACAAAGTTATTGGGTGTTTTATAAATAACTTGTCTAAGACCACCCTGGCACACGGAAATTCCGGTCAGACAGGCAGACGGCCAAAAATGTTGAAAGAACATTCTAGTACATATCTATATTTTTAACGGGAAGTAAATTCAATAATTTTACCAAACAATTATTTAACGCTAGTCGTCAGTCAAATTCAAAAGACAAAAGTTAGTCACTATGAACATATCTGATATCACTTCAAATATCTATAAACAATGAAAAAATATATATATATATTATATTTATTTATTATATATTTTAAAGGTTTTAGTGTTTAATGGATGCTTGTTTTGATTGTATGTAATTATAGGAATCGACTGGTGAATTGATAGTTAGTAGATTTTTTCAACCTGTCCTGTCTCTGCTGTTTGAACGGATGAAATAAAACTTTCGTTATGTACAAAGCATTATTAAAAACATAGCTCAAATTCCCCGTTCTATACGTTTCCATATAAAGGAGGCAATTTTTAGTGAGGCTTGACTAACAATAAATATTAGAAACGCATGCGAACCTATAGGCTCTAGCAAGTATTAAAACAATTAAAATACCCAGAACAAAATAATTATTAAGATAATTCTTCCCAGAGCTCATATACAAGAAAAGTTCCTATCTGATCTACGCAAAGCCCGTGAAACCTATAGCGGTACAGAGTTGGCCAACGTGCTACACGCGATGCGAAGACGCTTGGACGATCCAGCGGTTCTGTCCGGAGATACTATTTTAAATCTTTTGATATCGTACCGTGAAATACAGGACTACGACGCAATAGTCCAAATTGTTGACGATCTCAAAACCATCATGAATAGAAAGAACTATGTCAATATGCCGATTATTAGGTTTATGTATGCGTTTGCTATGAATAGGTAAGTTGTTTTTTTTTTCATAATTAAAAAAAAAATATAATTTTTTAAGTCACTATTTATATAGTGGATCCTCTGCTCTATGAAATACAATAAACAAATCTATCCTACGGGAAAACATTTTTCCCGAATAAAAAATAACCTATTCCAGACTTTAATGTACCTCTGCCAAATTTCATCCAGATCCATTCAGCCATTCTGGCGTGATTAACAAACATATATCCCTTCAAACTTTGGCATTTATAATATTTATAAAGTTCTAAAAACATAAAAAATACCGTGTGTACTAAATTTTTCAACTAATTATCTGTTTTCAGGAGAAATAAAGAGGGTGACAGAGAGAATGCTTTAAAAGTTTGTGTGAAGGCGTTAGAAAAGAAAGAAAATAGATTTCCCGATATGTTGTGCCTTTGCGGTCGCATATATAAGGATAAATTTGTTGAATCTCAACACACAGACGTAGAGAGTTTGACTAATGCTATACATTGGTATGTGTTTACCCAATATTTTTTTTGTACACTGTATTTTTTAAGTCATACTAACTAATTTATTCTAAATTAATAGTAGAATGACTCATTTTATTGTCTAATAGTAAATAAATTAAAGTAATTTGTTATGTGTCTGTTTGTTTATTCCTTGAAGAATACAACAGAATATAGATATTGCTTGTGGATCTGCTCTCTTAGTACAGGTTGTATGATTCATTTGCTCTTAAGTGTGATCTTAATAGCCTATAAGCTTTCTCACTATGTACATAACATTATAAAATATAAAAAATAAAAACAAGTGTGTGTACTTATGTACGCACGTAAAAAAATAAATTTCTTTGGCGTAACAGAACAAATATAGCTAAGATTTCATTTCGAATGCCACAACTCTCTGTAAAAGGAATGCAGCTAACTTCATCATGTTACTTTCAGCTAACTTCATCATTTCCCTTTTTGGCTGTCGGTGTCGGTGTCGCGCGCATCGTAAAAATTTTACTCTCATATTTTTTCCCAAACGTACCAAAAGAAGTATAACTTCAAAAAAAAAACAAACTGGTACTTCCAGAGATAAGCGAGTTCAAACGAAATTTCTCAACTAATATATAAGTGTATATTATTTAATTTTTAAAGTAAGGTGGCCTTGGCATTTTGGCCTTGATAAATTCCGTAATGTCTTTATACTATACAATTGTTAATTGTCCTTTGTTTTTGTGTGTATTTTGTTTTCTTATCTCGTCTTTATCTGCAGGTACAGACAGGGTTTCGAAGTGCAACCAAACGAATATGCGGGTATTAATTTGGCAACACTACTAGTTATAGCTGGAAATGAGTTCAAAAACTCACAAGAATTACAACATATAGGTATGTTAGCGTGATAAATGTAACTATTCTATAATTATTGTACTACAAAGTTGATTTTTATTAAGTGTACTATATTTTTATATATAAAATAAATAGGTATATGTTTGACAGTATTAAGACGATGTTGGTAAAAATGTACATCTGTCATAATATGTAAAAATAAACGTATTTTCAAAGTAAATATAAGTAAAAATAATCGCTATACCTACTTTTAGTTATTTTGGCGCAATTGTGGTTAATAAAATATATTTTCAACCGTTTATATTGACTTGCATTGTTTGTCTTTAACCGCATAGCGGGCTATATGGATTATTGTGTCATTATTTAAATAAAAACAGTTGTTTATTTTACAATGTATATCAGTATAGCATTTAACACATCTTACTAATATTATGAAGATGAAAGTTTGTGAGGATGGATGGATAGATATTTGTTACTCTTTCACGCAAAAACTACTAAACGCATTTTGATGAAACTTCAGAGTAATATAGTTTATATATCAGTGTAACACATATACTTGTATATAATAGAACTACGCGTGTGGAGACGCGGGGAATCGCTAGTGCTACATATAGTATTATCATAGTGTTAATTATATTATATAGTTTTTATGTATAAAAACATATTTTTTACTACTTATTGACTTCCATTTTATTGCAAAATTAAGAGGAAACGAATGATTCATCAATACATTCAAACTTTTGTTTTTTTTTGTTTTGACAAAGACAGGGTTTCAAATACGAGTAATATTCATACTATTGACAACCAAATAAGCGTATTTATGTCAAATGGGGTTGATCTATTTTAAAATGGCGGAGGTACACAATTCATGTGTGTTATGCAATTGCCGATTGTGAATCGACTTTCAGAATTATTTTTTTAATGAATTTGTTATACACTCAAGACTTAGGAGTAATACAGAGTGTCATAGAATTAAACATGAAGCTATACCATAATGTTTTAAAATATGTAGTATCCAAATGATAGTTTGCATACTGATAAGTAAATAAATTATACAAATATAAAAACGATTATAATATTATTTTTATGTTTCATATTTTATTCTCTAAAATTATATTTTAATTCGACCAATACATATACAAAATTTTCCTTATTCTTTAAACAAAGTACACAAACTGTATGGAAAAATTGAGGGTAGTAGCATAAACACCAAATCACGCTACTATCTTTGATTTTGATATTTATTTTGGCTGTCTATATAATTCTTTAGTCTGTGGTTATACACTAATACCTCAAGAGTGGACCCATACAAAGTAAAATTTTAACTTTGTTATTTCACCTCTAAAAGTGAAATAATGACTTTTGATTTTAAAGTTATTTTTTTATTAAAATCTATTATTTCTTGTATTATTTCTGAATCATATTTTTTTTTATTTGTATTGACCGAAAACCGTTGAATATTTATTGAAACTAGGAATAATTTAAAATATATTACCAGTGATTTCTTTTTCAGGTATGGTACTTAACCATTTAATTGGTAAAAAAGGCAGCTTATCCTCTTTAAAGGATTATTGGGATGTGGCAACATTTTTTGAAATCTCAGTTTTGGCTCAGGACTACGTGAAAGCGATACAAGCTGCTGAATGTATGTTCAAACTTAAACCACCGAATTGGTACTTGAAGTCCACTATAGGAAATATAGAGCTTATTAATAGGTAAATAATTTTGTTAATAAAAATTGATGTATGTAATTGTTCTCGACGTTTCGAATGCTTTACACCGCAAACATTGTTATGGAAGAACTTAGGTGTTTGCCATCTCAAAGGTTGTGTGTGTCAGACCACAAAAACTATATAATAATTTGGAACAAAAGTTGGGATAAAAATCAAAATAAAACCTCGAAATAATAATTCGAATTTTTTTTTAAATTAATTGTAATAATTTATAATCTCATAAAAGGTAGATATAATAAAAGAGTTAAAACGGTATAATGTGGTGCTGGTGTGGAATGGTCCTTCAGTTAACAGACAAATGTTTTGTTGTTGTATATTATATGTACGTATGACTTGCTCTTTACAAATTACTAAGGAAAACCACAATAAAATTATTGTTAAGGAAAATTGAAATACATTGTTTTCATTCATGAATTCATTTAATATAATAGATAATGATTTTTCTAGGTTTAGAAAAAGTGAAGAAATATCAGCTGAACAGCAAATTTTTTCGTTCTGGATGGAGTTTTTTGTAGAAGCAACTAAAAGCACATGTGAAAATATTATACGCTTTCCCGTAAGTGTTTAAATTTGTTTAGGATATTGTTTGATAAGACTGTGGATTATCCATACTTAATATTATAAATGCGAAAGTATCTATGTCTATCTGTCTGTCTGTCTGCTTTTTACGCTTAATCCGCTGAACCGATTTAGACGAAATTTGGTATGAAGATATTTTGAGACCCTGGGAAGGACATAGGATAGTTTTTAGCCCGGAAATCATCCCTTAAGATTCATAAATAGACAATATAGTCTGTGTATTCCATACTAACCACCATAAGGTATCTAGGGGCGAACCCAAGCGAAGCGAGGATGAGCCGCTAGTATAAAATAAAAGATTTATTTGTCATTTACATTATGCGACGTTACCCGCCATTTTAATTCATACTTCTTGTACAGATTTATGTATATTAGTACTAGAAATATGTAGATTTAGAGTTATATTCTTAGGTCTCGCTGGCCAAATCAAATCAAAGTCAAGACTTTTGAACCTTCGAAAATTTTAACGTTTTTAAGCGTTGTTTTTTATATAATTTAAAAATAATAATAACTCAATTCAGGTATATTTGTGTCTGTCATTTTTATTTCCGTTGTAGAATTAGCTAAACAAAATAAATTGGGTGATATCTTTGCCAATTGCTATCCAATTATAATTATTCTAAAGTGGTATCTTTTCAAGGGCACCTTTTTAATCGCCAAAGTATTTGTAACTAGCAACATAGTGAAAGTCCCGTCAAAATCGGTCCAACTGTTTCGGAGATTAGTCAGAAGAAACAGACAGACAGACAAAAAATTACAAAATAAACGTTATTTTTTCTTATAAGTATACTTTCATAATATGCATTTAGTAAAAAGCTATTATTTTGACATTACAAACAGACTCTTTAGATTTATTTATTTGTATGTATAGATTAAAAAAAAAATACATAGTAAATTACAATTTACTTATTGACGGGTCTGAAAGAATATTATCTATCAGTGGGGCATTGACGAGACGCTGCATTTATCTGCGCTCGCAGCTAATATCCGAGCCGCCATTAAGTTTGCAACGAACTATTACTAATAAAAACAAATAAATACGTTTGTACATTAACACACAACACCATCTAGTTCCATGGTAAGCTACGAGGCTTGTGTTATGGATACCAGATAGTTGTTACACTACACATATATAACTTTAAATACATACATATTATAAATATAAACACCCATGACTGGAGTACAAACATTCGTGCTCATCACACAAATGAATGCCCCCAGTGGGACTCGAACCCGCGGCTGGCACAGCAAGTAGGGTCACTACAGAGTCAAGCGTATCGTTAAACCCATTCCAGGTGGTGATTCTAGAAACAACAAAAGTGTACATACCATCGTATCTGAACGTGAACATGGGCGCGGAGCAGAAGTCGATAGAGATATTCAACTTGTGCCTCGAGCAGATGCGCGGCACGTGCCGGCAGGTGCACCGCTGGCTGTTCACCTCCGATATGATCAGATCTTACAGGTTAGTTTTAATCCATCTACTAACAGAATCCCGCGTCTTCGTTCACACTAAAACTAAAAAAATAATAATTAAAGAGTGCGTGTATGAATGTGTACACGCATATATATATACATATATATATATATATATAGAGATTCAGTGACAAACGAGCAGACAGACCACCTGATGGAAAGCAGTACCTGTCGCCCATAACACCTACGGTTCATGCACTTAGGTTTTAAGTAACAAAAATGCAGAACCACAGGTGCGTTGTCATTGTGAGGACTATGATTATATGCCTCTTGCCTGTAATTGCGCTGGCTACCTTATCCTTCAAACCGGAACACAACAATGCAATCATTGTTGCTTGGCGGCAGAAATAGATAAGGGGGTGGTACCCATCCAGTCGGACTCCTCAGGCTTGACAGAGTCCTACCACCGGTAGCACTTATCTTTCCTTAAATGATATTTTATAAATATATGATTGTACTATGCCTAATTATTATGCGTTATTTGTAGTATCTCACCTATCCTAATTATTTAAAACATAAATTGAATTTCATAAAGTGTACCGATAACCTACAGAAGTTTTACTTCTTGCGCGTTTGCACATTCATACACTAACTCTTTAAGAAAATTATTTTAGTCTACATAAACATGTTCCTAACTGACTTTTTTGTTTAATATAATAGTCGCAGAGTTATATGGTTCTAAATTCGTAAATATTGTGTCCAAATAAGTTAAATAGTTTTTGAGATATGGGGTATTTTTGAGGTAAATGTTCTTTTTACTTTAAACGTAACAAATTATGTAAGCACATATAAAAGTGTTTCATGCTACGAAACCCTTGATTTTTATGATTAAATTGTAAATAAGATTGGTCTTATATCTATGTTTTTAGATAAAAAGTTATTATTATCCTTAGTTTGTTGTCTGAAACATTATGTGAAAATGAATTGCGCTATTAGAAAATTAAAAAAAATCTTATTTATTACGAATTACTCTATAAATACTAACACAGAGGATAAATAGTAAAAAGTCCCTTATGTTTTACATTTAAAAATTTAAATATGTAATAAATAATTGCTTGTATTACAGTCTGTATAAACGTGACGAGCGCTGTCTCTTCCTGTACGTGAGCGAGAATTCAGACGATTTTCAAATTTTCCTTCCGTCTCAAGCGTTTCGCCAACATTTGTATGATCTTCTGGGAGAGCTCACGGCGGACCACGAGAAAGTTGCCGATTTAGATACCAGCG
This sequence comes from Argynnis bischoffii washingtonia, assembly GCA_033884665.1. NCBI lineage: Eukaryota > Metazoa > Arthropoda > Insecta > Lepidoptera > Nymphalidae > Argynnis > Argynnis bischoffii. The sequence goes on from CM066611.1 coordinate 5,379,356, forward strand.
TCATGCAAGACCAGTTAAAGGTAGGTTGTGAACTGAACAATGAATGGGCTTATATCTTTAAGTTATCAATGTGTAGTTTAGGATTACATTTAAATTAGTATTTTGAAGAAAACTTTGTGAAAGTTAAATGTTACAAGCGAAGCAACTAGTTGTTACTGTAGCCTGCTGCAGTCGATTGTCTTTTTTTTCAAAGTGTAAAACAAAAAAAAAATCATAAAATATTCAAATAAAATATGTTTAACCCTTGCTACTATATCATACTTTTCAATACTTTCATAAGTGTGTTATGGTTGTAGCGCGTCCCTAAAGGTATGTTATACATTTTATTCCATTATTTCAAATTATTTATGCCAAAAACGCAACTCAAGTGCCCCCTTTATTTCGATTTTACTTAAAGTTATTTAATTTTTGACAATAAACACATTTTTATTGTCCCATAGCACTCGGAAAAATATTCAGAATCGGTCAGTACTTTTTTACTCCCTACGCATAAATTACAAACTTTACCTATCTATACAAATAAATAAAATGAAAGTGTCTGTTTGTAATGTCAAAATAATAGCCTTTTACTATATATGTATTATTAATTCCAGTTCGAATATGAATTAGACGATTGCAACAAAAGAGTGGTACTCGGGAAAGGCACGTACGGTGTCGTGTACGCGGCCCGGGATCTCAACACGCAAGTAAGGATCGCTGTCAAAGAGATCCCCGAAAAGAACTTGGGTGATGTCCAGCCTTTGCACGAGGAAATATTGCTGCATTCACAGCTCAGGCACAGGAATATTGTACAGGTATTTTTTTTTTAATTTTTTTTTCTGATCCATAGGGTCTAGTGGATATCCCATAATCATTCATATATTACGCCACACATTAAGGGGGAGTGGTAGAGACTAGCAAGTGAGGGGGTGTGACCTTTGCTTCGTGACATAACATGTACTTTAAAGTATTAATGCTAGGCTTCAACACTAAAGAAAATGTTTAAAATGCTACATCTATTAATATTCTTATTTAAACTCTAGTGAAATAATCAAATAATACTTATTTGCATCAACCAAGAAAAAAAAATGTGCTTATTGTTATTTTAATTGATTTATTTTACATATTTACAGTACCTCGGTTCTATATCGGAAGACAATTACTTCAAGATTTTCATGGAACAAGTCCCTGGAGGCTCGCTCTCTGCCTTGTTAAGATCGAAGTGGGGTCCACTTAAAGAAAATGAAGCAACTATTGCTTATTATACCAAACAGATTTTGGAAGGCAAGTATAATTTATATTAATATTATAAAGAGGAAAGAATTTTTTGTTTGTTTGTTTGTATCGAATAAGCTCCGAAACTACTGGACCAATTTAAATGAAATTTAGTAAGATGATATTTTGAGATCCTGGGAAGGACATAAGTAGTTTTTATTCTGGAAATCATCCCTTAAAGGGGTGAAAATGGGGATGAAAGTTTGTATGGGGAATCAAGCTAGGGACGAACCCGAGCGAAGCGAGGGTGAATCTCTAGTTATTTATAATCTAAAGAAATAGCAAAATTACACATTCTTTTTCTGTAACGTAAAAAATCTCGTAGTCCTAAAATGCATTTTTTTAAATTAATATTTTATTAGTTAACTTTAACCTCAACTTTTCTACTCAATATCTCTATATCCTATATAAGCAATCCCTTTTTGTAACGTCTCTCTGCTGAGCATGAGTCACCTTTTAATACAAAAGGATCAGTCCATCCACAGTCCACCACACTGGCCAAATGCGGGTTAGACTGAACATATCCTTTGAAAAGTTGCTAGGTTCTCTCAGACATGCAGATTTCCTCACGATGTTTTCCTTCACCGCAAGACAAGAGGTAATCATGTTAGAAATTTGACCCCACTTCGCTCAGTTTACCAAAAGTGTCTTACCACTAGGCTACCACTGCCTTAATGTCTACTCAGTACTTCCGATTAAAAATACACTAGTGCGAGTTACGCGGGAGACTAAAACTAGTCTACAATGAATCACTCATGAAATTTTTTCAGGTCTCAAGTACCTTCACGATCAAAAAATTGTTCACCGTGATATAAAAGGCGACAACGTACTTGTGAATACCTACAGCGGAGTGGTGAAGATATCCGACTTCGGCACTTCTAAACGACTCGCTGGTCTGTGTCCTTCTACTGAGACCTTTGCTGGCACTTTACAGTACATGGCCCCAGAGGTCATCGATAAAGGACAGAGGGGATATGGCGCTCCAGTAAGTACTTATAATATTTTCTTAGATTTACGCGAATATTTAGATGCAATTGTCGTTTCGTTTTTCTTTTGTAAGAGACTCCCGTGACCATATTTGAATTGATTTAATCAAGGTACACTCAACAGCCCCACTGTGTTATTTTCTATAAGGACTCGGGATACGTATATATATATATATATATATATATATATATATATATATATATATATATATATATATATATATATATATATATATATATATATATACAGGGTCAATTTTTCAAGTGGGCGTGCATGGCTAAATCCGAAACTATGAGGAATAGCGAAAAGTACTCAAAGGAGTCTCGGGCTCGATTTTCATAAAAACTAAAACTGCATCATTGGATTTTTGAAAAATCAATTTTCCTAGCCAGGAATTGAACCTGTTGATTTAAAAAAAAAACATAAGTATAATTACATCATTCGATAGTGTTGCTAATAAGGAACACATTCTGGGAAGTCCATGGCATACGGCAAACTTATGGAAAATTTTGGATTTTAATAAACTGCTTCATTTAATAGTAGGTAATTTCTTTAATAATTTTAATATTACCTTATTCGAAATGATGCTCAATATTTATTACTAGCAAAACCCACGGCTTCGCTCGCGCTAAAACTACAACAATCTTCCAAATGACAAATATTAAAAGATGGCCGCCTGGCTCAGTCAGACCACATAAGTAAATATGCCTACAGACAAAGATTTATACAACCGCCACTAAATAAGTTGCATGTTGACAAAACTAATTTTTTCAGTTCGTCTTTCGACTAGTCAATGAAGAACTTGGACGAGAGTATAATAGTAAACTGTTATATATAAATACTAACAACAGATACCTCCTGGCAACTTGCAATGGAGATCATAAACCCGAAGAAAATAGCGTGGACCATCAAAAGCTTCCAACCATTCAAAGCGCCAGGCTTAGATGGCATCTATCCAGCCTTCATACAATGGGGAGGCCCAAAACTGTACCACATACTCAACAAAGTATATCAAGCATGCTTAGCTCTTGGCTACGTGCCCAAAACCTGGAGAGAGGTTAAGGTAATTTTCATACCGAAACCCGGTAAATCAGACTACTCGGATGCAAAATCCTACAGACCAATCAGTCTCACATCATTCCTACTCAAAACGTTGGAAAGACTATGTGACAGACACCTGAGAGATAACGCATTATCAAAAATACCCTTACATAAGAATCAACACGCCTACAGCTCAGGCAAATCAACGGAATCAGCACTTCACGCAGTAGTAGGCGAAATCGAAGAAGCGCTGAAAACCAAAGACATATGTCTAGGTACCTTCATAGACATTGAAGGTGCTTTCGACAAAACTAACTTTGCAAGCATCAGAGCCGCACTCAACAGACATGATGTGAACCCAGTACTTACAAACTGGATCCAACATATGTTAGTGAACAGAATGGTCAGACTGGGCAACGACAGGAAACAAGGAGCCATTGTTGCCAAAGGCTGCCCACAAGGAGGAGTGCTGTCACCTCTCCTATGGAACCTCGTAGTCAACGATTTAATAACCCTTCTAAATGACAACAAATTCTTCACAGTAGGATATGCAGATGACTTAGCCATCCTCGTAACGGGCAAATTCGCAAGTACGATCTGTGAACTAACACAGACGGCCCTGAAAATAGTTGAAAAATGGTGCAGAGATTATAAACTGACCGTCAACCCACACAAAACAGAATTAATAATGTTTACAAACAAAAGAACCCTAGGGAACTACACCCTACCGGAACTCTTCAACTCAACCCTGACACTAACAACAGAAGTAAAATACCTAGGAATCATCCTAGACAACAAACTAAATTGGTCCAAACACCTAGACACTAAACTAAACAAAGCCAGCATCACCTTCTGGCAATGTCGAAGAATGCTAGGTAAAAAATGGGGTCTCAACCCAAAACTGACTCTATGGCTGTACACGTCAGTCATAAGACCTATGATCAGCTATGGTGCCGTAGTATGGTGGCGCAGAACTCTCCTGACTACAGCACAATCTAAGCTACAGAGCTGGCAGAGGCTAGTGTGTATGGCGGTGACGGGCTGCATGAGAACAACACCCACTGCGGCCCTCAAAGCCATGCTAAATCTTCTACCATTGCACCTGTTTATACAACAAGAGGCTGCGGCTACCGCGATAAGACTGGATAGTCAAAAGCTGCTACGAAAAACAGACACGCCACACACAAAAATTTTGACAGACGTAGTCAAGGACATTCCTCTTATGGGAGCACCCAATGATGGAATACAAATAAGATACATTTTTGACAAAAAATACAAAATACAGCTAGAGGAAGACACACACGAAGGTCGCGATAGCAAAAACCTGAGAATATACACTGACGGCTCTAAAACTAAATCAGGGACAGGCTGTGGAATATTCTCTGACGATCTAAACATTAAAACTTCAATACCCTTAGGTACCTACAACACGGTATTCCAAGCTGAATGTCTAGGTATCCTTGAGGCAGCCAGAACAATTGCGACAAAGGACGTAAAAGGCTTCTCCATTCGCATACTATCAGACAGCATGTCAGTATTACAGGCACTAAGTAGCAACGCCACCACATCAGGTTTGATCTATGAATGTCACAAGGCCCTGACACAGGTAAGTGACCGAAACGAGATCACCTTACAATGGATCAAAGGCCACAGCAACTCGTGGGGTAACGATAGGGCCGATGAGCTAGCAAGAAGAGGTTCGGATATGACGATGATAGGACCAGAGCCTATCGTCTCGCTACCTTCTTGCTGGCTCAAAAGCCAAATCCTACAACGCACCAAACGCCAACACAACAATTTATGGCGCGAAGTTGCAGATTGCAGACAGGCGAGGGAATCGCTTCCAAACATCGATGCCAAGATGAGTAACCGTCTAATCAAACTCAACAGACCCCAAATTAGACAAATAACCGCGGCACTAACTGGTCACGGACCTTACAATAAACATCTATTTAATATAGGTATAACAGACAGCCCACTTTGCAGGGCCTGCATGGAGGCGGACGAAACAGCTGCACATGTCATCCTATACTGTCCAGGTGTAGCGACATACCGGACACAACATCTTGGCACCCCCAGTACACTCCCAGAGGTTTTCGGCAAGACGAAGAGCTTGCTGAGATTCCTGGAGGAACTGGGTTGGCAAGAATAACACGAGCAAATTATTTCCCACACACGCAAAATAGGCGCAAGACGTCGAGTTGCGGAAACAAGCCCGTCTATACCATACCATACCATACCATATATATAAATACTATTACTAGCCTTCACTCGCCATCTTTGCTGGGCGTACGGAGATGTTTCTTTTACTCTTCATAGACCTTTTAGGATTTTCGCTTAAAATATAATTTTCGCTTAAAAATTTAATATTTAGGTTAAATAAAAAATTTAAAAAAGAAATGAATTAAAATAAACATCTTATGTTTTTATTCTGGGGGAAAAATATTTATGAAAATTGATAAAAAAATGGGATTCGAAAAATAAATACATACACTGTCAGGTCGAGTGGATAGAAACCGCACCCACCGCCGCCTTATGTAGTAGTGTATCTATTGTTAAGCGATTGTATAAAGCTTATTTCTTAATAAACGATATTTACTCATGTACATTAAATATTAAGTACGGCGACCGAGCGTCGCTCAGCGTTTTATCAAATCGTGTGTTTTTAGAAAATATGTGAAAATGGTGTTCTTTTAGAAAAGACACCAAAATAGTTAAACATAAAAAGCAAACCCCTTACAAATACAAAAATTTATCCAAATAATTAGAAGGTTTTCCGAGGTACACGAAATAAATTTATAAACAAGAATTACTCTTCTAATATTTTAAGATGACGACGTTATGGAAACATAAGACCAATATTTGAAAAAAACTTTGTTTTATATAAAAAATATTTTTTTCTTATTAAATAGTCTTATAAGCCTATAGTTACGGCCTAATTCTTATATGTTAATGTCGTTTAAATGCAATGTGTCAATAATACATACATATACCATTGTAACTAATTGCGATTTCAAATGAAATAAATTTTTCCATCACACAGATTGCCAAATTATTAAATTAATGGCGTAATGTCATTCTAAAATTATATTTGACACTATCTTTCTAAGTATTTATATTAGGAGTAATTGTGGTGAAATAGTTTTATTATATAATTTTCTTCTTACTACTGTGGAAGAGGTTAGTCAAATTAAATATAAGAAATTTATTAATTAAAGAAGATATTCAATAAAAGTATATGTATATATTATAATCTTTATCATGTGCACAAGAATGCTATTTTCTTGTTAGTAAATAAATATATACCTATAAGGAAAATTAAAGTATGTAATTCCAAAGTAAATACTAATTCATATTGAGATCACATAATTAATTTCTATGTTACTTAAGCCCAAACAATTATTTTGAAAGTTTGTACGTTTGCTGTTTGCACCCATTGATTCTTAGATTCACGCGAATATTTGACATTTTAAATAAAACTATCTCTTCGGATTTTGACGCAGATTTATTTCAATTTTTGGTTCCTGATGTTTCGAATGTTATACAGCAATTATGGTCGCGGGAGACACTCGTTTGCATTAATATCCGAAATTATCAACCAATTAGTTTGATTTTCACTACTGCATAGAGGGACTTGGTCGAGAGTTAAATAGTTTGGTTTAAACTTAATGAATATTATATTCGTTGAAATTGTCAAAATATGTACAAATCAACCTTTGCTTGCCTCGCTTCGCTCGGATGCGTCCCTAGGTACGTTTTAATTTTTTTGAGCGAAACCCTAATCCTTTTTCTGAAATAAAAGTAGCCTAAGTTACTCCTTATAACATCAGCTATCTGCCAGTGAAAGTCCCGTTAAAATTGGTCCAGCCGTTTTAAAGATTAGCCGGAACAAACAGATAGACAGACAAACATTTTAAAAATTGAGTTTTTTCTTATAAGTACCATATATAATTCCATATGCATTTAGTATAAAGCTGCTATTATTACATTATAAACAGACACTTCAAGTTTATTTATCTGTATAGATATTTATTATATAATTATCTTTTATATAAAATTCCTGTCACGATGACGGTCCGGGAAGAACTCCGAAACTACTTATCCGTCTTAATGTATTATTTTAAATGTGTAATTTGTTTCAACTTAAAAGATAGGATCGTTTTTATCCCGATTTATTGCAAAATTAACGATTTTTCATATTATGTGTGCCACAGCAACGTGTGGCCGGGTTTGCTATTAATTATATATAGAGAACTCTTGAACTCTTCCACCTTTGCAAACAAATTTACTTATATTTTAATTACTGTATTTAATTTAAGTATAATAAAGAAAAGTATATTATAATAATATTACTATTGTTTTTTAATTTCAAGCTATTTCTAATAACACTTAGACTTGCTATAACTTCCTGCTATATTTAGATTAGAAGTAATCTTAGATTAAACTTTTCTTTCAGTGTAGTAGAAATATTAAAAATGATGCTTGTTTACTCTCTAGGCTGATATATGGTCTTTAGGCTGCACGGTGGTGGAAATGGCGACGGGAAACCCGCCCTTTATGGAGTTGGGATCGCCTCAAGCTGCTTTATTTAAGGTAAAATGTCTGTTGTGTTTAGTTATTGCTTTCTCGTATAGTTCTAATATTGTGTATAGTATAGTAGAATTAGTACATTGTGTAGTATTAATTGTGTATTAGATAAATGTTTGTAGAATCTTAGTGTTTCAAAGCTTATTTAAATTAATTTGATTGTTTTTCAACAATATTTTTTATAATAAACTTGATTTTAATTTTATAGTATTGTAATAGTGTTAATTATGTATGTATGTATTCAGCCCTTTTTAACGTCCCACTGCTGGGCACGGGCCTCCCTTCAATACGAGGGGGATCAGGCCATAGTCCACCGCGCTGGCCAAGTGCGGGCGGACTGCACATGTCTTTCGAAAACTTGCTAGGTTCTCTCAGACATGCAGGTTTCCTCACGATGTTTTCCTTCACCGTAAGGCAAGTGGTAATCAAGTTAGAAAATGATTCGCACCTGAAAATATCAGAGGTGCGAGACCCGGGATTTGAACCCGCTTCACTCGGTTTCCCAAGCGAGCGCGTTACCACTGGGCTACCACTGCCTAGTGTTAATTAACCAAAATAAAATAGAAGCACGGTTTCAAATAAATATAACAATACTAGCGAGTCACCCTCGCTTCCCTCGGGTATGCCTCTAGTGAAAAACAAAAACAAATCTATCCCACGGGAACCGTACATTTTTCCGGGATAAATACCTTTAACCTTTGTGCTATTCCAGACTATAATCTATCTCTGTGCCAAATTTCATCCAGATCCGTTCAGCCGTGTAACAAACATCCATCCAAACTTTCGCATTTATAGTATTAATGGAAGTTGTACCCCAGTAGTAAAGCGCTCGCTGGAGAAACAGAGTGAAGCGGGTTCAAACCTCGGTCTCATATTTTTATATGCGTATCATTTCCATCATAAGGACAGCTTGTCGTACGGTGAAGGAAAACGTGAGGAAACCTGCATGTCTCAGACAAGCGCATGTTTGAGAAAAACTAGCAAGTTTTTGAAAGACATGTGAAGTCCGCCAACCCGCAAGTGGCTAACGTGGTGCGACGACTATCCACCTAGTATTGAAGGAACGCCCGTACCCAGCAGCGGATCGTTAGAAAAGGCTAAATACATAATAATATAACTATAATAAGCTATATTTATGAACATAAAATTTTAGGTGGGATATTATAAAATGCATCCGGAAATACCCAGTGAATTATCAGTGAAGGCAAAGAACTTCATTCTGCGCTGTTTCATACCGGACCCCGAGAAGAGAGCTACAGCCGCTGAGTTATTAGAAGACCCTTTCTTATGCGAGTGAGTTTACGAATATAAATCATATCTTATTGTAAATCATTTTTTGCTTTTTTGGGTTCCGTACTTCAAAAGGATAAAAGGAACCCTTATTGGATCACTTCGTTGTGAGTCCGCCTGTCTGTCTTTTTTTGTTTGTCAAGCCCTTTTTCTTAGGAGCGCGTGGAGGTATTTAGTTGAAATTAATATCAAGTATTCAGGTCTAGTTGCAAGTCTTGTCTTTTCTAAGGCAGTGGTAGCCCAGCGGTAACACGCTTCCTTGGGAAACCGAGTGAAGCGGATTGAAATCCCGGGTCTCGCACCTCTGATATTTTCATGAGCGAATCATTTCTAACATGATTACCACTTAACTTACGGTAAAGGAAAACATCGTGAGGAAAGAAACCTGCATGTCTGAGAAAACCTAGCAAATTTTCGAAAGACATGTGAAGTCCGCCCGCGTGGAGTATGGCCTGATCCCCCTCATATTGAAGGGAGGCATGTGTCCAACAGTTATAATAATAATTCAACTCTTTTAACATCCCACTGCTTGGCGTCAAACTTTCCTCAATACGAGGGGTCAGGGGCCACCCCTTAACAAGTGCGAGTTGACAACTTTACAAAACATTCAGTTCTTAAAAAAAAACCTCACAATTCTTTTCTTCACTATATTAAACATATAGTAATCAAATTGAAAATGATTCGGCGCATGATAATGCCATTTGTGGGTGATAGTAAAAGAAAAACAAGATTATTTTAATAAAATTAAATAAATTACAGGAAAAAGAAATCCTCAACACGTCTCGGTAACAGCGTTGATTATAGCCGAAGTATATCGGTGCCTGCAGACAAGGCGCGGCCTTCTGTCGCCCAAAAGAAAATATCAGAACCAAGTATGCCTGGGAATTTGCCTAGTTCTCCCGAAATCGAGTAAGTCCCCTTTAAGATATTAGATTTAGCCATTAAATCACTTTTTTATTCAGAAATGTCCCTTAGAAATAACTGTATATATGTTTTAGATATTTTATAGACATTGGTTAGTACGTTAATTTTTATATCTGCATCAGTCAAGATTGTAAAAAACAAATCATTATGTAATAATGGTTTCGTCCAAAAAACCCCACTCTAATATATTAATATCCATAATCAATTATAGATATTTATTACAATACGTGTCTTTATGTATTCAATACTAATTATTATATAATTATAGAAGTTTGTTGATATATAATACATCAAAATATTAAACAATGTTTCACACTAGACAAAAAAGTGTTTATTGAAATCAAATTTTATATATTTTTCATATCTAAGGGATGTTTATGAATAAAGATATTTCTTACACTAATTACTCTAGAGCTTCCACTGGATGAAGAAAGCATGGATTTTACATTCAAGATCACATTTTAGAAATAATCACCTATTTATTTGCATGAAATAGTTTCGGGTATATGTTAAGAGTTATAATTTATATGTTTATCGTGCATTGTGTATGACGTCACCATCCATAGATATGGTTTATGGGAGCTTACACCGTACCGTATTATCATGTTGAATAGACATTTACATAGTGACATTTTAATATTTTATTATATTTTATTTTATTAAAACTATCTTTTCGGATTTTTTCATGGATTTATTTTGATTTTTGGTTCCCGACGTTTCGAATACTTTACAGCAATCATGGTCACAGGAGAGACTAAGGTTTTAGACGTCTCAAAGATCATTATGTAGTTGTTACAGACTGCACCATCCATAACAAAAATCAAAATAAGTCGCGAAAAAAACCGAAAATATAATTTTATTTAAAATGTAAAATATTTATCTAAATCTAAGAAAGTATTATATAATTTATTTAATTACAAATAAATAAGTGATTATGTTTTTCTTTTAACGCGCTGTGAATTCTGGTGATTTTGTTCGAATCACTTATGTAAGTGTACTCGATTGTTGAGTGTCTCATTTTTAGTAACATTTTTATACATTGAATGTTAATTACTAAACGATTAATATTATTATTAAATACAATATCCGTATGGGATAATTTGATGTTAATTGGTTGTAAAATTGTTTGTTTAATATTTTTAACACCATTAAAACGAAATTGGTTTTTCTTTAAAAAAAATAAACAGTAAATGAATAGAGGGTGTATGAACATTATTCACAATTATAACATTTCATTTTCAAAGTTCCAGTGTTTCTGTTACATATACCTCTATCCAACTAATATACTACATCATTACATTATACGGACAATATAGTTGAATTAAAAAAAAATATATTTTTGAAATTATACTTCTTTTGGCACATTTGGAAAATGATGAGAGTAAAATTTTTACGAAGCGCGCGCACACCGACAGCCAAAAAGCGACATGATGAAGTTAGCTGCATTCCATTTACAAAAAGAGAGTTGTGACATACGGAACGAAATTTTTAGCTATTTTTGTCCTGTTACGCCAAAGAAGTATAATTTCTTACGTGCATACATAAGTACACGCACGTTTTTTTTTTATAAAAAAATTACAGTTCATTATTTTAATTAGTCTAAAACCCTTCAAATCACAAATTAAATTGACAAACTTAATACACCTGTACAATTGTTCAAAAAAGTGGTCATTTTTCAAACATATCTAAACACGTTACATCTCTATATTCATTATCTATATACATTGGAGAGTTATAACATAAAACTAACTAAATTGTATGGTGTGTGCCTAAGCCCTAAGCGTATATGTTTTTCCGCACAAGGGTTAAAACGGTGCGGTCTAATCCAACAATGACTAGGACGGCGTCGTCGATGCTCTCGCCGATACTGATATACCCACCGGACCTATTGAATAGCAGGTAAATTGTAAGAGAACTATACAGTTTAGATACACTTTCATAGAATTCGAGTATATTTGGATATCGATTTTCCATTCCGATTAAGTTTAACTAATCGATTGTATCGATATTTCTTTGGGTTAATTTTTTATTTCATATATCAATTTTTTTTATCGATTGCAGTTTTCTATTACTAATAATAATTATGTGTTAATTAGAATATATGTGATTGTGATAGCTTATGTAACGCTAGCCGTTAGATGCTTGTGTTTGATTGAATTCTATGAAATCATAATAGGAATATGTGTAAGATGTTATTTAAATTAGTCTGCCATATTCTTTTTTTTTTAACATCACAGCCCATATCGATTTACTCACAGTTTTTATATTATTCAGCACGCTAAGTATCACTGAGCTTTCACTGTTTCAAATTAACACTCATTAACTGTATGTACGGTTAAAAATTAAATGTAAAATATATTGAAACTATTTTTTTAATTAACGCTTTGATAAACTTATTTACCAACTAATAACTAATTAGAAATTTTCTTGAACTGTACGTCCGTATATAATAGATTCATTTAAAATAGATTTAGTATTATATATTTAAGTATATTATTTTATATAAATTTCAGCACAATGCCGAACACTCCGTCGACCGATGACATGGATAGCAATGACACGATTTTGAATAGACGAAGCTCTTCCGGGGGCTTGCTTTCGCCAGAGGTACGCTTAATCTCAGATTAAGGAGATTATTTATTTACTTTAAAGAATAATATAGAGAGTGTTATAGATCTAAACATGAAGCCAAGTAGTAATGTTTTGAAATAATATATAATGTTTTAAATTAGTATACAAATGACAATTTTTATAAGACAAGTAAATAAATGTTAATAAATAAAACCAGATAACGGATTTTATTATAATAAAGAAAAAAAGGTTGTGATATCTCTCTTTAAGGGGAAGATGATTAATGCTTAAAAATATAAAAGATAATGGTATTAAGTTTAATTAATTCATATTTTATTTTCAAAAATTATATATTAATTTAATTAAATTATATAAAATTTTCTTAGTACAAAGTAGCTTAAACAGCAGATAACACTACTATTTTTGACTTCGACATTTATATTGGCGGACTCCGTTTATATAATTCTTTAGCATGAGTGTTTGTTTTAATAATTGTAATGGTATCGCTATTGTAGTACATAAAAAAAGTTTTCCTTATCGTATTAGATAAAAAATATTAACTCGGCCCAATTCTAATTATTTTTAAAGTGTTTTAAAGACACTACCTTTTTTTCTACTGCAGGTGGATATGACAAACGTGCCTCGATCATCAATAGACATAGAGCACGACGGGTTCTACCTCCTCAAGAAGGACTCGCAGCGCCGTCTCACTCTCTCCCGTGTGTTAGAGCAGGACAGTGAGAAAATATGCTCCAAATGGATGCTCAGCATACAACAGGATTTTGGAAATACTGTCCTAACACTTGTAAGTTATTGATAGTGAATTAATATTCGTTCATTATTTCTTCATTCATTTACTTATTTGTTTAAATGGGAAGCCAAATTAATATTAAAAAAAGTTTAAATTTAAAATAAGTACATAAATTTACAATGTATATTCCATTTAAAGGCTAACTTAACATGGTTAAATGACGCTACTATTTGCAATTCCATTCGAAGATCAATTAATTATAGTACATACATATATTAAAGACAATATAAAATGATCAATCTGCTGATAAAGAAACTAAGAAATTTTATTATGTCAACTAACCAATTATTATATGATATCTATTTTTAACGAATTTACATTTCATATACATAAATATTGTGTCATTAAAATTGTTGTTATTCCTACCATATAAATTATATAAAATACAGAATAATATATTATTTATACTTAAAACTATCTTTTTGGATTATTTCGCGGATTTATTTTGATTTTTGGTCCACGATGTTTCGAATGCTTTACAGTAATAATGGTCACGGGAGAGACTCATATTTATCATGATTACAGAATCATCTAGAAACTCTACGATGTGCGCTCAAAGATTACATAATGGACCAGAACAGAAGTGTCATCGAGCGAGCAATAATAGTTCTTAAGGAGGAATTGGATTTCGATGCGAATGCGATAAATGAACTGCACTCAGCGATATATATGTTCCAAGAAGCTGTCAATGTTGTACTAAGAATGCATAGTATAAAGCCACATTGGATGTTCGCTTTGGATAATCTTGTGAGGAATGCTGTACAAGCGGCCATAACTGTTTTGTCACCAGGTATGTTGTTTTGATTTAGTTAAACGAATGAATTTTAATATTTCTGACGACATGTTTGGCTTAGTTTGTAGTGACCCTATTTGGTGTGCCAATGGTCGCGGGTTCGAGTCCCGATGAGCACGAATGTTTGTACTCCAGTTATGGGTGTTTATATTTATAATATGTATGTATTTAAAGTTATATATATGTAGTGTGTCAACTGTCTGGTATCCATAACACAAGTAGGGGGTAATCTTTGGATCTACTGAACCGATGTAGATGAAATTTGGTAAGAAGATAGTTTGAGACCCTGGTAAGAACATAGGATACTTTTTATCCCGGAAATCATCCCTTAAGGGGGTGAAAATGGGGATGAAACTTTGTATTGGGAATCAAGCTAGGGGCGAACCCGAGCGAATCGAGGGTGAGTCGCTAGTTAATATATACTGTTACATTCCAGAGCTGGGCGCGAACCTGGCGGGGCAGGAGGCGGAGCGGCGCGCGCCCGACGCCTCGCCCTCCGCGCTGTCCACCGCCTCCACGCGCGACCCGCTGCTCGCGCTGCACCAGATGCGGCAGGACAACCACAAGTGCGTGCGACCATATGTACTCCGCCCTTTATAACGTCCCACTGCTGGGCACGGGCCTCCCTTCAGTACGAGGGGCATCAGGCCATAGTCCACTACGCTGGCCAAGTGTGGGTTACCAAACTTCACATGCTTTTTGAAAACATGCTAGGTTCTCTCAGACATGCAAGTTTTCTCATGATGTTTCTCTTCACTGTAAGAAAAGTGATAATCATATTAGAAATGATTCGCACATGAAAATATCAGAGGGATTTGAACCCGCTTCACTTTCCCAAGAGAGCGCGTTACTACTGGGCTATCACTGCCACTGGCTGTGTACTAAATATTAAAATCTCAACTTTCAAAATAACATACAAACTGTTATTTTATAATAGTCCGATTGTTGTACTAGTATACTAGTTGTTGCCTGCGAGTCGGCTCGCGTGGTAGGTACTTTTACAAGACGTGTCAATTTAAGACAATATATAAAATAAAAAAACCAACTTTCACATACCTGGTGATATAGATAAAGTCTCAGCATACTTCCATTTTATTCAAAGTCAATTTTTTTCATGTGCAATTATTAGATAAGATTCATAAGGGAACATTAATTTTAACATGAAAAGCAAAAGCAGTATAATATGTATATACTCTTATGTAGTATATATAGTAGATGTAAACAATACTTGTTTTATAAGAAAGTAATATGACAAGTTACAATATGCTGATAAAAATTTTGTTTTGTGCTTAATAACAATCATATTAATACTTGCTTTCTTTATTTACTCAGATATTTGACATTTTAAATAAAACTAGATTTTCCCGCGAAAAAATCGGAAAAGATAGTTTTATTTAAAACAATTATATTATTAATATATTATAAAAATATTTCATCAAGCTTCTCAAATAGATGCATTCACACTGACGTATGTACCAAGGATATTAATTTGATATTTTTCAGATTACAACAAGAGCTCATTGACAGCTACCAACAATATCAAGCGCTACTTCGGTTAATGTTAGAAGAGCAGAAGATGCAAACTCAAATAATAAAAGAAATTGTGGAGAGTAAAGCAAAGTAAGATATTCTTACATATTATTATCCCACAGGAATCAAATTTTGTACTGTAATGAAAATCTATATGTATAATGTACGTATTTTATACAAGAAGACACATTTCATAACACATATATGTAATATACACTAATGAGTACTCTTACTCTAAAAATATAGCTTAATTTTTGATAGTTTAAGGCAATGTAAGGCTCATACAAATTATATAACCCAGGAATCAAACCCGGAGTATGGACGAAAGTGAAGAGCACGATCCGGAACAACTGCAAGCATTCAAAGAGTGGTTGTCGTCCAGAAATGTACCTGAGAGCGCTGCGGTCGCGCTTGTGGAGCAAAAGTATACATTAAATGATTTGCTGCAACACGCACAGAGAGAGGATGTGGCTAGACTTAACTTGAAGTAAGTGTTGTTTTGATTTGGTCGGTTAATACGTTTGTTCGACTTCCCTTAAACGGCATTCGGCAGAACAAAAACAACTTGTATATAAAAAATTTAATTCTGTGTCGTATATAAATAACTAACGACTCACCCTCGCTTCGTCACTACGTTTTGGCGCTTAGTATGGGATATAAGTTTAAAAAAAAAAAATATCGTAAATTTTTCTGATGTTTTAATAGTTATTCTGCTATCAGGGGTGAAGACAAATCCAACAAAACAAAGATCATAAAAATCGGTCCAGCCGTTCTCGAGTTATAAATGTTGTAACAAACCCGACTTTGTTTTATATATTATATAGATAATAAATAATTGATTTATTCGAGTGACTCATTTTGTTAGTTTGCACAAAACTTATTCTATGTTAGAAAAAGTATAATTATGTTATATATTTGACTGAGTAAATGAGGAGACCTCCCATGGGAAATAGCGCAATTGTGGCACATGAACATACAGTCAAATTTCACCGTGATCGTTGTTATTCTAGCCAATTCAGCATTCAGTTGTTAGAACTAGACCGAATCTACTCCAGGGACGTATACCACTTGTGCATTCTGGTATAGAAACAGACCACTCTAGCCTCGACAAACATAAATGCGCTATAACCTTCATGGAGAAGGACTTCTGGCCGCAGGGCGTCGTGTTTCGGAAGTTTCCGAGGTCGTTTGCCCGCTGACACACCGCTAACGCGTGTTAAATAGATTTTTTTATATGTATGTTAAGTCTTTAAGGTATTTATGTTATGGGCCTCTAAATATTGCCTGAAATAAATGATTATTATTATAAAAACGGGGAAGTCCCAACAGCATTCTAAACATATAATTTATATTTATATAACATATATTGCGGTGTCAAGTCTATGATATATTCCACGTCTATATATTTTTGGACGTACACGATTTTTTCATTCATTGGGAGAAATGAAATTTTATTTACGTCATACAACAAATACATGCAAATAACTGTATGATGAACACAAACTTTTCCTACACAAGAGGTTATATGCACGACCCCTATAATTTTCGACTATCCAAAACAATGCAAGTCAGAAATTTGCAATTCTTATACTTATTGACCGACTTCAAAAAGAAAGTACTAAATAAGCCTGTATTTTTTTTTATTTTATGTATCTATTTTAAGCGATATTTTCGCCAATTAGTCATGGGAATTTATAATTATTTTTTTAACACCTCCTGGTTAATTTCTAAGAAATCAATTGTTAACTGGCACACTGGTGTGCCCGCGACTCTCGACAGCTTAATAAATAGGTTAAACTAATAACCTATACATATTATAAAATTCTAACCGAGTCTAATCTGTACATTGAATATTTTTGGAAATCTTATTGAAATAGTCATTATCATCGATACAGAGGCCGAATCTATAGCTTTTAGAATTTTTGTCTGTCGGTCTGTCTGTACCGCATCACGAGAAAACCACTGGACAGATTTTGCTGGAATTTGGTATAATGATAGCTAGTTATCCGGATCAACATGTAGGATAGTTTTTACTGCGGGAACATATCTCACCTCTGAGAAATCTATACTAAACTTTAAGACATAACTAGTGACGAACCCGAGCGGAGCGACGGTGAGTCGCTAGTACCATATAATTTCCAAAAAAAATCCCATGCCTTAGGGGTGCAATATTTTAATTTATTTTAAAATCGTTGTCCCTTTATTAATAAAAATAAAGAAAAAGAATGAATCTAAAACAGTTCAATTTTTAATTTCTTACAGAGGTGGCGTAGAACTTCGACTGTGGCGAGCCATCACCGAACACCGCCTAACTTCAAACCATCTCCGTCGTACAAGCAGCACCGAAACGGACATAGACAATAATTCAATAGTCGTTGTCGAATGTTCAAAATGTAAAACGTCCAGAACAATATCCTCATGTTCTAATAACCCAACAATAGTTATAAAAGAAAATGGCGACGAATTTTGTACAGAAAATGGAGTGGTAAATATTTGACTATTAAGAGGGTGGTGCACTCTGCAATAGGGTTTTGTAAGCGGTTCAGATTTTCCTGTCAATGAATCTGTCTACTGGTTTATAGTATTTGCTTGTAGTACCAGATAATGCAGACCCCCGATTTTTATGAGAAGGTCTTGTATTAAGAGCTCAAGCTGTGACATATATAAGCAATACAATGTATTCAGCCCTTTTTAACGTCCCGCTGCTTGGCGCGGGCCTCCTTTCAATACGAGGGGGATCAGGCCATAGTCCATCACGCTGGCCAAGTGCGGGCGGACTGCACATGTCTTTCGAAAACTTGCTAGGTTCTCTCAAACATGCAGGTTTCCTCACGATGTTTTCCTTCACCGTAAGGCAAGTGGTAATCAAGTTAGAAAATGATTCGCACATGAAAATATCAGACGTGCGGGACCCGGGATTTGAACCCGCTTCATTCGGATACCGAAGCAAGCGAGTTACCATTGGGCTACCACTGCTCAATACAATAATCGATTAGATCTTTTAGTCAATTATTGTTTTGCTTATGTCACACCTTAAGCACATCGTGTGTTATATATGGGGCATTTCACGAGAAGTGGACAACGAAAAATGTGAAGTTCTGAAATTTGTTCAATGTTCATATTAGGCATATTTGTACTTCTTAGGAATATGAACATGTACACTTTTTTTTTATTTGAGGTTTAGTTGTTAAATTATTGGATTCTAAAAGAGTGGCCTGTTGAAAGAAAGAGTGGTTGAAGGAAAGGTTTTCTTTGGTTTTTTTTTCATATTGAATTAATTGTTTTGTACAGATAAATTATTATACTTTTTGATTTTTAAATCAGATTCCAAATTTATGTTTGTCTCTAGTGTTAACTGAACCGAAGTTTTAAATGTTTTTTTTAATAGCTAACAAAATATGTGTAAACTTCACGTGAAATACCCCATATATTTATTATCAATACAAAATTTGACTAAATCTTTTAAATTAAACCGATTGTGTCTTATATATACATTCAAACGAAAACAAATTATCCTTTAAATCTGATGTTCCTTATATGCTTTTAGTACTTTAATAGAAAGTACTGATAAAATATTATGATGATAGTATTAATTGTAATATTTTGCTATTTTCATTGACAAAAGATTCAAATAATTGCTTTGTATAACAAATTTAAAGCAAAACTCATGAAGTTACTAAAATAGTAGTTGATCATAATAGAATTAAAGCGTGTTACTTAATATAAATTTCATCTTGTAATTATATGTGGATGTCTAACAAAATGCTAATACTAATAAAGCAGTTATAGATCTGTTTAACTAATCTCAGAAAATAATATGTAATGAAGAAAATTTGAAATATGTCAATTCAAGAAGTGAACTAGATTGAGAATCTTGATCGAGATAGGGTTTTTATTAGTGCTTACATTGTATTAGATAACTAAAAACATATTGCCTTTTACCATTTGCAGATATATATTATTAAAATAAAATATTGTGATCTATATCTAGATCTTTTCGGATTTTTTGGCAGGTCCTCCCGTGACCAAGATTGCTGTAGTATTCGGAACGTCGGTAACCAAAAATCAAAATGGAATCAGCGAAAACGTCCGAAAAGAGTTTCTATTTAAATTATCAAATATTCGCGAATAATAAATGTAAGAAAGTATTAGATTTGTTATATTCTAACACGTTTTAAAAATTCATAACAATGATGTTATTGGCAATTATTAACATTAATGTCTAAATCTGCTTATCGCTACAAGTAGTTGCTTAAAGCCTGGAGTGTATCACCCTTATATATGTAAATAGTATTTAATAATGAATATTTACATTACTAGTCTTTAGTCATGGGCGATTATTAATAATTAAAATCGATATTTAGTTAATTATCGATTATTAAAAGTATTAAGAATATTTTGTTTAAACTGAATCAAAAGAAAAATCTACGTAAATTATTTCATTACTACATATATTGATAAAGGGAAACATTATATTCTTAAAATAATTCTAATTCAGGTTAGATGTGGAGTATTAATTAATTAACGCGATATAATATTTAATAATCGATAGTTTTAATAATCGAATCGATTAATCGTAATCGCTCATATTTTTGTAAATATTGCTACAGCAATAAGCTTTGCGCACACTTGGTGCTAATATTGTGATGTCTCGCAAAGTGCCTTGAATTACGCTTGTTAAATAGACCGGTTTTAGATTTTTCTTACGTCACAAAATCATTGAAAGTATCTACAGTACATAATATAATCGAAAATAATAATATATTTGGTTAAATAAATCACAATACATTTAGAAAATGGTATCTTAACTGTATTTATTGGGTGATAAATTATATTTAAATTTCTCCCTCCAATTTAGATTTTTGAACTAAAAAAGTAATGTGTCTTACTTTCATAGAGGTAAAGAATGGAGGTATTCAGCCTTTTTTGACGTCCCACTGCTGGGCGCGGGCCTCCCTTCAGTACGAGGGGATCAGGCTATAGCCCATCACGCTGGCCAAGTGCGGGCGGACCTTACATGTCTTTCGAAAACTTACTAGGTTCTCTCACCACATCCATTTTATATCTGTGCTTACTATTTATGACATTGGCAAAAGTTAAAAATATTTTACAAAAGTGAATAAGTTTCTCGTTTCGGGTTCGTCCCTAGACAAAAATAAATCTATCCCGCGGGAACCGTATATTTTTCCGGGATTATATAAAGCCTATAGCCTTCCTCAGTTGACACAGGGCTACTCAATGCAAAAAAAATTTTTCAAATCAGATTGGTAGTTCCTGAGATTAGCGCGTTCAACCAAACAAACAAACAAATTCAGCTTTATAATATTAGTATAGATTTAAATTAATTTTGTGACGTAAGAAATTAGTATCTATTATATAAAGTAAATCCCGATTAGAAAGTAGAAACTACGAATGTTATACGAATTATATCGTAGTGCAGAGTTTACACGAGACAAGTGCATATACATTATTTATACATACCTTTAAAGGTATATTTTCTATGGCTTAGTGTTTTAGAAAGTTATAATATACAATTAATATGTAATATTTTATGAAACTGGAAAAAATATCTATAATGTATACTGCTGAATTGAAATAGAAGCTACCTCAGACTAAGGAATAATGTAGACAGTGTGTCATAGAACTAAGCATGGAGCCAAACAATGTTTTAAAATAGTATACCAATGACAATTTGTATAAAAATAGCTAATGGATTTTTTTTATAATAAAGAAAAACTAATATTTGTATCATAGATATTTTTTTCTAAAAAAATGTATAAACTTGACTAATGCCTATATGAAATTTCCCTTATTCTTTAAAAAATGTAACCGATGTTAGTGTATGGCAAAATCGAGAACAGTAGCATAAACAGCAAATCACGCTACTATTTTTGACTTTGACATTAATTTTAGTGAACTCCGTCTATATTCTATAGTCTGAGGATAATTACCTATAAAGAATAAATATTGCATCGCGGTGTATATATATATATATATATATATATATATATATATATATATATATATATATATATATATATATATATATACTATATACTACAATTTGTAAGCTTAATGGCGGTTTTATCTCGGTGTATGCAAGTTCGATTACTGCTTGGGATAAACATTCAAATTGTTTATACATACTAATGTAATGTGCATAATATATTCTGTCCATAATTCGCAAATTTATTATAAAATATATTCTATTAAAAATATCACCAAAGTATGAAATATGGTCACATCATTGAATTTACTTCACCCACTTGTCTCGTTTTTGCATAATGTTAATTAAACTTAATTGAAGTTATCGATAAAAATAATATTTTACTACAACATAAGATATAATTTGGTTGGTTTTTTTTATTAAAAAATTAAAATAATTTTAATGTTTTGTGCCATAAATATATACATATAATCATATCTACTTTGTAATATAGTTTTATTTACATCGACTTAGTATTGTAACTCTATTATGATTGTTAATCAATAACTTAAGAGGTCTAATAAAAATATCTTATATGAAAATTGTTTTAAGTTTTACATTTAATAAGTAATATTGTGTGGTTCGAATAACATTTGCACGCTTAGTTTACTTTCATTTGTAAGATCATTTCGAACTTGATTTTTATGTATTAAATATTTGAATTGTCTTCCAATTCAAGTTTATTTTTTTATTTTTTTGTAATCAATCTTGTATTAATGTGAAGGTAGCTAAAGAATTTAATTTTGACCATTTATTTCGTATGTTTATTAATTGAAAGGTCATCAACAAATATTTAGTATTAGATAAGCATAATCATAATCGATATATAGTATATGTGCCTGTGACTTAAAAGTACTCACAATATTTTTTATATCAAAACATATGTTACAAATTAAAAATATAAAACACATAATTTCAACTATTTTCACCATATATCAGAATATTCTTATATTATATGTTATATACAATATATGCCCTAGGCACTATATTACAAGTAAATGTAGAATTAGAATAAGCACTACTCTAACAATACTCAATGATACTGTTGTGAAGTACAAAATATAAAATGTTAGGACTAATATTTTGTTTTATTTTTCATCAATTCTATCCTACTTGAGATTAAGTGTTAAATTTTTAGTTAAAAATTTTGTTTGTGTAAATATATCTGCTTAACATAGATTTTTCCTTATCTAGATTAATATAATTACTTGAAAATATATAACACTAGGTTGCCTTCCCATACAAACTTTCATCCCCATTTTCACCCCCTTAAGGGATGATTTCCAGGATAAAAACTATCTTATATCCTTCCTAGGGTCTCCAACTATCTTTTCACCAAATTTCATCCAAATCGATTTAGTAGTTTCAGAGCCTATTCGATACAAACAAACAAATCTTTCCTCTTTATAATATTACTATAGATTTAAATTTAATATTGTTTCAACCAGAAGCTAACCAAAATTCATTCATAGGTTTTTTACATTACCCATTATAGTAAAGTATATCATGTCTAAATATAAACTAAAATACATATTATGTATTGTTTTATGTGGACATGGATGGCAATATTTAAACATAAAGAGAAAACAAAATACTTAAAGGTCATGAACTTATGGTGCAGACGTTTAATATAAATGGGATTTAAAAAAAATATTTTCCTCTAATGGCATTCCTTATAGTAAGAAAAATTTAGAGCGTATTATCGCACCAGACTATAATCGCACTAGGTAGAGTAGGTACTATTATGAATGCGAAAGTTTATATTGTGTTGATGTTTGTTACTCCTTCACGCTAAAACGACTAACGGACTTGTATGAAATTTAGTACATACTAGCGATTCACCCTTGCTCCGCTCGGGTTCGTGACGTCCCTAGTTACGGTTTAAGGTTTAGTATAAATTTCTCAGAGATGAAATATTTTCCCGCAAAAGTAATGTTGACCCAAATAACCGACTATCATCATGTTTTCTTGTGACGCGACGAGACAGACAAAAATTCTAAAAACTTTCCAAAAAAAAATTAATGTACAGATTCGACTCAGTGAGAATTTTTTTATGTTTATATAGAATACCTGGAGTAACATATAGGCCTCTAGGGACGCACGCGAGCGAAGCGTAGTTAAGTTACTGGTAATTTTATATACACGAGGCATCTGGGAACACACACTTTGCATTTATAATAATATGATTCCTAAAAATCTTAAACGTTATTTTAAATACAAGCGACAGATGCTGTAAATACAAACATACAAAGGAATAATAAAGGATTGTAACTCGTAAGTATTTGTAAGTATCTATAAAACTTTTATGAGTCTGGAATAATGTTTCTAGGTTACCTGATAGGATTCCACCACTTTTTCTTAATTTGCAGCAAATCAAAAGATTAAATAAAGTTTAATATTCTGTGCAACAATATATTTGCAATTAGTTAATCATCTAGAAAATACAAATGACTGGATTTAAGATCGTTTAACTTGCTCTCAGCCAATACACAAATATATGTAATTAAAAAAATCTATAAAAAAATGCATTCTATTCTCGCACACGGCAGTTGTTTGCTTTTAGATATTATCTCAACTTAAAAACAATTAGCGAATTTACATTCAAAAAGTCTAATACAAAATGTTTTTGTTCAATGGCAAACACAATAAGTAATTATCTTTAATACACTTGACCCCAATATATTCGGAGTTACAGACTTAATCACAATGTGAAATCTACTTACAACCCTCGGGCTTAAAATATATAATATGTATGTAGATGTGCAGCATTTAAGTTTTCAGACGATAATAGGTATTTACTTCCTCGCGCTAAAGTAGATATTTATTTCTTTAATAAAACTAGTGTTCGCTCAGTGGTTGAATTTTGAGTATAATTAATTATTTAATTTTTTTATTGATAATACTGAAGCTTGTCAATAGCTACCAAACAAAAAAAAAAGAAAATCGATTGACAGAAAAGAAACAGCACTGAGCTGCTCTGTCTTTGCCTATTTATATACTTATAAATAAGAAAATTTTAAACATTTTGCATTCTCTTTCAAGATAGATATTATTTCAAACTAGCAGCTCACCCTCACTTCGCTCGGCTTCGCCTCTAGACAAACAAAAACAAATTTATCCCACGGGAACCGTACATCTTTCAGAGATAAAAAGTAGCCTATTTGTTATTCTGATGTAGGTAGTTCCTACATTATTGTAAAGTTTTATTAAAATCCAATCAGTAGTTTTTGTGTACTAAGCTGTATAAGTTACTATAGGTTTTTAACTATCTCAGGGCAACTATTTAATTTTCCGAAATGAAAAGTATCTAAAATATTGACCGGGTATATAAGGTACTACCATGTAAAATTTCATTTAAATCGGTCTAACAGTTTCGAAGATTTACCCAAACAGACAAGCAGACAGAGAAACAAAAAAAATAAAAAAAATATAGATTTGTTCTATTTCTCTTCTTACGTCCCCCTAACTCGGTTTTTATTATTTTTTTCTATGTACAGACATTCGACCTCTACAGTTTTATTATATGTAAGATAAAGGTATGTATAGAAAATTTATTTGGCAAGTCACGCTACCTCAGAAACCTTTCAAGACAAAGGTAATATTTAACTCAACATCACTTACTCGTGATGTTTTCTTTTGAAAACACGATATGAATTTAAAATACATACTTAAGTCTTAAGTAAAAAAATAAGCTTTAAATTTCAAAATTCCGGATAGACGTTTGAACAATTCTCTTTTTAATTAACTTCTCTGTATCCATACAAAAGTAGACGAAAACATTTTAAATTAATCTAAAAGTTATATTCATAAAACAAGAATAACAAGCGTAACAAGTAATTTGAATACGATCTTATTAGCGACGTGAACCGATATTGTTACAATTTAAGTTCTCAGTCCCCCGGGCGTAAGACGTAAGACATTAATTCAGCACTGTTTGCGGGATACGTCTATCCTAATTTACATATACCGCGGAACGTATTAACTTACGTTACGAACGTCTAATGGAATTCCTATTAGTTTGCGTGACTTATACCTACATATATATTATATATTTACATATAATATATTATATTTACTTCTATGAAACATTGTTTTGAAAACATCCGTATGTAAGAGAGTTACTCTAAAAGTTTAATTTTTTTTTCTGTAATAATAACTATTTACTTCCCTTTACTATATTTATGTTTATGTATTTCATATAAAAGCAACACTTGGTTATATACGAGTACATATATATTATATATTTACATATAATATATTATATTTACTTCTATGAAACATTGTTTTGAAAACATCCGTATGTAAGAGAGTTACTCTAAAAGTTTAATTTTTTTTTCTGTAATAATAACTATTTACTTCCCTTTACTATATTTATGTTTATGTATTTCATATAAAAGCAACACTTGGTTATATACGAGTATATAACGAGTGTTGTAAAAATAAAAAAAATAAATGCTTTAGTCTTTGTTAAATGCTCTTAGTAGTACCCAAATATACATAATATATGGTAGATATATTACCGTCTTACATGACATGTGGTTGAAGCGAAATCTCACACTAAGGTTTATTGACAGTGCCATTTAGTTAAACTGATTTTGTGGTGGCGTCTATATCTATCTATAACACATTTTAGCATACGTCTACCTGTATTATGATTTAGAAAACTATGTTTTTAATCAATTCGTTTGATTAATAATATTACAAATGTAGACGATTCAGTAAATATGAGATTTTCCTTATTTTTTCACTTAAAGATATTTATACGTGTTCTAAACAACAATAAAATTGATGTATTTGATCGTCTTGAATATAATAGCTAATTATCTTTGTGCTTCAAATTTTATCTTCTTCTATATGTAGTATGTACGTGCTCAAGTGTTCTTAGAAAATTATTTTTTATCGCAGTCTAGGGTGGTTCAACTTGCTAATAAGGTAATTAATAAAACAGTTAAGAATAAAACCTTTTATTAGATGCCAGTTTATAAAAGTGAAACTTTTGCTAAAACAGTGGGGTGGATGTCTACTCAATTACTAGAGCGTCTTAATTATATTAGATATGCTCGAGACTTCGGATTTGAATTTCAATCGAGGAGCCCAAACCCGTGTCAGACAGACGAAAGAATTGTTAATTTTATTAGATTCGCCCGAAGGCTTTTTAATGTAAATCGAGTTCTGATCTCATTATACAGAATTTTGTAGGCGATCCTATTATGTCGCTACAATTACCTATAACTTTCGATACTTTACGTTAAATACGGGTTAAGATTGTTTATTTCTTCATTTAAGTTTGAGTATCTTGGAAAGTATTTATAATAGAAAACCTTTCAAAACTTTAATAATAACATCAATGCGAAGTATTTCTTAAGTTCTTAATAGTCGTAAATTGTCTGGACATTCAGCCGTTCGTAGTTTGCATCCCCTACCAGAGAATAAATTCAACTTTTAATAAGTTTCATTAGAATAAGAAAAGCTGTACAGTTCACCGATTAGTTACAACGTATTGCGAAGTTTAAAAACAAGAACCGAGTAATTGGCTATTACTCCGATAATTTGGTAAATTGATGCGGGTACGAGAGATAGCAGACGATCAATTTGCACATACAATTTATATAAGTCGATTGTCCAATAAATCAAATTGGTCCCTTAGTTACCATTGTTCGATGTCAGTAACTCCTTTTATGAGTAGGTAGTATGTGCAAGCGTCGGGCTGGCAGTGAACCAAAACGTTGTAACGTGCATAATGTGGATTTATATCAGGCGCGAGTTTGCTAAAGCGGAACCCTGGCGTCTGAGCCGTGCCCTAAGCAATTTGCACAAGTGATGCTCAAACGATCCCACCTCAAACGTTCTTGGCCTTAGATTATCTTATAATAAGCTTTGTTGTAGCATAAGCAGCGGTTTTCATATCCGAGAATATTACGCTTTGCTACAGACGTTCGTGAAAATTTTGTGCGAGAACACTATAAAAGTGTACTAAGAAATGCAAATATGGGCACGTAGCCTTCAAAATATTTAAAAAAAATCTTACATATTATCTACTTGGAAGAAATAGTACTTAAACATTAATAATATTTAATAACTACTTGTTCTATAAAAAACCAGTGGTAACGCGTTTGCTTGGGAAACCGAAAGAAGCTGTTTCAGATCTAGGGTTTTCCACTTTTGAATTTTTTCATGTGCGAATCATTTCCAACATGATAACCGCTTGTCTTACGGTGAAGGAAAACATCGGGAGGAAACCTGCATGTCTGAGAAAACCTAGCAAGTTTTTGAAGCACCTGAAATTCGCGAACCCGCACTTGGTCAGCGTGGTGGATTATGGCCTGATCCCACTTATAGTAAAGGGAGCCTCGTGCCCAGCAGCGGTATATTAAAAAGGGCTGAATACAAACTGCTTGTTAACAGTAACAACTATACTTTCTTAGATTAACGCGAATATTTGGTATTGTAAATAAAACTATCTTTTCGGATTATTTCGCGGACCAAAAATCAAAATAAATCCGCAAAATAATGTGAAAAGATAGTGTTATTTAAAACAGTAACAACAAGTTAACGGTTTAAAAAATTAAGAGGGTCTAATTTGAAGTAGGTACATATATTTGTATATATATTTTTATATAGGTATGCTACGTGATACTTTTACTATTGTGTATCGATTTTTTTCCATAATGAAATGTACATACCTTATATTGTCTCATAAATATAAAAAACACATCTCTAAGGGCAGGATAAAGAGTTGTAATGTCATCTAGAAGTCGATGTAAATTCGATGTTAAAAAGTCTCAGTTATTATCTGAAAGTTCATAATTCTGGTCGATTAAAGCTTTATAGTTTATTGACGGAGATGGTGAGATTGATTTATACACAATCATTTTTGGTGCCTTAGATCACACAATTCGAGTAAGAGAATATAAATATAAAATTACCCAAACCTATAAAGTAAGTAATAAATCAAAGTATTTTATTAATTTTAAATTCAAAAGTTGGTTCAACAAAACATACTTTAATATAATTATAGATTCCATTTTCATAACGAAAACGCAGACTTTGCAAAGTTCTACCTTTAGTCAAAATGTAATATTTCAAGCAGGTGGCAAACAACCGACACTGTCATCTCATTTATGTACCGATCGCCTTAACCCTGGAGATGTGAGAATCGAAATCGATTGATCGCAACGACAGACGGTTTCCACGTGTTGAAAGGTCTCAGATAATATAATATAAAAGCTTTCAAGAGAATAGCGCTTCACGGCATGTCTGAAGTATCAATTCAGCTTGTAAGATGACTACCTCTCGGATGTTCCAGACCTCCGATGGCTGTATTGGAAAATTGCTACGGCACGCTCTCAGAGTGAGAAAAATCTCGCGGGAGTTGATTTTTATTAAAACTTTATAAAGGATACTGTTGCTTGATCATGCATATTGCGGTTTCAGTATGCTATAAGTACAACATACATGTTTATGTTTCTTTTTTATTTTTACACAAGTTTTATTTTACACAAACGCGGATGTATTTTAAATTAATTAAGTAATATTTGTTTACAGTTTGGTACTCTTTACTTGCTGTTATCTGAGTGTAATATAAACACAGACATCATTATAGATTTTTATGCACTATACAGAAGTAAAAGCGTACAAAACGGAGAACGGAGTGCTGGACACTATACCTACATGGAGAGTTATAAGTATACCGTCAGTTTTATAGAATTAAGGTAGTAAGGTAAGTACAACATAGCGCGGTATCGTTACACACAAAGAAGTTTTCCGCGTCGTTACTTAGCCCGGAATCGAAAGAATGCGTTCCAACTGCCTTGTGATATTTTATCACGGACTGAAAGGAACTTAGGGATTCTTCTGTTTGTTTGAACAAGCGAGCAACAAATACGTAGCGGAAATGCAAACCGCTTTTATTTTACGAAGCAAAGCAATTCAAAGGAATACTGTTTTCAAGGTAACAAAGGATAGACGCAATGTTTCTCTAAACAACTACGCTAAGTGCGTTTTACTAAGCTTATTTATTCTGATGTTGCAAATTAACAATTTTACGTCTGAAGCCAGCATTAGGAGTAGTGGAGTGGCGTACTTAGATATTTTTTTCTCCTTTATTTTAACACCTTCATCACTTTTACATTACAAGAATTATAACATACTCATACATAACATTTATATTTTATAAATATTTATACTGTTTGTTGAGAACATAACAAAGATATCTTTGTTTTTCATTCCACCCAATATCTGAAAGTACTTATTTGTAAAATCATTAGTCACTAATATGTAGCAACAGTGTACAAAATCACGATTTGCATAACACGTACCCATGTATTTGTTGCAAAATATGTCACTTATGAAAGACAAAGCGTCTCTGTTATTACAAACAATATTTGCTTAGGCTCGTACAACCGAACACGGCATTTGCATATTGGTAGCAAGCTGTCTTAATTTGGGCGTAATGTGTCGGGGACTGGGGGTGTCGCCCACATGATGCCATTACTGTGCAATTTATTGTCTCAATCTGTACCGACTTCGACTGCAGACTGAACTTACAATTTGCTTCCGCCAATACACATGAGCTTGTATTGGTTTTAGAATGAAAGCTTATGACGCTAGCGTGTGCTTTGACAGTCTTATTATTTTCACTATACCCATAACTTGAAAAGGAAAGCACGTCTGTTTTATAAAAGTAGACATATATGTATTGAAAATTTACACCCGAATACTTGTAACAATATGGGCAAAACACTAAACTATATTATCTTGGATGGATATAAAAGTTGTCGACAAAAATCCGGGCAATTCGAGACCCGAATGCACCTAAAGGACAAGCCAGAGAAGCAATAAAAATACCAAGCGAGGGTCAATCAGGTTAAGTGTTTTGTCCGCTGCGTATTTGCGTCCAAATAATATATATCCAAGATTTATACGCAGAATAAGTGGCGAAATTGCTGGAATAATAGCTAGCGTTCTTTGAGCGAGCCTGCACCGGGATATCCATTAAGGTATTTTGATTTTGCAATATTTACTTTCAATGTGGAAACAAATACATATCTATTAGTGCGTATAGTAAAATTGTGTATATTTTTAACGTATATTTCAGTATCTTTTATAGTCCTAATGGAGTGTTATAGAAACCAAATCAACATTATTTTCTATATGTATTAAAACTTTATCGTTGAAGAATGGATGGATATCAATATTAAAAAAAAAATTTAGTTTCAATTTAATTTCAAAGACAACAATTCACTTTTATATACCTAATCTATAGACATACATAACTATTTAGTAAATAAGAATACTCATGGTATATAAAAACGAAGGCAACAAATATCTGGTTTCTAATACATATATGTACCTAATTCTTATAATAAATTATAAGTATGTTGTTTCTTAAAAGAAGTTTGAAAGCAATACAAACTAAATTTACATAGCTGCTTTAATAAGAGATTATCTAGACAACTGCCATACTCTGAGTAAGACGTTTATGAGGGATTTACGTCTAATCAAATATTGTCGCGTGGGCTTGCGACGACTTTTCAAGTAGTGGTCGCAACAGGTAGCGTCTGAGAGACGATCTCAACTCTAATATAAAACCTTTCAGCGACTTGCTTAAATTTACATTTAGTTTAAAATTTTAGAAAGTAATATGCAGATAGTCCGCATACATTTTTTTACAGAATGTCTGAACGGCTTTATTTTATTGTAAAACTTTTGAAACATAAGCTGCTTTTTAAATGACAATATTGTAGAGCTTAGAAGTTACTTTTGCCTTTAAAATGTTTTTCATTTTGTCATTTATTAGATAATAATGAATATATGATAGATAACTGATAATATCTTCATTTTACATATACATATATAGAATATACTTTGTTTATCTTGAACACTGGCTTTTATTCGCGACTTCACCCATTTTACGATAGTAATAATAGCCTTTGTAAATTTTTATCCGAATCGTCTATCCGCGAATGAAAATTCTGTTGAAATTTGCTAAGCCGCTCTTCCTTTTGTTCCCTACACTTGAAGATTATTTTTTGCTGGAAAAAAGTAACCTATGTATGTATGTATAACCACAGATAAAATAATACTATACTAGGAGTATAACTGTCGCCCAAATTCTGTATCTGCATGTTCAAGTATGAGGTTATAAGCAGACAGATAGATACTTTTTATGCAAATAACTATATATGGGGAATATATTTTGATTTTATTATTGTTGGTATGTATTCAGCCCTTTTTAACGTCCCTCTGCTGGGCACGAGTCTCCCTTCAATACGAGGGGAATCAGGCCATAGTCCACCACGACTTCATATATCTTCACATGTCTTTCGAAAACTTGCTAGGTTTTCTAAGACATGCAGGTTTCCTCACGATGTTTTCCTTCACCGTAAGGCAAGTGGTAATCATGTTAGAAATGATTCGCACATGAAAATATTAGCGGTGCGAGACCCGGGATTTGAAACCGCTTCACTCGGTTTCCCAAACGAGCGCTTTACCATTGGGCTACCACTGCCTAAATTGTTGGTATGGACAGATATAATATTGCTGCTTCTCACAGGCATCGGAAAATTTACTACCTTAATCTCCGCCATCTCTTTATCCTATTACCACGATTAAATGCCACTGATTCATGGTAAATTATTTTTGTTGTTAATATTATTTACACCTAATGATGTAAGTATGATACCTGTTATAATTTTATAAAAGAAAATGAATATTGGCGATTTTATTTGTACAACTCGATAGAACAAAAGCAAATGTTTATTAATGTTTACAAATTTTGTACAACATTAAATAGATTAACTTAACATGTTGTAGAAATGCTTTGTCCCATGACACGCAATTCTTAATCTTATTAAGTTTTTGAGTGTCTCGTAGTCTCCCTATAATTCAAATTTTGTTTTTCTTATGAGAAAATGTTAAATTACTTATAGACGGTTATGCGGTTTTTGGTTATGAAAAATAATAATTAATAAAGATATTTATTACTTATGTTAATAATTATTATTAATCTAAGCGTTTAGCTCAACCTTAATAATGTCGATAAAATCTATAGGTATATATAGTAAAACTTTAACTGAGTCGAATCTGTACATTAAATATTTTTTGGAAAATCTTACTGAAATAGTCATTATCGATACAGAGGCCGAATCTATAGTTTTTAGAATTTTTGTCTGTCTGTCTGGGAACGCTTCACGAGAAAACCACTGGATAGATTTTGATGAAATTTGGTATGATGATAGCTGGTTAGCAGTTCCTTTTTACTGCGAGAAATCTATATTAACCGTTAAAACGCAACTAGAGACGAACCCGAGTGGAGCGAGGATGAGTCGCTAGTATACACAATATTAACTCATTTTAACTCTAGATAGAAAGAAGCTTTTCAGAAAATATTGAAATTTTCAAAACCGTCCAGGTGTCGGGACCGTCTTGGAGCGAGGATCAAAATTCAAAATGTATTATTTATAGATGCTAGGTGTCTGGGGTGTGTTGGAGACATAGGCATTCTCATATCTACTCATAGTCTAACGATCTGTTCACACTCAAGTTATTTTATTCTTTGCAAACGTATCTTTTACAAGTTACAATAATAAATAAATAATATATTTTAAATAAAAGGTAGTCATGATAAGAACAACGAACTAAAAGTAAACATTATTAATTTTATAAAATTATATTTATAAGGTAAAGGTATATTTATACTTATTACCTAGCGCTGCATGCTTCATCAGAGATATCCACGTCGGATTCAGATACGGCCACGACACCCAGTCTGGTAGCGTAAACATAGGGGGGCTTTCTATTTCCCTACTCTCATTAACCGTAGAACAGACAAAGGATGGACGATTTTAGATGCTCCTTGAGACAGGGATCTGGGGTGTCATTGTACCATCAACAACTTTCGAATTTTGGGCGGTTACCGATAATATTTTGAGAGAAAAATCCAATAGGTCACTCTTTTTGGCCCGACCCAGAATCAATGCCCTAGACTTCATGAATTACAAAGTACCAACTGTCGACAGAGCCAAGTAGGCAACCAAAATATATGGGTCGCAAAGAGAAGCATGTCTCTCAGACCTTTTTATTTCTTTTAACGTAGGGAAATACATTTAGGTACGATGTGTGAGACTCACCGGCAAAACCAGAATTACCCACTAAAACCCAACGAGACCCCGTCTTAATGGGGCGTCGCAGGATCGCTTACGCACTCAACCACGACGCCCCGACCGCAGGCGGGCCGAAGTAGACCACAACAACCATGGGGTTGCTCCACGGTCCATTCTGCTATCAGAGAAGTACCAGGAGCAACCCGCATAGCACGACGCCCACCGAGGTGGGCCGCCACTCAGTGCGTTTCTTGATTTCGCGCCCAGCTGTATTGCCGGGCACTACTGAGCCCCCCACCACGACAAGGTGAACGCACGTTAGGAGGGATGTCTCTCAGACCAACCCCTAAGAGGACAACCATGAAACTATAAATAACAGAAACGACTAGTCTTCACTCTATCATATTTTTATATCGTCTTAAAAATATTATAAGATAAAAATTTAAAAGATTGTTCTTCAGAGGACAATAATATGTACATTAAGACGGCAGCGTTACAACTTTAAGTTACTATATGACAGCGCAGGGAGGAGTGCTAATTGGAAATACATGAGAATTTGCATTTTACTTTGTCCCGAACTCCCCGCGGAGTGACGTCTAGAGGAATCCTTTGTCGGTGTTGGAGCTCATTTAAGACTATCTTAACTATTACATTTTACTATGTATTTAAGGCAACTATTTTTTCCTAATGGGTTTACGCGCTATAATAAATGTGTAAGTGACGGGATCTTTTTCTATTGCTGCTTAAGAAATTTTCCTAAAAACAGATCTTTCTAATGATAAAGATATTTAAAAATTTGTAATATAGAAGCATCATATTTATAGGTCTTTTTTGTACACACAAATAACCAATTGCTGCTGCTTTTACAGATTACAGATACAACTATAGAAATACTCAAACAATTATGTTCTATTTATAAATAAGTCCAGCAATGAAAGAAATAAAGTTAAAACAACTATTATTTTATATATAAACATATTTTTCTTATACATTAATTTATTTGACTAGTAACGTAAAACTATTGACGATTAATAAATTAATATTTAAAGTGTTACAAGAAATATCTTTTTAAAAAATAGAATTAATTATAGCAGTAATAATTAATTTTTATGCAAATATCTCATAGAGTTAACTGTTTTGTTATAACTAGATAGGTATTAAAGTATTGTATTGCGAAGATTTGCCCTCGGGGGAGTCTGGCAATCAGAGCGAACAGCGCTCGTTGCGAATCCATTAAGGATAAATTAAAGAACGTCACAATCCGCGTAAGCGAATTTAAGTACATGGCACCTGACTTGTGCAATATTTGTATACGTATATACTATAGAATAGTAACAAATTGTTTACAACTTTCGTGGCGCAATAGTAGTTTGCGTTTAGCATAACCTACTACACTGAAGGACTTTGGTTCCAATCCTATACAGGATAAGCCGCACCTAGTTAATATGAAATTACATTTTACCAACTAATATGCAATACCTTAATAGATGCGGATATAAATAATATATTCTTTCTTCATACAATTAAATTAATTTTACTTAATTATATAATTTTGCTTAGCTATTTTTATTACAGTCAAAACTTACAAAACGTCCTTGCTCAAGAAATTAATATCGCCCATAGATTTATTAAGTTCTATTTTTTACATACAATAACTTTACGATTTTTAAAGAACACACAAGAATGGATCCACTTACACGTAAAATAAGATAAATGTATCAAATGCGACACATCTTTCAATATCATATGAACATGGGATATGTATTAGACTCGCGTCATTTGTCTTACCCTTGCCCTAATGGCAGCAGCTTAATATTCAATTTTTTCGCCTAATTCTCTTGGTATTGCGCAGGAGATTAATAGTCTTCGCCCTTTTAAAAAATTACGTTAAAGGGTCGCTGATATCATAGAGTCGTTAATGTCGCTGCCATCAGTCATGCGTGCACTAAATCTGTTTTAGATCGCGCCTCTCACGTACTAACTCAATTTCAACATCAACCATTTGTAAATTATTTTACGTACAAACAAAAACTGTTAACTTTGTAATATTATCGTGTAATTATAATATTTACTTGTGAATCTTGCATGCAAAATAGTGTATATAGGTTTCGAAATTATGCATAATAATTTTAGAAACTTTTTTATATGAAAAATGCTTAGTTGGAAGTTTTCTCCAGGCTTTTATAGACGCGTCAATAACTTTTTGTTCCATACTCCTATCCCACTGAGACTCTGGCAATAAAAAAAAAACCACCCCGGAACTTTACATCGTTACTGCGTGCTATAAGAATAAACCAACAAACACTTATTCTCATTTATAATATTAGTGGAGATTTAATAAAATTTACTTACTAGAAAAAACTTAACTTTCTCTGTACTTTCTGTCTCAGAAAAGTACCTACCTACATACATATATAGGCACAATATATAATTATAAAAAACATATTACAAGTGTAGGTACTCCATTAAAACATATCCAGCAAAAAGTTGATCTAGAATTAACAAGCCAGCTTATATTATGATCTTAAATCACTTCTATAATCAATCAAATTGACGGTGACATCGGGGTCGACCTGAGCTTCAGTCTGTCCAACCTACATTCATAAAACCATATATCATATACTTAAACGATAAAATAATTGATATAATATTTCATAAATTATATTAAAAAGTAAAATATATAAAATTAAAAATAAATTCTAATTAAGCATGCAGAAAATGAGCCCGCCATCTGCCGCAATCCATCAAGTTGGCGTCGCAGTCGACCCGAAATACTCACTCCCGGACTGATCCCATTCATAATATATAAAACTTAATACCAAATTTCACACATGCGAATTTAAAATATTGTGCTAGCTTTATCATTTTTTACTTGGTGCAACATTTTAGCTTAAAACGTTCCGTAATAAAGTTTTACTAAATTTGTACTTACCCTACCCAAACTACGGTAAAAAAAGTTTGCTTTGTTTTTCTGTTTGCATGTAATTTTTACGTGGCTAGCGAATATAACATGCAGGCAAGAAGCGTATAGGCAATATCTAGTATTTAATTTTACCTTGTTTTAGAAAAGGGTTCAAGATTGGGAATAGAAGTTATACGTGATGGGGTTGTTATACAGAACCGAAGCAACGCGAGGGCAGATTGGTCGTATTTAATAATGTAAAAGTTTACTATAAATTTTAGGAAAAATGTCTAAAGATTTCTCGCACACTAGCGACTTACCCAATATTCGCTCGGGTTCGTCCTTTTAACGATTAGTATGGAATAGATAGACTATATTTTAGTTAGTATATATACATCTAAGGTATGATTCAGTTTCATAACTCTTACTTGAGGAATGATTAATTTCCCATACAAACTTTCAATCCCCTTTTCACACCCTTATAGGTCGATTTTCGGGATAAAAATAATCCTATGTCCTTTCCAGGATCTCAAACTATCTTCATAGCAAATTTCATCCAAATCGTTTTAGTAGTTCCAGAGATAACTTGCTATAAACAAACTCACAAACTTTACCTATTTATACCTAATATTCGTGTAGATTTTGTACTACGTTTATTAAATGCTAATTTTTACTAAGCTAGGTCTTGCTCTTATTTCTTAATCCTTTATATTTGTGTCAAGGTAAAGATGACAAAAGGCAAAATGTTTTTAACCGTATTAATATTATAAATGTGAACGTTTGTGGGTATGGATGTTTGTTACTCTTTCACGCCAGAACGGCAAAACGGATCTGGATTAAATTTGGCACAGAGAGAGATTATAGTCTGGAATGACACATAGGAAAAATGTACGGTTCCCGTGGGATAGGTTTGT
Organism: Argynnis bischoffii washingtonia; assembly: GCA_033884665.1. Lineage (NCBI taxonomy): Eukaryota > Metazoa > Arthropoda > Insecta > Lepidoptera > Nymphalidae > Argynnis > Argynnis bischoffii. The sequence goes on from CM066611.1 coordinate 5,417,050, forward strand.
TCTTGTTTTAATAGAGGCGAACCCGAGTGAAGCGAGGGTGAGTCGTTAGTATTCAATAAAATCGAGCTATCAAGAAGCTGATTTTAATAAAAAAGTGCTTCCATATAAACATACTCGTATTTCACACTAAAATGTTTTGTGCATAAAAAGATAATTTCCATCCATTTGGTGAGGTTAATCGCCAGTTCGCTGTCAGGCAAGGGTTGAAGTCTCGTAAATACGTAAATGCTATATCCATTACTACCATTATAACGGGCGTCGAACTTATTTCGCACATTAGAAGATATTTTGAGTGTCATTGTCTCAGAACTGTTGAAATGGCTGTATTTTGTTTCAAATATATTAAAGACTTTTTTATTCATAAATATTTTACATTTTTAAGTATCGCTATAACGACTAGCAACGTGATTATTTTTACTTTAAAAAGCACCCAAGGGTTTTTGGTAAATCACTTTTTATTACGCGTGCGTCAAATGACTCTGTCTGTCCGCATCTCCTACGAGTATGTACATAACGTCATTAAATTCAACTATTATAAAACAAAATTTGATGAGGACATTAACTGTATATTATGTACTAGCGACTTACCCTCGCTTCGCTTCGGGTTCGTCTCTAGACAAAAACAAATTTATTCCACGGGAAACGTACATTTTTCCGGGATGATATATAGCCTTCCTTAGTTATCGGGCTATCTAATGCAAGAAGAATTTTTCAAATCGGATGAGTAGTTCCTGAGATTAGCGCGTTCAACCAAACAAACAAACAAACAAACTCTTCAGCTTTATTATATTAGTATAGATGTGCTTAACATGACACATAATTTTTTTTAGTAAATTATAATTACTTATTACTTAAATACATTGCATGTTGGAACAAAACGTCGTGCGCGAATCCGAGTCGCACTGAGTAAAATAATAATAATGATAGTCATTCAGTCAGTAGTTTATAATAATAAAAATTAGTCAAACAGCAAAAATCCTTATAATTTCGTCATTTTTGTTCCTGTTCGTATGTTACATTTTACTTAGAGGTTACTGGTACTACATAGCTGAAATTTGAAAGGTAGGTGTTTCAAATGAACACATTGTTAATTTAACAGTTTTGATTTCATAGTGACCTTAAAAAGTACTATAAAAGTAAAAACTAATTTACATTATCACTAAAATGAACATTGTAAATCGGTAAGTGTTTTATTATATTTTTAATCTAAAATTTATAAGTAGTATATATAAGTGAAAACAAAATAAAAATGAACGACTTTATTATTCCAGCACTTCAGATTTTGTATTAAATAATATTTTTAGTTTATTAGTTTTAACATTTAAAATAAATAATATGATTATTTACCTAGCTTTATAAGAGATGAGATTTCTTAAATTGATCAATAATACTTTATATTGGATTTATGACAAACATTTAAAAACTTACCTTTAACTTATGCAATCCATTGTAAAGTATATATCGTACTTTTAACGCAGACGGTCACGCATTTTTTTAAGAACGAAGGAAACAAATAATAAGAGCATATTGCAGAGTGAACCGTGATTAAAATTAGGCTAAACATAATGCCATTATTGTATTATCACGCATGGATGCTTTAGAATTCGGCGGGGCTGTTCTGTTGAGATACGGGGCTCATAATAAAACAATATTAATTATTATCAATCGACGCTCCACTGATTCCTTTGTTCCGGACTCGGTTTAATAACGGAGGAATGCGTGCATTAAACCTCCGGCATTTCACGGCACTTTTGTTTAAATAATAAATTGGATTTCTATAAACGTTACTCCTCTAAGAATAACTGATCCATATAACATAAGTATGTATTGTACCCAAACGTCTTCTGTATCTGTCAGAAGTTCTACCATCATTCTTTGATTTAACCCATTGTTATTGTTAAACTTTATTTGAAACAAACTCAACTGAGAAGTCGATCTATTAGCAGTTGTTACGTTTCAAAACAATACACTGTATTATCTGTATCCATACTTCCATGCTAACATTATAAATGTGAAAGTGTGTTTGTTTGTTTATCCTTCTTTCACGTGGAAAGGAAACGACGGATTGACGTCATTTTTTGCGTGGAGATAGTTGGAGGGCTGGAGAGTGACATTCTACTTTTTACCGCGGGAGATTATCTCATTCCCACGAGAATACACGTTATAACACAACCCAAAAAATATTTATGATCAGAATTTCTTGAACCTTGGTATAAATGCTATTCAATACAATTAAATAAATACGTGTTTTAGCGTTTTTTGATATTCATCCCATAAGGAGATAAAATAAGGGATGAAAATTTGTATGAAACCTAAGTTTTTAAAGTTTTTTTATTGTAGTTTTAGCGCGAGCGAAGCCGCGGGTTTTGCTAGTTCTAAATTTGACGTTTCGAATGTTTTCAAAGCAAAAATGGTCACGGGAGAGATTAAGGTTTACAGAACATAATATAAAAAACAGGTAGAAAGGAGAAATGACACCATTTCTCTTTCTTAACTTTCAAATTTTTGTAAAAAATAATAAAACGGAAAAAACTTCTTCTTTTTTCATCTAGCCTTACTATCAAATTATTTTGTAAATAATTATACTACACATTTAATAAGATTTACCATTTACGAGTTGTATATTTCTGTTTTCGTTTGGTGTGTGTTTGACAGAGCCACGGGATGTCCTGAGTCGAATAATAATTTCTTAATCACTCTAATATAACTTCCTTATAATGAAGTAATAGAATGGTGAAAAAATCAATTATGTTCCCCTTGAACTGTCGGCGAAATGGGCGGAGGCGAATCAGTTTGTTAATAAATTCAAATTTATTCGTTGATCACGCTCGCGTCTCGCTACTAACGTATTTAAAAAGTGATTAGAAGTTAAATTGACACAATATGAACTTTTTGTCCCGCTACAAAACTTAATCAAAAACAAAATTATTCAATTTGCATCGAAATATCTGTCTGAAGAGAGCGATATTTTTTGCAACAGCTCCCGGTGTTACAAGCACTAACTGCTCTTGATCTATTTACGAATAATATTAAGTCCTAAACTAGCTTTTTCTATTCTGAAATAGAAACTAAAAACAAAGTGAACTCAAAATTCGCATTATTTAAAATGAGAATCAAGATTAAATTTACATTGTTGCTTTTATGGCTAAGGTTCGTAGCGTCTATTATGGTAAGGTATTCATGAAAGCAAATGTTTACTCCCAGAGGGCGCTAGCAGCGTAATGCAGAACTCTTGGCAGAAATGCGGAATCACCAACGTATGTGAACAACTTATGATAATTACTTTCTAGAATAATCCGCCCGCAGCAATAAATGTTTGAGTTTCTTATTTATTTCAGGCGATTTGTTTTCCTATAGTAATCATAACTAGAAGAAATAAATCTAATTGTGCGATTACTCACTTATATTCTCTAATTAAACATTAAGCGCAAAGTTCCATACTTTAAATAAAACAAACTAATATCAAACAACAAGAAGAATTTTTCTTATTGAAAGATGTAGCTTTTGTTTTGGCTTTTTAAACTTTTTGTTGCAAACTTCAACTATTCTTAAATTGTATGTCCTTTTTTTGTAATATTTTATAGAAGTTTTAAAATGAAAAATATCAAAAATATGTTTTACTTTTTGTAGAAAATTATTACATACATACATAGAGTTTACATGTCTTTTTAAATTGTATTTAACACAGCTTTATCTTTTTATGTTACTACCAAAATTGCAGTTGCAAAACATTTTACAAGTTCAAAGAAAATATTATGTAGGCATTTCACTTTCTTTTGCGCTTTCCTCGAGTATCAAGAAAATATCGTTCTGAGAGGTATCCTTTAAAGAGTTTGTTAAATATAACAACCAGTGACATCTATAAAAAATATAGTAATTAATCAAACCTAGGTATATCTTTCAGTCTGCGTCATGGGGAAGTTGGAACTTAATTTAAATTCTTATATTTTTATTTTTTGCTGGTTTGTCTTCTTTTTATGCAGAAATAGTTTTCTCACTAACCATTTGCATAGAGATAGGTTATGAGCCGGAGAGCAACATACGAGTACTGATAGTCTGTTTAAATAAGTTTTGTAGTGACGTAAAGGATAGATATATATTCACAACAAATTAATTGCTGTATATAATAAATATGTATATATGTATATGGTACTATGCAGTATAAATACTGACTCCGTGCAAGAAATCGACTCTACGACCTACGCTACGTTATAAGTACACACCAGAGTTGGCTAATAACACCATTATATGAAACACGATTTTATCTATCACACTTACAAAATTGTTAACATAATGTTCAAATATTGGCGTTGAATCTTTAGAATATTAAACAAACGCTCGCATGTCACAATAAAATCTTACCGTTCAAATTAAACACGCAGAATGTTTGTATAAGCTAAATGCTTTCCACTTGATATTACGAAATAACTTGCCCATTTCGCGTATTGTCCTAAGGGACTTGTAATAAACCTACGCTTGTCAGTCAAAATGACGCCGGCAAGTGACCGTAAGTGTTGCTCCGGGCGAGTTGACCCTGTGGTATCTTAAGAAGCGTTGCTTCTGACACTTGTGTAGTTTAAATTATAGACCTATAGCGATTATATTAGAATGATGCATGTGGTTATACATGTGTACTTTTATATTAAATTACATGGGAAAGATATTTTTTGTAGGCTTGCTTTATAGTCTAGATTTTTTGATATAGGTATTTGTCGAACGTTATAAGTTATGATGTCGCTTCTTTATGGTATAAATAGCTTTTATTAAATATCTATATATATACCGTTGTGTCTATGGTACACTTCCTTTCGCATACATAAGCACAATTTTGGTCATATCATGACCATGACCCTTACTCCATAATTTTTACTATTTTTTTTATATTATATTCAAGAATAAATACAAGCAAATTATACTCAGATACCACTTCTAAACTGGAAAACCAAGTGAAGAAAGGCAAAATATTTGCAATATTAATTAATTATGAAAATCGCCTTCATTGCATCACTTCAAAATTAACTTTTATCTTCGTCCACTACAACGCCTCTTCAATTAAATCAACTCTAAGAAAGGTCTAAGAAGGTATTTATTAATCAACGAGCTCTAAATTCATAGCCTTAATGAAATAGGGAACTGGTTAAGTATTTAAACAATATTAATGATTTAACGTTTTATATTATATTATGTAAATAAACTAAATATATGCAAGAACAAAATTGTTTTAAATTTCCTTTAAAATGCAAATCCAATGTAGTTTCAGTTTATAAAAAACCAAGTTTCCCCTCGGGTTATTATGACTGAGAAGTTTCAATAACTCAAGTTTGCGGTCGTGAGTTGAGAGCAACTCACCTTGTAATAAGTTCCTCCTATTTTATAGTTGGCTAATAAAAACTCGTTCGACATTAAATTACTTTTTGATTTTCTGTCACATAAATAAGTTTATCCTTAGCATTTTTTAAATTAATTTTAACCCCCGACGCTAAAAAGGGTTGTAATAAGTTTAACGTGTGTATATGTCTATCTGTGTGTCTATTTGTCTGTGGCATTGTAGCGCCCAAATGGAAGAACTGATTTATTTTGGTGTTTTTGTTTAAAAAGTGACTTGGTTTAAAAAGTTCTTAGCGAGAAATTAAAAAATTTCGTTTAGACGTTTGCAGGCTATCAGCTATTTTTTAGACGATAAAAGGATATGAGCAACTTCTACAGATCCAAATCCATAATCCATTAACTTGGTATCCTGTTACATTAATGACATTGCGATGATATGGTTACCTTAACCTGATGCTGCAGAGTCACTTGGATTGTGCAAGATACTCAACTCTTTACTAAAATCCTGCAGAGACGTTGAACCTAAATAGGCTCAATGAAATGGCCTCAAAGAATAGGTGTTGGGGATTATTTAATTTATTGTATTATATGTTCATACGAGTACCATACAAAAAAGGAAGGAAATTAAAATTAAAATTAATTAGATTATTTCTATATTTTTAAATATCAAGCTTTTTACACAGTTAGGAAAAACATGATTTTATTCTAATAACAGAAGCGTTATCAGAAGTTTCGATCATTATTTCTTTTTGAAACAAGTACATATTATGTTGGATAATAGTCCCAATTATCTTATTTTAATATAAAAAAAAAACAAAAACAATATCTATGATCTAATATTTTATTTTCAACAAGATTACAGAGAACAGTGTTTTCCTTTATTCATATTACCCACCGACATCAATATCACTCATTTTATTAGACATATTATATATTTCTAACCTCTTTTTTCGTAGTGAAGTAACGTATCGTACGTACTAGTATAACCTATATTTTATTTAGAAAAGTATTTGCAACTAATTTGAAAAAGAATTTGAAATTTGAAAAAGAAATGTAAAACTTTGTAATCAGTGAAATAAATAAAATGCGTTAATCACAATTGTTTTTCCACAAACGTTAATACGTTAAAGGTAAGGATTGTTGTATTAATAATTAAAATTGTTTACTTTTCTGTGCAAATCGTTAACGATTTCAGTGAGTTCAAATTTAATCAGCCCTCGGCGATTATGTAAATGTGATAATGAATGGATTTGCTTACGTTCGAATTAGCTAATTCGGCTCTACCATGAATAAACTACAATATAAAAAATCTATTAAGCTATATAATGCTACTTATTTTTGTATTTGTTAAATAAAAAATATTTATTAAAAGAATTAAATTATGTATGTACTATATAGTTATTATTATAAGCAATTATACTCTTACTACATTTTGCTGTCTGCTTCTTCATACATATATACATACTAGCGAGTAACCTTAGCTTCGCTCGGGTTCGTCCCTAGTGAAAAACAAAAACAAATTTACCCAACGGGAACCGTATATTGTTCCGGGATAAAATGTAACCTATGTGTTACTCCAGACTACAATCTGTGCCAAATTTTATCTAAATCCGTTCAGCCGTTCTGGCGTGATTGAGTAACAAACATCCATACAAACAATCGCATTTATAATATTTAATTAATTACTTATTATATTATATGGCATATATACATATATGTAGTTATAGCACTGTGTTGAAAGAGTAGATGTAATTTACTTAATTTGTATACACCTGCATCGTATTATTTTCTGATAGACTTCAGAAAACATAGTGTCTCCTTTAGCTAAGCTAGTTCCTAACTTTCAAACGTAAAATATTAAAACGACTTAGTAGAAAAGATTTATAGTTTCAACAATCTAAAGTGAAATCAATATAGCAGTACAAATTAAGCAACTGTATCCCCGTGAGTACAACCGTAACCGAATTGAATAATTCAGAGCAAACCAATTAATATCTGCTTGTTTGCCCACCGCAGACGGAGAAGACGGCCCGAGAAGATCCAATTATTCTTATATAAGGCGGTACAATTATTCTTGAAGACGGACCCGACTCAGCCATGACTTTTGGTGCGATCCTTGACCACTAAAACGAGGGCTGTTTATTTAGTCTACTCGCCTTGTTTGTGTTGATAAATTGAGTGAAAAATAATGGCTTATCGATTTTACGATTAGACGTGTATTGTGAATAATTTCATAACTAGGTTTGCCGCAGTTATACTTCAAACTACTTTAATTTTATATAATACACCAGATAGATAGATACAATATTTTCTTAATTACATTTCACTAATACTGTAAATATGTATAGCAAATGAGTGTGTTTGTCACTTCAGGTCTCTAAACGGATTTGAGTGAAATTTCGAAATAGAAGTATCTTAGCTATTTTAGCTTTAGGTTAGATATCTTATCAAAATTTCTTGAATAAGTTATTAACGAAAAACTAAATACCTTGTTTTTCTTTCTATCGTAATTTTTTAACAACTTAATAATTATTACTAAATACTCTAGAAAAATACATAAATTATTTTTCCAATTAGAACACAACAAATATGATATATTTAGTACAGTCAAAACATACGAGTACTTCACCCTGCTATATTAACCACACAAATATACCAAGAGCTTGTCGATAACTATAGGTACCGGAAGATGTAAAACTACCTGTAAGCTTACAATTAGAGTTAAGTAATATTCATATATTAATGACAAAAAAAAACAAATCTATCCCACGGAAACCGTACATTTTTCCGGGATAAAAAGTAACCTATGTATTATTCCAGACTATAATCTATATTTGTGCCAAATTTCATCCAGATCCGTTCAGCTGTTCTGGCGTTAAAGAGTAACAAACATCCATACTCACAAACTTTCACATTTATGATATTTATACAGATAACGTTATAATGCGATTACTTAATTTTGAATGAACGTTTTAGAATGTAACAACGTCACGTAAGAGTCTGTATTGAAGGAAATTGTGCCATAATCATTGACTACGCGATTCCCCAATCCTTGGTAGTGAATAGCAAATAAAAACACTTCTATATTCAAACGGATTTGCTCGATATTGAATTTGAAACCTTTTGATGATACTGTTATAGCATTCAATGAATTTAGCTAAACGTCTCGATGCATGGAGCAGAAATAAACGATATTTTTAGATATTAAAATGATATATATTTTATCAACAAGTTTATATGTCTAGACTATTTAAACCTTAAATATTACTAAAATTTTCAATACATTTTTAACTCTATTAAGATAGCCATCACGTAAATATGAAATTTTAGATTTTTTAACAACATTTTTAACGTAGGATAAGAACAGTTACGGGAGAGATCGCGGGATCGATTTTCGTATGGAGCAATGGAGGTTTGTATGGATCTTATATAGTGTATTATTTATATATTTCTGTTGCGGTTTCGCTGAAATAAGAAGGGGCGTTGGGTACCAATATCCAACTTCCCATAGCTGGACACTGAATAATGTCCGGGTAGAGTAATAAAAGGGACGGAGATCGGAGTAAGAGAAATTATTTTGTATTTTAAGTATTTTGACATATAAGTTAGCTTTTTCTTGAGTTATCAATATGAATATAAGTTAATCTAAAATATTACTTTAAATATATACTACATAGGTTTTTAGAATATTACGTTGACTAAAAATCCCTTATTAATAAATGAAAGCAGACTAATTTATCAAATACGGATAGAACTCATAAGTTAGAAAGGTTTTATTATAAAATTGGATTATCTAGGAAATAGTATAATATCCGCTTGGATCCTTTACGAGCTGTAAAGCCGGCAGCAATTTGACTAAACTGTAAACCGCGACTAAGGTATGGCGCAACGCCAACGTTTACGGTAACTACATAATCTCAGTATGCATTCGAGTGCGAAAGTTACATTTTAAAACGAAGCGGTACCAGAAAATCATTGCTTTAATAACTTCTTACTACCTTTAATATAGTTAAGTTTAACTATATTTCCCATAATATTAGCCTGTTAAAGAGTCGAGTTTCAACATATCCTAGGATTTTCAATGAAACGTTACTTGTCTGTACCAAAATTATAGATGTCATTAAAAAGTATAATTGCAATTGTACAAGCATAATATAGAAAAACACTTCCTTCTATTCTCTGCTTGTCGCCAATTTCGAAGTATATGTTGAAACTCATAATTTGATATATACAACATGACCATGATTTGTCCAGATATCCTAAAAGTCCACCGCCAGCGTCAACCCCATACGGAAAACAAACATAACACCTCTATAATATATAGTTTATAATAATTTATCTAGATTTATGTAAATTTATTATGCTAAGATTTATTAATTATTACGTATTAATTAGTAATAAAAATATATAAAATACTAGCGACTCACCCTCGCTCCGTTTTGGTTTGTCCCTAGGATTTAGTTACGTAAAGTAATTTACGTCCTATTCTCAGACCTACTGAATATACACGCAAAATTTCATGAGAATTGGTCAAGCCGTTTCGGAGGAGTTTTGTTACAAACACTGTGACACGAGAATTTTATACATTAGATATCCTATAAGCAATATCACTGAATATATTTACAAATATATTATTTTGTTTCTATTACTTAACATCAGAACACAACCTAAAAGCTTCATAAGCCTAAAACCTAAATTTATATGAATAAATTAGTAGTAATGCGCGTGTTTATTGAAGGGGTTTCTTTTACGAGAGTAGAAATGGGTGATTTTTCGTAATCCGCAATCAACAAGGCTTTTATTTAGACGGAGGCAGTTCTCAGCGCAATTTCGTCTTGAGTATAAGTAAACAGACTGGTAATGAGAGAAGTAGCTCGATGTTAATTAGACGATGACTAGGAACCCCATAATAGAGCTTAAGTAAGGACAACTAATATATATTAATAAAGAAAGTATGTATTAAAATTATCTTTGAATATCATTAAAAAAAAAATGCATCTTACTACTATTAAAAATGCGAAAGTTTGTATGGATGGATGTCGGTTACTTAATCACGCAGGAACGGCTGAACAGATCAGGATTAAATTTGGCTCAAAGATAGATTATAGTCTGGAATGGCATATATATATATATATATATATATATATATATATATATACTTTTATCCCGAAAAAATGTACAGTTCCCGTGGGATAGATTTGCTTTTGTTTTTCACGGAGCAAAGGATCAACTATTCCATACTAACCATTAAAACGTAACTAGGGACGAAGTCGAGCAAAGCAAAGGTTAGTCGCTAGTTTTATATATTTGGACAATTTTAGTTCACCTCATACCATATAGGAAATAAATATAATAATTGATAGTAAATCTAAGGGTAAATAAAAAAATGGTACTTATGTAATTTTTTTTATTAAATGACATTGAATACAATATGATTGTGAAAAATGTGATTTATATCGGTAATAAAATAAATATTTGCATATGTAAGATATTATCAATATCATTTTTACGCTGGATTAGAATTCAGTGACCATATAGAAGCTTATAATAAGTTCATCAATCATTAAACTGATGGTGCACCTTTTTTAAGCCTACCTAGTACATTACTTTAAAGTGTCAGCTCTTACTGTTCAACCTGTAATAGTTCCCCTTCTCTTTAACCCTTCGCGATATGACTCCTTTTTGGCAAATCTAACTATTACAAATTGCCGAAAGTGGTAATCTAGGATTTTTTTAATTTTATGTATGCCATTTCATGTGGACTTTTATCATAATACAACAGCTTGTAGTTTTTTATTACTTTATGACATAAAGTATTTCGTTTTTGTTTTAAGTTAGATAGTAGAATATTAAAACCTTTATTTAATTTCTGTTGAAAGACAGAAAGTTAATAATGTGATTTCAAGTCATAGACAAAAATATTTTTTGGAATACGAACATAAATAAATTTTTTTCTATAACAAGTGAAACATTTATTATTTATGTACCTACTCGTGTAATATCGCACACCTAGACAAAGAGTAGCACACCTCAAAATATCTCTTTTTTCAGAAATAGAAAAAATTCTTACATATAATTTTACGAAGATATTTTTTGATCAATGGCTTGTCATCAAACAGCAGTATCACCTGTAACCAACTCAATATCAAACACTTGAAGATATTAATTTGGAACACGAACTAACCAACTATATATTAAATACCAACAATTTAACAAATAGTTTTATTTTTTCATGTTAAATTAGTAATCATGACAAAATCATATCGAACTTATGTAGTTTGTTTTTTATCGTCTTTACAATGGAGAGTGTTCTGATGAACTTTTTGATTTAGTGCCACCGTCACGCTTCTACCATCGCACCCTTCGCCGCCGGTTTGGATATCATCCACACACTTTACCACTTACCATCAGGTGGATCGTTTGCTCGTTTGCCCCTTTTTTCTACAAAAAAAAAAGATTTCTATAATAGTAATAATTCAAATTTGGATTATTTGAAGTTGTGCATTTCTCTAGGTGTGCAATATATATTTCGATGTTTATAAATAAGAAATTTAAAGGAACAAGTTAGTTGTACAATTTGAAAGTACAGAAAACAATGCTATGCAATGGTTTTGTAGGGTCTCCGGCTACGGGCCATTAACATTTCAATGTTGAAGGACTCCATAATAATACAAATAATGTCGGCAATACGATGAGAAAATGCTTGTAAAAATATATGTAGGTACCTTATTTAGTGATATAAATGGATCCTTATTATTTTTATTTACATAAATCCATGTCTTGTTATTACTCGAGATTATGTAATTTTTTTATTGCATGTTATATACGATACAATATTACTTCAACATAAAACAAAATTTAAATGAATAGTCAGAACCACCTAAGAAGAAATGAAAATGAAAATCATGAAAATTACGAAATGAATTTAACGAATAAAAATAAATTGACATCTTTTATTACAGAATAGCTATGCTATAGAAAATCCGAACCATGGATGACAAATAAAAGTATGGAGCTCGGTCGGCGATGGTCCAAACTACTTTTGTTTGTGTTGTGTGTATCGCCATTTTTAATCATATATTTGGATACTTACAGACATAGGCTACTTTTATCCCAAATAAGAAAAAAAAAACCCGCGGGATAGATATCACAAAAAGAGTGTATTAGCCATTTTAACGTAGCTTACTGGCAGATAAAAAATGTGGGCGTGAAAGATGAAGTTCATTTATTATCGTTGTAAGACGCAAGCGAATTCGCCGGAGAAAGCTACTGTATTATACTCGTACATACATAAAGTTGCTTATTTCTGACCCTCCCTTAGATAGCTCTTTTAAGGGACAATTTCAGGAACAGACAAAGAGTCGGCGGACAAAATAGTCGACCGACGCAGTCGGCTTCCTAGTTACTTATAAAATTGATGTTTAAAACATTTGCCTTAAGCTGATATTACACTTACCGCCTATCAACCCCCGTCAGTTACAGGTATGCTGCGTCACAATAGTAAGTAGTCTGAAATAACAAAAATGCTTACCATAGCATAGTTTACTGAATTTTAAAATATTTCAATGCAACATCTTTCTTAAGAAAAACAAAACAAAAATAAATTTCCGTGTGAAAAATTCTTCATCCGTGAAATCGAAAACACATGAGATGTTTGGACGAAACAAGGCCAGGGCACAAGTCCGCGAAATAATACTTCTAAAAGCATTTTATATATTTATAGACACATCTGATGTATGTAAATATACCGAAACCGTATTCACGTGGATGGCTATTCAATTTCAACGTAAGGACCAAAGCCAGTTTTAAATATTCCATGTGCGGTCAAGCATAAAATCTACAAAGAAAATGTATTACCCATCTTTTATTGCATTTCTCCCCTAAAGCATCGGTCTGGAGATAACACAACTTTATATCATTTTATCAATATCATAAAGATGGTAAATGGCTTAAAATATATTTTTACTTCAAAGAATATCGCGTAAATTTCATTGTTAATCCGCTATATTTATTTATTTGAAAATCTATCTTATGTATTGTAAGATATTCTGATATTCTCTTTATGTTATTATAAATTTCTTTATAAATAAACTAAGAACTGTTTATAAACACGTTTACTTTGATGTCGTATTTTATATATAAAATGTCGCATAAATAATCATTTTATACTTAAAACTCAATATTATTTACTATCTTATTATACTTACTATTAAGTAGATAAATTCTATATTATAGGTATAAATTTTCTATTCTATTCGTTGATATCATCAACTTAATATATAAAGAAAACCAATAACGTAATATTGTAAATGAAATGAAATAATGAGCGAAAATATATTTAACTAGCGGTACGTTTTCACTGTTAGCTATGTTTAGGTATACATAAATAATAGCTTGCTACTGCTAAAATATTCATTTAACTTAAATTATATTGCGATTTACCCTCGTTTTTCTCGGGTGCGTATGCTGTGCGCTGATTCTTTTTCTAAAATAAAAGTAGCCTAAGTTACTCCCTATAACATCAGCTATCTGCCAGTGAACGTCCTGTCAAAATCGGTTTAGCCGTTTCGGAGATTAGCCGGAACAAACAGACAGACAGACACAAAAATTGTAAAAAATGTTGTTTTGGTACATGTACCGTATATACATCCATATGCATTTAGTAAAAAGCGGTTATTTTAATATTACAAACAGACGAAATGATTACAAACAGATTAAAGAGTAATCTATACATACAATTAATATCTGTAAGAATTATTTAAATATCAATGACTAGCGCCTTACATTCACTTTTCTCAGATGCGTTCGTTTCTCTGGATGTCTAAGAGTAACCTATATATCCATACTAATATTATAAATGTAAAAGTGTGTTTGTTTGTTGGTCCTTCTTTCACGTCGAAACAGAGTGATGGATTGGCGTGATTTTTTATATGGAAATAGTTGGAGAGCTGGAGAGAGATATGGCTATTTTTACCGCGGGAGATTAACTCATTCCCATGAGAGTATACGTTATAATATAAACTAAAAAAACATTTATGATCAGAATTACTTGAAACTTGACTAAATGCTCTTCAATACAATTAAATAAATAAGGTGGGTGGACCATTTAAGGCCATGCTCCTTGTAAGGCCGATTATCAAAAAGTCCTAGTTATTGTCATGCGATGACAAATTCCTTCTACTCAGACTAGCACCTATCGAACTTAAGAACAAAGACGCGGCGGCGAGTCGCTAGCGCTGCTGGTTTGTAAATGGGGTCCCTCGCTTTGTTGACTTCTTTCGTCGACGTTAAAATTCTAATACGCGCTCACAGGAAAAGGCTAATTTTCAAGTAAATAAACTATTATTTTCTTTAATTGTTTTTGATCTAAATTCATAAATAAGGATTTGCTATTGTACTAAAGAAAAACTATATGATTTTATTTCAATTTTTGTAAAAATATCGGTAGTGTTCCCAGGAAAGCCAATGGTTCCTTGTAAGGCGAAAAAAGATCATCAAAAAAATTGACAGTTGGCCTTGCTAGGGCACAAGGACCTTGTTAGGAACATTTAGGAATCACGAAAATATTAATACTTAGTTTTTAGTTGTAAATCTTATTGGGAAAGGAAAAACAAAGTATAATTTCATTAAATTATTGCTTATAATCATGCTTTAAATAATTTTATTTTAAAACTCCATTTGGCCTTGCAAGGAACATACCCACAAGAAGGCCACTTAAGTCTGTTTTAATTTTTTTTTTATTCCATTATAAAGATTATTGGCAAGTTATTTGATATCAATATAATACTTATTCAAATTATTTTTAATACATTTTCACGAATACATTCTTAGTTTTACGATAGTGTTCAAGTAATTTTTGTTGACTATTTTCTTAGTGAATATATTATGATATGTATTTAATGTTTCATTTTAATGAAAGACCTATGTATAAAGATTTAGGATAACCAGATATTTTGAAAGTTTCACCGTTAGTTTTAAATTAAATGACGGATTTATTATATCGGCCTTGTATGGAGCTCTATTTCTTGCAAGGCCATTTTGGAAGGGTTCAATAAAACTTAAATTTAATAAATAAGCATTAACACTGCAGAAAAAAAATATGTTTTATTAGTTACATTATAGAACAAAGTGTTACTTAATAGTTTGTTTATTTTATTTATCCAATAAATAAAAGAATTATAACTGTTTATTTGTTAAGGTGGTAATCATTCTCTATATATATATATATATAAATTATATATATATATATATATAAATTTACTCCAAGTCATGTCTATCTGTGCACCAAAATTCATCTAAATTTGTTTAGCCGTTTCAGCGTGAATCAAACACATACACATAAACTTTCACATTGATAATTGTAGTTCAATAAAAAAGAATTGATCTATTTCGGAAATGTTTCAGCTTTGTAGAATAAACACTTACATATATAGATTATATAATAGCGGTTAACATACATGTAAAATGTTGCGGAGGCATAGATAGTTTATATAGTTTTTGTAGGTTTTATTTCAGCTACAGAGATGTGATTGGTAGTCGTAATTCAATATTTTATGTGCGTTTTTTACCGTGGTATATTTCAATTGCATACTTTTCACGTATCTCCAAACAAGTTTTATTCGCATCAGTTGAGTCAAAATTAAAATTAAATCTAAAATTAAAAAGATTGATTTTATATATGTATCTGGTTTTTGAATTTTTAAAGTACTATGGAAACTTTAATTTATAAAAATATTTTGGTAATATATTAAGTAATATAGTAATGTCTTCTTGACCGTTTTCGGGCACGGCGGCCAATCGCATTAAGACTAGCTAGATGCGCAAGAGATATTATATTGCATAGGTGTACAAGCAGACACAATTGCACTCCCTAGTCCTTTTACTCTCAAAGTCCGATGGAATGATACTTCGACACAACAGGTAAAAGTCAAGAGATATGGCGCAGGACCGACGAATTTACGTGTTCTCTAAGGTATTGGGTTGCAACACAATCAACTTCCCAACTCTGGGCTACTACTGAAAATATTTTAACAGAAAAACTCAGTAATTAAACTTGGTCCGAATCCGTGTTTGAACCCAGGACCTCCGGATCTGCATCCGTACATGCTAAGCACTAGACTATTGAGGCACCGAGCATTATGCAAGTAATAAACTAAAGAGTATCATATAGTAGATAATAATTGATATATATATATATATATATATATATATTAAGAATATTCAAGTATTCTATCTCTACCAAACAGGTGTCGTAATAAACAAAATATGACACTAGATAATGCTCTTACCGAGTTAATTAGTGTTGTTTAAAAGCCTTAAGAAGTACCCACTTTCCATTCAGTTTCTTTAAAGAACCCTTTTTCTTGGATGTCACCAATTCCTTTGCAGTCAATCGCAGACTTAGAGGGGGATTGCTAATTGAAATAAATATTTGCGTATCTAATTCCCTTAGAAACGACACTTGTTTTACCCGTCAATTAGGAATATAACCCTTTACTGATATTTTAATTGCAAAAATTTCTTATAAATTCTTTTGATATCCTTAAGCATTTAGTAGTACCAGTTTTCGACCTTCGTTTAAATTCAATTTTGTTTAAATAAATTTTAAAGCAATTTATTTTACGAGAATATTATTCACTTTGTATGATTTATATTCATAGCATGTCAAATGAATACGAACCAATCAGTTAATAATGACACATTGTACTACGATAAATTGTTATCGAAATGAAAAAAATACATGTATGCTATTTTATTAAAAGTAAAATAATTTGCAGCAGATTTGATTTAATTATTTTTTCTATTCATTAGAAGTAACTAACCATTTTATAAATTACTTTTTTATTGCTTCTATGTAATCAAATCTTGGAAGTCCAATTTATCCTTCTTCTAATAAAGTATCGAATTCAAATTATGATTTTCAAGTAAATCCGTATTTCACATAGGTAATATTATTACGTTCTACGAGTTCGGGGATCGGAAATTAAATTACGTCTCTTTATATACATAAACAAAGAACATTCTAGTATTTGAAAATTCGAAACTTTAAGTAATTTCGGTGCCTTTCTGAAAATGTTCTGTTTCTGTCTTACACACGGCAATTTACGATAAACTGTCCTTGTCTGTTAATTGTCATGTGATGATAACCGTCTTAGGAAGTATAAAACATGCTTCAGATTTGCCTTTTTAATTATTATTTTTGGTGTTAATGATGTTACACACTCTCCACTACGCGAAAATATGTAGATAACTAGTATGAAATTTCGATGGCAATACAGTAATTTATAACCACCTTTATCGTCGGATCATGCAGCCCAGAGATAGATAGTAGGTAAATAAAACTTTTTAATGTTAATATTAGTAAATTCTTTAAATGTTTTAATCTAAAGACTTGTTCAACATAATTTATTTTGAAAATTATAATAATAATAGCAAAACCCGCGATTTTACTCGCGCTAAAACTACAACAAAAAAACTTTGAAAAGGTAGGTTTCATACAAATTTTCATCCCTTATTTTATCTCCTTATATAACGCTAAAACACATATTTATTTAATTGTATTGAAGAGCATTAATACCAAGTTTCCTATAATCCTGATCATAAATATTTTTTGGGTTGTGTTATAACGTGTACTCCCGTGGAATGAGATAATCTCCCGCGGTAAAAAGTATTCTATATGTTGACCCGGATATCCAGCTATCATCATACCAAATTTCATCAAAATCCCTCCAGTGGTCATTTCTGTGATGCGGTAACAGACAGACAGACAGACAGACAAAAATTCTAAAAACTATAGATTCGGTCTCTGTATCGAGAATAAAGTCTATTTCAATAAGATTTTCCAAAAAATATTTAAGGTACAGATTCGACTCAGTTAGAATTTTATTATATGTAATATGTATAGATGTACTTATCATTTCAATAAAAACTTTTAAAGAAAAACGGGGTTTCCATTTACTATACATACCTAATCAGATACATATTTTCGAAGTCGGTGCCAGCCAACAATGTTTTAAGATATGAATATCTAATAGGTAAATATAACAAGGTATGAACACTAAATATAGTTAAAATATTATACGTCAATTTGTGATGTATAATATTACATACGTATCGAATAGATTTGCTTTGCTTTGCATCGGCTGGCACCGACTTTGAAAGTATTTGATTTTTTTTTAAGTTTTTATTTTTCCATTTTTTCCATTTTTAGTGTAAATGTAATAAGCAGGTAATTTGTAGGAAAAAAGGTTTTTTTAAAACATATTCGATTTAGATTAGTATGCTGCCAAATTTTATATAAAGAGTAACATACTAAAACACTCACTTTTATTAGTAACACTAAAAATCTGGCTCTAAATTTCAATTCTAATATATTGGTCTTGTCAATTAAAATTAAATAAGCTCGAACTCAAAGTGTTTACTAGTAGCCGTTGAAGAGTTCCACCTTCTGGCCTCACCATCAGATCAGGTCGATAATACAAAAACTTGCAAAGTTTCAAGTTGATATGACAATAAAAGTAGGTAAAAGAGTAATTAGATCTGTTAACATACTTGAAAATTCATGAATTTTCCTAATTTTTTCAAAAACGTCTATATGAAAGAAAATTTTATGGGACCACCTCGGGACCTATCTTAATACCACAGAATTGATGCCTTTTTTACCTATTCCGTGCTTAATACAATACCGTATAAAGTAGTAAAACCGGTCAAGCCGTTCCCGAGAAATTGGAGTACGTACATAGAAAAATATACATACAGATGAACATAGAACCTCCTCCTTTTTGGAAGTCGATTTTTTATGATCATAATATGTATGTATATTTCAAAAGCACCCAAAAATAATAGAATTTTTCATGTTTATATTCGTTCAAGTAAAATAACTGCAGTGATTTTAATAGGTATTTTTACCTCCGGAAAAGAAAAACATTTCGGGGGACCATCTTGTATATGTATAGATGTACTTATCATTTCAATAAAAACATATTATATAGAGTAGATCTTAAAACAATAATCCAAACTAATAAAATTTTTATATATTTAGCGCAGTTTATATGAGATGCCACGAATATCTGAGAGCATTAGAGATTTCTATTAAGTTTTATCGAAACCTAAGGCAATCGAATGTCGCTAATGGGATGGTACAATTGAAATAGCTTGGAAAATCGAGCAATAAGTATGCATCACAGCGAGGAGTCGGTGGCTGATGCAGGAGATGTCTGGCGATTCAATACCATTAGTAGCGCTAGTCTCTATTCAACGTACTCGTACATATCATATAGCGGAGCAATCATTTTAAATGTGCATGTTAAAAAATTAAACAAATATGTGGAAATTTAAAGCAAAACCACGTTGTTTATTTTATAAAAATGTAGAGTCTAAAGTCCGAGTCAACTGCATATTTATCTCCTAACTTGGCCAATACCTAAAATAATAACTAGCTATTATTACAGTTAATAATTCCCTAAAATAATGAACGAATTCGGTTTTTGACACTAAATTCAAAACTTTTCTCACCAACTGTGATTTCGCTAAAATAACTCTTTATTGGCTTACAAAATCGAATTAACTTTTCCATCTATATAAAAATAGTTTTTGTAAAACCTAACTCTATTGTGATATAACAATATCATTATTCATTTTATAAACTTAATAGTAACTCGTAAAATAAAATAAGGCTATATGAGGTTTATATAAACATAGCTGCTATTTTTAGAACTAACGAGCCCTTCAATAGCAGGGAGTACCGAAAATCCTTTTCCATTTCGAACTTTTCGTGTACAAAGCAAAATGAAACTCACGAAGGGAGCATACGCAAGTGTAGATAATGACCACTAGTCTCGCTTTACGATTATTTGAGTGGATCCAGACACTAACGTCCTAATTTATAACGTTAATACAGGGGCATGATTGCCACCGGCCACATTACTACCACGATATTAGCAATGACAATGGGTTTGCTTATGTGAAGGATTATGAAGTATGGTAAGTATCTTTTATCAAGAACAGACTGCTCTCAAGCTAAAA
The DNA here is from genome assembly GCA_033884665.1 of Argynnis bischoffii washingtonia. Classification (NCBI taxonomy): domain Eukaryota; kingdom Metazoa; phylum Arthropoda; class Insecta; order Lepidoptera; family Nymphalidae; genus Argynnis; species Argynnis bischoffii. Next base: position 5,437,402 of record CM066611.1, read on the forward strand.
TGGACCTTATGGCTCATCTTTGTACAATATTGCTAGAGTGGTCCGGTCCTAGATAATATGAACTGAATTTCTATTATACTGTGTTAAGCAGAATTTCTAGATGTTTACATAATATTTTATGTTTACTTAGATTTATGGTTTTAATTTAGGGTGATATAGAGAAACAAAATACTAATAAATATGTACATAAAAATCCAGTCAACCGTCCATCTTTTGCCTCTAACAAACTAAAACAAATTCTAATTGGTTAGAATTTAAGGGTTTGAATTCAAATTCAATATTTTCTCTTATGTTACAACGATAGATACGATGTGTGAATTGAGAAAAAATAAAAACCGACTTCAAAAAAAGCACTAAAAAGTAGAAAATAACTCATTGGTAGTTTTCATTTACTATAGATACCTAATCAGCTATTTTCGAAATCGGTGTGGTATAATTTTTTTTTTTAATTTAAATGGAACCAATCTGAAAATAAATACTTTCAAACAAAATAAAAATTGTTTAAATCGGTTAATAAATGACGGAGTTCCCAGGTAACAAACATAAAAAAAAGTCGGTTGAAAAATATACAGCCGAATTGAGAACCTAAAAGATAGTAGAATATAAAGTGTTTACAAATTTTATTAGTTTTAAATCATGTCGATCTAATTTATATAGTAATATGAAAATATTAAAATATTCGTTCTATGAAAACATATCGTATATATATCTATATATATCTATATAGATTGTATGGTAGATAAAAGTCAATTATCTAGCGTAGATTGTAATAATCAGTATATCTTTTTGACGACACGTTTGGCTCAGTTTGTTGTGACCATACTTGCTGTGCCAACGGGCACGGGTTCAAGTCCTGCTTGGGGCATTCATTTGTGTGACGAGCACGAATCTAGTCATAGGTGTTTATATTTATAATATGTATATATTTAAAGTAAATATATTGTAATGTGTCAACTTATTTTACGGTACTTGCTTCTGTTTTCATTTATGACAATAATATATAATATCGTACACCCACATATATTATTTAACCTTCGTGGACCCTACACAATAAAGAGTGAAATTTACAAAAGAATTATAAAATGTTGGAGAAATAAATAAAACATGCAAACTTTACTTTTAACGTGAAAGGCCAGCATTTTTTTCTTATTTATCTAAGTCTGAATACTTAAACAACAAAAGTTTATTTTACTCGCACCAAATATGTATTCCATTGTTATTTTTTGCAACGAAATAGAGTGATCGAGGCATGAAATATTGATTGCAGAGTTAAAAACGAAATTGCGTCTGAAAAATTATAGAAAAATATATATACAAACTCAACTAATCCTGAACAACAAAGTTGAATAGCAATGAAAAGGAATGAGTTGCAAACCGTTGTCGAATTAAAATTTGTAGCAATCAAGAATCGCGAGGGAGTTGCGATTGCTGTAGTTTGATTGTTTGCAACCAAGTAATGAACCTGACCGCTACACCGTTCGCATAACGATGCTGCTAGGGCTAGCCGGCTCTATCTAACTGAACTAAAACCGTAAACAATTTATCTCGCATTGTCTGTTTTCAAAAGTTATGAATAACTTATTCCCAACAGCAGGTAAGTGATTGTGCATTTGAAGATGTTTTTATTCATTGTAAAATATCAAATGTCGCTAGATAAAAATAAGAAAACTTTACTCAGCCGTCTAGTTTGCAGAGTGTTGTGTATCGGACGGCTTCTCCTGAAATTGAATTATTTGTTCTTTTAATTGAGTAAAAATTGTGTGGGTGGATGTTGGCACTTAGCAAATAAAGAGGAATCCCGACATCAGAGACGTTTAAAGTGTACAATTGACTAAGTTACTACTTGCGTTTTTTTAAGATTTTCTTATTAAAATTTTAAATAACTAAACGTTTTAAAATATGCTTCTCAATAATTAATTTTATGTAAATTTTCATATTCTTAGATGTTTTATTTAAATTTGAAATTGCGAATTTCATCAATGAAGATAAAAGCTGAGAAAATAATGTCTCAAAGAAAATAATTAATTAGAAAACTGCTTATTGTCAAAGCAATTAAAAATGAGATTAAAATACAAGATGAATATTTTTCTGTTTATAGTAAAATATAATTAATTTTTATTATTTATATGTTAGCAGTAGTTTTATATTTGTTTATGACGTACAAAATGTATAAATACGATCGCTAAAACTCAATTGAATTTTACTTTCTTTGTGATTCACTGATGATTCACGCGGTCGAGGTCAAGCCAGCTTGACTCACCATCTGAAAATAAAGACATGCAATTTGTGTAACACCTTGTTATTATGTATCATGGGAAATCTGTCTGTTACGGCTGTCTATCAAAAGTATTAGGCTATTATAATAATTATGAGATTGCTATCATTAAATTCCTATGATATACCCGCATTATTTTTTATATGCTCACATCTGTTTATATTATTTTAAAGCACACTATTGTGTACATTACTAATGTACAGAAAGTATAGTATGTTTTAAATATTTAATTAATTTAATTATTTCTTGTCATATCTGCTTGAACTAAAAAGCCTACAAAAAGTCTACAACGCACGCGATCTTTTTGAACACGCGGTAAACACT